>JAKFHU010002549.1:1200000-2400000 GCA_023783475.1 Daubentonia madagascariensis | reverse complement strand
CAAGAGAAAGAAATAAAGGGCATTCAAGTTGGAAAGAAAGAAGTTAAATTATCCTTGTTTGCACATGATATGATCTCTAGAGAAACATAAAGCTCTACAAAAAAAAAAAAACAAAACCTGTTTGAACTGATAAAAGAATTCAGTAAAGTTTCCAGATACAAAATCAACATACAAAAATCAGTACTATTTCTATATGCCAACAGTAAACAATCTGAAAAAGAAACCAAAAAAAAAAAAATCCCATTTCCAATAGCTACAAATAAAATAAAATAACTAGGAATAAACTTAACTGAAGAACTGAAAGATCTCTGTAATGAAAACTATAAAACATTGATGAAAGGAATTGAAGAGGACACCACAAAATGGAAAGATAATCCATGCTGATGATTAGAACAATAATGTTTTTAAAAATGTCCATACTGAGTGAAAAGAACAAAACTGGAGGAATCACATTACTTGACTAAAATTATATTACCGAGCTGTAGTAATCAACACAGCGTAGTCCTGGCATAAAAACAGACACATAGACCAATGGAACAGAATAGAGAAACCAGAAATAAATCCACACAGCTATAGTGAACTTATCTTCAACAAAGGTGCCCTGCAGGAACATACAGTGGGAAAGGACAGTCTTGTCAATAAATGGTGCTGGGAAAACTGGACATCCATATGCAAAAGAATGAAACTAGACCATTATCTCTTGCCATATACAAAAATCAATAAAAATGGACTAAAGACGTAGATCTAACACCTAAAACTATGAAAGTACTAAAAGAAAACAACACGGAACCAGTTTAGGATGTTGGTCTGGGCAAGGACTTCCTGAGTAATATTCCCAAAGCACAGACAACCAAAGCAAAATTGGACAAATAGGATCACATCAAGCTAAAATGCTTCTGCACAGCAAAGAAAACAATCAACAGAGAGAAGAGACAACCCACAGAATGGGAGAAAATATTTGCAAACTACCCATTTGACAAGGGATTAATAACTAGGATATATAAGGAGCTCCAAAAACTCAAGAGGAAAAAAATCAAATAATCTGATTAATAAATGGGCAAAGGAATTAAATAGACATTTCTCAAATGAAGACATACAAATGACCAACAGGTATATGAAGAAATGCTCAACATCACTCGTCATCAGAGAAATGCAAGTCAAAACTACAATGAGATACCATCTCACCCCAGTTAAAATGGCTTTTATCAAAAAGACAGGCAATAATGAATTCTGGTAAGGATGTGGAGAAAGGGGAACCCTCATATACTGTTTTTGGGAATGTAAATTAGTGCAACCACTATGGAAAACAGTGTGGAGGTTGCTCAAATAACTAAAACTAGAGCTATCATATGACCCAGCAATTTCACTGCTAGGTATGTAACCAAAGGATGAGAATTCAGCATATCAAAAAGATATTTGCACTCCCACGTTTTGTGCAACACTGTTCACAATAGCCAAGATATGGAATCAACCTCAGTGTCCATCACTATATGAATGGATAAAGAAATTGTGGTACATATACACAATGGAATATTATATAGCCACAAAAAGGAATGAAATCCTGCCATTTGCAGAAACATAGATGGAACAGGAGAACATTATATTAATTGAAATATGCCAAGCACAGAAAGACAAATCTAAAATATTGTTACACATATGTAGGAGCTAAATTTTAAAACAATTGGTCTCATGGAGACAGAAGAGTGATGGTTACCAGAGGCTGGGAAGGGGAGCAGGGAGTGGGGGTTGGGGGATAAGGTGGGGGTGATTGATGGGTGCAGAAATATAGTTAGATATTTAGACAGAATAAACAATATTTGATAACACAACAAACTGACTATAATCAACAATAAGTTAGAGTATACTTTAAAATAACTAAAAGAGTGGAATTGGAAAGCTCCTAACACAAAGAAATGATAAATGCCTGAGGTAATGCATACCCCAATTTCCCTGATTTGATTTTTTTCACATTCTATGCCTGTACCAAAAAGTCACATATACCCTATAAAGATATACAGCTATTATGTACCCATAATAATTAAAAATTTAAAAAATAAATAAAAATAAAAATTATTGTTCATAAAAAAGTTTCAAAAAACTATCTTATGCAAGTTTAGGGTTAACATTTTAAAAATAATTGATATAATTAATACTATTCATAGAATATTTGTTCAAATAACATAACATTTTCAATAGGGCTAAGCAAATAATTTGACAACATTCAAGACTCATGCTTCATACATCACTTTGCAAACTAGGAACAGAAGGGAAATTCCTCACCCTGATAATGCACACAAAAGAAAAACCTACACTGACATTATATTTACAATTCTTTCTAAGATTGGGAGTAAGGCTATGATTACTTTTGTTTCATCATTGTACTGAGTTTCTAGCCAGTGTTATAAGGTAAGAAAAAGAAAAAAAGGCTTACATGTTGAAAAGCAAAAAGAAAAACTGTTTTTATTAATAAGTAATGTGAACATGTAGGGTGAAAATCCTATGGAATCTTAAAAAAATTAAAACTATTAGACGTATAACTGAATTTTAAAAGGTCACAGGATACAAAGTCAATATAAAAAATAAATTTTATTTTTTGTACTAGCAACAGACAGTTGGAAAATAAAACCTAACAAAAAAAGCAATATCATTTTTAATGACAATAAGAAACATTAAAAAATTAGGGATAAATTTAAGAAATATGTGGTAGAATAGCAGATAAAAAATTATAAAACATAGCTGAGGTACAGTAAAGAATATCTAAATAAATGGAGAGACAGACTTTTTTCATTACTTGAAAGATTCAATATTGTTATGATATCTATAATTAACTAAAATTTCAGAAAATATTTTGGCATTTTTTAGTAGAAATGGATAAGCTTATTCCAAATTTATATGGGAAGGCAATGAACCTAGAACAGCCAACATGATTTTGAAAAGGGCAAAATTAAAGGATACTACCTAACTTTAAAACTTACCAAAAAAGACAGTAATCAATGTATAGTATTACTGACAAAAGAATAGATACATAAATCAATATGACAGAACAGAGAGGCTAGATATAGTTCCTTGCATGTTTGCCAATTCATTTTTTTCCCATAAAGATACCAAGGAAATTCCATAGAGAAATGATAGTGTCTTCCCAAAATGGCGTTAGAACAACTGATATTCACATAAAAAAACAAACAAATTTTGAAACTTATCTCATTCAGCATATAACATTTAATTAAAATCATATCATGTACCTAAATGTAAACACTAAAATTGTAAACTTTAGGTAGAAGGGACAGGAGTTTGTTAGTTTCTTTGTATTTTTGTTTGTTTGTTTGTAACTTTAGGATAGGACAAAAATGGGTGAATCAGTAAAGAAAATGAATTAAAATATTGGAATTCCTCTAAATTAAAAGTTTGTCCTCTTCAAAATACATCTAAGAAAATGAAGAGCAAATCACTGACCAGGAGAATCTATTAATATTTGTAAAACATATATCTGGCAAAGGATTTTTATCTAGAATCTATAAAGACATCTACAATTCAATAATAAGAATAGAAACAATTGTATTTTAAAATTGTTTTAAAACAATTTAGAAAGAAATTTAGAAAGATACTTCAGAAAGCAATATACCTGAAAAGCTAATCAGCACATAAAACATGCCAAGCATCATTAATCATCAGAGAAACGCCCATCTTTTAGAATGACTAAAAATAAAATAACTGAAACACCATGTGTTAGGGTAAATGTGGAACAGCAGGAGCTTTCATACACTCCCGGTGGAAAACATATTGAGCATCAACTTGGCTCAATAATCTAGTAATTTGTTATAAAAATAATCATATCTTACCATTAGACCCAACAATTTTTGTAGTCATTTACCTAAGAGAAATGAAAATGTATGTACACACAAATACTTACACAAAATGTTTGTAAGAATTCTATTCATGATAACCAAAACCTGGATAATAAAACCAAATGGTCATCAAGAGGTGAAGGGATAAAGACGTGCTATATCCATGCAGCAGAAAACTCCTGACCAGCAGAAAGGAATGAACAACATAGACATGATGAAATGGATGACTCTCAAATGTTTTGCTTAGCTAAAGAAGACAGGCACACTGCATGTGCACTGTATGATTCTACTTTAAATAAATTCTAGAGAAGGAAAATCTGATCCATATGTACAGAATCCAGTCCAGTGTTAGCCAAGGGCCCGAGTAAGGTGAAGGGCTTTGACTGAAAAAGGCAGGAGGGAAGTCTTTGGGTGGAGCAAATATTCTAATCTTTGTGTAAAAATGTCATCAAACCATACATTTTAAAAAGGTAAAATTTACCACATGTAAATTATGCCTAAATAAATTTGATTTGAAACCTTAGCATTCCCCAATTCTAGAAAGGTACTTAGATGCAATGTTTCTTATTAATGACATTAATACAAAGCCCTACCTAGCTACATGGGAGTGCACATATTCACACAAATGATGCACACACCCCTACATCTATATGCACACATATAAATACAAGTACATATATATTATTAATATTTATATTAAAATAACCTTCAAGTATTCACCAATGTTTTTTCATAAGTAATTTTCTGTTTTACTGTGGTTGGCATAGAAGCTGAATACTAGATAAATTGAGCTGCCAAGGTCACTTGCAGGTAGAATGAAACATTTGCACTTGGTGTTCAGAAGGCATCCTTTCTTTTATGCTCTCTAAATGGAGAGCTTTTGTGATAGGTGCCAAATTTCTTACACCTATTTTCTTTACTGATTTTCAATGCAATTAATTTCGCATTTGTTTTCTGTTTTTACTTCTAGGAAAATATATATGGAAATTAATTAGAACTTTTCAGTTTAAAAATTCTTGCATTATTCTAACAATGTAACGGTGAACAATGAACTGAAAAGGGATAATGAAGTCTTTAGAAGGTAAGCTAAAACATATAAAAATAAATTTTAAAAAGGCACAAAATACAAGAATTTTCACTTTAACAGACCTTGTCATTATGTTTTCCAGAGTCAGTGTTAACATAGTGACTTTCCTATACCAACTTGAAGACTGAAGAGCAGCATTTGACACACTGTTCCCCAGTCTCCTTTCTGGATCCTAATTAAGCTTCCACCCAGCTTGCGGTGGGCAAATGTGATAAGCATGCAAGTAGCTCACAGAGTCCTTCACAAATCAGCCTGTAGGGTAGAGCTGAGGACACAGCCCTGGAGCTTGCTTCGTCTTTTATCTATTTCTATAATGATTGTGAAAATATTTCAACCATTTGTACAGCTTCACACATCATCAAGTATATACATACTTTGAGGCTTATGAACAACCATTTTGAAATACACCATTCATGTTGTTATGGACTGAATGTGTGTCCCCCAAAAATTCTATGTGGAAATCCTAATCCCCAATAAACTAAAATGGTTTTAGGAGACGGAGCCTTTGGAAGATGGGTCATAAGGGTGGAGCCCTCGTGAAAAGTGGGATAAGGGCCTTTAGAAGAAGAGAGAGGAGGGGCTTCCATGCGCTACCCCCACGCCTTCCCCATGCTCTCCACCATGTATGTGAAGGTGCAGCAAGAAGAAGGCCATCTGCAAACCAGGAAGCGACCCTCACCAAAGTCCAATCTGCTGGCAGATTCTCAGACTTCCCAGTCTTCAGAACCATGAGGTAAAAGAAAGTCTGTAGTTTAAGCCAATCTGTGGTAATTTTTTATAGTAGCCTGAGCTGACTACGACACATGTCATTCTCCTGATTTATTGGTCTAATTAGTCTGATTAAAAATAGTCACATGACATCAGTCTACTGTGTTTTTGTCTTTATAAACCCATGCTGGATAATTGTTTTTGTTGTTTGTCTTAGTATCCAGAATGGCACATTTAGCATAATTTAAGAGCACACATGCACACACACATCTTCCTTTTCCTAATTGCTCCCAGCTTCTTCACTTAATAATCTGTCACAGATGTGGCCTAGGATCTAAGCTGTGGCTTCTGGGGTGGTTAACAGAATTTACCTTATGTAAGGGCAACATCTGTCTACGTCCAGTCTTCTTGCCCCTCTCTTGTTCTCAGCTACTCTTCAAAGTTTGCACAGAGAAATCCTGCCATCAGCAGGAGGTCTTGGTGCTTTGGACCAAGAGGAATTCTTCTGGAGCAAGGGACAAAACCAATAAAAATGGCAAAGTTCTCCCCTCCATTCCCTGGCTTCCTTCCTTATTCAATAGAGTCATCTTACTGCATTTAGGATTAAAAAAACATCAACAAGGAGTAACACAAGCCTCTGTCAGCAAGCCCATACATTCTCTGTGCTGTTTTTTCATGTGTATAATTTAATCAACACCTTTTCATGTCCTCAAATATCAAAATCATCTCTGTTGCTCTTTCCTGTGCATCCCTGTTTGTATCCATGTACTTCCATTATTCTTTAGAAATATTTGTAAAATAATTTTTCCCCTGATCTCCAATGGTACATTTTGCAAAATGGAAGAATATAGGATTAAAAATCAAAGAACCTAAACCTCAGGTGATCCAAAATGTAGATGTATCCATTGTATATTTCACTATACACACGTAAAATGTATTTTTATATTTGTAGATATAGATATGTTTATATATATGCACAAATTGTATACACTCCATGTAAAATTTTGTGGCTTAACAAGGAATAAAATGTGTTCATCTAAATTTTTCTATTTTCACTCAATATGTAATAAATATCACATATCAGTAAATGTTTTTAAACTTAAAAGAGTCTCTTGCTTCTCTAAAATGTATTATGACTCACTTTTTATACTTTCATAATTCTTTGTCCTCTTGATAGATGATGTTCTTTCTGGTTATGGATATTGTAACTGAAGGGGTCTTGCAGTCAACCATGGGCATAAGCAAAAGAAGGCAGGAAGTGGGTCAGGTAATCTGGAAAAGGAGGGAAATACATTCTTAAAGCAAGTTGGTTGTTCTTTTAAGATTTCACCATCAGCAGAACTGGGACCCCCCAGTAAGTCCTAAAAGTTGACATAGGCACAAGTTTATAGAGACATGTGTATTAGTCAGGGTTCTCCAGAGACACAGCGAACAGGATGTGTATATATAGAGAGACTTATCTTAACAAATTGTCTAACAGGATTGTGAAGGTTTAGTAAGTCCAAAATCTGCAGGGTAGGCTGGCAGGCTGGACACTCAAGAGAGTTGTCATCCAAGTCCAGAGGCTGTTCCCTGGCAGAATTCCTTCTTACTCAAGGAAGGTCAGTCTTTGTTCTTTTAAAGTCTGCAATTAATTGGATAAGGCCCACCCAGAGTAAGGGGGGTGGGCAATCTGCTTTACTCAAAGACCACTGATTTAAATGTTAATGTCGTTCAAAAAATTCCTTCACAGAAATATCCAGAACAGTGTTTGACCAAATATCTGGGCACCGTGGCCCAGCCAACTTGAAACATAAAACTAACCATCAGAACATGAATTCAGCTACAGGAAATTATGTGCAAGGTGAAAGCTTAGTAAAAAATTGGGAACCCAAGCTCAGGTAAAAACAAACAAACAAGAAAAAACTGTTGGGTTATGTGAAGCATCGTTAAAACTAACGAATTTCCTCTTCCTCAACTGCTTGATATGGGTTTATTGTGACAGCTGGTATATGCTAGCTGGTTCCATCTATAGAAACTAAGCTGAGGAAGGTTTTAGGTAATATAACAAGAAAAGAAGCTATTAAAGTCTGTACAGCCTGCTGTTGGCAGAAAAACTGGATCTAACCTAGGTAACTGAGGCAGCTGGACTCTTATCTCCAGGATTATGTTCAGGGTCTGGGTAGGTAGAAGCTGTTTTTCAACAATTTTGGATGCAGATATTTCTTCGGATGTTTCTATCTCTATGTTTCTCTCAAAGAAAAAAAAGGATAAAAATAAACAAAATGTATGTTAGACTTCATAAAAAATAGAAATAGAAATACACACATAGACACACACAGGCATACAAATGTACTACTGTTGAAAATCAGAAATATAGATTGTATATCATAATGCTGAGAAATTTTAACTAACTTTGTTGTCTGGGGGACACAGGTTAAGGAAAATAATTAGTAACAAATGAGATAATTGCTATCCTAAGCAGAAAGACGGGTTAGGAAATAAACAGGAAAAAGCAAAGCTCAACTCCATTGGTGTCACTAGTTACTAATTCAAAACCTTTAACAACCAAAATTGGAGCAGCCAGCCTTCCTCCCCTCAGCCACAGGCAAGACATGCTGTAGAGACCTGAGCTTGTTAGGGCTGCCTTCCAGTTCCATCTGAAAACTACATTTTGCAGTATTCAGGTATAGATTGTAGACGTGTAGTGAGGAGCCGAAGAATGCAGAAGGAATCCTCGGTACAATGTTACAGACAAAGTGTGCTCATTTTCTATTACTTCATAACAAATCAGCACAAATTCAGTGTTTTAAGAAAACACAAATGTGTCATCTTGTGGTTTCCCTAGCTCAGGAGGCTGGGTACAGCTTAGCTGGCTCTTCTTTCCAAGGTCATAACGAAAGCAAATTGTTGGCTGGAGCTTTGATCTCGCTTGAGGCTTGAGGACTTCTTGAAAGCTCACTGGTTGCTAACAGAATTCGTTTCTTTGCAGTTGTATGACTAACATCTTCCTTTTCATGCTGCTGTAGCCCAGAGACCCTTCTCATGTCCTAGAGATGGCCCTCGGATCCTTGCCTCATGCCCTCTCCTCTCACAACATGACTATTTCTTTCAAGCCGGCAGGAGAATCTATCTGGCTTTGAAATTCTTCAGCCTCTTTTATGGGCTCAGTTGATTAGGTCAGGACCATTCAAGATAATCTCTTTTTTGACTAACTCAAAGTCAGCTGATTAGGGACTTTAATCACATCTGCAAAATCTCTTTGGCCATATGCTGTAGCACACCTGTGGCAGTGGTATCCTATATTCTTTACAAGTCCCACTTACATACAAGGGAAGGAAAGTAACAGGGCACCACACCAGGGGGTAGTTGTTTTGGAGAACATCTTAGAATCCTGCCTCCTACAGCAGGGATGGAAGAATGAAAAACTGGAGCTCTGAGAAGGGGATATACAGAGGTACTGATATTCTAGGACCATAATTTGAGAAGGGGGTGGCAGCACCAAACTGCCTGCATTTTCCAGAACAGATATCATCTTCTTTATGTCAAAGAACCTGGCAGAGAGGAGAGAAAGCCTGTTGTAAATGTATTAATGTGCTTTAGAGGAGTATACCTGCTGTGTCCCCTTATAGATACCTAATGTCCTCCTAAGAAATCAATCTGAAGAGGCAAAGGTACTAAGGCCAGTTGCAAACTGTTAGTGAATTACTGTTTCACATTTGTTCTTCTTTTGAAATATGTTTATTTTGTTTGATTATTGGCTCCTTTTATGACAGATAACTAATGAGAAGAAGTAACAAATCACCAAAGAATAAGAATAAAATCTGTGATGAAAAAAATACAGAAATACAGAGAAATTATAGGGGAGGATTGAATTACCCTCAAATTGAGTTCTAGGAAGCTCGAAATAAGTTACAGTAAAGGAAAGTCATCCTCACATATGCAGTCTTGCTGAAAACAATTTGCAAATGTGACTTTCTGAAAATAAGAATAAAACTTTTAAAAGAATTATAATTAAAGGTCTATAAAACATGAGAATTTAATAGTGGGAACTCTTGGTAAAAAAAATAATTAAAAAAACAACTGAGAGTCAAAAACAAAAATAGACATAAACAGCAAAAACGTTTTTGACATTATCATAAAAGAATATGATACATATCATCTTTACTATTTCTTATTTTATTTAATTTTTAAAGTGAATTCTATAGGACATTGGTCCACAGTGACATTCTCTGGGGAAAAAAAGATCTTGTCTAAAAGTATGTGGGAGTCACTCCTGACCTCTTCCTCCTCTTGGAGAGCTACCTTGGTACATACAGTGTGTGAGAAACTCTGGGATAAAGAATTCTTAACTTTGCTTCATCCAGCGTTTCCCACACTACTTTACCAAGAACACTGGTTTTGCCATGTTACCTTCCACCCCATCAACAACCTTATCAATTTCATTCTTTCCCAACTGTGCAATAATGCTACCCCCTGGTGGTGTACCAAGCAACACAAAAATCATAGTCATGATAAATTTAATATGTGTAAGTACGTTTGTAAAATTGGGATAAGATACATTTATTTTGGATCATCCTAGGTCTTGACTACAATGACATACTGAGAAAAACTGCTTGTGTGAACATAATGTGAAGACATTGAATACATAATTTTATCCATGAAGAAAAAATAGAGTGGAAAAGGATAGATTTTTTATAATTTATAGAGTGGCCAGTGCCCGGACACATTTCTTCTGAACTAATAAGATGGTCTACTTTTAAAAGAAGACTCAAAATTAATTATGACTAAAATGGAGTTCTTGCTATTCTTCACAACAGGAGATAAAGTGGTTGCTCTACAGAGATTAAAATGGAAAAAGATTAATATCTGAATTAAAAAGAGGATGCATTTATTCTACAAATCTGCTATTAATTGTATTTTCACTAAAATAAATGTTGGCTTTTTGTACATAAAATATTGGTGCTAGATTCCTTACTATTATACTTAGAGATCAAACTTATGTGAAAGTTCGATCATGTTTAGAAAACATGAAAAATGTTTTCTGAAATTATTAAATATAGTATAAAATGGCAACCTTAGAGGATGTTCAAGTATATTAAGCATAAATAGTATAGAAATAATAGTATCAATGTGACTATTTGACTGAACATTTAAAATATATTAATATTTTTTCTTTTCAAAGAATTTTAATTTCTTGAGGTTCAATTCTTGTGTATGTGTGTGTGTGCATTTGTGTTCTGTGTAAATACCAACCACTTTACTATTATATTGACTCCATAGCAGTTGTACAAAGCTACGTATTTTATCACTAATTGAAAACACAAATTACAGTTTGTAGCATAACACACTACCACACCAAAACAAAATTTACTATATTACCTATAACTATTTCAAGAAGTTAAATGTTGTTTGTTTCTTTGCTGGATATTAATTTGAAGTGGAAAGATTTCATTTATTTCACTCATACTGACAGACACAATCCACATCTTGGAGTAATATTTTCTGTGCTAAAAGATTACCTGAGTCTTCAGAGGTCATCACACTCTAAGATATTAAGGGTTGGTGACAGTGGACCAGCATGCCAGAGAAGAACATTTTCTTATGTCTATTAATTAGTTAAAAAGACAGTTGTAGCTTTATTTTATATAAATAGTAATATTCCATTCCAATTTTGAACTTGGGGTGAACATTCAAATCTTTTTATTTAATTTTGTAAAAGGTATAATATTGACTTCGGAGATTTTTATCAAAGAAAGTTATCACTTAAATTATCTTCAGAAAAGTAATGACCCCACCAATGCTAAGCCATCAAATATCATATGTGTCTTTTAATTACATTGGTAAAATTGGAGAAAATGTGTGTTGTGTTCATTCGCCATCACCGCATATTGCTCATTTAATTCTCTCTCATTTGCAGAGTTTCTGAGCTCAGGCTCACAGCCTTGAATCACTAGAATGGAATCATAAGTTAAGTAAATTTCTATTTCCTTTTCCTTACACGATCCTACAGAGCTGGTCTTACAATTCTCTAAAACACAGGAGGATTTGAGATGTAATTGGAAGTGCTTTCTGACAACATCTGCTGCCATTACCACAAGCAGGCTGTTTTTTCCAGAGCACTGTCGCAAGGGTACAGAACACGTAGCATCCCGCTGGGATAAGGGAGTGTTTCTCCTGTGGCAGTTCGCTTTTCTATTTTGAGACGGTATTCACGTATAATGCCAACTCTGACCTGAGTAGCCGTGAATGTCAGAACGTTCAATTCAATTCAATTTCACTTCTCTTACTTTCTAGCTCTTTCTTCCAGTTAGTTTTCTTAGTTTGTTTTTCTCTTTTATTCAAAACTTATCATGATTGCCCTATTTTCACTTCATCCAAAACGTTCCAGTACTTCTACTGATTGCCTTAGGTGTGGTAGTTCCTTAAATGTAGCAATAGTCCACTAAGTCAATCTGTTTAAAGAGAAAATGAAATGGTCAATAAAACATATTTGAAAAATTTGATGATTTTATGAAATTTCAGGAGGAAAGAGGATTCACAAAAAAGTAACACCTAAAAATATCACTATAATTTATTTTCAGGACTGATAAGCTTATTTATCTCTGTAAACCCCAGCATTTTCTTGCACTATGTGCCAAGCGCGCTTCTCAGTGTTCTGAGTACATGAACTCATTTAGACCTGTGAGGTGGTGCTGTCATAATCACCTTGTCACAGGTGAGGAAACTGAGGGACAGTGAAGGAGCTGCTCCGGGTTTCATACCTAGGACCAAATACAGCAGGGACATAAGCGAAGGAGGAATGTCCCCAGGGCCTTTGCTCAGAATCAAGATGCCATACTGTGATTTTGTGATGATGTACTCTTTTGTACATTTTGCTTTATTTTCTCAATGAAAATGTAACATGCTTTCATTATATTTCTTTAGAGGTTCTGGTGGAAAAAGAAATGACATTTCCCAAACTGACTGTTTAACAACTCTCATTAAATTCACTTCTTAATTAATCATATAATATGGCCTCAAATTTTTAAAGAATATGATATATTTCACCTTTACATTCATACATTCAATTATTCTATATTTAACCATTATTTTCTCATGTTACCTTTTCCTTTCACGTATGTTTTCTGAAAATAGATAATGTTTTATAATTATATAATATTTTAACTTTGTAATTTCAGTAGATGTAATCTAATTCTGTGCAAGATTTGTAAGCTTTCTAACGGTTTTATGGTTCATATTGATTTTTTAAGGAACCCGACATAAGGAAGGATATTGTGGTTATCTCTAAACTAGCAATCTGAGAGCATTGCATATGAATGTTTTCTTTTCTGAACTGTGAAATAAAATACAAGTGGGAAAGAGTTGATGAATGTGTAAACTGACAGAGTGGAACATATTAATCTGTAGTGCTTTGAATCGAGGTTCCTGCTTCTACCATAGCCACTGATTTGAGAGAATTAAAAAGAAAAGAAAGAATCCAGATAGGCTGCCTATTTTAAAAGTAGTTAGTGGCTAACAGTGTACAATAAACATTGCCCTGAAGTTTTGGTAATTTTCAACATGTGGAAATTCTTTAGTTTTATTTGAATTACAGCACCATTTTCCTGGGAAAATTTACCATTTTAGTATTCAAAACAAACTTTCTAATGGCCTTGTCATATATTATGGCATGTCACTTAACCAAAAGGACAAGTATTATATAGTTGGGTTTGTCAAGAGGTATTTTTACTATTTGTTGCATTTTTTTATAACTTGACACAGAATATAGAGTTTTGTTATGCATAATTTGTGAAGAGAGAATTATTGGTGAGTTCAGGGGAAAAAAGGTTTAAATTCTTGAACAAAACCTGGGCTTTATAGGAAAGAAATATTCCTGGGGGTGGTGGTCATGGTCTGACCACATTTTCCCCTTCACTGATGGCAGGGTGGGCAAGTCTGTGTTTATAGCATGGGACTAGGGTTTGAGTATTAGGTGCTTCCACAGGGCACAGCATCCTCCTCATGGCAGCTGAGTTCCCTTAGAAAAAGCCAGAGAATGAGTTGGAGCCAAGGTTTTCAGAGACACGATGGAAAACTAAGTTTGGTAAGTTAAAACAAAGGCAGAAGCAAGACTGAACAGAAGAGATAAACCCCAAAGGATCCAAATGGAACCTGAACAGAGAAGGGGGTTGTTGGAAGTGACTGTTGCTGTGGGTGCAGAACGTCCAGAGTGTTCCTTCATGGACAAGATGGACTGACTTGGAGATTTATTTTCTGAGTCAACCTGGCAAATTCCTCTGATTAACGCAGGATTGGACTCTTAGCATTGATTCTAAGGCTTTTCAATTGTCTGTGGTACCCTGTTCCTAGAGCTCTGTGCTGAGTATATCCAGTGATATTGTTCAACTGACTCATGCATGCAACTAATATAATAGATAATTGAAAACCCAGTAATCAAAAGGAATTCTCTAGCACCTATTATATAATGATGACCATATTTTTATTATAACAATAAAACTAGAAATGACAATAGCAGCTAACATTTATGAAATGCTTAATTCTAGACACTGTGCTAAGAATACCTAACGCATTATTTCCTTTAGTTTTCTTGACATTCTTAATAGGTTATTATTACTACTATTACTACATAATAGGAGAGATATTCTTGAAGCTTATGAAATTTGCATAACTGACTAAAGGTCACACAGCTTATAAGTGGGAAGCCCAGCTCTTGACCTAAGTCTCGTGACTCTTGCCCTACGATTGTCATGTAAAAATTTCTTCTCTGCAGAAGTTGATAATGGTTGTCATTAGGAAAATTGTTACCAGAGTGCTAGCTTATGGCAGGCACTCAATGAATGAATAAAGAACCGCTACATTTGTTGTCCCCATTCTGGACAAATGATCTCGATCACATGTGTCCCTCCTCCACACCAATACTTAAAAACAGTTATTTATTGTCAGATATACATAGAATGGTGAAATTAAGAGAGAGTATATGGGCATCTGGGGACTCAGGATAAAGTCTTGTCAGCATGCAGTGGTTGTAGGGGGAGAGATCCAGACAGGGACACCATCAAGAGGTGGCAGATTGCAGCTGTGACAAAGGGGCATCTCCTTCCTTGGCTCACTCTATAGGAAAACTCAAAATTACTCCAGGGGAAACTGAACTTGAGTTTCCTACTGTTGAATGTAGACAGAGAACTCAAGTCATTGCATTTATAATAAAGGAAAAGTAATTATCGATGATCAAGAGATTGGGGACATTTATGTTGCAAAAGATTTTACATTTAACTCAGTTTCTTCTCTGAAGATAGTGTCGACATTATTCCAGGCTAAAATGAGATAATCAAACCCTTGTGTGTAGTTTAAGAAATAATTTTAATATGTGTGCATATATTAAACTTTGCAGAATTACATTGATGAGATAATGTTTGAATTTCCACTTATCATTTAAATCTAATGATTTAATTAAGCTTTGATAAGTTTTAATTAATTATTTAATCTCAACCAAATTTTATAAGACAGCCCAGAATGCTTATTTTTAACTAATATGCACTGCATGCAATAAATTCTCACATAAACATTCATGTAGCTTATTAATATTTAAGGCTACTCTTCTTGTTGCCAACTATGTTTTAATCATGTATTATTTCAAATACATTACATAAAATTATAAATTTATTAAATGTTACTAATACTTGTGTAAACTATAAAACTCTCACACTAAAATATAACCAGTGTACTCCTAGACTCTTGAAGTTGAGGAAAAAATATTTCATATCTTCTTAGAACTTTCTAGGCAAAGAATACTTTACCAATATCCACCCATGGCAATGTTTCCATTTAATTCTAGTCTTAATTGTTGTTTCTGTATCACCCTCCCAGGGATCCTTTGTACCAGTCATAATATTGTGGGCATAGTAAGTCCTCAAAAAATCCAGAATCAAAGACTTTAGCAGTTCCATGAGATGTTAGACATTACCTAGTTCAATGGCCCACACCATGACTGAAGCTCAATTAAATAATTATGATCAAATTGAACACTAAAAACATGCCTCCTTGACAAAGGAACATCTCAATCAATCCATCTAATACACCAACTTTAGTAGGCTTATTAACTGGGCCAAACTAACTTGATTAGTTTATTTTTTTCTCCATAAGTCTGAAAGGATTCCAGTTGTAGTCTATTATGGATAACAACTGAAACATTTAACAGTTTGAGTTATTTAAAATTTAGAAAATGTAGAGGGTAAGACAAATTCCTAAAGAGGATGTTATGGACTGAAAGTTTGTATCCTCCTCAAATTCATATGTTGAAGCTCAAACCCCCAATGTGATCATATTTCGAGGTAGGGCTTTGGGGCAATAATTAGATTTAGATAACTTCATGAGGGTGGGGCCCCAATACCAGGATTAGAGTCCTTATCATAACAGGAAGAGACCAGAGCTTGCTCTCTCTGTTTCCTACTGGGGACAAAGAGGAGGTTATATGAGTGCACGTCAAGAGGGCGCTGCCTACAAGCCAAGAGAGAAAGCCTCCGAATGAAACCTACCATGTCAGCACCTTGACCCTGGATTTCCCAACCTCCAAGACTGTGAGAGAGAAATTTCCATTGTTTAAGCCTCTCAGTCTATGGTATTTTGTTATGGCAGCCAAGGTGAACAAGAGTGAAAACTTGGCAGAATTTGATTGAAAAATAGAAGACAATGACATGAGTTGCAAGGTGAACAGAAAACAAAAGTAAATGGAAACAACAGGCTGTAAAGAGAACAGGGAAGATTCTGGAAAAAAATTATGGTAAAGATAAATAATTGAACTGGTCAATAAGAAGATGTCTCAAAGAAAAAAAATACATTAAATCGTTAAATGGAATGGTCAAGAGAAATACCACTTGACCCTGAAAAATTTGCTTATTCCATATAGATATGTGACCAAAACTTGAGTCAGTTGTTTTGGGTAGTAGGCCAACATTTGGTCATATATATTTTAAATTTGTTTGTCTGAAATATTGTTTAAAGCAGTAACGATATAGCCTGCATGTGGACTTACATTCAAAGAATTAGTTTTTTAGAATTATTTCTAACTTTCATTTTTTAAAAAGAATCTGGGTGATTTATAAAGATAGAGATACAAGGATAAGTATGCACCCCTTGCAACTAAGTAAAGGTTGTGGAAATGTACACCTTAGTTATTTTTTTTTTACATTGCATTCCCTGTGCATGGTAATAACTGAAGAAATCAAATAGATTTTACTGAAAACCCCTTCTCCACCTATCTTCCAATTCATTAATTTTCTCCCCTACTGTGTCCATTCTGCTATGAAATTCATCACTTGAGTTCTCAATTATTAACATTTTCATGTTGTAATTTATATTATATAGCATGTTAATCAGAGCTATTTCTAAGTTTGTTCTCAATATCTCTGATAAATGGGTCATAAGTATTATTTTCTTTGTATTTTATCTGGCTTTTCTGGTAACTTTTACTGGGAGCAGTCATCCGCTGCAAGCTATTTTAACAGAGCAAGAAGCACAGGTGTGTTTCCAGAAGCAATCTCCAGAGCTCATCATGGTTAAATGTTGGTGATTACATGGGTATTAGTTGAGATTTTAATATTCTCTCAGCTCTAAAATGCAGATGCTTTGAAAGGCAGCTATCTTCAGTTACTTTAAATATTCCCTCCCGCCATTGCTTTAAAATGCTTTCAATACTGGAATCAATTCCAAATCAACAAGCGCAGCTGCTAGTGAATGCTTTCACATAATACAGTCCTGTATGAAGTGGATGAGAAGGGAACCCTTTGTTTTTCACATGATGACACTCATTTTTTTCCTTCAAATAAATCTCTGTGGGCCGACCTTTCAAGTTGTTGATATGTGAATTCCACCTACTTATGAATTTAAGGTACAGGCCATATATTGTATTAAGATTAAGTCTTAAATCAATATGGAGTCATGTTGCATGTGTTAATAGTTTACAGGGAGAGTTTTCTAGTCCAAAATCTTCCAGGTGAAGTCGCCCAGTGTAATATGAGATTGAAGTTGTGTCTCAAGAAAAATATATGAGTTTACAGCCATAAATAATAAGCAAAGCACATCCTAGTACATCTTTGTGTTGCACTAAAGACTCTATTTTATTTCCACTGGATTGGGCCTTCCCACGCTCGTCTTCCCTTAAAAGTGCTTCAGTGACTTACCAACAGTCAACTTTCTGACCTCCTGTTCTCTTACGTCTCATACCTGCCTAACCCTCGTCCTGAATCAGTCTGTTTGTGCCTTCTCTCTCTTCCTCTGAGTTGCTGAGTGCAATGGCAACAACACACACACACACACACACCCTTTGCTGCCAGACACTGCAGACTTATTTATGAGCTGCAATTCTAACTGCATCCTCAGTGGTGTTCAGAAAATTATTCCATATAATTTAGAAAAGCTTTTTCTTTTTCTTTTGAAAAACAGTCTTTTGAAAAACCACTTTTCTTGTGAAAGAACACACGACTCTAAAGGAAAGGTTGTATTCTAATCAGAGAATTAATAGCAGTGAAAGTGGGTGGTCTCAGTAGTCACCACTGGACTATAATGAACCCGAGCCTGAAGCAACTCTACCAAATGTTTTACAAACCTGTGGGTGGATGCAGGTGATGGCAGAAGGAAAGGACAGAGGCAGCAACAGACAGTGACATTCTTAAGGAGAAAACAAGGGCAACAACAAACCACATTCTCTTGCTGAAGAGGGCTGGCCACTCATTCCCCAGTGTTTCTGAGTTCTAGAAGCACATGACCCCACTGCAGAGCTGGACGGAGCCCTCCCAGGTGCAGAGGGTCATATTACCCAAAACTTGGAGAAGGGTAACACGTGTCTGGCTAGATTGCTGAACTACTACTAGGCTCTTGAATATTTCCAAGGAATGGAACATAAAATTCTCTCTAAGGAAGAAGCTTGTGAATACTGGTCAGAACACACTCTGGAGTGTTCTGTGCAGGGTGTATAATGAGGCTGAGAAACAGTGGGGCTCTGTGGAAACCTCAGTGGCTCTGTCTTTAATTTGGCGATGACATTGGCCCAGGTGCCGTATAGTTTAAATAAGTCCATGGGGACACAAAAGGCCTGAGTACACACCAGGCAAGCTCCTAAAGTACCCGCCAGAAGGCTGTGGAAATGTCTGATTTACACTCTCCCAGCCACAACCTGGGAAGCTTTAGACTCCAGAAGTGTGGCTCTGCTTTGCTTAGGACGACCACTGACCGGCGCACAGCTCTCCACTCCAATCAGGTCAGTCCTTAGAAATTTTCCCACAAGGGAGCTGGTTCTGGTCCGGCAGCTGCGTGCCCCACACCCTCTTCTTGGAGGCTCCAAACCCCAACCCAGGACCTCCAAGGCTCTGAACTGCTTCTCAGAGGTTCTTGCATAGCTTTCATCCTCCCTCCGCTACAGCTTCAGAATTTGGCAAACGTCCTGGACAAATGCCTCAAGGCTCCATCTTTCTCTCTCGGGCTTCGAGAGGTGACAAGCTTCGCTGGCTTCTTGTCCCCAGCAGTGATCGTCTCCTCTTGCAAATCCGGATGCTGGTTGTGGTCGCGCTCCGCAGATGTCCTCGGGGAAAGCAGGAGACTGTGGCCTGACGGCGGAAGCACCGTCCTCTCCAGATTCTTGGTCCGCTATCGCAGGTTGCTTAAGCAGAGCTCAGACCTTCACAAAAACACCTATATGTGTTTGACTCTACTTTTTCAGTTGTCCTTGGCAAAAGTGTCGATGTGCCACTAGCTTCTTCCTCCCACCTCAGTGAAAGTCTTTTGTGTGTTTGTATTTGACAAAAAATACATCATGAGTTCATAATGACACTTGTAATTCAAATTCAGAGCTAGAGTGTTTTTACATAACCTCATCTACCTTATATGGACAGCTTATTTCCTCCTTTGTAGAAAATCATGGTTTTCAATGACAGCAACATAAATCAGCTTTATCCCACACCCTCATATCAGAGAATGAGAATAAAAATACCAGTGCCGCCACTAACAACATGATTACTGTGAAGAATTATTGCTTTCATTGTTATTAGTTTGCCGTTCTATTTGTTCTTAGCACTGATCCCACTAGGACTATACAGCTGAATACTCCATCCCCTTCTGCTTAAGCTGAATTCAAAGTGAAATAAAGAGATATATGGTGACTGATTAAACAACCCTATCTGATGCAATAGGAATAAGAATATATTTAAAAAATAAAATTATGTTCTCCAATAAATTGGGAACAATTAAATTCCATATTTATAACACTATATAAAAAAGGGTTAAATTTCATTATGTATGTCTACACACATACGCATACACACACATACACACATGCCCAAAAAAATTTGTTTATTCAAAACAAAACAATACCACTATAAAAAATAGTACCTTGGGCCAAGTGCTGTGGCTCACACTTGTAATCCCAGCACTTCGGGAGGCTGAAAAGGGAGGATTGCTTGAGACCGTGAGTTTGAGACCAGCCTGAGCAAGAACGAGACCCTGTCTCTTCAAAAAGGAGAAAAATTAGCCAGGCATGGTGGCACACACCTGTAGTCCCAGCTACTTGAGAGGTTGAGGGGGGAAGACCACTTGAGCCCAGGAGTTTAAGGTTGCAGTGAGCTATGATGACACCACTGCATTCTAGCCTGGGCAACAGAGATAGACAAATAAACATAAAACTAGTACCTTGGATTAGTATGTTTTCTCAAACATAACAAAACAATTATAAATAATAAAATAAAATAAATTTACAGCTGTAATTTTAAAATATTTTCATCACAAAATAGCATTTAGTTGCAAATGCTAAAAGGAAAATGTGAAAATATTTTCAATATATGAATGTATGAGGGATTTACTTCTGGAATTGTGTCTTAGAGCATTTCAAGTTAATTAGAAGCAATCAAATAAAAGTAAGTTGAAAAGTGGACAAAAGATACGAGCAAGCAATTCACAACGAATGACTGGTACAGTAACAAAAAGTTGCTCAATTTCATTAGATAAAAGAACATTGGACATTAAAATTGTGATGAACTAAACTTTTCTCCCTACTGTTGACATAAATGAACACTTTAACAATATTAAGTGCTGAAGATGGAGCAAATGGAGGAGTGGGTTCTTTCTCCTACGGTGTAAATTGGTCTATCACTTTGAGGGATAATTAAGAAGAATCAGTAAAACTGAAGTTGGGCATACGCTATAACCCCACAAGTACAATTCTAGCATCTACCCTAGAGCAGCACCAGGGGCTTGTGAGTGTGAAGAGCATTTACAAGGCTAGTTGTTCAGCCAATAATAAAAAAAAAGTAAATGACTGGTAGACAAATGGACAATAAAAGGTGGTACATTGATATGACAGAGCATTAGATGTGTAGTGAATGATATAGATATGCAGTTTTCTGAGGTTTTTATTAGGAAAAATAATAGAATAAAAGTAGCTAAGGCAACAGAGATGATTGCTATTTAAAAGTCATATTTGTTTTGCTGGACTTTATTTTTCCATGCTTTACTTAAACAAAAGGGTATTTTATTGTAGATATTTAGAAATATGATGCTATTTAAATATATGGTTTTGGTATTAAAAATAAAAGTAAATATATTGCAACCCCATAAATTTCATTATCTATGCCCAAAATAAAGGTGCCTTTATATAAGATAATGATAATTTCCTAAAGAATCAAATGCTTTCTTTGGATGTGCCTTTCAACTTACCCCCTTTCAATGACAAGACTATACCTCACAGGTAAGGATAACTGGTACATTCTTATATAAATTTAAGTTTCTCCTCCCAGGTTTAATGCCTGGAAGACTGGTGTTCCTTCTTATTAAAGAAAAAAATAAAAAGAGAGAGAGCAAGTGAAGAGGAGGAGACAAGACTTGAAGCAAAGGTTTGAAGTTAAAATCTTGAAATAGTGTAGGATATTAAATAATGGCATAGTAATTTCTAATATTCAAAATTGATTAAAAATTTACGCATTCTACCAATTCATTTTAAGGTGACCTACTATTCAACAAAAGAAAGCTAATATTTACACATCACATTTTAGGGGTGCTGTTATTGAAAAACAGATTAATATTCATGTTTGTAACCCAATAAATAATCATATATTAATACCCCAGTCACACAAATATTGTAGCTTCACACTTATAAGAATAGCCTTTTTGGTCTTTTATACCCTAGAGCACAATAGAGGATTTGCATAATTTGAGTTGCTTAATAAACCGAAATATTAGAGTTCTAAGTGTGTGACAATCAACCCATCACACTGCATCAACATTGCTCACCCATCTGCCCAAGGTTAGACTTGCTCCACCAAATTGTAATCACGGCTTCTCCTTTTGAAGATTATGTGGTCACTTTTGGTCACTAACAGCCCTTTATTCTGGTTGCCTTCTTTGCCAAGAGTCCCTGTATCTTTTGGTAGAGAATGATACTAGATATCAAGCCTTAGCTGTAAGGGAGCATGTTAGATTGGCCCAGATGAGCACCAGGGTGACTAGAGTGGTAGGAGGAATGTCACTGATAGTAAGTCAGAGATTGGAAAGGAGACTTTGCTAATAACCAAGTCACACTGATGTCTGTGACTCAACTCTGCACTGTTAAAACATGTTCTCATATTAGATCTTAGCAAATCACTCCCTCCCCCTCCCCTTGTAACTTCATTTTCCGTTTCCAACAACTTTTATTTATCACACTACACATTGCCATGCAAAATCATGTTTTTGAATTTCAATGCTGGCTATGAAAGTTCCCATTTTTGTCTTTATTCTGTACAATCTTTGGCTGAAATATCTTCAAATTACCTTGAAAATGTGCAGGACCACTGTACTGTCTCAATAGCCAAGCACTGACGAGGAAAAAATATTCCAAGAACTGTTAAATGTAGCATGTGTAATATTACAAATAAAATCCCCAGACACTTCACAAAAGATAATAATGAAAGGATGGATATAGACAATTAATTATTCTCAAGATTTTGTTCAATATTTTTCTAGACTTGACCTTTCTTATTTGTATTTTTTCTCTTTCCCATGCCATTGTTCAATTATCCTTTTGTTTTTCCTGTTCAAGATCATTTAGAACTTTTTTTGACTAACTTTACTTCAATTTTCCATTTGATAGCTATGTTTTTCAACATACTTTGTTCCAGGCCTCAGCCCAGTTGCCCTGAAAAGTTAATGAATGCAGAAAATGCTATCCTGGTCTGTTAGTTTGTTTGTTTGTTTTTGGATAAACAGCTTAAATATTTTAAAATACTGAGGTTTTCTGAAAAAAATCTGTTGATTCAGCTTCAATATTAGAGAGGCCCTAAGATACATAAAAATAACAATTATATTAGTGGCACAATACCCTCGAAATTCTCCAAACAAAACTATTAAAAAAATTAACTCAAAATTAATGCTAAAAAACATCAAAGCAATAGTGCAACTATCAAAAATTTAATACCAAAACTCACAAAGTTTACTTTTACTTTTCAAAGTATTTGTTGCTTTTGAAATAAAAGCTGCTTCACATGGACCAACACCCTAAAAGCACAAGCACAGCTCCAACCACAATTCCATAGTCACATCACATTAGACACCCGACAGCATTGCTCTAAATAATGCCATGATATCACTGGTACATGCCAAGAGCCTTCAGAAAATAACTGAGACAGCAGATAATGAAAGGAAGAGAGTAAACAAGCATAGTTACAGATGTTTGTTGGGCAAATATCTAAAATTTTGCACAGATCAAAATACACTCTGGCTGTACCTATGGTAGGCTGAAACTATGTCTGTAAATTAATTATAAATTACATTTTGTGGTAACTCAAGGGTCACCAAAGCACTAAACCACAATATGCAATTAATGGGTAAAACCACAGAAATGAGAAATTCACAGCACCTTTTTTTCCCTTCAGGAAAAAGCCAGAAGCATAGCAAGACTTTGGCCCTTCCCTCCCCAGCACTCAGCCGGGGCCCTGGGATGGGCTGCGATGGCACCGCCACCGTGGTTTCCCACCAAGTCCCCACGCACGGCCTCTTTACTCTTTGTCCACCTTTCTCTGGCTGTGAAATCGCAGGATTAGCCTGGGCCCCTCCCAGGAAACAGGGGCGTGCTCCTTGGGTCTGCCAGTCCATCAAGAAAGGCCTGTATCACACCATTACATGAGCAAGAAATAAATATTTAATCCTGTAAACTGCGGGTTGTTTATGTTTGATATAATTGGTATACCTTAGCAAATACAGGAATTTGTATCAGGAAAGGCACATTGCTATAACAAAAACCTAAGAAAGCGACAAGGGTTAGTGACATTGGTTGAAAAGGAATAGATATCACAGACTGGAAAGCAGCCCAACTCCATCATGCAGGAGGAAAACTCAGGCTATCTATTGCCAGATAGTGAGAGGGAAGACCACATGCTACCTGAGCCCATGGACTTAGGAAAAGGGATTTAAATGCATGAGGGTCTTTGAAAACATATTGCAAACAAGAGATGAACACAGGTGAGACTCGGGTAGCTTTCATGCAGAGATGGACGACAATAGACAGAGTGCAAAGAACAGGACCACGTACTAGATTCCAAATTGTAGGAATTAAGTTCAGAACCATTCCTCAGTGACAAAGACCCAGCATCTCAGTTAAATAAATTCTCCCTGGGAAACACATGACTGAATAAGACAAACGTTCTTCTGCAACCACAGTCCTTCTATTCTTACGGGGGAGGGAGAGAAGATGAGTAAACACAAAAGTAATTAATAATAACTATTATGTAAGCAATCTTAAATGGGGGCTGCAACATCTTTGCATTGCTCATCTAGACACCCCTGAAATAACAGTTACAGTGACCCCTGAATGGAAAATGAGGATACTTCTATGACAAGAGAAATGTTCACCAGGAAGAAAGAAAATTAGATGCAAAGGTAGAAACTTGTTTGGACTTTTCAAGGAAAAAGCAGCTACTGTGGCCTGAGAGAATTGTGCCCAGGAGAGAGGTGTGTTGCAGGAGACCCTCAGAGTCACCTTTGGCAGAGTGACTCCCCCTACTGGATGGCGTTTCTTTTGCGATACATAAGGAGCAACGTGACAGTCAGTGTCCCAGACATAGACAGCCCTGCAATCCTAGGCAAAATGCCCAAAGGCATTCTCAGTAACTGGTCAGAATGGGATTCGCATTCTCTAAATATACGTTTTTAAATGACAATGACACACCTCATACCTGGAACTTTGTTAATGAACATTTTGTAGGAACTTATGGAAGAACAGATCACTTTAATGTGTTTCATCTGGAACACAACTGGACATCAGATGAGTTTGTCCAGTCACATGTGGGTGGCCTAATCTATAATCACTTTATGTTCAGACCTCATCTGTAGATACAGGTAAAGTAAACCAAAGGTGTAAAGTTATTCAAGAGAATCAATAAGATATTTATCTCTGCAAGTAAAAGATAATGTGATTAGAGTGTAAAATTAGGGATGTAGGCAATAAACTTGATTTAAAGCTTCCTTGGGCCCATTTCTTTTGGTGGCTGAGACACAGCTTTGAAATTGAGTAGACAGATGCTTAAGGAAGTTTATTAGTTCAATTAGGCTGCGTGTCAGGTGAGGGTACAAGGAAAAATAATACTTTAATTCCACTCTTTGCTTCCAAGCAGGTGCAAGCCCTCCTGGAGCATGCGAGGGGCCTGCACTTTCTCTGCCTCTCACCCCTAGTCTGTTTCCTTCTTTCTTCTTCTGTCTCACCCTCTCTTGCCCCAGCATCTAATGAGCCATGCCGGTGGGATGATATTCGGTAAACTGAAAACAATTTTGATTCCTTTTTTCCCCTTACAACCACACATTCTGCTTTCCCCAGGGTCCCCAAAGTGTAAAAATCACACTAGGCATGATGCCTTCTTAGTTCCTGCACACAAGGATTTTCAGTGTCTGAGGACCAGGAAAGTTAGCCTGGAGGAAGACTACACCACAGTGGTATAAGCCATACCTTTCTTTGAGGGAGCCGTGAGTGATACCAGTGACACATCTCTGGGGAGACTCCTGTCTTCACTTTCACAGCCAGTGGCCTTAATGCCACCTTTAAAGTTTCCTGTTGGCAGTGGATGCCATTTCTCTGCAATAATCCACACTTTTTAACTACAGATAATCAATCCTACTTTAAGGATGCATTTACAAGTTTTTAAGTAAGATCTTCAGTGATTTAACTTCAGCAAAAATATTTTTAAGCATCTAGAGTCATTTTTGCTTGCACTTACGATCAAGTCACAATAATCAGAGTAGCGTGCTTGTAACTATTATGAATAATAAATAGACACTTGGACTTCCTTTAAACTGTAAGTGATACACTTTTGGAGGCATGCATTTATTTTATAATAGCTCTTTAGATAAATGCTATGAATACATGGAACTAGAATATCAAATATTTATCATGTAATTGCTATCATTGTTTTTTAATGTAACCTAGCACATTCCAGGGAGAATGCCATGCTGATTACGTTAGCACACAGAGTGAGTGATGTTTTCTGAATAAAGCAATAGCAATTAAAAGCGAGACACTGAAATATACGAGGCAACACTAAACAATGATAGAATAAAAAATATCTTATGTTATAGTCCAGCTTGGCAGTGGATTAAAGAGTTTAATGATTTTAATTATTACAATTTTCCAAAATTGAGGGCATTTGCTCAAAATTTAGGATTCTAGTGGAGCCACTGATCTAACAAAGGGAAATTATGCATGGACATTTGAGTATATTTGGAGAAATCAAACCACCCAAAGTTGAGGGGAAAATGTGCTCCTTCTCTAAACTTCATTCAAAACTCTCAAATTAGAATAATCTAAATCCTGAAGAATAGGGTACATTGCTCATTTTTATTTTATTACCTGTGAAGGAAAATTCTTGAAATTTGGAGAGCAGACTTACGATGAGAAAAGCATATGTGCCCAGTCTTGTTCAGTGTTTAATTTTTAAAAATAAATATTTATTATAACATATAGTTCTAGCTTTGAGAAGTATCAGTTGTAAGAATGTGGGCAGATTGCCTAACCTTGCAGGTGCAGAGGCTTCTTTGCATGTAAAATCTTAATAGGAAGAAGGTCATCGTATCCTCTTGCCTTCACAGGATTGTCCTGGAGAACAAATGAGGTAAGTTCTACACAGCTCCTATAAACTCTGAACACTTTTGTAAATAAATACTTTCTTGACATGGAATACAAGGAACCATTTTTTCTGTGTTCCCTATAAAAGCAAAATATTTAAGTAAATTTATGAGTAATTCAGAATGATGGATTAAAAAAACCCAACCACATGTTTGAGGATTGTTGTTAAGTAGGAAGTATGAACTCCAAGAAGACTGAACAAGTAAACAATCATATTTATATCTGATATTTGTTGAAAAAACAGTGTGACTAGTGGAAAACTTGAAAAATTTATTAAGCTGAGTATTTCCTTTGAACAACACTCTGAAAACACCAAAAGTCTAAGAACACAGAAGAGCTTCCTCCTCTAAAATAAAATAAAACAAAACATTTGTTTGATTTGTGTGATAATGTTTTTCTTGAATCAGTATGAGTGTTGTTCAAAGTATGAGATAAGACTCAGGATCCAGAAAGTCAGGGCAAAAGAAAAAAATGGCCTTATAATTAGAATGGATTTTATATGGATATATGGATATAGGGGAAAAAGAACAAGTGGTCATTGTAAAAAACACTGGAGACCAATGGAGCAAACCTGTGTAAGTGATATGTGCTACAGCTGTGACCATGTGTCTTGGTCTCGGGTTTCTTCCTTGTGCAGGCACTGATGACCTGGTGCCATATATACATAGAACTTACTAGGTCTGTGGATATAAGTTGAAAGGGAAAGTTACTGAGTGATTAAGTTCTTTTGTACAATGAAAGGGCCAAATTTAAGGACCAGCGGGTTATATACACTCTGAAATAAATTAAAAGCATAGGAAGACATTGATATAATAAGGGAATACATTTGAGTTTGGGAATACCCAAACTCTCTATTCCCCACACTCAGCCTGAACACTGAGAATCAAATTACATCTTACTGTGTACACTAACGTGACCTTGTTATCAGATTGTCTTCAATAGCACTGCTTTTCAGGGACTGTCCAGCTCAAGCAAACGTTTAATTGTTCATTCCAGGAATGTTAGGAAAGACCCACCAACTTTCAATGGGAAGCATCTACAGACGGTTTGTGCTGGAAGATCCTGAGAATCCCTCTCCTCAAACTCCTTACCATGCTGTTTCTACAAATCCTGAACTGTTATATGACGATCCTCACCCACTCTGAATCAAGGCCCTATTTTGAAAGTCATATTTTAAGTCATATTTCCAATTCTCAGTAAGTGAACACCTTACCTTCCCACCTCTGAGGTGCTGGCAAAGCTTTGTGAGGGGGTGCTCTCCCTTACCTTAGTAATAAATAAACGTAGCTTAGTATTATCAGCAGTTTGTGTTGGTGATATTTGGGCAGCCAGGTTTGACAAATGTCTAGAAGTAATACAGTCCCACAAAACGCTCAATAATAATACTTTATTGTAGAACAAAGTTTATTGAATCTAATTTTATAATACTCATCTAATTCTTTGTCCTGAAAATAAGACATTTGTAAAAAACAATAGGAGTTTTATTGGTTTGTTTATTTGTGTTTGTAGAAAACCGTTTGGTAAACACTTCATTAAAAATATTATAACAAAACATCAGTCATCTTGCATCTTTAAGTACCTGGAAATAAAAAATCTAGCAGTCGAGAACTATAGAAAATGTGAAAGCCTATTTATAGCTATAGTTGCACAAGGGAGTCTGTTTTTTAAATATTTAATAGAGACTGAGTTCTTCAACATGGCACACAATAAGAAAACAGTTTTTGCATACATGGTGCCAGGTTCTTCCCAGTGCCCTCTATAATCTAAGTCTTTAAAATTAAAAAGAAATGATTTTTATAATGATTTTTTATTATTAGAAACAAGATAGATGTATGTACTTGTGAGTGTGTGTGTGTATAATTAATAAATCTCAGTGGCCTATCTTAAAAATTTAACCTCAAATAAATATAGAGACTAAATAAGCATCACCTAAAATAAACATAGGAAGAAATAAATTAATTAAAAATTGTTGGTGATATTAATACACCTGTTTAAGAAACTAAGGTTAATTGGACAAACAGCAATCAACAACAATCAGAGCTAGGAAAGATATAAATAATACAAATAATAAATATTATTTTCAAGCTGTTAGATTTTGGAGAAAGCATATTCTTTTTGAGCAGAAAGGAAAACTTACAAAAATTATCTCCATGTCTGTGTAGAACGCACAGGAAGCCTCAATATATTCCAGAGAATCAATGTTCAGGACCATAATGCTGCGCTCACTTCGCTGGGTGCCGTTCACATAGAATATGGCTGGGATTTTCTAAAGCTGAATAAGGTTGTGATTCTCAATGTAATGCAGTAAAAGTTCTTTAACCAAAAAGCAATAAAATTAAAAATTAAGAAAGTGTAGCTGAATAAGTTCAAGAAGCTGGAAACTAAATAGCATTTTATTAAGTAACATTTAAGTTAAGAGGATCAGAAAAAAAAACAAAGAAATATAAACACAAAATAACAGTAAAATGCTACCGGTTAAAATGTTACTTAGAAGGTAATTAGTGGTGTTGAATAAAATTATCAGAAAACTTAGAGAAATGAATGTGCTAAGTCTAAAACTGAGAGGTTGGGAGAAAAAGATCAGAAAAAAATCAAGAAATAAGGAAAAGTAACATGAACAAAACAAATGAACTGGAGAGCAAGAAAAAAAAATACGAGAAGAATAAAAACCTTCGCCACTAGCCATATTCTCTGAAAAGTGTAATAATATAAACATCTGATGAGATTAATCACTAATAAAAGATGGAAATAAATGAAGCAGAGAAATTTAAATTAATAAAAAATGTGCTGAAAACAAAAATCAGATCAATTGGATAAGTGCCAAGAAAATTATTACACACCAAAATTGGTGCAGGAAGAAAATTTAAGTAGACCAATAACTAATCTATTAAAAAATGAAATTATAGCAATCAAAGATATTGCCTTTCAAAATTTTATTTTATCCCTTCCAAAAATTTATTTCCTACCATTTGTGATTTTTTGTCCCAGAAAATAAAAAGAATAAAAAAAGAAAGCTGTTCAGATTCTTTTAAGAGGAGTCTGTATTCTTGATTCCAAATGCACATAAAGATGTAAGGATAATACAAGAAAATAAACCTGACCAATTTGTGGATGTAAAATGACTAAATATTAACTAAGCAAGTCTAAAAGAATATTTAAAACAGTAATGCAGTCTGATTAAATGGGTATGATTCCAATAAAAACATTACTCAGGAACAGAAAAAAATATGAATCACTGTATTCATCACACTATATACTAAAGAAGAAAATATTATATAGATGCTGAGATGGTATTCAATAAAGTTCAATAAATAAAACTTCTTAGCAAGCTAAAAGCAGAAAGGAAATGTCTTAATATGGCAAGAATTATGTAATAAAATCCTGCTGCAAGAACTACAGCTGAGGAAGAAACTTTAGACGCACCCCCAAGACCAGGCACAAGGGAAGTCTGCCCATCACCAAAATGCCTGTCTACCATGCTGTGAGTGTTTTTGCCAATGCAACAAGAAAACCGCAAGAGACAGTCATGAGAATTGGAAAAAGAGAGATGTACAATAGTGACAATGCATGAAATACTGTCTTTGTGAATTTAGTAAACCACAAAAAAAAGCCTGAATTACTTAAAGTTGATTTTTTAGTTTTGATAGAAAGTTTGAGGGCTATATGGGTTTAACAAAAAAGACTGAAATTATTGCAAATGCTAGGGTTGAGGAATTCATGCACATGACTGTTTAGCAGAGATTTAGTTCCCTTTAGAGTAAAATTATGCACAAACATTTTACTTGAAATCCACTATCCACTTTTTATAATGCAGATTACTAATGAGGACAACCACAGTTGAATTTGTTCTAATTGTCTATCTATCTATCTATCATCTATCTATTTATCTTCTACAACTGTATAGTCTTTATGTAATCTTTTGGGAGGAAAGACGTTAGGACCCCTACTTTATTCCTTTCAAGGTTTAGTATTATCAAAATATATCTGACTTTTGTTGGCAGGAAAGGGTCTTAAGGTACAATTAAACATGCTAGGAAGAGGTGTCAGGCTTAAAACTGAGATGTGCATAGAATGAATTTATTGCCATAGCAACATCTGCCTGCAGTTATCAACCATAAGTCTGTTCATTCTGGCATGATAGTTGTGTTCTGAAAGCATAACTTAGGGAACAAAGGTTGAACACTTGAGTGTAAACACAGACAATCACAAGGTACCACTACCATCTGTAAATGGATAGGTGAACAAGAGCATCACCCAACAGCAGAAATTTAAGGTGCGCTGTGTTGTAGAAGGCTCATTTTCAACAGCTACACATGGTAACTCAAAAGCAGAGCAAGCTAGTGCAGTAATCAGACTTTCTAGAACCCCTGCCAGCTGCTGTATGCAAATCAGTTTTTATTATATACCATCTCTAAGTGGATATGTTGGACTTTGTGCCATATTACAGGAATGTGGAGACTTAATTAATTGGATTTAAAGAAATACCATTTTCAGAAGGAAATGATTATTTAAAAAATTGAATGTGTCTAAAGGTACTTATTCTGTTAATGCATCCAGAAGCTAGGTGATTAACATTTTTTGTTACAATAATAACAATATGATTAAATATCAGTTACCTTAACACTGTCCTTCTAAAATGATATGCCATAAATTTATTTGAGTGAGTGGAGCACAACTTAAAAAGTGCTTAAATTATTGGATATAATATGTGCAATTTGTAATACAAAACTTAATTTAAAATACGTGCCTTTCTTCTAAAGCAATATGAAATTCTTGGATTATCTGATATTTTAATGCATTTTTAAATTTTTTATTTTTAATTATTATGGGTACATTTACTTTATAAAGCTTTAACATAACTATAAAAAATTTCCCTTTGAAGCCAGGAAAGTTTTACCCCATTCTCCAGCAAAGTAGAAAGCAGCAGCCTAGTGCTTAAGAATGAGGGTGTTTGGGTTTTTTGTGTTTTTTTTTTTAAGTTAAACTGCCTGGGGATCCTTACTAGCTATGTGTCTTTGGACAAGTTTTACAATTTCTATAGCTTCAGTGAACTTATCCGTGGAATGTGTTTTGAGGATTGAATAAAGTCACACAGTACAAGTAAAACCCTAACCCTATAAGGTATACCGTAGACACTCTGTGGTAACTTATTAATAGGCGAACCTGGATCAAGCCCCTGGGCAGTGTTACTCTTCTGAACAAATACTCTCTGGCGGCCTCGCTTTGTTTCTGTTGGACAATACATCACTGGCCATGAGGAACGAACAGCTGACACACTGCACTGCGCTGTCTCATTTCTACTCTCTCCTCGCCCAGTGCAAAGTCCGCCTGAAGTGTGGAATATTACAACCACTACAGCAGGCCAGAGACTGTGCATGAGAGATGCCAGGGTGAGGCATCACAGTATGGTGCAAAAACAAACAAAACAAAACAGAACTGCCCTGGGATTCTGGAGAGTTTGGTTTTAGCCAAACCTTTGCCACTATCCTCACGACATTCTATACATTTCTTAACCTTTCTGATTTCCATTTTTCTCATACTTAAAATTAAGTATGTTTATCACTATTGTTATTTAATGTTTTAGGAGATATTATACACTATTATTAGATGAGAGAAATAAAAGGGAATAATTTTCAGGAAAAAAAGCAAATTTATCATTCTTTCCTGGTGAAATAATAGTTCACCTCGAAGTGTCTTGAATCAAATAGAGATGAAAAAAAATACCAGTCTCATTGTTATGCTTCTATATATGAATTTTTCCTTCTTTCTAAAAGTTTTTAGAATGTTTTATTTGTCTTTTATATGTTTAAAGCTTGCTGTAATCTGTTAAAGGTAGGTTTTATCTTTGACATTCTGTGAATTTTTTCAGGGAGAGAATGGTCAACTGTGATCTGTGAAAAGACAAAATTAGAACAAATTTAGTTCAAAGATCTAATTATCTTTTATTAATAATTCTAGAATTGGGCAAAATCTCACTCTATAGAACAGAATGGGTGTTCTGATGAGCTGAGCACAGGGAGTTGGCTCGTAGGCAGCAAAGGCCTGAAGAATGCAGAAATAAGGGACACAAAGTGGATTGGTTGTTCCAAAGTCACTTATGTTATTAAAATAGGAGGATTTCCTTATCATGCCAGCCCAGGTACACCAGGCCTCTTCTGTTTGGTTGCTGTGAATCTCCTGTTGTTGTTTCTTTTTTTCTATTTATTTATTTTTTTAATTTCAAAATATTACAGGGGTACAAATATTTAGGTTACATATATTCATATATTGCCTTTGCACCACCTGAGTCAGATCTACAAGCGTGCCCATCCCCCAGACAGCACGCACCCCACCCGTTAGGTGTGAATATACCCATCCTCTCCTCCCCTATCCCACCTGCCTGACACCCGATGAATGTTACTTTCATATGTGCACGTAAGTGTTGATCGATTAGTACCAATTTGATGGTGAGTACATGTGGTGCTTGTTTTTCCATTCTTGTGATACTTCACTTAGGAGGATGGGATCCAGCTCCATCCAGGATAATACAAGAGGTATTAATTCACCATTGTTTTTTATGGTTGTGTAGTACTCCATGGTATACATATGCCACATTTTATTAATCCACTCAGGTATTGATGGGCACCTGGGTTGTTTCCACATCTTTGCAATTGTAAATTGTGCTGCTATAAACATTTGAGTGCAGATGTCTTTATTATAGAATGTCTGTTTTTCCTTTGGGTATATGCCCAGTAGTGGGATTGCTGGATCAAATGGTAGTTCTACTTTTGGTTCTTTGAGGTGTCTCCATGCTACTTTCCACAGAGGTTGTACTAGTTTGCAGTCCCACCAGCAGTGTTCCTATCTCTCCGCATCCACGCCAACATTTGTTGCTTTGGGACTTTTTGATAAAAGCCATTCTCACTGGAGTTAAGTGATACCTTACTGTGGCTTTTATTTGCATTTCCCTGATGATTAGAGAGGTTGAGCATTTTTTCCTACATTTCTTGGCTATTAGTCTATCTTCTTTTGAAAAGTTCCTGTTCATGTCCTTCACCTAAACTGGCCCATTTCAAAGTTCAATTTGATTATGTGGCACTAGCATAAGTGACTCCATTCTGGTTTGGTTTGGTCTGTTGGGGCCTAGTGCAGGAACCAACTCCAAAACAATGATATCCCATACATTTTGTTCAACAGTGCCCCCCTTTTGGTCAGACTCTCACTGAGGTTTGGAGTATGAATGTCTCTGTTATGGCATCAAGTGTTTTTGTGAACTCTCAGAGTGGTCTGTACATCAGGCACAGCGTTGGCCCTTGAAACTTATATATGGCTGTCCAGCTCCAGCTTGTAGGGCTTTGGGAACAGAGCAGTTCTTGTTCTTATAGATTCTACAATTTGGTATATATACACAATGGAATACTATTCAGCCACAAATAATAATGAATTTCTGTCATTTATGGCAATGTGATAGAACTGGAGAACACTATGTTGAATAAAGTTAGCCAGGAGCAGAAAGTTAAACACCATGTGTTCTCACTGACATGGAAGCTAAAAGAAAATTGATCTCATAGAAATAAAAAGTAAAACAGAAGATACTAGAAGGTGGGAAGGGGAAGGGGAAGGAAGGAATAGGGAGAGGCTTGTTAGAAGATACAAAATTACAGGTAGATAAGAGGAATAAGTTCTACTGTTCTATATCACTGTAAGTGACTGTAGCTAACAATAATATATAGTTTCAAATAGTTAGAAGGAGGATATTGAATGTTCCCAACACAAAGAAATGATAAACGTTTGAGGTTATAGATATGCTAATTACCCTAATCTGATCACTATAGGTTATATGTATCAAAATATCCCTATGTACCCCATGAATATACACAATTATTATTTGTCTATTACAGAAATTTTAAAAATTCACCACCTTAAAAAAATTCTGTTTATGCACACTGATGGTAGAAGGTGAGTACAACCAGATTGCTCTGAGGTTCCCTTGATCAACATAGCCAATGATTCCCCCTACCCTAGTGTGTAAGATCAAAAATGAAAAAGGGACAACCCAAATCCTGTGAATTTTGAAAGCTGGAGTTGTACACTTCTCAGTAACTGCCACTTACTTACTTTAGTACTGTGGTCTTGGTCAGGGACCACCAGTCACCAGGAACCCCAAAAGGTTACGTGCCCTCTCACAGCACAAAGGAACCCCCGATACCCTAAAAGCCAAAGGAATCAGGAAGCTCAAATGCAGAAAGACGGCAGAGCTCAGGCCTGAGAGGAACTCGTGACGTTGGGGGCTCTGCGGAAGAAAGAGAAGGACCCCAAAAGGGGTGAGTGGCCCCTGCCTGCGCTCCTCAAGGTTCTTGCTTGGACTGCCAGGAGTCTCCTTTAGGACTTTGTATAGGTTGCCAGAACAGTCAAAATACAAAATTACAACAAATTTGGTTTAAAGATCTAATTGGCTTTTTTAGTGACTGTAGAATGAGGTGACATCTCATTCTGTAAAATGGAATGGGCATTCTGATAAGCTGAGCAGAGAGGTTGGTTTCATAGGAAGACAAGGGCAGAAGAAAACAGAAATAAGGGACAGAAAGTGGATTGGTCATTTCAAAGTTACTTTCTCGCAGTGTCAGAACAGAGGGGACTTCCTTATCATGCCAGGTCAGGTAAACTGGGCCCCTTATGACTGATCATTGTGAATCTGCTGTTTTTTTTTTTTTTTTTAAACAGACCCATCTCAAAGTCAAGTTTGATTACACATCACCTAGCACAGGTGACTTTGTTCTGATGTGGTCTGGTCTGTTGGGGCCCAGCGCAGGAGGCTAGTCCAAAACAACTGTAATCAATTCCATAAGCAAACACAAAATGAGACCCCCCCCATATGTTTTCTTGTAGCTTTCTTATGCTGTGGATCCCAGGCCAGTAGGGCTCGGCAGCCAGAACATTGTAATTTTTCTGTTTAGCTAACATTTTTACCTTTTGAGTTGTATCCCAGAAATGGCAGAGTCTTTGCAGGATAACAATGCCGAGACTCACCAGACATCACTGCCCTGTGACTTCTGACTCAGACCTCCTGCAGGCGGGGCTTCCAATGCAGCCTGCCCCAACACACGTAACCACAAGAACCTCTACCCTCAGTTTGCTGGGGAGATGGATTTGAGGCAGTTCTCCCATCTCCTGACTGACGTTATCCTTAATAAATTCCCCTTTTACTTGGCAATCCTTTTGTCTCAATAATTTGCTTTTGGACCATGGCTAGACCCTCTTGTGGGTTTGGTAACACAGTGGTCTCTCATTAATTTTGTTTAACCTATGATTACTGCAGAGTCAATTGAGAACAGAAAAGTGATTAGACAGATAGAGGAGTGGCCTTTATATTTTGTTCCATTGAGGTCACTAATAACCATGACAAGGTCTATTTCAGTGGGAGAGATGGAGTTCAGAGCCTGGCACAGGAGAGGCTGTGTAAGCCCGTGGATCACAGGCAGCCCGAGGGCAAGCCTGCTGGCTTTCCTGTGTGTTTTATCTTGTATGCCAGGGCCTAGAATAATGCCTAGCACAGAGCACTGAAAAAAATGGATAGAAACAAAATTTTGTCTGAAATTTAAAAAAATATAGAGAGAACTGGGATAATACTATGGTTGGAAGGAAATATTAAATCAAAGAAAAAACTTGTGATTATTTTGTTTTATTTTATTACATGTGTAAACATAAAAAGTGTTAATAGGATAAATTGATGGAAGGGAGTGAATGTAAGCTTGGCAGTAAAGCCTATAGTAAAATGGGAAGGAGTGGCATCCAGAGGCAAAGGCGAATGGCCAGGCCACCTTAGAGGAAGAAGGCAGAGAATGTAGACACAAACACTTACAGATAACCTTGGCGACACAAAGATGAGAGAGCTCCTGTTTGATTGCTTTCACTTCTTTTTTTAAAAAAATTTTTATGTATGTATGCATGTATGTTTAGAGATCAGGTCTTGCTGTGTTGCCCAGGCTGGTCTCGAACTACTGGACTCAAGTGATCCTCCTGCCTGAGCCTCCCATGTAGCTGGGACTACAGATGTGCACCCCTGTGCCTGGATTTTGTGGGTGTGGAGAGACCAAGGAACGGATGTTCTTAATTTTTTTTCCATTTCCAGAGAATGTTTGCCCTATTCATTAAAGATATCTGCCACCTAATTTTTATTACTGTTTTTCTAGGATGTCTATTACTAGTTGTTTCTGTTTTCCATATCTCCTAATATTCTTCCTTTGTCTCTGTGTCTGTCTCTCTCTAGTTATTTGCTTCTTTTTTTTCTGACAACTAATCTCAATCTGGTTTGTTAACTGACTGACTTCTCCCCTATATCCTTTGGGTTCTTTATTTCATTATTATATTTTTCAAGCTTAATATGTCTGCATGGTTCTCTAACATCTTTTCTCATCTTATATTCCTAATACTTACTTTTAGGTTTTGAAATATCAGGTAATTTTTCCTGGCCCATCTTTTATAATATACTGTTTTTAGTAGAATATGCCATCCCATGTAGAATTTGGTCTCGTTCCTTAGTGTCTGAGATTTGAGTACAGAGGGTGTACTGGGGCATGCTCTGCAGAACACCTGGAAGTGTGCAGGAAGCAGGACTGAATAGAAGCAGAGACTGAATCCTGATGCTGGGTGACTGTTCTGAGGTGCTTTGCTTTGAGCCAAGAGGGCTGGAGCATCATGACCCCCTCAAGGGCCAGACACTGGGTTTGGACTGTCCGCAGGGAGGGTCTGTGACCTTGGCCAAGGCAACTTCTTTTGGCAGAGGTGCTAATTCCTCAGAGGGGCTCCATGAAGAGCAGTCACCCCCCAACCCTCCCAGCACGTGGGGAAGTGAGAACCTCAGTCCTGCAGTGAGATCTGAGGGGTGCACCACAGTATCCAAGGCAGAGTTGTTTTTCTTTTCAATATATGCTGTTTCTCAAAAATGTTTCTATTTTTGCCAATGAGCCCTTGACCATTGGGATTACCAGTTACTTTGACAGGCAATGAGGAAAGGAAAAATGAGATGACCTCCATCTGAGTCAGCTCTAGGAGCTTAAGGGACAGAGACTCCAGATCATCTTATCCGCCACACCTGACAACGCCACTCCTTGTGTTTTCTTCATCCTCTGTACCCAGTGACCCAACAAGAAGCAGCATTGGGAGGGAACACTTCTCAGATTATAATTTTCCTGCCCTGGGTGTTTGTCAGTCTGTTGGGAATGTGCCAGTTGGTTCCATCATGGGCATTTGTCTGTGACACCTGACTCCCAGATGTGCCCTGATGCTGCCCTGGAGGGCACCTAGACTCAGCACCCAGGTTTCTAACAGGTGGAGACAGGCATGGCCCACCCCCGGCCTCACTGGGGAAGGGAGGTGGCAACTGCCACAGGCCTGCTGCTGCTTCATGCTGTGAATGAGCACGGTGGGCTGCCTCTCTCTCAGGCCAGAGGCAGGTTCCTCGGTGTAGCACATCTCCAGTTTTCCTATATGTGCACATGTGCACAGGAATATTCTGGACTGTGTCACTTGTACTGGAAAATTATTTGAAACAACATCAAGGACTAGTTAAATCAAGTATATTACACCCATATATTGTCACTTATAAAGAATGAGGTAGTTCTATATACACTAATGAGAAAAGGCTTTCAAGATACATCGGAAGAGATATAACCAAGGTGGAGAACAAAGTTTTCAGCAAGTGACTGAAAAATATGAAGGGAATCACAGAGGAAAGGAACCAGCGATTAAGGAATAGGGGATAGAAAGATTCATTTCCAGTACACCTTGCCTTTTGAATACTATGTAACACATGCTATACAGTACACACACATCCATTTACCATTTATAATAATGAATTAAACCATAAAACATCACCCAAAACTGGTAATTCTAGAAACAAAATAACACCAGTGAAATGGCTTGTATTTAAGGAAGTCAAAATTCCTGCCTAATCACTAAAATAAATATCATAGGATAAAATAATAAACCAAGTTCCTGAAATTTCTTTAAAACAGCCTTTTGCAAGTTCTGCATTGTTTGTTTTGAATTTCTAGAGCACAAATAAGCAAGTACTTTTTCCAGCATGCTGGATGATAGACTTACAGCTTATAGGAATTAAGAGTTTCCAAAGCTGCCTTGTTAACTAGCAGTGAGTGTTTTTGGCACTGGAAGAACTGGTTTGATACACTCATTTTCTACTTCTTAGGCACATTTTCAGATTTAATTAATGTTGAAAATGAACATTGAATTTTTGTGTTAAGAAGCTTTTCTAAAATGCAAGGAGTTACTGAGATTTGCTTTAAAATGAGTAAATACCTAAGAAAATTAGCATTTATATGACATTTTGTGCCATTAGGGAGATTTGCAAATATCAGCCTCTTAATCTCTTCAAAATATTTTTCTAATTCCAATTGCAAAGAATATTATAAGATGAGTTTATAAAAAACAGGAAAGCAAACAAGAGTGTTATGTGATCACATATATATACCACTTAATTTATTTAAGCATGGATAATTCTTGAGGGATATGCATATAGACATTGTTGCCTATTTAATTTGGTCTTTGTTTCATATTCTATGGCTGTGTTCTGCAACCCTTTGGCTGTAGAGCTCCGCCATCCCCCATTACCCCTCCCTCCCCCCCCCCCCTCCCCGGCCCTGTTCGTGGAAACAGGAACTGGGGCGGGGGATTCACAGTAGGAGGTGAGTGGTGGGTGAACAAGCAAAACTTCATCTGTATTTACAGCTGTTTCCCATCGCTTGCATCACCACCTGGGCTCCACCCCACCCCCCCATCCATGGAAAAATTGTCTTCTGCGAAACCGGTCCCTGGTGCCAAAAAGGTTGGGGACCACTGCTTATGGGATACATTAGTGTATGTTTCTATGAATATTTTGTTCATTTGCACACTTATTAATATCATGTTTAGTTGTTTGAAGAAGTGCAATATGAATTTTGTTTCAGTGTCATATGTAAGAGATCTTTCTTAACACAACTTCACAAAGATTGTCTTGTATGTTTTCCCATAGGCTTCACATTTAGATTTATTTAATTTTTTAGTATGCTGCAATAGAGGATTTAAGTTCATCTTTTTTGCATAGGGATATCTAATGATTGTAACATGTTCATTGAGAATTGCTCTAGAATTAGAATTGTTTGGGGGCCCTTTTTGAAAATTAATTAAACCCATGCATGGTTCATTTGTGAAATCTGTATTATATTCCTATTGAATTATTACTCTATCTTAATTCCCATACCATATTGTCTTGATTATTGTAGATATAATAAGTCTTGAAAATACTCTAATTAGCATAATTTCTTCAGTTTTTTTCTTTTTCATTTAAAGTTGTTATGGGTACTTTAGGTCCTCTGTATTTCCATATAAATTTTTGAGTTAACTTCTCAACTTCTATAAAACATGCCCATTCACATTTGACTAGAGTGGCATTGAACATATATATCAATTTGGAGAGAAGTGACATCTTAATATTGAGTCTTTTCATAATATACAGAGGACATCTCTCCTTATCTCTCCTTTTACTTACTTCTCCTTTACTGTCTCTTATCAATGTTTTAAATTTCTCAGTCTATAGATCTTTCCCTTTTGTCATATTTAGTCTAAGTATTTAATATTTTTCATATATTATAAATAGTGTTTTTTTAAAATTTTTATTTGTAATGTTTTCTTGCCAATATAATCACAATTGAATTTTGTATACTGATCTCCCTAATCACACTTAGTTTCAGCAGTATTTTTTAGATTCTAAAAGTGTGCCTTTCAGTTATTGACTCCTAATTTTATACCATTGTTGTCAAAGAACATTCTTTGTATGACTTAAACCTGTCTAAATTGATTAAAGTTTCTTTTATGGCCAAGAATACTTTCTTGGTAAAAGTTCTTATGCACTTGAAAGGAATTTGCGTTCTGCTAATGTTGGGTGGACTGTTCATAAACATCAATTAATTCAAGTCAGTGAACAATACCATTAGCCTCTTCTATATCACTATTGATTTTCTGTTTTCTATCAATCATTGAAAACTATTGTTGAGCTCTCTATGAGGATTTGTCTATTTATTCTGAAAGTTCCATTAAATTTTGCTTCATGATTTTTAAAGCTCTGATATTAAGAGCATAAATATTATATTTCCTTCTTCATTATGAAATGACAACCAATATCTCTGGTAATATTTTTTGCTCTGAAATCAACTCTGTTAAATATTAATATAGGCCCTCCATCTTTATTTTGATTAGTATTAGCATGATATGTTTTCCATCCTTCAGTTTAACCTATATTTTTCTTAATATTTAAAATGAATTTCATGTAGGAAGCAAATTATTGGGTCTTGTTTATTTATCCAATATGATGATCTGTTTTGCAATTGGGATACTTATGTACTTTACATTTAATGCTATTATTGAAACTTAGAGTTTAAATCTCTTTCTTTTCTCCTTCTTTTCTATATAACTAGGCTTTTTTTCTATTTCTTGTTTATTTGTTTTCTGCTTTATTTTGAATTAAGTACATTTTATCTGTCCCTTTTATCTCCTTGCATTGGCTTATTTGCAACAACTCTTTCTGTTTTATTTTAACGGATTTTTAGAATTTACCTTTTACAAGTTTAACTTATTGTCCTCTATGGTCAAGTGATGTTATATCACTTCACATACAGCATAGCTGATAAAAGGGGCATTTCCCTTTCTCCTCTCTTGGCCTTTGTGTCTTTATTATCATAGGTTTTACTTCTACTTACATTATAAACTCCACACTACAATGTTATTGTGTTTTGCTTTAAATGGTCAATTATCTTTTAAATGGGTTCAGATATTGACTTTTACTCAAGTAATTATCATTTCTATTGCTCAACTTTCCTTTGTGTACAGCCAGATTTCCACAAGTTACTATTTATGTTCTACCTATAATTTATGTTCTTCCTTTAATACTTATTGTAATGCAAGTCTGTGATAAATTCTTTTAGGTTTTGCATATCTTTATTTCAAATTCACTTTTTGAAAAAGTCTTTATTTCAAATTCACTTTTCAAAGATATTTTGTTGGGTATTGAATTTCAAATTGACTGTCTTTGTCCATTATTACTTTAAAGATATTCCTTCAATGACTTATGGCTTAAATTCTTTTTGATGATAAGTCAGTTGGCTGTTATTCCTATCTTTGTTCTTGTGTGTATAATATACTTTTTCTTAGGCTATTTTGAGATGTTTATTTATTCCTGCTTTTAAGCAATGTAATTTAGTTTGCTTTGATATAGTTTTTATCTCATGTTTCTTGTGCTTAGGCTGTATTAAACTTGGATATATGGTTTTATAACTTCCATCAAATTTGGAAAAATATCAGTCATTATTTTCAAATACCTTTTCCATCTCCCTTTTCTTCTCCTCTTTGAAACTTCCATTTGCATAAATATTACCCTGCTTTTTTGTATCTTGCAACACACTAATGCTGTGTTTATTTTTTTAGAATTTTTCTCTTATTTTGGATAGTTTCTACTACTACGTCTTCAAGTTTACTACTCTTTTCTTTGGCAATGACTAATCTACTGTTAATTATATTCACTTTGTTTATTTTTTATCTCAGACATATTAGTTTTTAGCTCTTGAAGTTTTTTCAATTTGAGTCTTTTATGTATTTTCTGTGTGTGATTAACATGACAATCTTTCCTCCAAACTCTTGAATGTACATTATGCAGTTCTAATAACTCTTTTAATGACTTTGTCAGCATTTCAATCATGTGTGCCACTTCTTGATCATTTCTATTGATTGATTTTTCTCTCAAATATTGGTTGTATTTTCCATCTTTGCATGCATAGTCATTTTTGTTTGGATCCCAGATATTGTTGACTTAATTTTGGAAGATGTGGGATAATTTTGTATTCCTGTAAATATGGCTTATGCACTTTTGTACAGCCATGAGCTAAAATAATTTTTACAGTTTAAAAGGTTTGTATAAAATAAAATACTGTTACCAAAAGTTTGGCACTTGTCCCTGAGGCCACATCAGAAGAACAAGGACAAGTGGTTTGAGGAGAAGGAAAGAGGAGTTTATTAACTTGCCAGCAAATGAGGAGGCTGGCAGACTCCTGTCTCAAAGTACCAACATCCTGTTTCTGAGTAGGAGTACAGAGCTTTTAAAGGTTCTAATTTGTCTCATCTTCAGCTAAGACAACCTCATGATCTCCACTTGGACAATTCCCTTGAGCCATCTCCTGTGGCACAATGAACAAAGGATACTCCCCTGCCCCTCCCAACCACTGTCTTGGGGCAGGGACATAGGTTTTAGTTCTCAAAAGGGTAAGGGGGTTTTGAAGAGACAGAAAACATATTTACCCCTTTTAGGGCCATTTTCTCTGTTACGTACTCCCCACTGTCCATTTTACCCTTCCATATCTATGGGAGGAGGGGCAACGTAGTCATCAAGCTACTTCCTGCTGAATTGGGGTGATATTTTAGATGGAAGGTACAGATTATCAGGTGAAAAAGGGGATAAGCAACAACTATAAGCGTGAGGAGGGACAAGGTGAAATGGACTGTCGCCTTGCACACAATGTCTGATACAGGGTTGGGTTAGAAGAGAAACATGGGACCTGTGAGCGCAGAGCTATTCGTTGTACCCTGTAGGTGATCCGAGAGACCAGCTTCTGCAAATTCAGAAATCATGTACAAAAATAGTTGTACCAAATGGAGTTTAGGATAACACACCTAGCACTAAAACAGATTATCAGAAGATGCCATAGCCTGGAAAAATCCCCACTAAGGAATTGTCCCTCTATCCTATAGACAGAACAAATCACCAAAGGAAGATTAGGGAAAATATCAACATTTTCATTTTTTTCTTTTTCTCAAACAGATACTTTAGATCGCCTAAGGCTGCCCCCCCCCCCACAGGGGGTTACACCTCTTTACTGTGGTATCACAGATCCAAGGTTTCACTGCTGGCATTTTAATGATGTGTGAGTTGTTAGAAGCACTTCACAGGATTCCTTCCACTTCTCTGCTTCCAATTGGGCAGGGCCCTGAAAGAGGAAACTCATGCATAGTGGTTAGCCTCTGACCCACTCATTTGACATATTGTTTTACTCTATTTTCTTTTACTTATGGTTATATTACCATAGTTGCCTCAGGGTGCTAGGAAGGGTCTCTCATAAACTATTTCTTAGGGGCTTAACTTAAGCCTGCTTCTAAAGGGCTATCCTTATCCAGAGGATGGCAGTGGCAACACCCTATCGGACTTTAGATGGGTTTCCTGTATCAATTCCAGTTTTCAGGCAATTTCTATTCTAGGCATTGGGCTTTGTTTACTTGCTGGGTTACCTCTGCTACAAAGGAGGGACTATTATCACTCTTGAAAAATGTCCAGGGCTCAGTGGAGTGTTCTCCTAGGTCCTGTTGGCAGTGGGGTGTCTCTTGATGTCCTTGCTGTAAGAGCAGGAGCTGCTGAGCCTTCTCTGCAGCTGTCTGTCCATGCCCTCATCACCAGCATGTTGTTCTCCATTTGCTTGGCCTCTTCCCCTGGACTGTTGATGTCTGTCATCCTGTCATCCTATGAGGCCTGTTCTTGTATGTGTGCAGGAACTTGGCAAAGGCCCTGTCAGCTCCTGGTAGAAGCCCATCTCAGAGTGAGTTCTTCCAGAAGGATTCTGGTAACCTTAGATGCTCCTTTCTGTCTTCCGGGTAGGACAAGCCTCTACCAAGCCTGACAAGTTATCACCCATACAAGCCTGGGCAACTGAGGGAAACCGCCAGTCATCAGAAGGTGGACCCCCCACGTGTTGGGCTCCCTGTGTAACAGGACACCTTTCTGTCCTTGGACTGCCCCAATCATGTAAATAGTTAGTTGTAAACCGGGTCCTCTCAAATGAGGTCCCACCAAATCCATCAAGACATTATGCTCCCAATGTGTGCATTCATGTAGGTGCCTCATAAGAGGCTGAACCAAAGCTTTGGGTAGGAGCCAAGTCTATGAGGATTCTTTCTCCATTTAGCTGTGCCATCCCAGATGTCAGAGCCCCAGTCTTTAGTTTTTAAGGGGGTCTGAATCTAGCCAGGTTATCAAGGCCCAAAGGAACAGATCACCTCCAGCGACCTCCTTAGCAGCTCGGCCAGTGGCCTGACTTTTTTTTTGCCAGGCTGGCCACCTGCTTGGGCTCAGCCACAGCCTGTATTGAGGCTGTTATTTCAGTGGCATACTTAATATTCATATTTCTTTCCATCAGGAGACCCCTTTTCTTTCAAATGGCACTATGAGCATGCACAATCATAAAAGCATATTTAGAGTCCATATAAGTGTTTACCTTTTTCCTTTCAATAACTGCAACTCAGCTTCCTGGTCTGATGTCCCAGGTGGGAGTGCCACTGCCATGATCACCACATATCCAGCCCCTCGTTTGTCCATAAAGCTGCTCCCATCAGTGAAAAATATCCTAGTCTCACTCTGGCATCAGCTGATCTGACAGATCCAGAATACATAGCTTCCAGAACCTCTAAACAGTCATGTTGTAAAGGCTCATTCTCTTTGGCTGGCAAAAGGGTGGCAGGATTGAGAATAGACAAAACTCACAAGTAGCTGTTACTTTCTGGAGGCAAAGAGGCCATTCTCTGACAATATTGTTGAGTGGTTTTTACCCTCTGCTGGCCGTGGGCTGCCTCTCAGCATCTATACTAATACTCTAAGGCTCATTCCTTGTTTTTCGTCATACAAAGGCTTTACCATCAGTCCAAAGTCTGAGATCCAGATGCCATTCCTAGGAACCCCAGATAATCTAACACAAGTTTAAAAATATGTCTGATTTCAGGTTTCACAAGTCCCCTGATAAGCTTCTATCAAACAGAGGAGAGCCCTTTTAAACCCGTGATGCAACATAGTCCCAGGATCCTGCCATTTAAACGTAGCCGAGTACCATTCAAATTCCTCAGCCACTTGCCTACACTGCCTCACTGCTGCCTGGACCCTCTCCAACCACTCCCTGTCTGCCCGGGTGTGGCTGGTGCTGAGGTTGGGGCTGCGACCAGGGGAAGGGGCCCCCACTGGACTGCTTCTGTCCATGCAGGTTGGAACCAATTGAATCCCCACTGTCAATGTTTCCCAGGGCTCCTGTGGGGATATTTGGATGAAGGGGGCTCTGGTTCCACCCTTCACTGTCTGAGTCCTGGACTTAAAAAAAAAATTCTTTCCTGGGGGCTTCTTGCCACCTGGAGGCTATTGCAACTTTTGGGCAATGTTCCTTTCAAGGTCCTTCTACTTTACAAAAAGTTGTTCATGGGGCAATTTTTTGGCCCATTCCTTTTAACTGTCCCAAAGGACCCTGCTGGCTATTCTTGCACATTCAAGCCCCCAATCTGATATTGCCACAAATTGCCCACCATGGCTATGGGTTCCCTCTGGCCCAAATTGAGTTTGCTGCTGGGAGAGATCATTCTGAGCCCCGAGTCATAATTTACTGGGCGTGGGATTGAAGAGTTAGTTCAGGCAGTGTCCTCCCCAGCTCCTCCCATGGTGCCAAGATGGCAGCAGCATCAGGCATTCCTTCACCCTTGCTGTGTGTTGCTCAGTGGTGGCTGCGTGTGCCTGTGCTCCCTCCTGCCAGGTTCACCCCATTGCCTCATCCTGGCCGGCTGTAGGGGTTCCAATGGGGGAAGGGGGACCTCACTTATCAAAAATCATACAAACACAGATCATTTTGTATATGATAAACAACCAGAGAGCTTGAAACTCAACATTTTAACTCTATAGTGGCAGGTCAACCATTTGAACTCTGAATTTTAAAAGAACCAACAGCTCAGAAAGGACCACGGACCATCGGACACCACTTTTCTTCCCATTCCATACAAATGGTATCGCAATAATCTTTAGAGATAGCTACAAAAACACACCAGAAAAAAACTCACAATCAAACACAAAAAATATAGGGAATTCCCAACACAAACAATCTAAAGTGCCATGGCCTATCAATCAAATGGGAATTTTCATTTAATGTCCACTTCTCCTCATACTCCAGCACATACACTGGATTACAATAACACCATTCTCTTTACACATAGGTTTGTAGGTATAAGTTAACCATTCGGCCAAAGCTTTTCCCAAGGGACTTTGAGATGGAGCTTTTCTATGTTGCAACAAAACTTTACAAACACAAACAATACAGGGAATCCCCAACACAAAATGCCACGGCCAACCAAATGGGAACCACAAAACAAGAACTGAATTCTCAATTGAGAATCAGCATCTCCTAATCCAAAAGAGGACAAACTGGGAACCAAATTCTCTCGCATGAAAGAACCAACATCTCTCAATCCCCACTGGTTTCTTGGGAACTGCAAATGAGCTTAGTCCAAACCAGGTTCCTTAGTTCCACTCAATCTCTTGACTTCCAATCCCAAATTGGTGCCTCAAAACAAATACAATAGGGAGGTCCAAAAACCACCCCCATATGGGTGGAAACAAGGTCTCGGTGTCCCAGGGAACTTTACTTACAAATGGCTGTGACTGTCACAACACTTCCCAAATCTGTTTCCTTCTCTTCAACTCAGCTCAGGTTGCAGGGAGCCACATCTACTTTGGGGAGACAGAAATGGGAGTTCCTTGGACCTAAAACAGGCTCTGGCCCTTGCTTTCTCACCTTGAAAAGAAGTTGCTTCTATGCACAAAGAGCCACAGCTTTGACCTGGGGCTGTTCCCTCCCTCTTCCAGCAGTTGTGGGGTGTCATTCCACCGGGGCACTGATGGACCCCAGTAAAGGACACCAAATTCTGTTGCTGAAAGTTCATCACTTGTCCCCAAGCCTGCATAAGAAGAATGAAGACAAGTAGTTTGAGGAGAAGAAAAGAGGAGTTTATTAATTTGCTGGCAAATGAAGAGGTTGGCAGACTTTTGTCTCAAAGTACCAACATTCTGCTTCTGAGCAGAAATACAGAGCTTTTAAAGGTTCTGATTCATCCCATCTTTGGCTAAGACAATCTCTTGTCCTCTGCTTGGACAATTCCTTTGAGCTATCTCTTGTGGCACAAAGAACAAAGGACACTACCTTGCCCCTCCCAACCACCTGACCTGAGGCAGAGATATTGGTTTTAGTTCTCAAAAAAGGTAAGGGGGTTTTGAAGAGACAGAAAACATTTTTACCCTTTGTCAGGACATTTTCTCTGTTACAGTACTGCACATGGTCCTCAAAGCTTAGCAGTTTTACTTCTCTGGCCCTAGAAAAAACTTTGCTGAGGTCTGCTTTACTTGATGCATCATGAACAATGAGGTTTTCCATTCTGTCTGGCAGTAGCAGGAGCTATAACAGTACTGTGTGAATCCCTGCCGTTGCTCCTTTTAATCCTCTCTGGTGGTTCTTTCTCTGGCTTCATGTAGTTTCCTCATATTCATGCACTAATCATTCCCCAACTGAAGACTCCAGGGGAACCCTCTGCAGACTTCCAGGGCTAACTCTGCACAGCTCTGTCCTCACTGGTCCATGGCCCTGAAAATCCAGCACCTTTAGCTTCCTGAGACTCCCAGTTTCACCTGGGTTCCCCCTTCCCTCACCTTAGGCTAGAAACTTCCTCTAGGCAGTAGGTACAATTACAGTGCTCACCACTTGGTGGGTAGTACTCACTATATGATGAGTATGCCCCATATCTCAGGGGTAACTATCCTTCACTACTTATGTCCAATACCTTGAAAACTGGTATTTCTTATATTTTCTGTGTTTTATCAGTTGTTTCAGGTGGGAAAGTACATCCAATCCCTGCTACTTCATCTTGATCAGAAGCAAGAGTCTTAAGATTGTGCCAATTAATTCTGACTCTCTTCCATTTTCTATTTTAGAAGTAATTTATGATAATGATAAAAGCCAAAATTTTCTCTGTGTAGTATGAGTTTCGTCTAAGACAGGGGTCAGCAAGCTATTGCCCATATACTAAATCCAGCCCACGACCTTGTTTTTTGGTATAACACATGAGCCAAGAATGACTTTTACAGCTTAAAAAGTTGTTTTGAAAAACAAAGAAAACACAGAAAATATTTCAGTAGAGGCTGACATTGTCTAAAGAGCATAAATTGTTTACTATTGGGTCCTTTTTAGGAAAAACTCATATCTGTAGATTTTCAGATCCTTAAATCTAAAAATGGTTTAGAAATTATTACAAAAGAGGATCTCATGGTGTTCAGCTTTATATCATATGTTATGCCTATTTTCCATATGCCTCAATGTATGCCACACCAACTACTTCATCTGGGAACAAAGACATGAATAATACCAATTTCTTAAGACTTGCAAGTGTTAAGTAGAATAATCAGATAATAATGGATATTATCTGGTACATCATAAGTGTTCAATATGATTAAATACTTGGACTTTGATGCTTGTTTACTGTTATTGCAGTTTATTTACTTACTCATATACTCATTGCCACTCAGTGTAAACACACATTTAATTTTTAAAGTTTATTCAAAAATACTTACTACATTGTGAAATTCACTTTTTTTCTTTTATACTTTTTTATTACCAAAAAATCCCCTTCTCTGTTGCCACTTACTAAATTAATTCCCCAACCTGCTACTGAGATATGAAATGCAGCTTTAAAAACATGTGTTAAACTGTTTAGATTAACTCACTTGGATTCTATAATGACAATGAGTTTTCATCGCTCTTTTTTACATTACTTACTGTTAGCTGATACAACACACGCACACACATAAACACACTTGCACACAAACACCAGAAATAGACCTTGATATCACAATTAGTGGATTTTGTGTCCAAATGATAAATAAAACATTAGCTCCATGAGGGAAACACTGCTTGGTAGATTTCTAGTGTTCAACAGATTTTGGTTGAATAAACAAACCTCGGAATAGACCCCTAAATCTTTGGTGTTGCACACGTGGTTATGCTGCTTCTCTCTCTCTCTCTCGCACTCTCATTTTGTCTACAATATTAGGTAATTGCGTGCCTCTCTTAAATTACCACAAAGCGTCCCTCACATACCCCTAAGTTGTCAAAATGTCTCAAGCCTGGTAGATATATAGAAAGAAACAAAGAGACAGCCTACTCCTGAAACCTAACCATCTCATGTGTAGAAAACTTGAAGAGAGGAGTCAACTAAGATAACAAAATAGAAAGAGGTTTATTTAATATAATCATGATAGTGTAACTTTTTATAACAATATTGTAACAAAAATAACAAGAACAATTTTATTTTCTACTCAAACTTTTCTCATGTCTGTTTAATACTCTGCATAGAAGAAAACTGCTTCTGGGGTTTTGGCCTATGAACCTGCCTTTGGACTGACCAGGTGTTGCCTCTGTGGGGTTGAAAGATTTAACAAACCAGCTAGAAACATAAGAAAGAAAAATGAACTTGGAAATGTTACGTAGCATACATTTTCTGTCTTCTAATTTAATTTCCACATCATACTTATAGAAAATCACATTTGGCAGTTCTATTTTGTCTGATTTATTTTGTGTGGTAAGTAACTCAGATATGAAGGAATATATAAAGTGTATGTGCACAGAATAAAAATTTCATTATCACAATGATAAATGTTATAGACACAGTTTAGCAAGACTGAGTAAATGCTGGTATTTACAGATAGGATAATTCTCTTACATTTCAACAGTACAAAGTCTTTGAATCCTTGTGGTGGTAAGGATATTTTATCTTATAATATCCCCTACTCTGTCCTGCTAACCTCATTATCCACCATACAAAGATAACAGTAAGAAGGTGCAGATTTTAATGCCAGATACTGCCCTTAGGTGTGTTCCTCCCCACTTCTATTCCCCAAATTCATCAAATGGATCACTAGCTAGACTCATGCACACACCAGCTCTGGTGACTAATTCCCCCAGGGAATACACTCCCACAGAGAAAAGTACTGAGTCATCTTAGGAGTGTAGCTAGTATAAAAAGAACAAGAATATATGGAATAACCTCTTTCACATGAGGCAGAGTGGACAGAACTGAGGACTGTATGAAAAGCTGAGAAGTCAGGCTGAAGCATTAACTAAAAGATATCAGAGATCTTGAGGGAGCGAGATGGCCAAATAGAAACCTCCAGTGATCGTCCCTCCACACAAACACCTAATTCAACAACTATCCACGCAAGCACCTTCAGAAGAACCAAAAATCAGGTGACAGATCGTACTACCTGGTTATAACATTATATCAAGGAAAGAGGCACTAAAGAGGGCAAAAAAGACACTCTTGCGTTGCCTATGCCACCCCTCCCCACCCCCCAGCAGTGCTGCGCCAGCACACGGAGTGGAGAGAGAATCTGTGTGCCTAGGGGAGGGAGAGTGAAGTGACTGTGGGGGCTTTGAATTGAAACTCAGGGTCACCCTGACACAGGGGAACACAGCACTGGGCAGAATTCTGCCGGTCCCCACAGAGGGAACATTTTGACCAGCCCAGCCAGAGGGAAATCTTATGCCCCAAAGCCTCACTATCTCCACCACTAGCAGACAAAGAGCAGCCTGGGGCCTGGACAAAACTCATAAGGCAATCCAGCCACAGGACTATAGTCCCTAGATATTCCTGTGGTTGAGCTGGGTCAGAACCAGTGGACCTGGGGTGCACATTACCCATGAGATGCCAGCAGCTGCAGCCAAGCCAGTGCCTGGGTTACCCTCCCCCAACTACAGGCAGTGCAGCTCAGGGAGCATCTTCTTCCACTTGAGGAAAGGAAAAGGAAGAGTTCAGAGGACTTTATTTTGCAACTTGGGTACCAGCTCAGCCACAGTGTAATAAACTACCTAGGAGACTCCTGAGACCCCTAAGTCCAGGCCTTACTTCCTGGATGGCATTATGGACCCACCCTAAGCCAGAAGGAAACATGTTACCTTGACGGGAAGGGCCCATTCTTGGCAGTATTCACCAACTGCTGACTAAAGAGCCCTTGGGCTTTGAATAAGCATCAGACATATCCAGACAATGGTCACTACTGGCTTTGGGTGAGACTATGCTGGCTTCAGGTGTGACATGGCACTGATGGCCACAAGGGAATGCCCACGTCACTCCTCCCCCAGCTCCAGCATCCCAGTATAGAGAGTGAGGGAAGAGAGTGAGAGACTTAGCCTGGTAATTCAGAGAATTCTCCCATATCTTACCCACGCTTACCAAGACAGTACCACCAGCAGTCTGCAAGAGTCACAGCATTACTGGGCTTGGGGCACCCCCAGTACTGATACTGCTGCAGTGACCAGAGACTTAGACCACAACACTTAATTTCATTTGAGTATCTGGAAAGCCTTCCCAAGAAGGATGAGTTCAAACAAGCCCAGACTGTGAAGGTTAAAATAAATACCTAACTCTTCAATGCCCAGACATTGATGAACATCCACAAGCATCAGGAACATCCAGAAAGACATGACCTCACCAAATGAACTAAATAAGGTACGAGTGTGCAATCTCAGAGTGATAGAGATAGGTGACCTTTCAGACAAAGAATTCAAAATAGCTGTCCTGAAGAAGCTCAATGAACTGCAAGACCACACAGAGAAGGAATTCAGAAGCCTATCAGAGCAATTTAACAGAGATTGAAATAATAATTAAAAAAATCAAGCAGAAATTCTAGAGCTTAAGAATTCAATTGCCAAACTGAGAAATGCATCAGATTCTCTCAGCAGCAGAATGGACCAAGCAGGAGACAGAATCAGTGAGCTTGCAGACAGGCTACTTGAAAATACACAGTCACAAGAGTAAAAAGAAAAAAGAGTAAATAAGAATGAAGCACTCCTACAACAACTAGAAACAGCCTCAAAAGAGCAAATCTAAGAGTTATTGGCCTTAAAGAGGAGGTAAAGAGAGAGATTGGGGTGGAAAGTTTATTCAAAGAAATATTAATAATAACAGAGAACTTTCCAAACCTAGAGAAAGACATCAATGTTCAGGTACAAGAAGGTCATAGGACTCCAAGTTGATTTACCCAAAGAAAGCTATCTGAAGGCATTTAATAATCCAGCTCCCAAAGGTCATGGATAAAGAAAAGGTCTTCAGGGAAGCAAGAAAAATAAATAAATAAATAAATAATGTATAAAGGAGCTCCAATACATCTGGCAACAGACTTCTTAGTGGAAACCATACAGGCCAGGAGAGAGTGGATGACACATTCAAAGTGCTTAACCCTAGAATATTAGATCCTGCAAAAAATATCCGTCAAACATAAAGGAGAAATAAAGACTTTCCCAGACAAACAAAAGCTGAGGGATTTCATAAATGCTAGACCTGTCCTACAAGAAATGCTAAAAGGAGTTCTTCAATCTGAAAGAAAAGGATGTGAATGAACAATAAGGAACCTTCTGAAGGCATCCAACTCAACTCATGGGTAACAGTAAGGACACAAGTACAGAATACTCTATTACTGTAATTGTGATGTATAAACCATCTACATCTTGAGTAGGAAGACTAAATCTATCAAAAATGACAACAGCAAATTTTTGAGAGATAGTATAAAAAAATATGGATGGAAACAACAAAAAGCTAAAAAGCGGGGTGGAAGATGGAATTAAAGGGTAGAATTTTTGTTTGATTTTTCTTTGCTTGTTTATTTGTTTGTTTGTAAGCAGAGTTGTCACATGTTAAACATAATTGGTTATAAAATGTTTTTGCATAACCTCAAATCAAAAAACCCACAACAGATGCACAAAAAGTAACAAGGAAGAAATTAAAACACACTACCAGAGAAAATCACTTTTAACAAAGGAAGACAGGAAGGAAGTAAGAAAGAAAGAGAGGACCACGAAACAATCAGAAATCAAACAACAACACAGCAGGAGTAAGCCCTTACTTATCAATAACAACATTGAATGTGAATGGACTAAGTTCTCCAATCAAAAGACATAGAGTGGCTGAATGGAGGAAAAAGCAAAAACACTATATGTTGTCAGCAACAAGCCCATTTCAACTGTAGATATAGACATAGACAGAAGGGAAAAGTATGGAAAAAGGTATTCCATGCAAATGGAAACCACAAAAAGCAGGGGTAGCTAGACTTCTACCAGATAAAATAGATTTTAAGACAAAAACTATTAAAAAAGACAAAGAAGGTCATTATATAATGATAAAGGGGTCAATTCAGCAAAAGGATATAACAATTCTAAATCAATATGCACCTAACATTGGAGCACCCAGATATATAAAGCAAATATTAACAAAGCTAAAGACAGAGATAGACCCCAATACAATAATCACTGGAGACTTCAACACTCCACTTGCAGCCTTGGACAGATCATCCAGATAGGAAATCAACAAAGAAACATTGCACTTAATCTGCACTATAGACCAAATGAAACTAATAGATATTTACAGAACGTGTCATCCAACAGCTGCAGGATTCACATTCTTCTCCTCAGCTCATGGATCTTTCCCAGGGATAGATCATATCTTAGGCCACAAAACAGGTCTCAAAAATTTCAAAAAAAATTGAAACCATACCAAGTATTTTCTCTGACCACAATGGAATAAAACTAGACATCAATAACAAGAGGAACATTTGGAAAATATACAAACATGTGGAAATTAAACAATATGCTCCAGAACAACCAGTGGGTCACTGAACAGATTAAGAAAACTATTTAAAAATTTCTCAAAACAAATGAAAATGAAAGCACAACATGTCAGTACCTGTGGAATGCAGACAACAAAAGCAGTAACGAGAGGAAAGTTTACAGCATTAAGTGTCTACATCAAAAAAGTAGAAAACTTCAAATAAACAACCTAATGATTCATCTTAAAGAATTAGAAAAACAAGAGGAAACCAAACTAAAATTAGTAGAAAAAAAGAAATAATAAAGATTAGAGCAGAAATAAATGAAGTTGAAATAAAAAATCAATACAAAAGATCAATGAAACAAAAAGTTGATTTTTTGAAAAGATAAACAAAATAGACACACTTTTAGGCAGACTAAGAAAAAGAGAGAGAAGATCCAAATAAAATCAGAGATGAAAAAGGAGACATTACAACTGATACTTCAGAAATCAAAAGCATCATTAGAGACTACTATAAACGACTATATGGCAATAAATTGGAAAACCCAGAAGAAATGGATAAATTCCTAGACACATACAACCACTATGATTGAACCAGGAAGAAATCCAAACCTGAATAAACCATTAACAAGTAACAAAATAGAAGTCGTAATAAAAAGTGTCCCATCAAAGTAAATCCCAGGACCAAATAGCTTTGCTGCTGAATTCCACCAAGCGTTCAAAGAAGAACAAATATCAATCCTACTTAAACTATTCCAAATAATCGAGAAGCAGGGGATACTCCTAAACTCATTCTATGGGGTCTGTATCACCCTGATACCAAAACCAGACAAAGACACAACCAAAAAAGAAAACTATAGACCAGTATCTCTGATGAATGAACACAGGTGCAAACAACTTCAATAAATACTAGCAACTCATTAAAAAGATTATTCATTATGATCAAGTGGGATTTATCCCAAGGATGCAAGGATGGTTCCAATGCAATATATCATAACAACAAAATGAAGGACAAAAACTATATGATCATTTCAATTGATGCTGAAAAAGCAAAAACATTCCATAAAATTCAACATCCCTTCATGATGTAAACTCCCAAAAAACTGGGTGCAGAAGGAGCTTACCTCAACATGATAAAAGCGAAATATGACAGACCCACAGCTAGCATTGTACTGAATGGGGAAAAACTGAAAGTCTTTTCTCTAAGATTTGAAAAAAGACAAGGATGCTCACTTTCACCATTGTTATTCAACACAGTACTGGAAGTTCTAGCTAGAGCAAGCAGACAAGAGAAAAATATAGGGAACCCAAGTTAAAAAGGAAGAAGTCAAATTATCTTTTTCTGCAGATAATGTGATCTTATATATAGAGCAACCTAAAGACTCCACCCAAAAACTATGAGAACAGATAAGTTCAGTAAGGTTGCAGGATTCAAAGTCATCATACAAAAATCAGCAACATTTCTATATGCCAACAGTAAAAAATCTGAAAAAGAAACCAAGAAAGAAATCATATTTACAATAGCTACAAAAAAATAAAATGTCTAAGAATTAACTCAATCAAAGGCATGAAAGATCTCTGTAATGAAACCTCTAAAACATTGATGAAAGAATTTGAATAGGACACAGAAAAATGGAATTATGTTCCATGCTCATGAATTGGAAGAATCAATATTGTTAAAATGTCCATACTACCCAAAGCAATCTAAAGATTCAATGCAATCCCTATCAAAATACCAATGACATTCTTCATATAAATAGAAAAAATAATCCTAATATTTATATGGAACCATGAAAGACCCAGAATAGCCAAAGCCATCCTGAGCAAAATAGAACAAAACTGGAGGAATCACATTACCTGACTTCAAATTATACTACAGAGCTCTAGTAACCAAAGCAGCATGGTACTGGCATAAAAACAGACACATAGACCAGTGGAACAGAATAGAGAAACCAGAAATAAATCCACACATATATAGTGAACATTCTTGACAAAGGTGCCATGAACATACAGTGGGGAAAGGATAGTCTCTTCAATAAATGGTGCTGGGAAAATGGAATATCCATGCAGAAGAATGAAACTAGACCCTTACCTCTTGCCATACACAAAAATCAAATCAAAATTGATTAAGGACTTAAATCTAAAATCTAAAAGTATGAAAGTACTAAAAGAAAACATTGGGGAAACTCTTCAGGACATTGGTCTGGGCAAGGACTTCCTGAGTAACATCCCCAAAGCACAGGCAACCAAAGCAAAATTGGACAAACGGGATCACATCAAGCTAAGAAGCTTTTTCACAGCAAAGGAAACAATCAATGAAGGGAAGAGGCAACCCACAGAATGGGAGAAAACAATACAAACTACCCATCTGACAAGGGATTAATAACTAGGATATATAAGGAGCTCCAAAAACTCAAGAGGAAAAAAATCAAATAATCCAATTAGAAATGGGCAAAGGATCCGAATAGGCATTTCTCAAATGAAGACATACAAATGGCCAACAGGTATATGAAAAAATGCTCAACATCATTAGTCATCAGAGAAATGCAGGTCAAAACTACAATGGCATATCGTCTCATTCCAGTTAAAATGGCTTTTATCAAAAAGAGAAGTAACAGGCTGGGCACTGTGGTTCACGCCTGTAATGCTAGCACTCTGGGAGGCTAAGCCAGGAGGATCGCTTGAGCTGGGAAGCTCAAGGCCAGCCTGAGCAAGAACGAGACCCTGTCTCTACTAAAAATAGAAAAATTAGCCGGGCATGGGGATGTGCACCTGTAGTCCCAGCTACTCGGGAGGCTGAGGCAGGAGGCTCGCTTGAGCCCAGGAGTTTGAGGTTGCAGTGAGCTACGATGATGCCACTGCACTCTATCTGGGGTGACAGAATGAGACTGTTTCTCAAAAAAAAAAAAAAGACATGCAATATCAAATGCTGATGAGGAGATGGAGAAAGGGGAACCCTTGTACACTGTTTTGGGGAATGTAAATTAGTGCAACCACTATGGAGAATAATATGGAGGTTCCTCAAAAAACTAAAAATAGAACTACCATATGACCCAGCAATTTCACTACTAGGTATCCAAAGGATGAGAATTCAGTATATTGAAAAACATCTGCACTCCCATGTTTATTTCACCACTATTCACAATAGCCAAGATATGGAATCAACCTAAGTGTCCATCAACATATGAATGGATAAAGAAATTGTGGTACATATACACAATGGAATGTTATATAGCCACAACAAAGAATGAAATCCTGCCATTTGCAACAACATGGATGGAACTGGAGAATATCATGTTAAGTGAAATATGCCAAGCACTGAAAGGCAAATTTCACATGTTCTCACTCATATGTGCTAGCTAAATATTAAAAGCAATTGATCTCGTGGAGACAGAGAGAATGTTGGTTACCAGAGGCTGGGAAAAGTAGTGGGGAGGGGAGACAAAGTGGGGATGGTTAGTGGGTACAAATATATACTTAGAATACAATATTTGATAGCACAACAAAGTGACTCTAATCAACAATAAGTTATGGTATACTTTAAACTAACTAAAAGAGTGGAATTGGAATGTTCCAAACATAAAGAAATGTTAAATGCCTGAGGTGATGGATGCCCGAATCACCCTGATTTGATTAATTCACATTGTATCCCTGTATCAAAACATCACATGTGCCCTGTAAAGACATACAACCTTTATGTACCCATTATAACTAAAAATTAATGAATGAATAAAAGATAACAGGAAGAAATAAGGTAAGAAATGGTAAGAAATATGAAGACAGAACTAGAATGTCAACATCTTTTTAGTGGTAGCCTTATAAAAATACAAAAACAAACAGGAGGAAATATCTGAAAAATAATAACTCAGAATGAGGTGATATTTTCAATAGAAGGAAACAATTCCAAATTTATACATTTATGTTGAGTTAACATAGAATTTAAATAGGAAGGTAAAGTGAGTGTATTCTCAAGCTTGTACGACATTGAGTTTTATTTTCCAACAACTCTTGTAAGCAGCAATCCAACAAGACGAGAATCAAATCTAGATTGAGTTTACAGGATATGGAGAAAAATATAAGTGAAAACAAATAGTAACCAAAAACCCAAAACTTTGGAAAATTTACTATCATATAAATATAGAAAAAATAACACAAAAGTAATGATTAGAAAACAACTCTGCTATTCTGAAGGACATCAACATGACTGAAGTTGGGGCAATGGAACTATGTTACAGGGAGACCAGAGCGGGTGGGGGCCCAAGTGGTTGTGCAGTGCCAGTGATAGCATCAACCAAGAACTTCAGGCAAAGCAGCGTCATGATGACAACCCAATATTTGAATCTCCATAAATCCTCCTATCAACGCAGACATAACGAGTAAGACAAATAAAATAGTCACTGACCTCCTCAGCAAAACTAGGTTACCACGTGTCCACATGAATCCCAGGATACAACTGATTGGGGGAAAATGGCCATATAAGCAGGACTTATATGGGTTTAATATCTGTACCAAGGAAGCAAAAATAAAGAAGTGAGCAGTTTTTATTATTAACTTTTAATTTTGAGATAATTGTGGATTCAAATACAGTTGCGAGAAATAATAAGAATGATCCCTTGTACACTATACCCACTTTCCCCCCAGTGGTAATGTCTCACAAAACTGTAGTATAATATCACACCCAGGATACTGACATTGCTACATCCAATTACAGAACATTTTTATCAAAACAAGGATCCTGCATGTTGCCCTTTTATACTCACACTCACTTCTTTCCCTACCCAACTACCTACCGATGGCACCTGACAACCACTAATCTGCTATGTTTCTAGAATTTTGTCATTTCAAGAATGGCTATATAAAATGGATTATACAGAATGTGATCTTTTAAAGTTGGCTTTTTTTTTCTTTTAGCACAATGCCCTGGAGATTCATCCAAGTTTGTGTGAATAGGTGGCTTCTTTTTATTTCTTAGTAGCATTGCACAGTATAAATATATCACAGTTTATGTAACCATTCACCCATTAAAAGGCATTTAAGTTGTTTCCAGTTTTTGGTTTTTACAAGTAAAGCTCCTATGAACATCCATATAAAAGTTTCGTGTGAACTAAGTATCCATTCTCTGAGATACATGCCCAAGAGTGCAATTGCTGGTTGTATGGTGATTGCATGTTTAGTTTTATAAGAAACTGCCAAACTGTTTTCCAGAGTGGCTATCCCATTTTATATTCCCTTCAACAATGTATTAGCAATCCAGTTTCTTAGCACTGTCACCAGCATTTGGTGTGGTCACCATTGGTTTAATCTATTCCAATAGGTAACACCTTATTGTGGTTTTAACTTAACCATTTTCTAATTGGATTATTTGGGGGTTTTTTTTTGTGTTTTTTTGGAGGTTGTATTTCTACTGTTGAATTTTGAACATTCTTTATATGCTCTGGACATGGGTCTTTTGTTGGACATATGATTTATGTTAACAAATGCTTTTTTCCCGTCTGTAGCTTAACTTTCAACATTTTAGCAGGGGCTTTTGGAGAGCAAAAATGTTTAATTTTATTGAAGTCCACATTAAAGCTGTGATTCATTTTATTTTGTATAAGGAATGAGTATTGGGTTGAGGTTTATATTTTTGCCTATGGATGTCCAATTGTTCTACCATCATTTGATGAAAAGATTATCATGTCTCCATTGATTGCTTTTGCACTGCTGTCAAAAGTCTGTTGTCCATATTTGTGTGGGGCTATTTCTAGGTTCTGTGTCCCATTCCATTGGTCTATGACTGTCCCTCTGCGATGCGATGTTGTCCTGATAATTGTAACTATAGAGTAAAACTCAATATCAATACAGTGACTCCTTCCACTATATATTTATTTTTCAATATTGTTTTAGTTATTCCATGGCTATTTCTTAGCTAGTTCCATATAAATTTTTGAATATGTCTATGTTTACAAAAACATCTTGCAGGCATATTGATAATATATTAATCTTGCTGGTGTTAAACCTGTATATTAATTTTGAGAGAATTGATATCTTTACTAGGTTGAGTCTTCCAATCCATGAATATCGTAGGTCTCTTTATTTACTTGAGACTTAAAAAAATTCTTTCATCAGCATTTTGTGATTTTCGGCATATAGTTCCTGTACATGTTTTAATTGTTGATACCTAAGTACTTGATTTTCTTTAGAGGAATTATAAATGACATTGTATATTTAATTTTGATTTCCATATGTTCATTCTCAGTGTATAGAAATGCTTTAAATTTATTTTGTTCTTCCTTTTCTGGTTTCTTTAGGTATGTAGAAGGTCAAATTATATGTCACACATATTTTGATATTTTACATTTTCATTTTCAATCAGTTCTTTGCATTTTTAAAATTTCCTTTGAGACTTCTTTTTTGATCTGTGGGTTATTTAGAAGGCTGTTTATTGCCTAATTCCAATTGTTTGGAGATTTTCCTGTTGTCTTTCTGTTATTGGTTTTTAGTTTTATTCCATTACAGTCAGAGAATGTACTCTGTATGATTTCAATTCTTTTAAACTTGGAAAGGTTTGTTTTATGGCCCAGGATATGGTCTCTTTTAATGAATGATCCATGAGTGCTTGAAAAAAAATGTGAACCCTTATTTTGGTGGAGCAGATGTGAAAACCGTTCTACATATGCCAATTAGGTCCTGTTGTCTGATCTCTGACTAGCTGTTTAGTTCTTATCTACCCTTGCTGATTTTCTATTGCTGAGAGTAGAGTGTTGAATTCCCCGTGATAATTGTGGGTAAATTTCTCTTTTTGACTCTGTGAGTTTTTGTTTCATTTTAGCTCTGTTGTTTGGAATGTACACATTTGTAGTAACTATGTGTTTTGGTGGATTGACTCTTTCATTAGTACATAAATTATCTATCTGTAATCATTGTCTTTGTTCTGAATTTTACTTTATCTCATATCAATACAGCCACACTAGCTTTTTTAAAAAAATAATATTGTATAGTATATGTTTTTCCCAATATTTTACTTTCAACTTATTTTCTTGTATTCAATGTGAGTGTCTTGCAGACAGCATATTGATGGCTCATGATTTTTATACACATCACCAATCTCTGTTTTTTAATTCCTGTATTTTGACCCTTAAATGTAAGGTAATTATTGATATGCTAGGACTTAAGTCTGTTATTTGTTTCCCGTTTGGTTCCTCTGATTCTTTCATCTTACCGTCATTTGTCACTATCTTGATTTATTTATGGTGTTGTTTAGTACGGATGCTCCTTGACTTATGATGGGGTTACATCTGGACAAACCCAGTGTAAGTTGAAAATATCGTCTTTCACCTTATGATGTGTTTATCAAGAAGGAGCCCCACCGTAAGACAAGGAGTGCTTATCCCTTTTGCACCATTGTAAAATCTAAAAATCTGAAGTCAATCATTGTAAATTGAGAATCATCCGACTATATATCACTTTGTCTTTTTTTTCTGGTGCTTGCTCTAGGTATTAAAATGTAATCCTATGACTTGTCACAGTCTACAGTGTTGACATTTTACCACGTTGAGTTATAAACCTTACTTCCATTTAGTTCTCTTCACTCCCCAGCACCATACACACTTTGTAACCATCATTACTTCAGTATGTCTTCTGTATACATTGAGTACCACATGAGATGTGCTATAATTCTTGCTTCCATGGTCAAATCAGGTTTAAATAACTCGTAAGAAATAGATTATTCTATTATATTTAACCCTATTTTTAAAAACCATTCTCATGTTCTTCTTTCCCATCTGAAGGTCCAAACCTTCATCTATCATTCCCTCCCTGGTTAGAAAACTTCCTTTAACCAACTTTTAAAGGACTGGATTGCTTGCAACAAATTCTACTTTTTATTTGTCTAAGTATGTCTTTATTTCCCTCTTTTTTTGAAGAATATTTTTTATAGATACAGAATTTGTGATTGAAAGTATGTTTTAAATGTTTTTATTTTCTTAGTATTTGAAAACATTGTACCACTGTTTTCTGGCCTACATGGTTTCAGTTGACAAATATGCTATCATTCAAATTGGTGTTCCCTAAAAGAAACATGTTATTTTTTTTTTTCTGGCTACTTCTAAGAAAGATTATTTTCTTCTTTGTTTCTCTTTTCTTTCTTTCTTTCTTTGCTTTAATTTTCAGAAGTTTAATTATGATGTGTCCTGGTGTGAATTTATTTGAGTTTATTTGGAGTTTACTCAGCTTCATGAATCTGTAAGTGTATGTCTTTCACCCAACTCTGGAAGTTTTCTACAATTATTTCTTCAAATATGTTTTTAGTAGCATTCTCTCTCCTCTCCTTCTGTGATGCCAGTGATGCAAAAGTGAGCTCTCTTGCTATTGTTTCAAAGGTCTCTGAGACTCTCTTTTTTATCATTTTAAAAAATCTATTTTCTCTCTCTTAGTCAGAAAAAGTAAATTGATCTGTCCATACATTTAGTGACTCTATCTTCTGTAATCTCCACTCCCTTCTTAAAACCATGCTGTGAAGTTTTTATTTTAGTTACTGGATCTTTCAGCTCTATAATTTATATTTAGGTGTTCTACAGATTTATTGAAGTATACTTTCAATACCATAAAGTTCACCCATTTAAAATATACATATAAATGATTTTAATACATTAACAGAGATATGCAACCATTGCTGCAATTTAATCTTAGAACATTTTCATAAGCCTAAAAATGCTCCATCCAATTAAGATTTACTCACTAGTCCCCTTATCCCCCAACAAACCCCTGGGGACCCTGGCCCCAGGCAATCACTAATCTGCTTTCTGTCTCCTGTTGTGAACATTTCATACAAATTGAATCAAGCAGTATTTTTGTTGAAATATGGACATTTTAAATAATGTAATTTATCAACTCTCCACATCAGATCACCTTTCTTCTCTAGGGTTTGTTTATGTTTCTCTTTTCTGCTGCTGTAGTTGCTGTTTATTTATTAATTTTACTGGACTGGTTCTTTAAAGTCTGTATTCCCTGACTTGTTTGTAGCTTGTAACTACAAAAGTCATACAGCAATGTCTGAGGGTTTTAATTTCTCAACATCCTCATCAACACTTGTTATTATCTGTCTACTGATTTTAACCATCCTGTTTAGCATAAAGTTGCATACCATTGTGGTTTTGATTTGCATTTCCCTACTAAGTAATGATATTGAGCATATTTTCATATACTTAATGATCATTTGTATATCTTCATTTTAAAAATGGATATTCAAATACTTTGCTTACTTTTAGTTGTGTTATTTATCTTATTGTTGAGCTGTAAGAATTCTTTCTTAATTCAGGATATTCTAAATAAAAGTTTCTTATCAAATAAATGATGTGCATTTTTTTCTCACATTTTGTGGGCTTTCTTTTCACTTTCTTGATGGTGTCCTTTGAAACAGAAAAGTTTTTCATTTGATAAGGTCCAATCTATTTTTTTCTTTTGTCTCTTGTGCTTTTGGAATCATACCTAACCTAAAGTTGTTAAGGTTTACTTTTACTTTAGTTTTTTTTTTTTTCCCTGAGTGTTCTAGGTTTAGCTCTTACACTGATAGTCTGTGATCCATTTTGAGTTAACCTTTGTGTATGGTGTGAAGTATATTCTTTTCATGTAGAGGTCCAGTGGTCCCACAGCCACTTGCTAAAAATCTGTTCTTTCTCCCATTGAATTGTATTTGTACCTTTGGATGTTTTAACATCTTTGCCAGATAATTTCAACATTTGATTCATCTCTGTGTTGTCATTTGGTGATTGCTTTTTGTCATTCCTGTGGTTATTGTCCTGGTTCTTGGAATTACAAGTGATTTTAAATTATATCCTGAACATTTTGAATTCTATGTTAGAAGACTCTGAGTCCTATTTAATTTTTTTTTTTTTTTAAGCACAAGGTCCAGATGGGGGTGTGTGTGTGTTCAACTTCTCACAGGCTCACACTAAGACCATCTCAGGAAATGTGGGCACCAACTCACACCACCCCGTTGCAAATAGCTGCAGCAAGAGCAGCTCCACCCCAGCCCTACTGACCCATTCCTGGTAAAAGTGAGGCTCCTGTTCTCACTGTCTCATGGCCTCCAAGCGAGGGTGGTATAAGATCTCTCTGTGTTCGTTCCAGCTGTCCTCAGGGAGGAAAGAGCAAAGGGTTGTCACACCACTTTATGGCTGCAAGTTGAAGCCATAACCTGAGTTCCCTCCAGGCCCCTCTGACACCAAGGGAGTGGAGGAGGGGAAGCAGGCCACCAGGAGCCCCACCTCCCACCCCACACCCTGCCTGACTAATGCCCTGTGGGGATGGGTGCTCCATGCATCACTGGGCCCCACTGACAGCAGAGAAAGGGAGAAGCCCAGTGTCAACTCTCCCATTTTGTGCCACTGCTGTGCACTTCACACTATGTTGAATACTCTGGGAATAAAGTCATATGAAACTTGATTTTTATTCACAGATGTTTTAATATTTTTTTTTTAGTAAACGAAACTGAAAATGCAAAAAATAGAAAAAAATCCACAAAGTAGCACAGATTTTCTAATACTATTTTTTTAAACACCAGTTTTAAAGTTTGTATGAAATTGGAAAAAAAGCTAGTGCAAACAGCAAGGGCACAGTGATGAATACGACAAAGGCGGCATTGGAAACACAATATAAAAGCTGGGTATGGAAAAGGTAAGATTTGTACTGAAATATCCGAATATTATCTGTTCCTTGGAGGCTCCCTTCATTTCTTCTAGTCACTACCCCCAATGTAACCACTACTCTGAGTTTTATTAATTTGACAAGTTTTTTACATTATAAAATGAAATAATACAGTATATACATGTTTGTGCCTAAAATTTTTATCAACATTATGCTTGAGATAGTCATCAGTGCTACTGCATATAGCAGTAGTTCAGCCATACTCATTGTGCCATAGTATGCCATTCATTGAATATACCACAGTTTATTTATGCATTCTACTGTTTTATGTATTTATTTACTTTTGTAATTGACAAATAAAAATTGTATATATTCTTGGTGCACAGCATCATGTTTTGATATGTATACAATGTAGAATGGCTAAATCAAGATAATTAACATGGGTTATCTCACATGCTTTTAAAATTTATTTTTAATTGACAAATAATAGTTGTGCATATATATGGGGATACAATGTGATGTTGTGATCTAGGTATACACATATTGTAGAAAGAGTCAATCAAGCTAATTAACATATCCATCACTTCACAAACTTCTCAGTTTTTTTGGGATGAGTATATTAAAATCTATTCTTTCAGCAGTTTTGAAACATACATTATTAATTATTAACTGTGGTCACCATGCAGTGCAATAGATCACTAACACTTATTCCTCCAGTCTAACTGAAACTTTGTACCCTTTGATCAACCTCTCTCCTTCCCCCATCCCTCCACTTCCCTGTCCAGGCTCTGATAACCCACATTTGTATTATCTGTTTTTATGAGATCAACTTTGTTAGATTCCACATATATGTGAGATCATAAGGTGTTTGTTTTTCTGTGCCTGGTTTATTTCACTTAGCATAATGTCCTCCAGTTCTATTCATGTTGTCACAAGTGGCAGAATTTCCTACTTTTTAAGGCTATATAGTATTCCATTGTGTAAATATACCACATTCTCTTTGTCCATTCATACATTGGACACTTACGTTGCCTCCGTATCCTGACTGTTGTGAATGGTGCTGATATGAGCATGTGGGTGCAGCATGTGGTAAAAGCTCCATGATGTTGGTCTGAGCAATGATTTATTGTGTAGAACTCCAAAAACACAGGAAACAAAAGCAAATAAAGAAAAATGGGATTACATCAAACTGAAAAGCTTCTGTACAACAAAGGAAACAATTAACAGGGTAAAGAGACAACCCATAAATTGGGAGAAAATATTAGTAAACCACACCTTTGATAAGGGGCTAATATCCAAAATACATAAGGAACTCAAACTAGTCAATAGCAAGAAAACAAATAACCCAATAAAAAATGCCAAAGGATCTAAACATACATTTCTTAAAAGAAGTAATAAAAATGGCCAACAGATATATCAAAAAATACTCAACACTTTTAATCATCAGGGAAATGCAAATTAAAACCACAATGAGATATCACAACACACCTGTTAGAATGGCTACTATCAAAAAGACTAATGATAACAAGTGTTGGCAAGGATGTAGAGAAAAAGGAACCCTTGTATTCCGCTGGTGGGAATGTTAATTAGTACAGTCATTTTGGAAAATGTTATAGAAGTTCCTCAAAATATTAAAAGTAGAACTACCATAAGATCCAGCAATCCCAGCTCTGGATATATATCCAAAGGAATTGAAATCAGTAGGTTGAAGAGATACCTGCATTCCCATGCTCATTTCAGCACTACATACTTTGTGTGTGTGTGTGTGTGTGTGTGTGGTGAGAACACTTAAAATCTACACTCTTAGCAATTTTCAAGTACACAATACATCACTTAACTATAGTCATCATGTTGTACAATAGATTGCATTCTAGTGTTGATGTGCATTAGAGTAGTTTCCAGTTTGGAGCTATTCTGAGTAGAAATGGTATGAATATTGTAGATCATGGGTTTTTGTCATAACATATAATTGTCCATGAATAAATTGTGAGGTAATATGGACTTTATATGTTCATTTTTTAAAAACAAATGTATAGATGTTAACTTTGCATGCAATAAAATTAAAACATTTTAAGAACAGTTCCATTGATTCTGACAGATATATACACCTTGTAACCACTACCTCCATTAAGGTAACAAACGTTTCTATCATCCCAGAAGTCTTCTTCATGTCTCTTTCAGTAAATCACACCTGTGCCTTGCCCCAGAAACCACTGCTCTGGTTTCAATCACAGTGTAGTAGTTTTTCCACTGCAGACACCACACAATATACAATTTTGTATGTACTCTGTTGTGTCTGGCACCTTTTACACAGTGTCAAGTCTTAGTCTTTTCTGTTTGGGTATCAGTGTTCTGTCGCTTCTCATCACTGAGCAGCATTTCATGGCATGGCTGTGCCACTTTGTGTTTATTCACTGGGGTGGGCACGTATGCACATTGAAGTTACTCCAAATTCTGAGTTTTATGAGTGAAATTGTTATGTACTTTTATCCACAAGTCTCTTTGTAGACATATGTTTCCATTTATCTTGAGTAAATAACTCTGAGTGGAATTAACAAGGTCATATGGCAACTGAATGTTTAATTTGATAAGAAATTGTTAACACATTTTGTTAAGAAGACAGTCTTTTCCCTATTGAATTACCTTGGCTCTTTTGAGAAAAATCAATAGACAATATATGTTCAGGTTTATTTCTGGATTGTATATTTTGATCTGTTAAAAATGTATCTATCTTTACACCACAATTACACTCTCTTGACTATTGTAGCTTCATTGTAGCTTGAAATTAGTTAAGTGTAAATCCTCCAACTAAATTCTTTTTTTTTCAAGATTATTTTTAGGGGCTCATTCTAGGTCCTTTACTGAAGAATCATACTGTGATCTTCTACCAAAAAAAAAAAAAAAAAACTTGTAAGGATTTCGATTAATACTGCATTGATTTTTAAATGAATTTTGTAACATTAGACAGTTTAGCAATAAAGAGTCTTCCAATCCATGAACAAGATGCACATCCTTTTTTAATTTAGATTTTTTAGCATTGTTTTCAATGTAGAGATTTTACAAAATTATCTTACATTAATTTCCAAATAGACTATGTTTTATTATGCTGTTGTAAATTTTTTTAATTTAATTTTTTTATTTCTTTTTTCTAGAATATAAATATAATTGAATTTTGTATTTTAACATTGTAATCTGTTAACTTGCTAAACTGATTTATTATTCTAGAGTTTTTTCCTCAATTCTGTAAGAGTTTCTATACAGACAGATAAGTTACTATTAATGGAATTTTACTTCATCATTTCCAGTCTTTATCCTTTTATACCCTGCCTGCTTTATTTCACTGGCAGTGTCGGATGGTGAGCGTGGTCACACTTGCCTTATTCTCAATCTTGGGGTGAAAGTGCTCAGTGTTTCCACTTTAATTATGATGTGACTTGTAGATTTTTGTACCTGCGCTTTTATCAACTTGAGGAAGTTCTCTTAATGAATTGAGCATTTTTTCTAAATCATGAATGGCTACTGAATTTTGTTAAATGATTTTTCTACATCTGTTGACATGATCAAATATCTTTTTCTCCTCTAATCTGTTAATGTAGTGTATTGTTTTGATTAGTTTCCAATGTTGAAACAAACTTGTATTGTTGGAATAAACCTCACTGAATTATGATGTACTTTTCTGTTTTCATAGTGATTCAATTAGATAATATAAAATGATGATGATATTTGATTCTGTGTTCACAAGAATATCATTCTGTACTTTTCATTTCTTATAATATATCTGATAGGGTTTGGTGTCAGGGCTTTGCTGACTTCATTAAAATGCATCAAGATGTGTTTTTGTCTTCTCTATTTTGTTAGTCCAGGACCTCTGAGAAGCAGAGGCTGAGACAGTTCTAAACATGAAAGAAATTTATTATAAAAAATATGTGTTAGTGAAAATGGGAGAGTTGGTGAGTCTGGCATCTGTCCTTTTGAGGTGGAATGCGACCCCAGCACAATGTAGCTAACTTACCATCAAGGCGCCAGTTAGTGTCCTCCAGGAATATTGTCACACTGGAGACCCAATGCTGGTGTCTGTTGCAGGAACGTTAACATTGAGAGGCAGCACTGTGCTGGGTGCACATGCTGCTCCATCCTTGGGCTTGGTTCTTGTGTCTACTGTGACAGCTCTGGGAAGGGTGATGACAGAGGTTAGCTCACATCAGCTGGCCTAGTTGTTGTATCCATGTGGTTGTTCAGTGACTCTTCCATAGCAGATGCCTTTGGGAGGACATTAATGTATGATACGAATGTTTTCACACTTTGTGCCCCGCTTGCCACCTTACATTTTCTGCATTCCTCTACCCCAGACCCCCTTCTCTCTGCTCTAATAATTTTTCTTTTAGGCCCCTAAGCACATGGCCAGGTAATTGGCTACTGCCCAGAAGTCTCCATGGAGTCTCACCTCCAGCCACTTTTCCTTCTACGAAACTGGGTGACCAGGTGCACTGCTCATAGCTCTGCCCCTGGGAAGACTCCCACTTTAGTCTTTCAGGGTCACCTTGGCCTGCATCTGCAGTGTAGCCCGTGTCCCTCTTCAGTTTACATCCACAAACAAGTCCAACCCATCTGCAACCTAAGTGCAGGGTTTTCCTTCTCTTTTGGCTGACTGTATGAGAATACCTCCCCCATATGGCCACAGGTGTCAGCTAGGGTAAGGGTACTGGAGTATTTGTTCATGCATTGTGCTTGTGTCCTCTGCCTGCTTCCATCTGGGATGTGCCATTTTCCACTTATGATAGACTGCTGCTGGGCCTGACGACTTACCAGGTCTGACAGGACTCTGCTCAAAATGGGCGGTTCTAGACACAAGGGTACATTGTAGTACATGGTCAAGGGACTCATTTCCACCAAGGCCCTGAAACCCGCCAAAAGATGTTTCTTGAGTAGTGTATAGCTGTCTCCTGCGGATAGCAGCCCTGCCCAGATGCCGAGCTGTGACTCTCCCATTGGAGCCTTCATAAGGTCCCTGCTGCACTCCATCCCACAGTGACACCGCCAATGCCATGGTGTCAGCCCTGTCATATGGCCCAAGGAACAGATGGCATAAACAGTGCCCTTCCTTACTCCAGGCCCCATTCGAGGCTGGCAGCCTTTGACAGTCAGAGCAAAATTTCTATAGATACAATATGCTGCCCTCAGAATCCTCAAAGCACTGCTATGTAGTATGCACCCTTCTCTATGCTAAGGGTACAAGATGCAACACGTTGTCTTTGCTATAAAGGGGTTATCTTGGCATGCTGCTGACCACTGGGGCCCTTACAAACCTCACTGAAGTGGTCGGCTCTCAAGTCCTTGCAGGGCTTATATCTACCTTCTGGGCACATGTGTTTTACCAGGGTCTCAGCTCTTGCTCGTCTGTGCAGTCAGCGTGATGCTGTCAATGTGATGGATCTGAGAGCTGTCCTCTCGGATGACCAACTGGCCTGAGCTCTCTAGATTATATTATGATGGGGGCAGAAGAGTAAATATAGCCCTGAGTTAAACTTAAATAAGCAATGTTGTTCATTCCACATGGACAAGAACTACTTCTGATTCTTTTTTCTAATTGGAACAGAAAGGAGAATATTTGCCAATTTAATGGCCACAGACCATGTACCTGACCTTATTAAAGTATTCTAGTAAGGAGACTCCATCTGGCATAAAAGCCTCTTTGGTGACGTCTGCCAGAATCTACAATAGGGCCAAATCTGGTCCACCACCTGCTTTTGTGTGGCTTGTGAGCTAAAATGGCTTTTACAATTTTTTTTAATTAATAGATTTTATTTCTTAAAGGAATTTTGGGTTTACAGAAAAATGAGCAAGAAGGTGAATTTCAATTCACCTTGCACCTCTCCTCCAAGTTTCCCAATTTATTAACATCTTGCATTAATGTGGTACATTGGCAACAATTGATAAGACCATTCTGATAGATTATTAACTAAAGCTCTATTGTTTACATTAGGGTGCACTCTTAGTGTTGCATATTCTATAGTTTTTGACAATTGTACATGTTATGACATGTCTTGACCATTGCAGTGTCCTACAGACTGGTTTCACTGCCCTAAAAGTCTCCTGTGCTCCACCTATTCATCCCTCCCTCATCCCTAATCCCTGGCAAACGCTGATCCTCTTACTGTCTCCATAGTTTTTGCTTTTCCGGAATGTCATATAGTTGGAACCATAAAGTATATAGCTTTTCAGATTGGCTTATTTCACTTAGTAATATGCACTTAAAGTTTCTCTGTGATGTTTTGTGGCTAGATAGCTCATTTCTTTTTGGCACCAAATAATATCCCATTGTCTGTATGTACCACAGTTTATCCACCTACTGAAGGATGTCTTGATTGCTTCTGAGTTTTGGCAATTATAAATAAACCCTCTATAAACATCCAAGTGCAGATTTTTGTGTAGACATAACTTTTCAACTCTTTTGCACAAATACCAAGGAGCGCAATTGCTGGTAAGAGTGTGTTTAGTTTTGTAAGAAACTGCCAAACTGTCTTCCAAAGTAGCTGCACCACTTTGCATTCCCACCAGGAATGAGTTAAAGCTCCTGTTGCTCCACATCTTCACCAGCATTTAGTGTTGTCCATGTTCTGGATTTGGGCTACTCTAATAGGTACATAGTAGTATCTTATTTTTGTTTTAATTAGCATTTCTCTGATGACATATGAGTTTGATATACTTATTAATGAATCAGCTCTGTGACCAGTCACTTACCATCATCACTGCTATACACAGGAGAACCGCTAGCAAACCTCTCAGTGAAGCTGGTACCCTCTTACCAGTACATTCCCAGCGGCTTTGGTGAATGGTCTGCCTCCAGGCCTCACATCAAACATAATCCTAGTGTGTCTTCTGCCTTCATAATGCAGATACTAAGTGTACCCACATACTGCAGCCTCTGCTATCTGCCAGGGCAGTTCAGATATTCCTCTTTGCTGATGCTTGGCATCATTGTTTTTTCTAGACTTCTATGGATCACCCTGGTGGTGAGTTTTCCCATGCCTAAAGATTCTATGATGATGCATCCTGTGTCCTGATAAAGGGCCCCAAAGTCAATGAATTCTTGCGCACCCAGTCATACATTCAAGCCCCTTTGATAAGCAGCCTCAAAACCCAGGCCCAGGAGCTCTTCTTGGCCCTTGCCAGGACATCCTGGGAAATTTGTATATTATATCTTCTTCCCTTACCAGGTCCAGCATGCCCCATCCAGGCTATGCCGGGACTGAGCCCTAGTTTTTGGCCTTGACATCTAGGAGCAGAAGAGATGGCTACTTTTGAGGGAACACCTATTGCTGTGCCACAACATTCTGTCTCCACAACATTCCCATCACACTCATAGTGCCAACTCCTACAAGGAGAGTCTGGGCCACCTATGCACATCCTGGGATGCAGAAGGATGCTGATAAGTCAACACTTTTAGGGGATATGCATCTAAGTGTCCCTGTTCCAAGTTTCAGGGTCTTAGGTTTTCCCTGCCAAGGCCCTGTTCTATTTGTAACACACCTGCTGTGGCTGAGCATTCAAATGCCCCTGGAGCCCTGAGACTCTAACAGGAGGTGCCCAGAGTGCTGCGCAGTTGTCTCTCTCAACCCTCTGCGGGAAACAGGGGCTGTCTGTAAGTTGCTATTCATGGCCTATGGCTTCCAGACTTAGCCTTTACTGCTTTTAGTGGCCCTCAGTGTCTCTTTGTTTTTCTTCAGGGATCAGTGCTGCTTAGCAAAAACCATCCCATTCTGCTTTCTGTTCTTGTTCCTTCCAATAATTTTTTGAGTAAAATACTATTTCATCTGCTACAACATTCTCCTCCTCTAGGATATTTTCCCAGTTAATTCCTGGTGAAATCTTTAGCAATTAAACCACCAAGTTGTTGCGGGGATTATCTGCCCCATGTGCCAGACAAGGCGAAGTCCTCTTTGCCTGCTGGGCAATTGATGAGCTAGTCTTGTCCACACACAACCACCCGCTTCCTCAGACTACTCCTAGCGCCGCTCATTTCATCCCAAGTGTTTTATTCTCTTTGAGGCAAGACGTGGAAGGGATTAAGCACACAAGCACTTTATTAGTGGAAATGCCTGTGAGAGAAAATGCAGAAGGAGCTATCAGATTGCAGTGCAAGTCTGACTTTGAGTGAAGGAGAGAGTGAAAAGGAAGGACCGTGAAGGGGAGCTTCTTGGGTGACAGTGACATTCTAAAGAAAGATCATCAAGGCCACTGACAAGTCCTAGAGCTAGTCCCCCACCAGGGTTCCGGTGCCTCTTAGCCATGCGTCTCCCTCAGGAACCCTGCCAGGCTCAGGCACTGGTTTGGAAGGGCCACGAGGAAGAGCCTTGCCACACACGCAGCAGTGGATGTCACAGCTGGGGCCTCCCCCAGTTACACGCCTGCATTCAGAGTGTGAAAAGTGCAATGCTGTGAACTCATCTATTTTCTCATAAATTTTGTATAAAATTGTAATTATTTTTTTCTTAAAGTGTTTGATTGCATTTACAGTGTAAGTGTCTGGAAGTAGACTTCTTTGTGGGAAGGTTGTAAATTATAAATTTATTTTCTTTACTCCATAAAGAGCAATGAAGTTTTCCTATTTTAAAAGTCGTTCGTCAATTTTATGTTCACTATTAAAGGTACTGATATACAAGTGTTCTAATATTTCCTTATTGTCCTTCTAGTTTGTGTAGGATCTTTTGTGCTACCTCTTATTTTGCTCTTGATTTTACATATTTGTATTTTATCTTTTTGTGTTTTCATTATTCTTGCTAGGTGTTTATTAATTCAATCAATATTTCCTCAGAACCAACTCTTTGCTTTTTAAATTTTTTAGTTCTTTTTCAAGTTTTTATTTCATTGATTTTTGCTCTAATTTTTATTATTTTACTCTGATATTAGCACAACTATATATGAAATGGAATATAGAATATGGGAAAAGACTCACATGTATATGATCAACTGACTTTCAGCTGAGGTCAAAAGCAATTAGTTGGAGAAATTATAGTCTTTTCAAAAAATAATACTGGAATAATTGGATATCCATATGCAGAAAGAAGTGATCTGCTCTTTACATCATTTACAAAAACTAAATGGCTCATAGATCTAAAGGCAAAATCAAAGACAAAGACATTTGAAGAAAACATAGAATATATTTGTGCCCTTAAATTAAGCAGAGATTTACCAAAATCAAAATCCATATAGAAAACAATTGATGAATTGGACTTTATTAGAATTAAGAACTTGTTTGAAAGAACTCTTAAAAGAATGAAAAACAAGACACACTCAGGGAGAATATACTTGCAATTCATATTTTATCGGGAAGTATCTTGGGTATTTTTTAAAAAACTCTTAAAATTTAATAATAAAGCAAAAAACCCACTTGCACTGACATTTCACAAAAGGAAATAAGTAGATGGCAAATAAGTACATGAAAAGATGCTCAACATAATTACATATTAAAGAAATGCAAATAAAAACCACAATGACATGCCACTACTTACCTAATAGAAACCCAAATTTTTAAAGACTGACCATAGCAAGTGCTGGCAAGGATGTGAAACAACTAAAATCTTCACACATGAAGAATACAACCACTTTTGTAAAACAGTTGGACGGTTTCTTAAAATGCTAAGATATGCTTGCCCTATGACCCATCATCCCACTCCTAATTATTTACCCAAGAGAAATAAGAACATATATTTCATTGTTTTGTAGACAAATGTTCATAGCCCAAAACTGGAAACAACTTAAATATTCATCAACAGACAAATGGATACACAAAAAAATTGAATAAACTATTGATATATGCAACTTCATGGATGCACAATCTTGTATAATAAATTCTAGAAGATGCAAACTAATCCATAGTGGCATAAAGCAAATCACTTCATACAAGTCAGAGTTCTCCAGAGAAACAGAACCAACAGGACATACATAGGTGTATATATATAAGAGCGGATTTGTTATGGGAATTGGCTCACACAATTATGGGGTACAAGAAGTCCCACTACAGCTGGAGAACCAGGAAAGTCAGTGGTGTGATTCAGTCTGAGTGTGAAAGCCGAAGAACAAGAACAGCCAATGCTACAGCTTCCACCCCAGGGCAGCAGGCCTGACAAGCAGGGTGGCCTGCTGGTGTAAAGCCTGGAATCCAAAGGCCTGAACTGAAAGTCCGATGTCTGAGGCAGAAGCTAGAGGCACCAGCTCAAAAGAGACTTTCTGTTCTACTGGGGCTCTCAGGGGTTTGGATGACACCCGCCTACTAGGCGAGAGTGGCCTTCACTACTCAGTCCGCCTGTCTGAATGATAATCTCTTCAGCAGACACCTCACAGACACACTGGGAAATCATGTTTTACAGCTATTCGGGTGTCCCTCAACCAAGCCAAGTTGACACATAAAATTAACCATCACACACTTGGTTGCCAGGGGACTAGGCTTGAGGGTACAGGGAGGGCTGGGAGAGAGGGCTCATAAAAGATCACAGAGAAACTTTTGAGAAAGACTGTTGTAATTGGAACAATTTTATGAGTATGTAAATATATTAAAACATCAAACTGTATACTTTAAATATGGGTTGTTTTATGTATGTCAATTATACTTCAATAAGATTTTTAAAAAAATTATCAGAAAAAGTATCTCAAAACTTTGAAAGTTACAGAGACTTATAGCAAAGCATTTATCTTTCTTGGTAAATGTTCCATGAATACTTCAAAATAATGTGTGTCTAACGTTATTGGGTAAAGTGCTTTATGAATGCAAATTAGGTCAACTTGACAGATGGTATTCTTCAAGTCTGCTATAACTTTAGTTATTATTTGGCTTTGTTTTCCCAACACTTACTGATAGAAGCTTGTTAAAATCTCTAACAATGAATGAATATTTGTCTACTTCTTCCATTACTCTTTTCTTTTTTCAACTCCAAACATATTTATTTTCCTAGACACTGGATACAGTTAACTGTTAAAAGCAGGGCACATCTCAGTATATACTTTAATCTTTACACTTCAGCTTCTTTTGTTTTACACCACACCATTTGTAAATATAAGAATGGATTTGAGAACTGGTAAATTAAGTTAAAGAAGTTATACTGTCACATTTACTCAATTTTAACAGAACTACACAAAATAAAATTCTAATGCAACACACAGCCTTTATCGTCATAGAACTTTGGTCCTTATATAATAGCTTATATATATTATAAGTTGCTCTTACTTTTCTCTCCTAAGCAATATGAAGTATTGCTACTGAAAACCCATTCCAATAGCTTTTCATTCAATATTTAAAGCAATACTGAGGGATGACCCCTCATCTTCACTTAGACATAAGCAAAACCACCTCACTTCCTGCTCTGAACCAGTTAACCCTGAAATAACAAATTCTCATCACCAAGTTTCAGCAGATAGTGTACCAGAAATAGATTGTGAGCAACTCCTGCATGCAAATATTTTGCCTTAGCAATTCCCTGGGAAGTTTTGGTATTGAATACAAAGAAAACAAAACACAACAAACAAACAGAAACAAAAACAAACAAAAAAATCCTTAAAAAACAAGGAAAAAACCCAGGTTTCTCTTCACTCAGCTTGTAAGAACAGTACAAATACCATCAATTTTGTAGGTATCTAAAGGGGCTGATTCAAGGGCTTGCAGATGGACAAGCTGGTGCCAGGGTACAATGCAGCGCTTCAAGCGGAATGGTTCCACTGGCATGCCCTTGAACCAAGGTATGTTGGCTTTGGTACCAGCATGTTCTTACCACTCCAGACAGAAATTAGCACTGATGATACTGTGTTAGGGTTGTGGCCAATTTTCTTAATGTAGATTCTGACTTCCGCAGCAATTTCCACGTATCTCTATGACTGTTGAGTGGCTTAGTGGAATCAGTTTTACTGACATCAACAATTAGTTGTTTCATTCCCTCTGTGAAAGCCAGAGGGCAAGGTCTTCAGTCTACCCATTCCTGGAGACATCAGCTTCAAATTTGTCAACACCAGCAAAAACAAACAGCCTAAGACAGCACATTCAACCTGAGATGTTCCTGTAACGACATTTTTGATAGTCTCTGTGTCCTGGGGCATCAATAAAGACCAAAAAATATTTTCTCATCTAAAGTTTCCATAGGAAGACAGCAATGCTGATACCCTTCCCATGCCCAGCTGGCAGTTCACTGAGACCTAGGCATACTTAAAAGAGCCCTTCTCTTCTTAGTAGCGTTTGTATTTTGTCAACTCTACCACATATGTAAATCAGGGTGCAAGTATGGGTTGCCCCAGCGGTTGGCCCAGCACAAACAGTGTTCATCTTTGTCTTATTCCAATCTATGTTATGTTACCATTTCACATACCAAATGTTAAATAATATCTGATACTTCCAATTTCTCATTCATTACAAATTTCCAACATTATAACTAGCACCACTGGATGTTATTGGTTTTTTTTTTTTTACTTTAAATAGGACATCTTGTAAGGAAATTACAAAAGGGGGAAAACCTGTATCTTTGACATTCACCAAAATTTTATTAATTATTATTTTATCTTATGTCTTCCTGTAAATCCATTTCCTTCAACCCTAAAAACAGCTTTTGGCATGTTTTTCAGTGTAGGTCAATTGAAAAGATAACTCAGTTTTTGCTTATTAGAAAACATCTTTATTTAACTCTCACTTTTGAAGTGCGTTTTCCTTAGGTATAGATTTTTTTTTGTGCTTTAAGGATGGTACTGCATTGTCTGGCCTCTATAACTTCTGTTGAGAAATCACTTGGAATATGAATCATCATTCCTCGCTATATAATGTATCTTTTTTCCCTGACTGATGTTAACGTTTTCTTTTTATCTTTGTTTTCAGCAGTTCTACTATTATGTTCCTATATTTGATTATTTGATTTTTCTCCTCCCTTATTCCCTCCCTCCTTCCTTCCTCTCTTCCTCCCTCCTTTTCCATCTCCTTCCCTGTCCCCTCTCTCTTTCTTTTTTTACTTAACTTTTTATATTTTTGCTCGAGACTTGGTGAGATTCCTGGTCCTTTAAGTCAATTTTTTTCATCAAATTTAAGTTTTATGCCATTGTTTTTTAATTTACCTTCTCCCTTTTTTCATTGAGGAAGTCTACACTCTGTGATATTGTTCCACACATTCCTGTGGCTCTGCTTATTTTTCATAAATCTTTTTCTCTGCTTTTCAGATTGTACAATTTCTCTGCATCTGACTTTAGATACTTTCTTCTCCCATCAAAGATCTTCTGTTTACTCCACACTGTGAAATTTTTTAGTATTACTCTGTTGTAAATTCTCATATATTCCTTTCTGATGTTTTCTATGCTGAGGTTTCCATCTGTTAACTCATTAAGATTGTTTAGCTTTACATCCTCAAACACGCACATTTATAATAGCTGCTTTAAAATCTCTTTTGTATTTAATGCAAGGTTTGAGTATCTCAGGTTGTTTCTTTTGACTTCTTTATGTTTCTTGATTATCAATTATTGTTTGGTTTCTTTGTATATATAGCAAAGTTTACTGTATGGTGGGCATTTTGGACAATATGAATTCTTCCACTAAAGAGAGTTGATGTTTTATTTTAATAGGCCAGTCAATTGCCTAATTATTTTCAACTTGTGGAGGCTTGGCTTCGCGCTTCGTTACAGATCATCTGTGGAAAGTCTGATATCTATGTCACAATGTATATTTGATAGGATGCAAACTCAAAACTCTGCATCCCCTGCGGATCTTGGTGAGGCCTAATGCTAGCGTTTGTTACGGCAAGTCTGATATGCTCAAGCTGGGGCATTGTCATTAGTCCTAAACTGAGGTCTTTCTAGTGTCTCAGATGTAGTTGGGGGGGGGGATTAAAGGGGTTTCTCCACTCTGCAGAGACTGCAATGTTAATGATTCCTGTCAATGCTTGATTTCTGATTTCTGAGATTAAGAAAATTTCTTTCTATTCCTACTATGTTAGAATTTTTAGCACGAATGTTTGCTGAATTCTGCTTTCACTGTTCAATATTTTCATATTATTTTTTTCTCCATTTTTCTACTAATGTGCTATGTTACACTGGTAATTTTTTAAATTTTTTTCCTGTGGTAAAATATATATAACATAAAATTTGCCATTTTAACCATTTTAAGTGTCAGTTCCAGTGGCGTTAATTGCATTTGCGGTGTTCTGCAACAATCACTACTGTCTATTACCCAAGTGTTTCATCTCCACAAACAGAAACTCTGTATGTACCCATTTGTTAGTACCCCCTTCCCCTTGCCCTGGTAACCTCTAATCTATTCAGTGTCTATTCATTTGCCGACTCTAGATGTTTCATGTAAGTGGGTTCATGCAATGTTTGTCCTTTTGTGTCAGGCCTATTTGACCTGGCATCATGTTTCAAGGCTCATCCATGTCACAGTATACATCAGAACATCATTCCTTTTTATGGCCAAATAGTAGTCTATCGCTTTTACATATTATGTTTTGTTTATTCATTGATCTGTTGAGAGTTACTTGAGTTTTTTCCACCTTTTTGGCTATTTCGAATGATGCTGCTTAGAAGTATCTGTTTGAATCCCTGTTTTCAATTCTTTCGGGTATGTAACTCGGAGTGGAATTCCTGGGTTATATGGTAACTCTGCGCCTATGAAGAATTGCCAAGATGTTTCCCACCGCGGCCCCATGTTACATTCCCACTAGCAATTTATGAGAGTCCACTTTCTTCACGTGCTCATCAAACACTTAGTTTCTCCCCCCTTCCTTTCCCTTCTCTTGTGTTATAACTCTCCTAGTAGATGTGCAGTGATATCTCACGGTTTAGATAAGAATTTCTCTAATGACTAGGGATGTTGAGTATCTTTTTATGTCTTTTTAAGCATTTGTATATCTTCTTTGAAGAAATGTCTACTCAAGTCTTTGGCTCATTTTTAAATTGGGCTGTTTGTCTTGTACTTATTGACTTGTAGGAGTTGTTTACATAGTCTGGTATTCAACTCATTAGATATATGATTAGCTAATATTTTCTCCCATTCTACAGGTTGTTTTTCCCTTTTTTGATAATGTTCTTTGATGCATAAAAGGTTTTTAAAATTTTTTTGAAGTCCTGTCTATTATTTATTTATTTATTTTGTTTTTGTTTTTGGTATTATATCTAAAGATCCATTGCCAAATCCAAAGTCATGAAGACTCATTTACCCCTTTATTTTCTCCTAAGCATTATATGCTATTAACTCATACATTTAGGTCATTTTTTCTTTTTTAGTTAGTTGATATATATGATATGAGGTGGATACCCAACTTTATTCAGTCACATATGGAAATCCAGTTGTGCCAAGGCCATTTGTTGAAAAGACTATCCTTTTCCCATTCCATGGACTTGACATCCCTGTCAAATATCAATTGGTCATAGATGTATAGGGTTATTACTAAGCTTACTATTCTATTCCATTGGTCCTTTGTTTCTCCTTATGCCAGCATAGCATTGTGATAATTATTTTCACTTTGTCATCTGTTTTGAAATCAGGAAGTAAGTCTTTTAACTCTGTTCTTTTTTCAAGATTTCATATAAATTTAAGCAATGGCTTTTTTAATCCTGCAAAAAAGGCTATATGAAATTTGACAGGTATTCTGTGTCTTACTAATAAGTCTTCCTATCCATGAGCTCATGTCTTTCCATTTACGTAGGCTGAAAGTTATTTCAGCAATGTTTTGTAGTTTAGTTTTCAATGTACACTTCTTTCACCTCCTTGGCGAGATGTATTTCTAGCTATTTCATTCTTCTAGATGTTATCATAGATGTAATTACTTTCTTAATTTCTTTTTCAGACTGTTCATAGCAGTTGAACAGAAACATAATTGCTTTTTGCATGTTGATTTTGTACTCTGAAACATTGCTGAATTTTTTTATTAGCTCTAGCAGTTTTCTTGCAGAATCTTTGGGATTTTCTACATGTAGGATCATTCATCTGTCAATAGAGAGAGTTTTACATCTTCCTTTCCAATCTGGTTACCTTTATATATTTATTTTTTTCTTGTTCAATTGCTCTGGCTAGAACTCCCAGTAAAATGCTGAATAGTATTAGTGAAGGTGGGCATCTTATTTGTGTTCCTCATCATATGGGAACATTTTCAGGCTTTCACCACTCAGCATGAAGTTAGCTGTGGTTTTCTATAAATGTCATTTATCTTGTTGAGATAGTTCTCTTCCAGTCTTAGTTGTTTTTTCTTTTTTTGACTGTTTTTAACATGAATAATTTTGTTAAATGACTTTTCTGAGTTAATTGAGATGATGTATGCTTTTTTCCTCTTTGTTCTACAAATATGGTGCATTACAGTGATTCATTTTCTTACACATTCCTGTGATAAATTCTACTTGGTCATAGTTTATAAGCACTTTAATATGCTATTATATTCAGTTTGCTGGTATTTTGTTGAGAATTTTTGCATCTGTATTTATAAGGAATATTGGTCCTTGATTTTTTTTTTGATGTCATTGTCTAGGTACATATAGATTATAGATTGAGTTAGGAAGTGTTCCCTCTTCTTGTATTTTTTGGAAGAGTTTGAGAAAGACTGGTGTTAATGCTCACTTAAATATCTGGGTAGAATTCACTGGCTAAGCCATCTGGTCCTGGACTTTTCTTTGTTGGGTATGTTTCATTATTGATTCAATCTCCTTACTTGTTACAGGCTTATTCAGATTCTATTTCTTCTTGAATCTATTTTGGTAGTTTATGTATTTCTAAATATTTGTCCATCTCATTTGGTTATCTGATTTGATGTATGCATTTTTAACAGTATTCTTTTACATATTTTTTTATTTCCAAAGGTCAGTTGTAATGTCCCACTTCCATATCTGATAGTAGTTATTTGTGTCTTTTCTCTTTTACTTTTCTTGCCAGTCAAGCTAAAGTTTATAATTTTGCTAATTTTCTCAGGAACAAATTTTTGGTTTCATTGTTCCTCTTTATTGATTTTCTTTTTTCTATTTTGTTTATCTTTGCTCTAATATTTATTGTTTCCTTTTTTCCTGTAGCTTTGGGTTTAGCTTGCATTTAAAAAAAAAATTTTAGTACCTTAAGGTGTAAAGTTAGGTTATTGATTTCAGATTTTTCCTCCTTTCTTTTTAAAATATAGCCATTTACTGCTTTAAATTTCCCCCTGAGCACTACTGCTTTTACTGCATCCCGTAAGTTTTGATATTTTGTGTTTCCATTTCCATTCATCTCTAAATATTTTCTAATTTCTCTTGTGATTTTTTTTCTTTGATCCATTGGTCATTTAAAAATGTGTTGTATAATTTTAAAATATTTGTGAATTTTTCGATATTCCTGTGTTATTGATTTCAATTGGTTATTAGGCATGAAATGTCCAATTTCCTTAAGTGCTAAGTTTGACAGTTGCTATCTCTGACATTTCACTTTGACACCTCTTGTTTTATGTTTATTGTGAAGATACATCCTCAGTCTTTCAAACACACATTGTGGGTGGTGATTATCTTTCACATTTTTTACAGCAATTTTGTGAAACTATGGATAAGTCAAAAATTCCTGTTATTTTCAAATATGAATTCCATCATGGAACCAGTGCAGCGCAGACAGCTTGAAATAGCAATGAAGTGTTTGGGAAGGATGTGGCCAATGAACACACGGTACATCGATGGTTTGAGAAGTTCTGTTCTGGTGTTTTTAATCTTGAAAATGAGCCCTGCGGGTGACCTGAGACCTAGGTGGATGAGCTGAAGCTGTAGTGGAAGCAAATCCATCTCAACCTACACGTGAATTAGCAGCAAGGTTTGATGTCACTATTCCAACAATATTGGACCATTTGAAACAAATTGGCATGGTAAAGAATCTGGGTAGATGGGTTCCGCATGACTTAAACGAGAGTCAGAAGAGAAATCATCTTGAAGTTTGCCTTTCTTTGTTGTCATGACATAAAGGTGAACCATTTCTACACCGTATTGTTACATGTGATGAAAAATGGATTCTTTTTGACAATTGCAAGCATTGGGCACAATGGTTAGATAAAGATGAAGTGCTGAAACACAGTCCAAAACTGAACATTCATCCAAAAAAGCTAATGGTGTCTGTTTGGTGGTCCAGTGCTGGTACTATCCACTACAGCTTCATAAAACCTGGTCTAGTGACTACAGTGATGTCTCCTGCAACCAATTGGATAAATGATGAGGATACTTGTGATTAAGCAGTGAGATTGGTCAATAGAGACAGGCCAATCCTCTTGGAAGACAATGCTCCACCACATGTTGCAGAAACAACGCTGCTCAACCTACAAGGCTGGACTTGGAAACTCTCTGTCATATGCCATATTCACCAGACCTTGCACCAACTGACTACCACTTCTTCCAGGCTTTGGACCACTTCTTGCAAGGAAAAATATTCAATTCTCAACAAGCTGTGGAAAATGCCTTTCATGATTTCATCGCCACTCACACTCCAAGCTGCTTCGCTGCTGGCATAAACAAGCTACCATTAAGATGGCAAAACTGTGTCACATACTTTTACGCACATACTTTGATTAATTGTACTGCTTCTTGTTTGAGATATAATAAACTAAACTTTTGATTTGATATCCGACATTTCATATTTAATGACCACATAGCTTCATTCCATATTGGTCAGCTAAGATGCTTTATATTAGCTCAGCCTTTTGAAATTTACTAAGACTCGTTTTGTAGCCCTACCATATCCTGGACAATGTCAATTTTACTACTTTCCAAGGAAAATATTTTAACCTTGTTCTTTTTCTCTATTATATCTATTTTTATAACAGCTCTGTTATATCTGTATCTATACGTTGTTATATACTATATTGTATGTATATATATGTGTTAATGTATTTCACTGAATTGTCTCCTCAATTGCATATGTCTTTGACTCTACTTTCCTTAGCTTTTATTTCCTTTTCAAAATTATTTTCTTCAGGTAAAAAGCTTAATTTATTCATTTGCAGATTTTCTATTTTCCTAAAGTTCAAGGTTTAAAATTTTCTAGACTGTAGGGAATACAAAAATATATTTTATTGTCATTATCATTCTGTCAATACATTTAAAAATTCTGTCAATTTTATCTTTGAATCATGACTTATTAAAGAATGTTTTAAGTCCTGGTATTTTTCTTTTTTACTATTAATTTCAATATTAATTTAATTGTGCTAAAAATCATACATTGGATGTTTCTGATTCTTTGAACTTTGCAAATATTTCTTTATGAGGTAAATTTCTCATTTGCACTTTAAAAATGTGAATTTAGTTCCATTAGGTATTAAGTACATCAATTAAATTATTTATTTATTGTGGTACTCAAAATTTCTATATTCTTACTCATATTGTCTGTTGGTTTAATGTGCTCTTAGTTATGTGAAAGCTCCCACTATGACTGTGGATTTATTCTTTTTGGTTCGTAAATTTATAAACCTAATTTTGAAGTCAATGTATTGAGTGAATATTATTTAATTTTTTGTGACTTTCTGTTGAATTGTCCTCTTTATTTTTATTAAATGCCAGTGTTTTTTTTTACCTTAGTCTTATTATTTGCCTTATATTTGACAAATCTATTTTATGTTCCATTCTTGTTCCTTTCTTGACTCTTTTGTACTGATGAAACATTATTTTTAGTATTCCATTTTTATTCTTTATTAACTTTTTAGTTATACATTCTTTACTTTTCTATTACTGGATAACTTAACAGCTTTGACCCATAACTTAATTGCAACTTATTAATCTTACCGTTTTCTCCATTCTGCTAGGATCTTAGATCATTTGAACTCTTTTCCCCATCTTTATTTATTAACTTTTAAAATTCTTTGCTTTCTACTCTGCCAAGCTTTTTAACATCCTTTTTTGTTCCTCTTTTTCTTTTTTTGTATAAATACAATATTCATTTAGTATTTTATTCTCACTCTCTATCATTTTGTTAGTTATATATTCTTTTCTTCTTTTTTTACTGGTTAATTTAGAGATGACAACATTTATTTTTGACCTGCAATTGTTTAAAACAAGTTACTAATTTTGCCATGTACTCCCTTCTGCTTGAATTTTGGCTTATACTATTTACTCTCTCTTTCTCTCTTTCTATGCTGTTGCCATGCATTTTAGTTCTACACAAGTTTTAACCTACACGAAGCATTATTATTTTTGTTTTGTACAATCAGTACTCTCCATATTTACTCACACTGCCATCTTTTCTCTGTGTACTTCATGTCAAACTGCCTTTTCTTCTTTCTGTCTGGAGCTTTTTTCTCTTGCTTGATAAACTCCCTTTGTTTGTTTTTTAGTGCAAAGCTGCTAGTAACAGATGATTCCAGTTTTGTTTCCTGAAGTCAACTTCCCTTTGGAGGATACTTTTGCTCGGTACAGAATTGTAAAGTGGCATTTTTTTCCCAGCTCTCCATATTTTTCATTCTATTTCCTATTGTCTGTCATTCTGTCACCTCTAAGTCTCACTGGTGCTCCTTTGAACGTCCTAGGGACAAGACATTGACTTTCTCAGTGAACATTTAAGTAACTTGTTTTAAACAATTGCTTTTTCTCTTGGTCTTTGATTAGGAGAAGTGTTACTTTTAGTGTTTATTCTGATTGTGATTATTGAGGTTCTTGAATCCGTGAGTGAATACTTTTCTCACATTTTGGAAAATTATCAATCACATCTTCAAATCTTATTTCTGTCACTGACTGTTTTCTAACTTTTCTAATTCCAATTACAAACATGTTTGACCTTTGAACATGATTTTAATAACTCTTGTAATCTTTTCTATTATTTCTTTTATTATTTCTTTACTTAAGATTCACTAACAGTATTCTCTATTTTCCTATCTTCCAGTTAAATTACTTTGTGTAGAGTATGTTCAATCTGTTTTTAAATCCATCCATTAGCAAAATCAATTTCAATATTGTAGTTTTTATTTCTAGAATTTTAACTACATTTATAGATTCAAATTATGTGAATAAATTCCTCATTCTTTTATCTATCTTTTTAAAATTTTCTTAAGGATATTAATTACAGTTAAATTTCTTGTTTGCTAATTTTAAGATCTGAATTATCCGTGGCTCTGCTCCCATCCTCTGTTTAGTTTCTGTTACTGTTGCTCACATGATCTTATTCCTTTAATAAATATAACTTCTTTTTCACTATATTCGGGATAATGTATAAAAATCATAGCTGCTTCAGGTGATTACCTTCCATCAGCGAGGGTGAGCCTCCTTCTTCTCAAAAATAGATTAAGGCCGATCACCTCAATCCAATTAGGGTTTAAGCTGGGTCAGGATGCTAATAGTTTTGCTAAAAGTCAGTCTGCCTTTAATTAATTCTTCTAAGTTGTAGCTTTCTAGGTCTTCTCCTTGAGAGTTTGGCAGGTTTTTGTCTGCTGAGCCTTAAAAGGCTATGGAAGAATCAGTTCTTTCTTCTAGACAATACTAAGTTAGCTCCTTATTCTTCCACTGTACAAAGCTTCTAATTTTGCAGTTATGTTGAGTGGAATATTGGCTATTTCGAGCTTAAAGCTCTAACTTTCTCACGCTGGTGCAGATGAATACCAGCACACCTGGTCTTTTTCTGTCCTGGAGCAGTGTCCTTTTCTAAGAACCGAAGCCCAGTCTGGCATCTTCTGGCAGTATGCAGGATTTTAAGCTCCTCTTGGTAAAAGTGACTGTAGGTCCTCCGTGTTAATTAATCACTCTCTCTATGATTTACCTATTTTGTTTCAGGACAATTTTTGTTTCCTGAACATTATGAGAATACAGGAGGCTCCTCTCTAATTCCTGGGAGTGTTCGGACCACATTGAAGCCTCCTGGAGTAGTGTCTTGTGGTGAGAATTATTCATGAGATGGTGGCCTCTCAAATCTGCACAGTCAGTCTGCCTAACCTTGAAAAATTTAGTGTTTTTTTTTTTCCCCTAGTAATAGCCTTTTTCCTGTGCCAGCTTTTCATCCTTACCATTTAGCCCAGGCTCTGGAACTGGTACAAAAGCTGTTTCCTCTGCTCATCTTGGAACATTTCTCCCATTCCTAGAATTTTATTCTGTGTAGTCTTCATAACTTCGGCAGTTCATTCAAGCCTTCAAATATATAATTTCTAAATTTATTTGGCTTTTCTCTGTGTTGTTTCTGGGAGCATTAACCTTATTACATATTACCCAAATGCATAAGTCCCTGATGTAGAATATATTTTAATTTGAAATTAATATTGATACCAAAATTTTCATAATCAGCTTCTCTTAGAGGGAAAAATACAATTTGTAAAAATGTCTTTGTTTTCCTCCATTGTAGTATTCTTTCGTGAAGCCTTCTGCAGGGGAACTATGAGACAGGCTAGCTAATTCACATTAATTTTCAAAAAGCCATGAGGCCCATTCCAAAAGTTTTGCTCAAGAGACTGAAACTCAGAAGTAAGTAATGGTTATTTATCTTGAAGACATTAAAATGATTCCCTCACTTTTGGAAAGACAACAGGAAGGATGTGGTTATACATTTTTGGGCAATGAAACTGATCACCCTTTTGTTCGGTGATCTCTTATTTGCACAAAGCAATGTCTGTCACCAGTGGTTAGCAAACTCTAAAAATAGAATCATACATATATGTGTGTATATATGAATATGTGCGTGTGTGTGTGTGTGTTTAGAGAGAGCAAACAAAATGTTCAAAACAAAGTAACCAGCAGAAGAGAGAAGTGGTTGGCACTTAAGCTTGTTCATCTCTTCCCTATTTTCTTCCCCATATTAACCATGAGGGATTCCACCAGGTCAGTTTGAAAAATGAGACATAAAACTATTTTGATTTCATGTTTTATTTTCCCTTTTTCTTGTACTAGGAATTATGCAAATAATAGTTATGCCCAGTTGCATACCAGATTCAATCAATGTTCAGAGGAAATTGATGTGAACTTCTGATTCCAGACATGACTTTCCTCCCTCCTCCCTTACAGTTATTTGGTGCTAAAGCAATTTAGAGCAGACTTTAATTTACTTGTTAATAAGATGAGATTATGGGTTAATAAAACCATTAGGCAACCATGATTACCTAAAGGTTTCAAAAGAATCTCACACATTAACTCAAATCATCTTACTACCTCAGGTTGTAAATTTTAAGGTGACAAGAGATGGTTTTCACGTTTTTATTATGTTAGAAAAATCACTCAAGACAAATACTAGAGATAGTCAATTTGATTAATGATTTTTTAAAAATCTTAAATTATGTTTGTACAGAGTGGGTTTTTTCCCCCCTAATGAAGAACTTTAGCTAAGGTTGGAGGCAGTATTGAAATGCATTTGCCCTGTTCCTCATGCCACAGTTAGCTCCTCTGCCACCGGAGAAGCTCTGAGAGGGGAGAATCATCGGCACAGGCCTTCTATGAGACTTTATTCCTGGATCCTTTGGGAAATTAGGGTGGATCAGAAACAAGTAACTTTTGAGTGTACCGCAGATATTCATGACATTATTTTCATCTGTCTTTCCTCTTACACCAGAATTCTTTTAGCCACCCGATAACAAGAATGTTAATCCAACAGAATCAACGATCACTCCGTGCAAGAGCAACCTGGGGGACCCAAGTGAGTCTCCACGAGGCTGAGGAACAGCAGGCCTGTCTCCCCTCTTCATGTCATTTAGGGTCAGAGAAGCGTTCAAACAGGAGTGGCCCAAACTCAGGCGCCATGAGAAACAACCCTGGAGGTGAACGGGCAGGGAAAGAGCAAAGAGCGATGGGAGTGGGGAGAAGGGCAGGGGAGAGAGCGAGAGCCCGCCGCCTTCTGAGGGAATTGGGGTGGGGTTTGGACCCAGAATGGCGTGGCTGTAGGACCAGATCTGTGATTTCTACGGTGCACATGAGGCAATGGTATGCGGAACTGAACTCTAAATTCTCACTCACTGCAGTTTTAGCAGTATGTGCCTCTAAAATTCTTCTCATTTCTTTTTCTTCAACATTCTAATCCCAACAGGGATTTGACTGCTTTTCTTAAATCGCAACCGGTTGGATTTGGAGGCTCCGCCAGTTCTTTTGCAGCCATTAGGCAGGGTAGGTTCTGAGTCCTGTCGATGGCGACGTGAGGATTACACCACCCGCGAGAGCCCGGAGCCGCCTCTCTCACGCAGCTCCCAGGCCGCCCTCTCCGGGCCCCGCCGGCACTGCGTTTTGATGGTAAGTGCTAGGAGTGAAGAGCTTCAGATTTCAAATGTTTAAAGGAAGTAAGTTTTGAAAACTGCAAAAATAAGTGAATTTTTATATGAACAAAATAAGAGCTCTACTAGCAATTTAATCTCCAAATATGAGAAATATTTCAGGTCATTCATGTACTAAGACAATTTTTACAAGCTCACTATAGCAGGTGTCCACCTGGTTATCCTCTTTCCTACCAGTTTTGGTGTCTTTCTTGCTAATAATCTAATATAAAATACAGCATTTTGTTTTGCAAATTCAGTATCCAAATAGTTGGCTTCCTATGAGAATTAAAAAGAAAAAAATTCATGGAAATTTTATCAATTTTTTGTCACTTACACAAATATAATAGTCATATGATTTTCACAGGCAACCTTTGAAATATATAAGAAAATAAAGAGAATAAGTCAGGACGTAATTATGCAAATGACATTTAATTCTCATCTAAACAGTTACATCTATTATATAATCCAAAACATGTAGATAAGAAGTCAAGCTTGTATTTTTATTTCCACTTTGCCAATTTTGTTCAATGTATATTTTATTACTCATCAAGACATAGATTATGATATACATAATCATGGTGCTTCTCATAAAGCAATTGTCTAAAGCACATTAATTAATTGTAATAAAGTTTTATGAAAAGAAGAAAAAATAATTGTGTTACAGAATTTAAGTGACCTTTTAGGGTCTTTTTTTAATAACATAGTTGATTATATTTCTATGAAGACTCTTTTCCATCCCGGTTGCTATATTTAGACAGAATACCAATAGGACAACTTTCCCGTAAGGATATCTTATTCCAAAAATAAAATTGCAAGAGTGAGATCAATAGTTTAAAACTTCTGCCTGAAGTTTAAAATTTCTGCCTGAAGGTAGCAGAACACATGAAAAGTTTTATCTTGAAGAGTTTTCATTACACAGAAAATACATTATTTTAAGAGGCAAATTGCAGTGGTTTTCCTGTAGCCTAAACATAGCTTAAAGCAAAGGGAATGTTGATAAAATCTGCTCCTAATTAAACTCCATACCCTTTCTAATTTGCCCATCAAATTGTTCTCTAATAATCACTTCTAAAATGTTTAAGGACTCTAACAAATATTTCCTCACATATCTAGGAATTAATAGTCAATTGCATTGTGATCTAAAGTATACTATTAAAAACTATTTAATAATATTAAATGATGAAACTCTCATAGGATGAACTGTACTGCATACAACTATCACACTCAAGACAAAGACATTCTAGAGACAAAGGACAACGGACTGCAAGTGTCCTAATTCAGTTGTCGACAGGAATATCTAACCAAAGTAGCCTTTCTATTTGCCTTCCATGAAAATCATTTTTCTGTGTCATTTCTTATGATAGTAAGTATTTCACCAAGACTGTGACAGTATTTTAGGGTTTTCTTACTCTTGCTGAGCTTGACAATTTTGAGGAGTACTGGTCAGGGATTTTATAGAATGTCCTTCAATTGGGATTTGTCCAAGGGCTTTCTCATAATTAAACTGGCCTTATGGTTTTTTGAAATGAAGATCACAGAGGTAAAGTGCAGGTGTCATAACATAGTGTCAAGGTACAGGACATCAACGTGCCTCACCACTGCTGGTGTTGAGCTCTATCACCTGAATGGTATAATGTTTGCCACATTGCTCCATTGCAAACTCATTCATTTATTTTTCCACTTCCATATTGTACTCTGCGGGAGGGGTGACTATGAGCAGTCTATGCCTGAGGAGTGGGGGATGGTGACCTGCCTCTGTGACAGTGAAGCACATTATGTGGAATTTTCTGCGTAAGAAATTTGTCTCTCTTCCTTTATTTATTTATTCATTTACTTATTTATAACAGTTTGGACTTATAAATATTTATACTATACTTGGCATTATAATCTAATACTACAAATTTCAAAGTGTTGCAGTTTTGGCCATTTGGAGCTCTTTCAGTTGCTCGTGAATGCCTTTGACATAATACACCATTTTTTAGCACTTCTTTACTTGTGATGCTACAAGATGCCCCACGCTCACCTTGTATATTCCCTATTCCAGTTATAGAATCAGCCATTTCTCCAAAGAGCCCTACTTCCTTTTATTGGAGAATGATATTAGAAACTAAGATCTGTGCAGTAAGTGTGCTCATTTACTGATGTGGTGTTGCTTTTAGTTCCTCCCAGCAGACAGAGCAAGGAAGTACTTGTGTTTATAATTCATGTGTATACATATGCCTATAAACATTCTGATAGGTGTACACCCATGTCTATATTAGTCTACACATGAGTTCTTGCTGATATATCCAGTACCAATCTTATACTGTCTAGGCAATTCCAGTCTCCAACCCTTGCTTGTCTATAACCTCCCACGCCAACAGTGAAAAACTTGCCTCCCATCATCTGCCATCCATTCATTTCATTGTTCCATTCCAGTATACATGTACAGTCATGCTCCATCAACAATTGACCACATGTATGCTGGTGGTCCCTTGAGATTATAATGCCATATTTTTACTGTACATTTTTTATGTTTAGATACACAAATATTTACCACTGTGTTACAATTGCCTACAGTATTCAGTATGGTAACAGGCTATACAGGTGTATAGCCTAGGAGCAATAGGCTATATGATATAGCCTAGGTGTGTAGTAAGCTGTGCCATCTAAGTCCGTGTAAGAACACTCTGTGATGTTCACACAATGATGAAATCACCTAACAATGCATTTCTCAGTATGTATTTTTGTCATTAAGTGATGCATGACTGTGTAGTGGTATTAGAATAGTTAAACACCATGGGAAACAACTTTATTAACTATAGTGCAGTGATTACGGATAGTTTTTTGTTTTTTGTGTTTGTTGTTGTTGTTGTTGTTTTGCTTATAGTTTTATAGACTGCTCATTTCCAAAGTTACTCAGGTCAGTATCTTTTCCTGCATCACCTTTGGTGAGATTGTTTCACACATTTGTAATACAATTCAATCCTTTTGTGACATTCTGCATTCTATCCTGGGATTCTTCAACATTGTAAATAATTTTTTAAAATTTGCATACATTAAGTTTCACTCTTTGTGTTGTCAATTTCTACAGGTTTTGACAAGTGCGTAGTTGCATGTATCCACTGTTAACCTCTGCTGTATTTCTATCATTGTTCTTGTAGAAGTTAAGAATGTGTTTCAAGAGCCCATAAGCCTTGAATTTCTACCATTCGTCTCAGCAATGAAAGCTCATTTCTGACTGTCTTCATAATGAATAAGCCACTGATTTTACTGATGAAGATCCATATCTGACACTCAGTTTGCAGTTCAGTAAAATATCAAGTATTGATTGGTAGATTCTTTACTAGTATCATCTAAAATATGTATTCTCATGTAATACTAGCTGACCTTCTCTATACTGTGAATTATGGAATAAAAGAATTGAGTTACCTTAGCTTGAAGCCAATTAATTGGCAAATTCCTAACATGACATGATATAATGCATAAGTATTTTAAATATAAATTAGAGAATGCATAGCATATTCTTCACTATTTATAAAGACTTTCTTCCAAGCTAGATATTTTCATGAAGTTTTCAAAGGTTTACTGTCCTACAAAAGGAAGAAATGTACATTAAAGCTCATAAAATATCTTAGAGAAAATGAATTTATTTAAAATTGGTGGCCTTAACTAAATTCAACATTGGAATTGCACATTGGGTGCAAGTTCAGTAGGGGCTTCTGCTCAGTAACTATAGCATATTATTTGCTGTCATAGAAACCTGGAGTGCTGTTTTAGAAAAAGAATAAATATATCCAACAATTTGCTCTACATTGAAAATTACTACCCTCTAAATATAGTGTTGCTCTCTTTTTTAGTTTCATAAAAGGCAGGCTGTTAGGCATTTTGAATGTTCTCTGACACATCAGTGAAGAAAATATTTTTGTGATTTTCTTCTTTAGTTATCGCAGGATAATATTACAAAAGTTTAGGTGGGATGTATACCCATTAGATCTGGAGGCTATACTACACATAGAATTTACTTCAAGTATTTTAAAGTTTTCCCAGATCATGGACCTTTACACCAATCTTCTTTATAATTTTCATTAAATTTTCTATCTGATATTTAAAGATGCAATCCTTTTTACATATTCATAACCTAGAGGTGGTAAGAAAGCTGAAAATATTTAAATAGGCCCTATTTCTCAGTTTCTATTATATTTTTACCCACAGCCCCCTAACCATAGGAGTCCATAGTAGGGGAAACAATGAGAAGATTCCTTCACTTGGGCAAGAAAATATTACAGGGTATATTTTAGAGAGTATATGCAATGTGGACCAGGGGAAGGAGGGATGAGAAAGATAAGTAACATTTTTTTCATTACTGAGGGTTGTTCAATACATATCAATATGCATCTTTTCAAGAAACATTGATTAAATCACTGCTTTTCTTAAATTGACAATCACAGTTGTATACATTTTGGTGGCAAAAATATATCAAAGTATGATGTTTTTATATATGTACACAATGGGGCATGATTAAATCTAGATAATGAACATATCCATCACCTTGCTTACCTATCATTTTTTATGGTGAGACATTTGAAATTTACTCTCTTAGTTATTTTGAAATATGTAATACATTATTATTGGCTGTTATCACCCTGGTGTGCAATTAATCCTAAAACCTATTCATCTTCTTTCTCTGAAATTTTGTACCTTTTGAGTGGGGGAGGTAGGTAGGGAGGGAGGGAAATCATTGCTGTTCTGCTGCGTTGGAGAACCAGCAAATAAGTGAAACCCAGTACTCACAGTGCACAGCACTATATTCTGCATTATTTAAGGTAAAAAAATGGATTACCCTGCCGCTTTAAGAGAATGAGAAAAATCAACATATGCTGAAATTGTCACACATGACATTTCGATTATGTGAACTTACAGTTAGAATTGTGAAATTTTGCAAATTTAAATAACCAAAAGTAAAGCACCCAAGGAACAGTTTTTTAATCGTTTTATTGTTAACAACACTTTTCATACGTACATTGTAGTTGCAAAACGGCAAGTTCCCATTAATAAAATGATACTAGTAATGTGAATGATTTTTAATGAAGCATTTTAACCCTTGGCTCCTGAAAGTTATACATAGTTAATTAGATAACAGGCCAGATTATAAACTCTACAGGCTGAAAATGAAAAGCACAATATGAATACTTTAAGAGAAGTATTATTTTTAAGGTACCTGAGAACTGAAAGTGTAAATTATAAGAGCATTCCCTCCTACACTTTAATCAAAACACTGCTGTGAAGGAAGAATTTGTAGCACAAAAAAATCTTAGAAAGGAACATGATGTTACTGAATTATCTCACTTCTTAAAAATTGGTATGAAATAAGGTGGGAATCAATTTGATAAATGTGGGTGGCATTATTTCAAGAGGGTGAGGTAGATTCACAAAACTGTAGCAATCCCAGAAGGTTGGAAAGAATCTCAGAGACAAGGCATGGATTCTGTGTTCAAATTGGAAGAAAATAGTGAGCAGATGGTTCTCTAGTCAACTGGTACATTTTACGCATCGTAATTTTTGTTGTGTGACCTTGTTGTTGTGTTGAATTAAGTGAAGGCCAGAAATTTTAAACGCAGGACATTTAGCAACCCTGAAACTGGTCCATCAATGGTCAGAGGTCTCCCAGTCATAGCAACAAACATTATCTTCAAACACGAGTACAGGAGCAGATACTTGACCTTGCTACGAAGGCAGCCACCGTGCAGATCTAACGAGGCTTTGGTGGGGACAACCAGAGTGTCTAACAGGCTGCATCTGGGAGTGATCCTATGAGGAGGAATGTAATCAAATCTGCCCTTCCCTCAGGATTCATAGTGATGCAGTCATATTTTATAATCACTAGTGCAGAAAAAATCCAATACTGATGGTTTAGAAATCAAATGCCAACAAGAAACACACATTGCAGCCAGAAGGAATTAAGATGGTAGAAAACCTTGTACAACGTGGAGGAAAATGGATTTAAGGAAAACCAAAGTGTTGGACCAATAATTCAATATATTTGGCTTTACTTTTTTTAAATTTTAAAATAATTATTGATTCACAGGAAGCTGCAAAGATGGTACAGAGGGTTCTCATATACTTTTTACTCAGGTCCCCATTATGGTTACATCATCCATAATTATATCAGGACCAGGAATTTGAAATTGGTACAATGTCTGTGTTCAGTTTCATATGTTTTATCACTTGTGTGTATGCATATAAGCACCAATGCAGTAAAGACCCAGACTTACCATCAGCACAAAGTTTTCCCCTATAGTCACACCCAACTCTTCCCTCCATCCAAAATCCCTGACCATTGGTGTTAACGAACCCAGAAGGAGTCTGGCCTAGGTCTGGTTACTCACTGCATAGCATGGCAATTCCTGAGACCATAAGTATTGCCAGGGAAGGAAGGGTTTTATTACAATTGACATCAGCTGGGAGAATGGGCGGGGCAGCCACAAGTCCATCTCCCCACTAAGGGAGAGTAGGGGCTTTTAACGAGGGGCTATGTGCATCGGGGCAATAGTAAGGGATGGTGAGTGTTGGTATCAGGAAGTCTGCACAGGGCACTTAAGAATCTCAACTTCTTTGTCTTGCAGAAATTCCAGCATTTCTGGGAAACAACTCAAAAGGTCATGTAGTTAGTTAAACATTACATGGTTCTGGTCGTCAAGCCCTATTGCCCAGAGAATCGAAAACATGAGAGGGAAAGGACTATAAAAAACATGTTGGTGTCACTGCAATCTGTTCATAGAGCTGGTTATACTGGCAACCACTCATCTGTTCTCCATCTCCATAATTTCATCATTTCAAGAACGTTATATAAATAGAATCATGCATATCATACATATATGTTTACTTATAGAAATAAAACTGAAACTTTTGATGTTGACTTTTTCTCTCAGCATAACTGCCCTTGAAATTCATTCAAGTTTGTATATATTGATACTTGATACTTCTCATTACTGAGTGGTATTCCATGATATAGAGGTACCACAGCTCGTTTATTCATGTATTAGAGAAATTTTGGGTGCTTCCACTTTTGGTTATTACAAACAAAGCTGATATGAACAATTGTGTGGTTTTTGTGTGGACACATGTTTTCATATCACTGGGATAATACCCAAGAGCATAATTTCTGGGTCTTATGGGAAGAGTAGTTTCTAGGATCTCATTAAATTAAAAAGCTTCTACACAGGAAAGGAAATAATCAACAGAGTAAATAGACAACATACAGAATGGAAATGAATATATTCATTAACTATACGTCTGACGAAGGGCTAATATCCAGAATCTACAAAGAACTCAAACAAACCAGCAGAAAAAAACAAATAACCCCATCAAAAAATGGGCAAAAGACATGAACAGAGCTTTTTCAAAAGAAGATAGACAAATGACCAACAGACATATGAAAAAATGTTCAACATCACTAATCATCAGGGAAATGCAAATTAAAACCACATTGGGATACCAATATACCCCTGTGAGAATGGCCATTATTTAAAAAAAAATTCAAGAAAACAATAGATGTTGACATGGATGCAGTGAAAAGGGAACATTTATACACTATTGGTGGGAATGTAAATTAATACAACCACTAAGGAAAACAGTATGGAGATTCCTCAAAGAACTAAACATAGACCCACCATTTAATCCAGTAATCCCACTACTGCATATCTACCCAAAGGAAAAGATGCAATTTTATCAAAAAGACACCTGTACTCAAATGTTTATTGCAGGACAATCCACAATTACAAAAATGTGGAATCAACCCAAGTGCCCATTGATTCATTAGTGGATTAACAAAATGTGGTATATGTGTACCATGGAGTACTACTCAGCCATAAAAAGGATGAATTAATGCCTTTTGCAACAATTTAGATGGAACTGGAGACCACTATCCTAAGTGAAGTATCTAAAGAATGGAAAAACAAACACCACATGTACTCGCTATCAAATTGGAACTAACTGATGAGCACACAGGTGCACAGAGGGAAGTAAAACTCAGCAGAAATCGAGCAGGGGGAAGTTGGGAGGAGGAGATGGGCAAAATCCTACCTAATGGGAAATGAAAAATATGTGGGTGATGGGCACACTTATAGCTGTTACTCAAGCATTAAAAAAGCAATCCATGTAACCAAAAGCATTTGTACCCCCATAATATTGTGAAATAAGAAAAATTAAAACATAAAACTTTTAATTGTATAAAACCAAAAAATTTAAAAAAAACACATTTTCTAAATGCATATAAAGCCACAGTGACACTATAGGGAGACCGAGTACAATATTTGAATATTCTTCCATTTACATATACTACTTATATGCTCTCTTTTAAGTTAAAAATGGCACATTATGATAACTGCAGATGATAGAGATCTGGGTTTTGTAAATTCAAGATAAAATCAAGTGAAAAACACCAATAAGGGGGCACTTTTGAAAAAAAAAAGAACTAAAAGTAGACCTACCATTTAATCCAGCAATCCCACTACTGGCTATCTACCCAAAAGAAAAGAAGTCATTTTATCGAAAAGACACCTGCATCCGAATGTTTATCACAGCACAAGTCACAATTGCCACAATGTGGAATCAACCTAAGTGCCCATCTACTGATGAGTGGATAAAGACAATGTGGTACATATACACCATGGAGCACTACTCAGCCATGAAAATGGATGAAATAATGTCTTTTCCAGCAACTTGGATGGAACAGGAGATCATTATCCTAAGTGAAGTATCTCAGAAATGGAAAAAAAAAATACCACATGTTCTCACTAATAATTTGGAGCTAAATGATGGGTATACATGGTCATAAAGTGGTATAAAGGACACTGGAAACAAAGAAGGGAGGAGGTTGGGAGGAGTGAGAAATTAAAAACTTAGCTACGGGGGACAATGTATACCAGTCTGGTAACAGGCATGCTACAAGCCCTGACTTCAGCATTATACTATGTATCCATGTAATAAGAACAGTTATACTCCCTAATATTTTGAAATAAAAATTATATATATATAAAAACAATAGTTTCTTAAGAAACTACCAAATTGTCTTCCAGACTGGTTTTAACATTTTGCATTTCCACCAGCAATGAACGTATGAGAGATCAAGCTCTCTGCATTCTAGCTATCATTTGGTGTTGGCGCTATTTTTTCATTTCAGCTGCTCTCATAGGTGTGTATCAATATCTTGCTGTGGTGTTAATTTGTCTTTCTCTTATGGCTAATAATTTTGAACATCTTTTCATGTGCCTATTTGTCATCTATATATCTTCCTTGGTTTATGACTTTTGCCCATTTTGTAGTTAGGTTGTTTATTTTCTTAATGTTGAGTTTTGAGAATTCTTTATGTATTCTAGTGTCCTTTGCCAGATTTATGGATAGCAAATATTTTACCCCAGTATTTATTCTGAATTTTCATCTCCTTAGGCTATTTTTCAAAGCAAAATTTTAAATTTTTATACAGTCCAATTTATCCAACTTTATTCTATTAGGCCTTGTGTTTTTTATGTCATGTTTAAGAACTCTTCACCAGACACTAGGTTCTGAAGACTGTCTCTTGTATTGTCTCCTAATAGTTGTAGAGTTTTACATTTTTTAATCAAATATGTGATTTATTTTGAATTAATTTTTGTGCAAGGTGTAAAAATTAGATTGAGAGTTTTTTTACTGTTTTTGTTTTGTTTTGTCAATGGATGTTCAATTGCTCCTGTGCCATTTGAATTGAAATTTACTTGGGAAATGCAAATGTGTCACTCAAAAAGAAAACAGGTCATACTGTGATAACATAAATACAATTTGTTAGATATGTGTTTTTAAATATTTTTCAAGATTTGATATATTCATCAATGAAGATAAAGAAAGTCTCACATACTGAATTAATTTTTATTCACAAATAATGTAAGTAGTCATAATGTTCTATGGAAATTTTCAATACTTTGCTTATTACAGAACATATTCAACAACATAAAATTTATAGAAATGTTTATCTTAACAGAATCATAATCTAGGAATAATGGAACTAAGTTGACTATCTTTGAAGGGAATTTGAAATGATAAAATTTACTCACTTTTTGGGAAATTTAAAATAATATATTTAGGCTTAGTTCAATTAAGACCATATAAAGTTGTTTTTTTTCTTTTTCATGATATTATTCTTTGGTATATATTTCTAAATGTAGAGACTAGAAATATTAAATTGCAACAGATAGTAATAGTAACATTACAACAAAGATGATCAGTAAGAATTTGAATGATGGTAGCAATTACACATAAGTTTTTCTCTTAAAAGATTGTCTTAAGAAATGACTTTTGATACGGAATAATTAAGAGGATATTATAGAGTTTAAAGACAAACAAGTAAACCATGAGTCTACATTGTATGTTGAGTTAGATGGTATCTTTTCCCAGATAGTGAAATAGAAGTGTTAATAGGCTATATATTCTTACTGAAGTTACATATATAAAAGTTGAAAGTAATACAAATATTCCAGAATGTGGTATACTAATTAGTACTTGGTCCTTCAATATGGTCACATTAGAAAACATGCAATATGATTCCCTTCCTCAAACAAAACTGCATATACCCAAACATGTTTGAACCTTCCTTTTGGAAATCATCTTCAGAGTCTATGGAAAATTATATAATTATTCCAATTAGGAATAGCTTTTCATATTTTGGGGATAAATTCCATTTTTAGAAATACATAAATTTTAGAAATAATTTTGTTGTCTGTCTTAGCTAAATGATCAAGATGAATGGATATGAACATCAAATAGTTCTTTGTGTTATATATCAAAGTCTGAAGCCAAGTTCAAACATGAATTAAAAAAATTATTTTATTCATTGTTTCCTCCAGGAAATATACATTTACTGCTTACTATATGCCAGATGGAATTTGGTGCTGAATATGCAGCGATGAATAAATTAGACATATTCATACCCTCATTGAGTTTATAGCCCAGTGGGTGTACCAGCTATTTAACAAATTAATCACACAACAACCAATATATATTTACAAAATAGGATCATCACTATGAAATTCAATTTAGATTTAAAAATCAGTAAGATGATCCTTAAAGATAGGACATATAATTTGAAAGAAAAAAAAGTAGTGGAACTTAGTTTTGTGAAGAGGTAGGGAAGGCTGCCATTGGGAAAAAAATAGCATGTGTGAAATCCCAAAGGTAAGAAATAGTTTGTTATACTCCCTGGAGTGCACAGCAGACTCTGAGAAGTGACTGAGGAGCTGACGAGAGGCATGAGACCAATTGCAACTCCAGCAACACGATGAGGGTTGTGAACACTGACTCGATTCATTGGAAAATCAATACTCCTATAATAAGTCTCCATTCTCCAGCAGTCACACATTTAAATAAATATTTATAATTTATTTTAACATTTCTTTAGACATGTACATTTTTTAATACAAGATTGTAAAACTATAATTGCACCACACATACACACATGAGCGCGCACACACACCCACTTTATAAAACAAAATGTACATGTCTAAAGAAATAAGTTAAAATAAATTATAAACCCTCTACTTTGGAAATTGAGTTGTTTTAAATTTTTTTTTACTCTAAAAATAATACCGTAATAAACATCTCTCCTTCCCTGTTTGTCTATCTATCTATCTATCTATCTTCTACATATCTATCTATCTGCACATTCGTATGAGATTTCTGGAGGATGATTCTTAAACTGGAATTTCTTTTTTTTTCTTTTTCTTGTTTTTTAGAGACAAGGTCTCTCTCTGTTGCCTAGGCTGGAGTGCAATGGCATGATCATAGTTCACTGCAACCTCAAACTCCCGGGCTCAAATAATCCTCCTGCCTCAGCCTCCCGAGTGGCTGGGGCTACAGGCATGCACCACCATGCCAAAAATTTTTTATAGACATGGGGGTCTCATTATACCGGCCAAGCTAGTCTCTAACTCCTGGCCTCAAGCGATCCTCCTGCCTCAGACTTCCAAAGTGCTGGGATTACAGGCATTAGTCACTGCGCCTGGCCGTGGAATTTCTTGATCTAAGCATATGCACATTTTTAAAGCTTTTGATAATATTAGCAAATTTCCCTACAGAGGGCACAGAGATTGTAGCAATGCACACTTTCTTCCACAGTAGAAGGGAATATCCATTCCCTTACTCCTTCACAGGGAACACTGATCATTCTTTTTAATTTGTGACAATTTAATTGTAAAAGGAACAAGAAATCCTTTAACATTCATGGTGCACTTATATATAGACTTTAGACTATATCAGTATTAGCACGAAGATAACATTCATATATTAAAAGCCATGAATATTTATAAAGATAATCGCACTTGGAATTTGACAAGTTTCACAAACACACAACTGGCTTAGAGGAGAAAGCACTAGGGTAGTCATCAAGATTCTTTTCTCTATGATATTATAAAGCATGTATCATTTTGAAAAAGATGTTATTAACATTGCAGAGTTTAAGCCTTAGTCATCAAGTGTCTGTTCTGTTTGTCTTGAGAGAAATATTGATCCAATTCTTGATGATAAATTCACTATTGCTTAGTGTGTCATATCTATAATTGTTTACTTTTTTCTTTATCAGATTTGAAATACATAAGCAGAATATGATCGATTAGGATCAAGTAAACATCTAGCCATCTATAACACCATTATATTGCATAGTAGGCTGAAAATTTTATATACTGCCTTCTAGCTAAGGCTACATTGTTTTGTGACATTTTCAGTCCAGCAGTTGCTCTTTACCTAATGGATTTCAGTTCAGTTTTTGTGTATATGCACAATATAGATACACATGATCTTGTTATATATGTGCATGTATAATTCATACATTTTTAATTTTAGTTTAAAATTTGCATATATCATGTTATGGGTTGAATTTTTTTTCTGCAAAATTCATACATTGAAGACTAACCCCTGTGCTTTAGAATGTGACTGTACTCAGAGATACGGTCTTTAAAAAGGTAAATTAAAATGAGCTCATTAAGTTGAGTTCTAATCCAATATGAATGGTGTCCCTACACGAAGAGAGGGTTAGAACACTAACATTTCAGAGGAAAGATGACTTGAATACACAGGGGAAATGGCCACCTACAAGCCAGGAAGAGGCCTTAGATTCAACCCTGCCCACTCCTTGACTTCAGGCTTCTAGCCTGCAGAACTGTGAGAAAATACATCTCTGTTGTTTTAGCCACTGAGTGTGCAGTACTTTGTTATGGCAGCCCTAGTGAACTTATACAGACTTCACTTCTTTAGAAAATAATTTAAGGAAAAATTTTAAAAATGAATAATCAGTAATGAAAAGTGAGGAAGTTGGATCCAAAGCTATTTGAGGGCCATCACTGACACAACAATAATATTTATACCAGTTCTATTTAAATCACCCAAATTCATATGTGCCTTTTAGCTGTTTATATGCTGTGTATAAAATTGTCCAATTGTATTGCAATTTGACTTTTATAATCCAATTTCAACTTGCATTATGGGTAGATAAGCACAAATCAAAACTAACTAATAGCCTCTGTGGCAATTATGTGTCCAATTATTCATTTGCAAATCCATTTGCTTCTTCATATATCCCCAGAAATAACTGGATTTTTCTAATCTGGAGAGAGATGTTGGTGAGCTCAGGTTGTTCTGCAATGCAAACACATCGAGCCAATTATTTTGGATCACTATACTATTCAACCTTTGTATATGGCTGGGCTCCTCTATAAGATAAAGATTTAACAATTATATAATTGATAATATTATTCTGAAGACCCTAAAGGTAAATTGACAAAACAAATTAGAAAAATAAAATACAACATGGTGAGACCACATGGATACAGATGAGTCTCTGGTCACATCAGTCCTTCCAAATCAACTATATGCAAGTGCACTGGCCTTCAGGGTATTTGCTGCATGATTATCTTATAATATTCATGGAAGACAAGGATTTGATGCTTTCAAAGTAATCTTCTTATGTATATCAAGAACTTAGCTGACCATTGGGTTCTGCTTTGAAATATGAAAGAGTTAAATTGAGAGAAATTGTGAACAAAGGTTCAGGGAACGAAGGTGTAACTCACTTTACTTTTGCCATTGGATGGATCAGAAACTGGAGCTATGGAGAAGATGGCGAAAGAATGTGGCAGAGTGTGAATAAAAGAAAACAAGCTGAAAAGTTAATAAAAGCCCATTATGCTCTGGTGGAAAGACCAACTGAAGACAGAGAAGTGGGGTCAGGTGCTGAGTATACATGGTAGAGATGAAAGTTTTTTTGCTTATCTTTGTAACATGTTTGAACAAAAATTATCTTGCTGCAGCTGTAAAAGGTGGTGTACACAAGGGTGGTCTTTCAACACAAGCCCAACTTTTCTCTTATTTTGAGATATTAATGCCAATTTATATGGCAAGATAAAAGTAGGACTTTTGAAATTATTGAATCAGTACCACCTCCAGCAGCAACATAGACAAGCTCTTGTATGTTGCTGTCTGCTTCGAAGAATAAGGCTCTGTCATTAGTTTCTTTTCCAAACACTGTTCCTCCACCACGCAGGTCTCCAACCACCATGAGTTCCTGGAGGTCTAGCATCATCCACCAAGGTTAAGAGCTGTTGCCCCCAAGTTTCTAATCTCCGCAACCACGGTTTTCTAAAACCAACTTTGGCCTTCATTAGTAGAATGTTTTGTTAAACACTTCCTCCTGTCCTGTAATTGTGACTGAATTTCAATATAGTAAATTATTTGCACACAGGATAAGACTGCCATGTGCCACCCATAGCCACACAATGTCCACATTGTGACTGTCCACACAATGATCACTCCCCTTTAGTTAACAAGACACTTCAGAAATAGCAATACTGCCACCCACAGTCAGCCCCCACACACCATGCCTCCCCAGTGTATGGCATCCATATGTGATATATGATTTGCACTCCCAGGAAATAGCATGTGCCTCATCCCAGGTACACCACTGCACACACTATATGGGCTGAGATGGAAGGAGATGTTGTACTCCAAAAGAAATTCAGAGTGTCAAGTGAACAAAGTGATCTTCACTGGCTAGATCACATCTGTTTTGCTCAAATTTAAACCATGATGTTTACATAGTAATTTTGCATAGTAGGCTCTTCACAAACATTTATAACCTCATGAATAAAAATGAATATATGACAATATCCTTCAATATAGTTTAATATGTGAAAGTAATGAAAATAATTTTCAACACCAGAGACAGTCCTAACTGTACATAGTTTCCTTAAGTGGCTGTAACAGCAACACTTTGCATATCCAGGAATGTCAAAATGACTTCACTAATCTTCAGTCATGAAAATCGTACTGTGGTTTTGTAACAGCAAAAACTGGAGTCACGTTGCTGAGAGAAACACCGAGAGGTACACGAGGATGCAGAGAGATCAGGTTTATTAACACCGGCGGGCTCAGTGGTACAGAGCGGCTTATACCAGGAAGTGTACACATATGGAAGTTATTGTAATTTATGTGGTAGCTGCTGCAAGGGGGAGCTGTTTACGGGAGCATGAGCTGCAGGCGTTAGTTAATTTCAATTTCTTTCTTTATAACATCAGTTTCACAAACATTCCTGTGGGTGTGGCGATAAGCAGTCTTACAGAAGCAGATTAAGCAATTAACATACATAGGGCTATAGCTTGTCCATTTCAGGGTAAAAGGTTTTTAGTGAATTTCCATTTTTCCCTCACAGTTTATGAGGGGAAAGTTCAGTTTCATATTTTTCCATGTGTATTACACTCTTAGTCATAACCCATTGAAAGAGAGCTTTTTTCTCTACACAAACTTTACTGCTAGAAGGTAAGTCATATAACACATTGGTGTGTATTTGTCTTTTGAATGCTATAAAAGGGTTATGCAAGTTCAGAACGATATATATGGCTAGTATTTATGCTGAAAAATTCCTGGCTATAGGTTCCAGTTAAGATTCTCAATGAGAAGTAAGATTCCTTTTGAAAATTAAAATAATTCAACATGTAATGTTTGTGGAGTCGACTAAAAAATCAATAAATGAGTGAATATCTGACTCAATTACGTCCTGTCACTTATCACTTTTGCCAGTTGAGGAAAATGTCTGACATTTCTCAAGTGTGAGACACTATTCTAATCTTTCGTATCAATATGCAATTTAAATATTATTTTTGCTAGTACATAATGTGAGTCAATTTGACTGGTCTATTAATTATGGAAGAGAACTTCAGAGAACAAATTGCAATAAAATAGCAGATACATACTAATTATAAGCAGAACTTATAAGATAAATAAGCTTCTGCTTTTATCCACAGTTTGAATACATTTAAAATCCAAAGACTTTTGCTAATAAATTTTTATATAGTATTATACTGGTTTTAAAAAGTTAATCTTGAAGTAAGAGTCCCTAGAAACCTCCAAGAAGAAACATTTTCACATGAATAATGTGACTCTGCTGTTGGCACACAGCTGTGTTCAACCTGTGCAAGTGGCTCATTCTCAGTGTTCCCAGAATGATTTTAGTTCATTAATTTAAAAGCATGTTTTCCTTTAGTAAAGATAAAGGCACAAAATAAAACATGATTTCAAAGTACACTTTGCATTGCATGGAAGAATCAGATTACTGACAATGTCACATAGGCAGTAGTAACAGTGACCCGGCATGAAGGCCCTCTTTATTGTCCTTTTCCAATAGGAACTTCCTATTGGAAAAGCCAAATGTATCAGCTTCTTGTAATGGCAGTTACAAAAAAACCCAGATTTTTACACTTTCTTGTGAAAATGAAAGTGTATTTCATATACAAATGGCATGGATAAGCATCATTTAATAAGGCGTTCCGACAGATAAGGCATTGTTAATTTCAAAGCTCGTTAAGGAATTGTGTTGGTTAAAAATAGTATCACTTTAATTGTATTGTTTTAACACATTTTTATAATTTAAATTTATGATTCTACATTATAAGGGGTAATATAGATTTGTTAAATAAAATTTGGAAAATATGGAAAATGAATTAGAAAAATTTACCAATATTTTCAAAATACAATTAAAATACTACATTTATCTTAAAGTAGTTTCCAGGTTTTTTTTCCAGTTAGTGGCTTTTTATTTTGTGTGGTTTTAACACAAATCTGTCTTTGGAGAGGAATTCTTCAATATGATCTGAAACAGCTGCACGATTTCTTTATACACTTTTTACATAATGAAATTAACTTTTTAATTTATTTATTTATTGTCTCTCTTTACCACCATAATACAGCGTCTAAAGACAGTGATTTTGTCCTGCAATTGCTGTGAAAGTACAGATGTATCTGAACAGAGATGAAAAAAGGAACAAAAAGAGAGTTTGGTCTCATTCCTTTCTAAAAGTCTTCCAAATTCAAGAACATGGATGTTATTTTGGGAATGACGAATGTCCTTTTTGGTGAACATTAACTATGTAGAGGAAAAGGTTTTTTGAATTTAATTGCATATTTTACATAATGTGTTCTATTTACAATTTTGGTAACAAAATGGTTTTTGCAGCACCTCAAGCCACTAATGACGCGAGTAATTTGTTCATCTTGCATCGGTGCATGTTAAAGGATGACAGAAGAGATTGCCAAATGTTAAGGAAACAATCCAGAAGAAGTGGGATCTTTAAAACTCTGGGTGACTAAGACTGTCAAGCACATCAAGTAAGGTGAATTCTAAGTATGGTGTGATAGATTTGACAGTCTGTTCTTCATAGATTCAGAAAATTGCCTGGCTTGACAGTACAACTCCCGAACCTAGAACAGTGCTTGGTATCGGGTAAGTCAGAGTCAAATTCCTCCCAAGGAGGTAATAATTATGAAGATGATCCACCCAACATAAACCTGGGCATAGCAGCCACCTGTGTAGACCATAGGCATTCTAGGACCCAGGGAAACATTATATTAAATAACATGCTGAAACCAAAGTTATGGTGGTGGTTTTAATTGTCGTGAAAAGCTCAGTTGTGTTTACTATGTTCACGTTATCATGCAAAAGATCTCTAGAACTTTTTTATCTCGCAAAACTGATTCTCTATACACATTGAACACCAACTTCCCATTTCCTTTTCCACCCAGCACCTGGCAACCATATTTCTACCATCTGTTTCTATAAATTGAATTACTTTAGATACCTTATATAAGTGAACTCATGCAGTATTTTTCCTTTTGAGTCTGGCTTATTTCACTTAGCACAGTGTCTTTTTCTTGGCTGTTGTGAATTATGATACAATGAACATGGTGCACAAATATCACTTTGAGATCCAGTTCTCACTTCTTTTGATATATACCCGGAAGTGAAATTGTTGGATCATATAATAATCTATTTTTAATTTTTAAGGAAATTCCATACCGTTTTCCATAGTGGCTGCATCCTTTTACATTCCCACAAATAGTGTGTAAGGGTTCCAATTTCTCTACACTTGTCACCATTTGTTATTTTCTGTTTGTTTGACTGTGGTCGTCCTAATGGGTGCGAGTTGATGTCTCTTACTTTTTGATTTGCATTTATCTAATGATTAGTGATACTGAAAATCTTTTAATATGATTGTTCACCTTTTGAATATCTTCTTTGGACAAATGCTCACTTTGAATCTGGTTATTTGCTTTTTTTATTGTTGAGTTGTAAGAGTTTTTAATATATTCTGGATATTAACCCCTTATCAGACATATGGCTTGCAAATACTTTCTTCCATTTCTGTGGGTTCTTTTTTCATTCTGTGATTGTTTCCTTTGATTCATAGATCTTTTCAAGTTTGATGTAGTGACATTTGTCTATGTTTGCTTTTGCTGTCTTTGCTTTTGGTGTCATTATCTAAAAAGTCATTGCAAAATTCAATGTCATAAAGTTTTTCCCCTATGTTTTCCTCCAGGAGTTTTATAGTTTAAAACTTGCATGTAGGTCTTTAATATCTTTTGTGTTAATTTTTGTATATGATGAAAGATAAGGGTTCTACTTCACTCTTTTGCATATGGGTATCCAGTTTTCCCAATAAGATTTTTTGAACTCTCCTTTCCACAGTGTACATGTAGTCTTGGCACTCTCAGTGCCAATGGTTCTGTTTTTCTTGTGGTTGGGGGTTGCCCTGAGGTTAGGGTTCCCAAGCACAATTTATGTTTTTTATAATTTCCCTCCTGCATCAAGGAAAGGAACTCTTAGAGTTTCTAATCAGTGTGAAGAGTTATGGGACAAAAGGGAAATAGGGAGAAGTGGAGTTTGAAAGCTGTCAGTAGTCAAACATCAAAAAATTAGATTCTTTATTACATCTTGTTTTCTATGCATTTTTCTCTGTGCTGGAAAAATGTTTTTGGCCTACCATTCCAGTGATTTATTTTTTCTTCATAGTAGTGTTACATTTGACATTTCATTGCGTGCATACTCAGTCTAGCAATTAATTATAATTTTAAAAGACGATTCCTAAAATGTTTTCACTAAAAGGTTTGTCCAAGGTATCAAAAAACCATGTGATATTTTTTGGAAGAATGTCCCCCAAATGAAAAGGCATATGGTTGTCCCACTTTGCTGTGACTAGTGTGCTAACCTCTCCTGATTCTAGTCTAGTGACTAGTAGACATAAATCCATATTCCCAGCATAAACTTCATCAGTTAAAAACTGACACATTGCTCTCTGTCTTTCATCTCTGTGTGTGTCTCTATGTATTCAGCATCAGGTAGGAATAAAGGGCTATTCACTGAGCCCTCGTAGTCCCTGAACCTTGGATGTGAGCCCATTATGCTAAATGACAGAGAAATACTGTCAGTTGGGAACAAAATGCATGAGGAATGATGGAAGTTTCAGTCCAGTCAGAATTGGTAGCATTAACCTTTGCTGGTGAGGTACTATCAGGAGGCCGTGCAGAAATGTATTATTATTATTCCAATCATTTTTCCAGTTAGCAAAATAACTAAACAGGAAAAAATTGTTGTGAATGCTTAAAATTGAAAGAGAAAACTTCAAATAAATGCTAATTAAAGGAAATCCAAAAAAGTGAATTTGCCTTTGGGTACATTTGTTCATTCTTCAACTGGAAAAAAATTCTATAAAGTCTACACATCCATCAATAGTATTATTATATTAATGTTAGTTTCCTGATTTTGATAATTTTATTGTTTTATAAAAACCTTTCTGTTTGTAGGAGACACACACTAAAATATTTAAGGTAATAAAAAGAATGCAACTTATTCTCAGATGGTTTAAAAAAATAGAAAGAGAAGTTATAGATGACAGAAAGAGAGACAAACAGTAAGGAAGCTCATGCAATGAAATGTTCACATTTGAGGGATTTGGGTCAAGGATATGTAAAAAGTCTTGGGGCTATTCTTGCAACTTTCTTGTAAATATGAATTATATTAAAATAAAAAGTTTAAAACAGGAGTAATGTCACAAGAGCCACTGACCTTTTTTTTCCTATTGATTCTAAAGGTTACTCTGATTAAATATCTAAATGAAGCAGGTATTTTTATTGTAAGACTTCTCAGCACATATTATACTCCCAAAATCCTTAGATTCAGTGCAAAGGTATAAAAATACAAAACAAAACAAAGAAAATAAAAATAAAATAAACTAAATATAAAGTTGTAGCAAATTTTATTTTCTCCCTTGAGTTAATATTGTGGTCAGTTTTAGACAACTCACCTGTAACAAGACCCTCAGTACCCATAGATATTTTATCGTATATCTGGCTAGTAAAAAATATGCCACATAAACTCTCCATAGTTATTTCCATGTTCAAGATAACCAAAACCTATTGTGTGTATAGTTTGCTTTTGAAAAGTGTGCTTTGATTTTTTTCAAAAGGTTGTTTTCAAATCCAATTGGTTTGCATTTTTTTAAGGATGTTACAAAATTGAAATGAAGATTTAATTAAAAGAAAAAATAAATTATTGACTGATTGGATTTTATTTCTTTTGATTTCTTATTTTCATATGCAATAAGCCATTGAGGCTTCTGTAAGAAGAAAAGAAAAATCATATTATACAATTTGTAGAGAATTAGCATTTACAGATCACAGCTTCAATAAATTTTGTATTTCCTGGATTTTAAACTCATTGTTAAATAAATAATTCATATACGAATTTGAAATCAAATGCTCAGCTGATATTTTTATAAGTTATGAGAATCAGATTTTCTTTCCTTTATATATTTTATAATTCTTAAAGGCAAAACAAATGACTTTGTAAAAGAAAGTCCTGGTAATCATCCTCCTACTTCATTTAAAATTTAGGAGCGCTCTAATCATCATGGAAATGCAAATCAAAACCACAATGAGATATCACCTAACCCCAGTGAGAATAGGTTTTATCAAAACAACAGATGCAGGCATAGATGTGGAGAGAAAGGCACACTTATATACTGTTGGTGGGACTGCAAACTAGTTTAACCCCTAGTAGTTGAAAGTATTATGGAGTACCTAAAAGAACTAAAAGTACTATTTGATCCAGCAATCCCACTACTGGGTATTTATCCAAAGGAAAAAAGGCATTTTATAAAAAAGACACTTGCACTGAAATGTTTATAGCAGCACAATTCACAATTGCAAAGATGTAAAAACCACCCAAATGCCCATCAATACATGAGTGGATTAATAAAATGTGGTGTATGTATACCATGGAGTACTGCTCAGCCATAAATAAAATAGTGCACTAATACCTCTTGTATTATCCTGGATGGAGCTGGAGCCCATCCTCATAAGTGAAGTATCACAAGAATGGAAAAACAAACTCCACATGTACTCACTATTAAATTGGAACTAAATGATCAAAACTTATGTGTACACATGGTAGTAAAATTCAATTGAAATCAAGCAGGTGGGAGGGTGGAGGAGGGCATGGGTAAATTCATACCTAACAGGTACAATGTGCACTATCTGGGTGGTGGACACACTTAATAACTTTGACTCAAATTGTACAAAAGTAACTCATGTAACCAAAATGTTTATACCCTCGTAATATTCTGAAATTAAAAAAAAAAGCAAATAAATAAATAAATAAATAAAATTTAGGAGCTGATATATAAGCCTTCATTATATATTGTGTAACTGAGAATTAAAGGAAACCATATAGTTAAAAATCTGACATATGTGTTCACTAATAACTTACTTCACTTTTTTTTTTAAAAGAAGAAGCATATTTTGATTTAGCTTTTTTTTGTAGGGGTAAGAATTATTTTTATTTATTTAATTTTTAAATTAACAAATAAAAATTGTATATTTGTGGTGTACAACATGATGTATTTTTGTTTGTTTGTTTCAATAGATTTAGGGGTACAAGTGATTTTTGGTTAGATGGATGAATTGTATAGTGTTACCTTGCTTTAAACAAGTCACTTGATTATTAGTATTTGATCTTGACATAGAGAGAACACTACTTACATACTCATGCTTTTATTCAAAAAAAAATAAACAAAAACAAAACTTGTTCCCTTCTCTGGGATAGATTAAATGTTTATGTCCCTCCAAAATCCATATGTTGAAATCCTAACCCCCAAGGTGCTGGTATTAGGAAGTGGCATCTTTGAGATGTGATTAAGTCTTAAGTGTAGAGCCCTCATAAATGAGATTAATGCCTTTATAAAAAAAAGGAAAGACTCCAGAGAGATCCCTTTCCCCTCCTCCCAAGTGAGAAAACAGCTGTCTATGAGGAAGTGAGCCCTCAGCAGAACCCAAATATATGGCTCCTTGATCTTGAACTTCCCAGCCCCTGGAACTGTGAGAAATAAATTTCTATTGTTTACAAACCCCCTAGTTTATGGTATTTTTGTAATAGCTGCCTGAACAGACTAAGACACTGCTTCAACCCCAACATCAGACAGAAACAAACCAGATATAAAGTTAAGGTTCAGATATAAAGTGTAGATATTGTGTTTGTATAAGACCGTGGTATTCTGTCACTAGCATTAAGCAATCTGTCACTTTCTTGATCATCAGTATCCCATCTTCAGTTGACAGCTGCTGTCAGAGAAGGCTAGAAACAGCTGCATCCTAATTAGGAGAAATAGGAATAGATAGATACAAGGGAGTCTAAGCTGAATAATCTTGGGGCTGGTGATAACCTGATTGCTATGATAGAATGCAACAGCCAAACAACATTTTGATGAAATATTATTTACACAGGCTCATCTTTACATGAAGGATCTGTTGTCTGTGCCTATTTTTGGGCATATTTAAATATTTGTTACAATGTTAAGTACACATAACCAGTTTATAAAAATCTTTTATTTATAAATTTTACATTAACTAGAAATCCATGATCTCTAAGCAAAAATTTTAGAAAGTATTTCCTTTCTGGATTGTTCATTATTCAACTTAAAAACAATGGATTGAACATACTGTATTTCAACAAGGCAATAGCTACTTATGAATATTGGTGTCTATAACAAAAAAGAGAATTTTTCAAGGCGTTGCCCTCTTATTCTGTCTATATTTTAATATTATTTGCCTTTTCATTATCACTTTTGAAATATAAATGAACTTTTCCAAAAAGTATGCTTAACTCCTACATATTACTAGTGGGAATGCAAAATGGTACATGTAACACCAATGAGGAGAACTTGATAAATCTAATAAAATTGTATATGTTTTACCCTTCAGCTCAGTGTTCCCACTTCTGGGAATCTACACCAAAGATAAACTACCAAAAGATGAATGAATAAATGTATGCATGATAGTATTCCTTGTAACACTATTGTTAAATGCCAAATATCAGACACAATTCAAATGTCCATCAATAGAGCACTGGTTTTATAAAAACCAGTGTATATAGCCATACAATGTAGCCTACAAGACTATAAACAAATAAAAACAACATCTAAAGACTATTATGGCAACATCTTCATAAGAGACAATTGTATTTTTTTAAGAAATCACATTGAAGATAATCCACATAATTTGAATATTATTGCTTTGAATATCTAAGAAAGAGGAAGTTTAAATGTAAATATGTATTCACTTATATTTTTTAAAATGGTACTAAAACTTCCTGCCATGATAGAAAAACTGTACTAAAATTTCCCTGCAACTGTAAATTATTTTACAAAATACTAATATATAAAGAAACTATCTTCAGACATAGAAAAATTAGAAGACTTAAGACTATGATTTATCACAGAAGGAAAACCCATGAGGTGAATCCCATATACTCTTTGGATCTCTGCCTAGTTGGAGCAATGCATGGAGCTGAAACACAAGGAGAGAGATAATCTAACTGTACTGAGGGACAGTAACCATAAATCGGGGCTCTGAAATACCTGGACCTAGTGGGAGAGTTTACTAGAAAAGAAAAAGCAGAGCAGTGGGAGGAAGGATGGAAATCACTATGAACTTTCCTCACAGATCCTTGATCAAGTTGTATTGGCTGCACAGGTTGCACCTGTAGCTTTATTGGACTGTAATAACACTATAGCAGCTATTGGATTGAGACCAGAATGGAAATACTAGAGGCTGTGCACAATGAGAGACACTAGCATTTCAGGCCAGCCAGAGTGGACAGACCTCACTACATATCCAAGGTGCTCAAAGAAGACAATAGTATGGCCACTCTTAAGAATAAGAACCTGTCTAAAATGAAGGTTACTCTAATATCTAAGACAGGCTAAAAACCAATCCCCAAGAAGATAGTCTTAAACTGTTAGTAAAGTAAGTGCTTACAAGAACAAAATTCAATATCTCTTAAAAGAAGAGAAGATAACTCAGACTATTTAAAACAAATCATGCAAAATATTGAGCATACAATAAAAAATAACCAGGCACATAAAAAAGGAGAAAAATGTGATACACATCCAAAAATAAAGTGGTCCATAAAAACGGACATCGAAATCACTCAATGTTTGCTATTAGCAGACCAAAGACTTTAAAACAGCTATTATGAATATGTCAAAAGGTCTTAAAGAAATACAGAGAGAGAGAGAGAGAGAGAGTAAACAAATGAAGCCTATAAGTAGACAAACAGAAAGTCTACAAAAAGAACTGAGTAAACATTTTAAAACAAGAAAGTACAACATCCGAAATTACAAAATAAAAAGCTTGATGGATTTAACAGCAGATTGAGGTCATCAAAGAAAGTTAGTGAACTTTAAGAGCAATTAATAAAAATTATCCAATGTGAAAATAGAAACCAAAATGTTTTCCCAAAAAACAATAGAGACTTATTGATATGAGACCATGTCAACTGGTAACATATATGCAATTTCAGTCCCAGAAGAAGAATGAAAAGAAAAAGGATCAGATAAAGCCATTTGAAGAAACAACGATCAAAAATTCCCAAAGTTGGTGAAAAACATTAACCTATAGTTCCAATATACTCTGTGAACTCAAGATAAAAAGAAAACAAACAAAAAAAGCCCAACTAGGCACATCAGTGTCAAATTGCTGAAAATAAATAGGAACAATATTAAAAGCTGCTAAATAGAAAAAGACACATTATATATAGTGAAACAATTCTATGAATAACATCTGATATTTACAAGAAACAAGTGGGAGTCGGATATAAAGAAGTGATATTTTCAAGGTACTAAAAGAAAAACAAAATGCCAATACAGAATTATATTTCCTGAGAAAACACTCTTGTGAAATGAGGGTGAGGTCAAGGCAATGCAGATAAATTAACTTCTCAAATCTTACATCCAAAGAGAAATCACAAAGTGTAAGTGAAATAAATTTAAACTAAATGATAACAAAACACAATATGTAAAATTTTGTGGGAAATCAGAATTTCCGTGTTAAGCTCTTCAAGGACACACAAAAAGCACACTGCAGCAAAGACCTAGAAATCTAAAAAAGCAGCACTCCCACTTTGTCCGTGAGAACCGAATAATAATTTTATGTGAACCCATCAGAGGTTTGAAGGCCGAAGGTAACCATGTAGGCTGCAATCTAAAGAAAGACAGGCACGTCCAAAGAGAAATGATACACAAATAGTGGTTTTTCAATGGCAGAGTATGTAAGGAAAGCAGGGGCACAATGCCACAAGAAGCATGCAACTGAAATTTTTAATGAATTTCTAAAGTCCATGTGTAGGCCAGTGTGAGAATACAGAACCCCTGAGAACTATGCACAAGTGGTGTTTCCAGCACCAGCAGCCTTCTCTCCACTGAGCCAAATTGTGCTTACAAGAGAGATTAGCGGCAAAGTCGGAGATCGGAGAAAGCTTCTGCTGGCGGTGCGGGCCTGGAGCAAGGGATCAGCCATTACTGTGGGAAAAGCATGAAGCCTCACTTGGATTTCTCTGCTCCATCTTCCCCTAGGAGCAAAAAGTCTTAAGCCATTGGGGGAAGGGCAGCACACATTATCACCCTAATTCACAGGGTGATACTGTGGGGTAATGCTGGGGAAAGAGAACAAAAAAAAACCTTTTACCCCCAATAAATGGGGAAAAACTCACCATGGATCCCAGACCATTAGGGATTTACTATGGCAGGAAGAGCAGGGAACACTCTCTTGTACAAGACTCACCAAAGATACCAGGGAGATTTTGACTACCATTTGGAGGAAGGGAAGAACCACTGAGAAATGCCACACTCCATGAGCCAGGTTCCCATGCCCTAGGACTGAGGCTGAAACAAAACAGTTGAAATGCCCTCTCCTTTCCTCCCTACTTAGATAGTCTATATTGGGTATGAGGAACAGGAGAACAGGAGTCTATCTCTATGTGGGTTAAGAGCATGGAGAAAGAGAAACTTCCTGTGCATGGGGAACCCACACACAACTTGGCTAATTCCCTGACCTGAGGGGACAGAGATAAGTCTGGGGAGACCAAGATGGCAAGAGTTTGTGAGACAGAATTCTAGAGCAGAGAGCACTGCACTGTGAGAGAACCCTGGAGATATGCAGAGGGTGGCCCTCAAATATTTATCAAAGAACAGATCAGTAAATTCATATGAGAAAACTACCTTCGGTCTGGGAAAGAACCAGCCAAAAGGATAAACGGAAACAGTGTCTATCACTCACACAGGGCTCCCAACAGCTAGAAGGGGAAAACTCAGAATTCACAGGAGATGAATATCTCCTAGTACATCTTATTTCAGTAGAGAGGAACAACTAGTCCTCGACTGAGAAATACTCCAGACCTGTGCAAAAAAGCATAAAAACTAAGACCCCAAGGGATCATACTATTCCCAATAACTTAACAAACAAAAATGTATGAACACCTAAAATATATGAAGCACACAAAATATATAAACCAAAAATGACAGAATTAAAAGTAGAAATAGACAATTTAACAATTAGATTTAGTGATTTTGATACCTGTTTCTCAACAAGTGATAGAACAAGTAGACACAAAATAAGTACGTACATTGATGACGTGGACAACATAATCAAACAACTTGATCCAATTTTAGTTATCGACTACTACACCAAGCAACAGCAGAATAAACAGTCTTTTTAAGTGCACACAGAACATTTAACAAGATAGCCATATTCTTGGCCATAAAACACATTTCAATAAATTCAAGATGATTCAAGTCACGCAGATTTTATTCCATTTGAAATTATTAAATTAGAAATCAACAAAAGAAAAATCTCTGAAAAATTGGCAAATATTTGGAAACTACTAACTCACTTCTAATAACCCACGAGCTAAAGAAAAAATCAAAACAGAAAACCAAAAATACTTTGAACTGAGGGAAAATGAAAGAAAACACATAAGAATTCAAAGGAAGCTAATACGAAGTACTTAGATGAAGTTTATAGCACTTAACAGGTACTGGAAAGGTAGAAATACACAAAATCATGACCTCAGCTTCCTCTTTAAAGAATTAGATTAAAAAGAGTAAATTAAACCAAAAGAAAACAAAATAAAGAAAATAATACAGACCAAAGCAGAAAAATAAATCAAATACAAAGCCAAAGTAGAGAAAATCAAAACAACCAAGAACTGAGTCTTTGACAATATCAAAGGAGTGGATAAACTTCTAGAAAGACCAGACAGGAAAAAATAGAAACAGAAATAAGCCATGTCCGGGATGAGAGGCAACATCACCACAGATTCTATGGATACTAAAAATGCAAGAAGACATATTATGAAGAGCTATTTGCCTGCAAATGGGATGTTAGATGAAATGTACAAATGCATTGAAAGACGCAAACTACCAAAGACAACTCAACAAGAAATAATAATTAATGTGAAAGCCCAATATCTGTTAAAGAAATTGTAGTGAAAATTGACTAAGAAAATTTCAGGCCTAGACATTTTCACTGGTTTCATTTAAGGAAGAAATAATATCAACTGTGCGCAAACTTTTCCAGAAAATGGAAGAGGGTGGAATACATCCTAAGCTCATTACTTGAGGCCAGTACTATCTGATATTAACACCATGCAAAGATACTACAGAAAGCTTCAGAACAATATTTCTCATAAACATAGACACAAAAAATACTAACCAAACTTTTAGCAGTGTGGATTCAACAGTTATATAAAAATGAGAATGCATTACAACTAAGTGGGGTTTCTTCTAGGGAAGCTATAGGATAGTTTAATAGTAACATACCCATCAATGCAATGCACCATATTAATAAATTAAAAATGAGAATGCAACTATAGCCGTTTTGATATAGGCAGGAAAATCATTTGACAAAATCCATTATCCTTTCATGATAAAAACTGTCTACAAATTAGGAACAAAAAAATACTTCCTCAACTTTATAAAATGCATTTTCAAAAAACTTGCAGCTAAGAATGTCCTTAATGTTGAAAGAACGAATGATTAATCCCCAAGATCAGGAAAAAATAGAGCTGTCTTTTCTCACCACTTGTATTCCACAGTGTACTAAAGGCTCCAATCAGTGCAAGAAGACAAGAAAAAATGTTAATAGATTAGAAAGAAGTAAAATTGTCTTTCTTTGCTGGTGACTTCATCATTTATGTTGAAAATCTAATGCAGTCTGCAAAAAAATCTACTAGAATTAATAAGTGATTTTCACAAGGTATCAAAATATCTGATTTCAAGAATTTTTATAAAGCTGTAATTATCATGACAAAGTGATATGTGCACAAAAAATAGAAAAATAGAAGAAGGAAAAATAACAGAAAATCTAGAAGTAGATCCACACTGTTGATTCTCTACAATGACTCAAAGACAAGCCATTGAAGATGGGTATTCTTTTCAACAAATGATGCTAGAAAAATTGGATATCTATATGCATTCCAAATCTTAAAACACATGAAAAAATTAACTCAAAATGTTTCATAGACCTAGATGTAACAGCTAAAACTGTAAACTTTTAGAATAAAATATGGAGGAAAATATTTGTGACCTTGTCTTTAGCAACTATTTCTTAGACACAACACCAAAGCAGGATCTACAAAGGAACAGATAGATAAATTGCACTTCATCAAAATAAGAAACTTTTCTTCTAAAAGCACTGTTAAGAGAAAGAAAACACAGTGCACAGCCTGGGAGAAAATGTTTGCAAAGCTTATATCTGATAAAGAATTGGCATCCAGAATATAAAGAAAGCTTCCAATTCTCAATAATAACAAAACTACTGCCCGATAACAAATGGCTGAAAGATTTCAGCACATCCATCATCTACTGTATGATCCAGTCACTCCACAGTAGGCATTTGCCCAAGAGAAAATTCACTGACCAAAAAAAAATTTAAAAAACCAATCTTAATAGGTCGTATAATGTATGATCCCATTTATATTACATCCTTGAAGTGATAAACTATAGATATGATGAACAAATTAATGATTGCCAATGATTACAGATAGTCAGGGTGAGGTCACTACAAAGGGGTGACATAAAAGAGAATTTTGAGGCAATGGTAATGTTGCATATCTCGACTGTGGTCATGGATACGCAACCCACATGTGATAAAAGTGCATAGAACTAAACATACGTGCACACGTGTGAGCGCACAAACACACAAAGTAGAAGTAAAACAAGAACGCTAAAGATTGGTGGATTGTATCAATGCCGATATACTAGTTGTGATATAGTACTACAGTTCCATAAGATGCCATCGTTAGGGACAACTAGATAAAGGGTACACAGGATCTCTGTATTATTTCTTACAACTGCATGTGAAGAAAATACTTTCAGAATATAAGTTTAAATTATAATACTATAAAATAAGACACTTTAAATATATGCCACTTATTTTATGTTGGTTATACCCTAATAAAACTAGAATGACTGGGTACATATTAAAAAATATGTAAACACACACTTCATCTCTCACCGCATGTAAGTTTTCTCAAATTGGGCCTTAAACAAAATTTCAGAAGTTGCAACTAAAGGAAAAAAATAGGAGAATACTTTTATTACCTTTGAGTAGATAGGACACAATACCCATGAATAAGAAAAAATTAGGTAGATATTAATAAATGATAGACACAGATAGATGATAGATAGATGGATAGATACATCAGTCCTCACCAAACTTGAAACTTCTGTTCTTCAAACAACACTTTAATAAAAATAAAAGATAAGCCAAAAATTCGGAGAAAATATTCACAATGAATATATGTGATGTAAACCTTGTATCTAAAATATAAATGCCATTTTAGAACTTAATATTATTTAGAAAACAAATATTTAAAAAAATAGTAAACATAATACCAATTAAAAATGTGCAAAGATGTGAAGAGAAACCTCAGAGAAGGTAGATGAACGGCCAAAATGTACCTAAAAGCATGCTGAGCTTCTTTATTGATCAGAAAATGCAAAGTAAAACCAAAATTTGATACCACATCATTTTCACTAGTATGGTTGACTTTAAAAGCCTGGATAATGCAAAGTTCTTTTTAGGACTTCAAGCAACAAGACATATCAAATATTGTTGATCGGTGTATAAAATGGTAAACTATTAATACTATGGAAAATTTTTAGGTTTTTTTCTTTGTAATCATAAACATATACTTACCTTAGGAACTAGCAATTCTATTTTTTATGTGTATCTAAAAGCAATGAAAATATGTGTCCTTAAAAAGACTTATACAAGATTATTCATAGCATTTTATTCAAAATCACCCCAAACATAAACAGCCTAAATATGCAGTGTGTGCTATGAACTGAACTGTGTCCTTTCAGAATTTTCATATGTTGAAGCCTTAACTCCCAATGTGACTGCATTTGGAGATAGGGCCTACACAGGAGACAAATAAGGTTAAATGAGGTCATAAGAGTAGGCCCCTTATCACGTAGGATTAGTGTGTTTACAGGAGGAGACACCAGAGAGCTTCTTCTCTTTCCATAATTCAGAGTCATGCAAAGGGTATTTTCTTTGAACCAAAAAAAAAACCAAAAAACAAAACTAATTAGAATTTTAGTCATGCCATTGGGCATATTACTAACCTTTCACTTTAACAAATTTTTTAAGTTCTCTTAATCTGTTTTCCCATCCATAATTTCAGAGCACTGAAGACAATATTTTAGAGCAATTCAATTATTAAATGAGAAAATATTTTGAAGTGCCTAAAATATTAGTCAACCTGTAAACAGTAGAACCCTTCTCAATCCTTTGGTTTTTCCTACCATGAACAAATGAAAGGTACCACTAGAATAGTAACATAAATACAGCAGTGACAGAGCAAGGGAAAAAATATATGTTGCTAGAAAATACAAAGTGAAGCTATCTCTAAAAGAAATATCTTAAATTGCATAATAAGGGACCCACCAAGTGAAGAAGAGACCCTCTATCAGTCCACCTCCCCTTCCTCATCCAATGTTATATGGTTCTTAAGGGGAATAATCTATACCTGTAATAGTCAGTGTAACATAAATGTGTACTGTGGATCAGGGATACAAAGCTCAAAAAGAAGAAAAATAAAGGAGTAAAAAATTTTATATAAATTATGAAAAATATAATTCTAAAATAATATAAAAAATTTTTTTAAATGATCTCAGTGTTTGCTGAGTTGTAAACATAACTGAGGTTTACTGAGTGTCTCAGAACAACACTGGAAAGAAAGTAAGCATTTATAGACGAGGATATTGAAGTTTAGAAAAGCTTAGCAAATTGCTCCAAATCACATACCTGGTATTTACAAAGCTAGGGCTAGAATTCCAATTTCCTGACATCAAGAATAGTGACTGGCACAAAAACAGAGACATAGATCAATGGATCATAACAGAGAACCCAGATATAAAACCATCCTCATATTGCCATCTGATCTTTGACAAAGCAGACAAAAACATACACTGGGGAAAAGAATCCCTACTGAATAAATGGTGCTGGGAAAATTGGATAGCCACATGTAGACGACTGAAACAGGATCCACACCTCTCACCACTCAACAAAAATCAGCTCACGATAGATAACAGATTTAAACCTAAGGCATGAAACTATAAGAATTCTAGAAGAAAATGTTGGAAAAACTCTTAAAGACATTTGGCTATGCAAAGAATTTATGAAGAAGACCCCAAAAACAATCACAGCAACAAAAAAAATAAATAAATGGGACCTGATCAAATTAAAAAGCTTTTGCACAGCCAAGGAAACAATTAATAGAGTGAATAGACAACCTACAAAATGGGAGAAAATATTTGCCTGCTATACGTCCGATAGAGGGCTGATAACCAGAATCTATAAAGAACTCAAGCAAATCAGCAAGAAAAAATCAAACAATCCCATTAAAAAGTGGGCAAAAGACATGAACAGAAACTTTGCAAAAGAAGGTAGACTAATGGCCAATAAACATATGAAAAAATGCTCAACATCTCCAATCATCAGGGAAATGCAAATCAAAACCACAATGAGATATCACTTAACTCCAGTGAGAATGGCTTTTAACAAAAAATCCCAAAACAACGAATGCTGCAGTGGATGTGGAGAAATAGGAAAACTCATACACTGTTGGTGAGACTGCAAACTAGTACATCCTTTATGGAAAGTAGTGGGGAGATACCTCAAAGAGCTAAAAGTAGAACTACCATTTGATCCAGTAATCCCACTAGTGGATATTTACCCAAAGGAAAAAAAGATATTCTATAAAAAAGACATCTGCACTCAAATGTTTATAGTAGCACAATTCATAATTGCAAAGAAGTGGAAACAACCCAAGTGCCCATCAATACAAGTGAATTAATCAAATGTTGTATATGTATACCATGGAGTACTACTCAGCCATTAAAAAAATGGTGAATTAATTCCTCTGTTATTGTCCTGGATGGAACTGGAGACCATTCTTCTAAGTAAAGTATCGCAAGAATGGAAAAACAAACACCACGTGTATTCACTATGAAATTGGAACTAATCCATCAACACTATGTGCACATATGGAAATAACATTCATAGGAAATCCAGCAGGTGGGAGCGGGGAGGAGGGGATGGGTAAATTCACACCTAACGGGTACAATGCACACTATCTGGGTAAAGGACACACTGTAACTTTGGCTCAATCAGTACTAAAACAATTTATGTAACCAAAACATTTGTATCCCCATAATATTCTGAAATAAAAAATTTTGAAATGAAAAAAAGAACAGTGACAGATGACAATATAGCCAGTAAAATGCAGATGCATAAACAATCATAACATCATTATTAAATAGGTAGAAATGTAGGATTGATGATATACACACGCACCCCTGATGGAGTCAATTTCACTCACTATAATAATACTTGACAAAAGCTTATAATCTTACTGATTTAGTCAATATTAATGACTTTTTGTTATTTACCTTGATAACAGTTGTTCTTTTGTATAATCATTGCTGAGGAGTACAGTTAATTTTTTTTTGTTTGATTTATTAAAGCCACCATCAATAGGGATGGTTCTGAATGGCTTTACGATTAAGCAGTGGCTAACTTTCCTAAAGAAAGAAAATTTCTTTCATCATATTCGAAGTTTGTAGATAAATAAAATAATTTAAAGACAGAGAGATGATATATTTTCTTGATCCTTTTTGAAAAATAGTTCCCATCAGGTAGAATATTTATTTACAAATTTTCATTTGAATGAGAAATCAGTCATAAAGACAGAGGAGAAGGCCATTTTTATTTATTGCATGTGGTTGTGATGAAATAGCAGGCAAATCTATAATTTATATCTCAAGAGTACATGTCTACACACTCCTCATTTATAAATCGTGATCCTACTTGTTACACCTGCGCTCTGGTGGGGAGAGGACCCACCCTCATTTGCGGAGTCCTGTTAGGGGTGTGTGTGGCAGGCAAGGTGAAAGGGGAGCTGTCAGGAGAAGTGGTTGAATGGGAGGTGTCAGTATACGGAAGCTAGAGCCGTGAGGATTTGCTTACAGCTATATGTGAGTAGTGATGCAAAGATCAAAGCGAGTACCTCTTAGTTGTTTGTTTCATTTTGTTTAATTGTCTGCTAGGTGGACTGTGTTGTCATTAACTGAAATGAGAAAGAACAACTGTGGGAAAACATACAAAATTTTAGATTTATGAAGTTAGAGGTTGCTGACTATTTGATTTTCTGGGTGTTGCCTCCATAAGTATCCTGCCTCCCCGACACAGTTTATATGGTTCTGAGAGGCTAATTTTACTTCTGGCTCTAACTGGAAGTTAAATGTAGACCAGGCCTATGCTAACCAGGAAATCCTAGTTCTTGCTACCAATTTTTTGTTTCACTATTAGACATATGACCCATTTTTGACCAATGAACCAGGAAAAAACTTTTAATGAAGGTTTACAGGAAACGAAATTTCCTTGTTTGTCTGCAAAAGCTTCCAAAACAATTCTACCTCTCTCTAGGTGGGAAAAAGTGTCACTCACATGAATCAGTTAAATTCTGTCAGAAAAAGAGATGGTTCATACTCAGTCTTTGCAATCACATGAGGTATTAGCAAAGACTTAATTAACCACGGACTCAATGCTTTCCATCAAAGTACTTGAAAATAGTCATTATTAGCAAGTAAGAGTCTACTGAAGGCATCTTCCCTTCAGGAATGCAAAGCTCTCATTTTTCCCAGAAGCACAGCCATCAGAAGACTGGGATCCTGTCCCAGAGTCACTGAAATAGGGCAAAATAAGGCCCAGCTGAAAAGACCTTAGCACTTTTCCACTCCTCTACAAGAGAATAAATTCAAATTTTTCTCCCCAAAGACAAAGCAGATTGTCGTGGTAGCTGCTGCATTTATCTTGTGATCCTGGGAGGAAGGCAGCCCTGGATTGGAGAGCTGAGTGAGAAATGCAAACCAGGTCTCTAACGTCACTGCTCAACCACTAAATCAAACCAACCCCGAAGCCAACCCTACCTCTTGATTTGCAATTTTTCTATTGCTTAAGCCATTTAGGGTTCAGTTTTCTGCAATTTACGGGAAAATACAGCCTAACTAAAGCAACATAAAAAAAGAAGATATCACGCAGACCTAGCACCACTCGGAGGAGAGGTGTAAGGTGTGGTAGTTATCCACTGCGTACTTACAGCCGTGTTAAAGACATGGACTTGAAGGAGAGGACCAAGAGATAGTGTGTGGACACGGAGTTGTAGGATGCTGATCTATACCCAGATACGAGCATCACTCTGCAGCTTCCAAAGGTTGCAGAGCTCCAATCCCTCTGGTAGGTTAGCAGACAGAACAATTATCTAAACTAATTGAAATGTGGCTAAGAGCAAGTCATGAGGACACTCCAATACTCTGGTTTTTTTTTTTTTTTTTGAAAATTTAGTGTGCTGATACCTTTCTTGCCTGACAGGGTTAACATCATGCTCACAAACTTATATTTTTTATGGTTGTTATTACACTATAGTTCAATCAAGAATCATATAAAGCATATCATATTTTATATAACCTGAACAAAACCCACTATTTCTTATACACCTTCTCCTCTACAAACTCAATCTTGATTAAAAGTAGCAGTTGATCTAACTAGAAAACAGCAATCCTCACAGGAAGTTAGTCACCATGTCCTGCCCACTTTGCTGCCTAGATTTCCCCTGGCATCTGTCTCCTCACCCCCACCTCCCCTTTCACAGTCCTGCCCGTTGTCACTGCTTCCTAACAGGTGTTGTGGCTGCTGCTTCCTCTTCCCATCCAACTTTTTAGAAAGTCACCAGAATTATTTTTCTAATTCAAGTAATTCCCTTCCTTAAAATATTGCTCTTTATAACTTGTAATACGAAATCTAATTTTCTTGGTGTTCTGGGGTGAGCAGGTATGTGCAAACCTACCCACAAAGGTCAAGGGAGCTGAGAGGCCCAAGAAAGAGGCTGAAAAATTCAGTTTCTCAGAAAGAAACATGTAATAGGGAAATAGAAGCCTTGTCCCAGGCAGCCGCAAGACTATGTGTCCCTGCACCATTCTTACCCCCCAGACCCAGGGCTTCTAGCTATAGAGGAAGAATATGAAGGACAACTGAAGTCTCTATGTGAATTTGCCTAAGGGCAGTATTTAACAGTGGATAAAGTAGAAATCACAGAGGCATTCCTGGAATGGGGCTAATCAGAAGTCGGCATGGCGAGTAGCATCTGAGATGGAGTTGCTTTAGCCTCCACACTAAGAATTTTAAAAAAAGATCATGAACTCACCCCAGCTCAATATCGGGCCAGGTCATGAAACTACATTCCAGCCATAAAGAACACCTTCTGGTTAACAAATACAAGGTGCTTTTACTGACCTTGTACTAGAGATGCATTCAGCACTCAAGATCAGCCCCTTCTGCCATCCTTTTCTTGCTCGACAAAAATTACACGTTACCGTGTAAGACTTCCCTCAGGTGTGCTGTCCTTTGTGCAGGCTTCCCTCCCCTACTCCCCACAAGCAGAGCTGGAGCAGTGCTATGCTCCTGCTGTTCGGAGGACACAGCGGCACTTATCCCACATCCACTGTGCTCTAAGTGTCTGAGCCCACCTCTCACCGTGAGGGGCGGGCGCCTGCAGGCTGCTGTGGCCCCGAGAAAGGAATGAACAGTGGCTGGTGAACTATAAATACCTAAATCGATTTAAATTATTAATAACAGCCTCATATAGACAGTGAGGTTTAAGCTTTAACTTTCTCTAAAAGTTGAAAAACTCATAAAGAATAAAGAAAACCCCTTCAAATTTTTTTTCTTTTTTCTTTTTCTTTTTTGAGACAGTCTCACTCTGTCGCCCCAGCTAGAGTGCAGTGGTGTCACTGTACCTCACTGAAACCTCAGACCCCTGGGCTCCAGCGAGCCTCCTGCTTCAGCCTCCTGAGTAGCTGGGACTACAGGTGCCACCACACCTGGCTAATTTTTCTATTTTTTGTAGAGACGGGGTCTCGCTCTTGCTCAGGCTGGTCTCCAGCACCCGAGCTCAAGTGATCCTCCCACCTTGGCCTTCCAGAGCGCTAGGATTATAGGCGTGAGCCACCTCACCCGGCCACCCCTTCAAATTTCTGAGAGGAATTTCTTCTCCAGTAGGAAGATAATTTATTTAGAGATTGGCAACTTTATAATGTCTATTATTTTCAAAGTCCACTTGAATTTGAGAGTATGTCATTAATATTGCAAGCAGCCCATGTATAGGCTCATCATAAATTCAGACTAGTGAGGGGACAATCTAGTTAGAGTTTATAAAAATTCTAATTTAGAGAACATTATAGAAACAGACTTAGGGTAGCAAATTAATAAACACAAATCTGAGTAAAGAGAACACTGAGGAGAAAATCTGCCAAATGTAAGTACTCTCTTAAATGTAAAAAAAAAAAAAGCTATATAATTAAACATTGAATTACATATGAATGTTTTTTAAAGTAATTAAGAAAATTTCTTATGAAATTGAAATAGAAACTCATAGAATTTTTGAGCTGGAAATAATCTTAAAGTAACGAAGTTAAAACTTTATATGTAGGGGACATTCACAGAAAAGGCAAGTGAAATGAATCAAATATTTTTAAACAATATTCATCTAAACTAAAAATAGTTTGGCAACCCAGCGGAATAAGATAGACAGCCCAGTTTTAAGCATTAAATGACCATAGAGATCTTACTATACGTTAAGTTAGACGTTGTTAACTTAAAAGAAGAAGCTGAGGCACAAAATATAATTTTAAAGAGTTTACCTGAGCCGAAGAGAGGGCAGCTGTGAGGAAAACACCTCCAAGCCGCCTTGGGAACACTGTTTGGCCTTTGATACTAGCGGGTTTTTAAACGCAAAAGGGAACAAGGAGTGGCTGATACAGGGTTGTTTGACAGGAATTCTCATTGGTTTACAGAGATAACATTGAATAATGGGTCGCTATGCATCCTTGAACCGCAGGGTATGAGTTCTGGTGGCCAGCATGTGAGCATGTGGCGTTGCTAGGTGAATTTTATGGCTACTTGTTGTCAGTCAGTCTAGAGCCCACATGACAAGTGGCTTCAAGAGGTAATTACTTAGCTCAAGAGGGGAGTGAGACATGACTGCTGTTACATTCCTCTCCAGACATGGGAATTTAAAAGGGCTTGCATGCCTCAGATAAAAAGTTTCTTTTGTTTCTCACTGTTCTGTATCAAGGAGGAAGATTATTAAAATAATGTGATAAAAATGTTACTTTATGGTCTTCCTCCCCCAAACCCATAAACCTAGTCTAATCATAAGAAAAACATCAGATAAATCAAAATTGAGGAACATTCTATAAAGTACCTGCCCAAACTCCTCAAAACTGTCAGGGTCATCAAATATAAGGAAAGTCTGAGAAACTGTCACACCTAAGAGACAGGAGGAAATGAAATGTGGTGTCCCGGGCAGGATGCTGGGACAGAAAAGAGATGCTAGGTAAAAACTAAGAAAATCTGAATAAAAATGAACTTTAGTTAACAATAATGCATCAATAATGATTTTATTAATTAGGACATATGTAAATACTAATGTAGGATATTAAAAATAAAGGAAACGGGGTATGGGGAGTATGGGAACTCTCTCTACTCTCTTTGTATTTTCTTCTGTTAACCTGAAACTTTTCTAAAATAAAAGTTTATTTTAAAAAAATCTCCTTGTAGGATTATGTTAGTTATGAAAGATTATATGCATATATTTATATATCTACTCTCTCACACACACATATATATATACACACACATATTTAAAGCCTCACCTTGGACCACACAATAAATACTATTTTAATTGTTTATAAGGTTAAATAGAAAACCAATCACAATCCGTCAACTTCTCCACCCTCAACCATGAAAAAGTTAGAACAGGTAAATATTTATCCAGGCATTAGAGAGAGTATTTTCTATCCTTGGAAGTAATAAATTACAAAGGAAAAGATAAATCCCTATCAGTTTACAGAATTCAAATCATCAACTATTAATTTAAAAAATATTGATATCTATTTTACTAGAATTAGAGAAATGAAAATTAAAACAATGAGTTATTTTTCAAGGGAATAAAATTATTATTAGAGCTAGAGGGAATATAAAATTGTTATAGACTCTTCTTGCGGTTATTTTTTCAATGTTTTTTGCATTATAGTGTAACATCTGTAAAAGTAAGGGTCATATATATTTTATTTATTGCTATAACCAGAGAGTTTTGCATAGTAAGACTTCAATTAATAATAATTAGAACACAATTGAGGAATAAAAGGGGAAATAATGTCTGTACTGAATTAATATATACTAGTCAGTGCCCTCCAAGCTTCACAGAAATCATTTGAAGATTCTCATTAGTTCAATAATCCTTTACAAGCATCCTTTTTCTTTCCTGCTAAAGGACAGGTGAGCTTTTAATAGGTGTAGCACAGTGTAGAGAACAGCAAATACAAAACATAGAGTCTTCTAAGGACAAGGGGAAAATAGATTGGCCGAAATGGCCAAGTGGTTTTTGTGGAGTCATATGAGATAAGATCGATATGTAAATTGGGTACAGATAATAACTGGCTTAAACTTCAGTTTCAGAAATTTTGAGCAAACCGTGAAAATAATGGTACATTATGTTAAAGTGTTGAGAAGGAGAAAAGAACCTCACCCATCCAATTCAGCACTTGAAAATAACTGTTTCTACCACACAATAAATTATGGCTTAAGTGTTATAGTGAATACATATGTGTGCAAGATGCAGTTCCTAAATGAGACTGCTGAGACAACTTTCAGGGGCAAAACTCTATAATAAAAATATTCTTACTGGAAAATTATTCTGCTCTCAAATTTTGGATAGATTGGATGTGAAAGGAACAGAAGTAGAAATGACAGCTATAAATGTACACAAATAAGGTGGTAAAGAATTGTTGGCAGTCAAACTGGAGGTACATGAGAAAAATAAAGGATGTTTTGAAATAAACATTTTAATTTATCCTTTATAGTGTGGGTTGGACATGATTTTCTTCTCATGTGCACATCTTTTATTTCTCCAACTAGATCACAAGACTACCTGAGGATGGACATTGTATTTAAACAGTAAAACCCTTACAATGCCTACTTCAGTAATTTCCAAATAGTAGGTGTTAAAAAGCATTGTTTGACTAATTTGTAAAAATATTTTAATGTTTTCAATTGAGATAAATGTAGACTGGCAGAAATAGTGATCGTTATGAGAAGAAATATTTAGGAAATTGCCTATTTGGTTAGTTTTCAGAGCGATTTTATTTATGGAAAAGGGAAATAAATATAAAGATAGAATAAAGATTATTGTGAACTTTTCTGATTTAATGTAATTTTGATATATTAAGATCCACTTAGATAACCAATGAATTTAACTTCTTTCTTGATTATTGCTAATTGTCAGTAACAATAATAAAAGAAATAAAAACCAAATCCCTTTCATAAAATCTCCTAAAAATTGTGAGAGTTTAAATGTTAAATGACAATAATAATTCATCTAATAACCTTCAAATACACATACAATTAAAATAATATTAAGTTAAGACAGTTTCTCATTAGGCAGTCTAGGGCAGAGAAATGCATAAAATTTCAGCAGTATGTATACACAGATGAAACTCCTGTGGTGAAACTCTTCATATCTTCAGATGCAGTTCTTTCCCAGAGGTTGAATTGCCACTTAGGGCTTACACTAGCAGTAGTTGTGCCCATACTGGCATTATCTATATTGCACACGCTGCAAATTTGTAGATAGAAGAATTTGCAACACAAATGGCTTCAAGGAGAAGAACTGATAAGAAATGAGTCCAAGATTTGTATACAAACAGACACAAAGGAAATGAGGGCTAAAAGACATAGATTATTGATATTTATTGATCCAATGAATATATACCAAATCTCCCACATCATTTTGTTCATAGGTGAAGCTTCCAATTAATTGTGCACAAACACATACAAACACACACACATATTATGCTGACAAAAATTTATATTGCTCTATCTTCAGTCCTTAAAGACAGCAATTTCACCTTTCAAATAAATGGTATTGTTGAGAGCAAGAATAAACAGAGGCAGGAGATGAGAAAACTAACAGAAAATAAACCTGTTAGAGCAATTTCCCCCATCTTTAACTAGAGCTACATTTCTTTTCAAACAGCTTGTCTTTAGAGGGAATAAAATTCACTCTAGAATGGATGTGTAAAAATAAAAACAAATAAATTTGGCTTTTACAGAGTGGCTACTACTACTGAGGATAAAATAAGCTCTCAGCTGCCAAGACACTCAGCTGATTTCCAAATTTGACCAAGGGTATCAGGGCAAACTCCTTGTCTTACACTAAATTTATAGGATATTAAGTGTATGCAGGGCAGACAAAATTATGGATTTCATATCTTTTCCAAAAGTGCATAGTGATTAGCTCTATTTATGGATCTCTCCAAACAGGATGAGAAAATTAATTGCCCTTGACAGGATTTAAACCTTCTAATCCTTTGCTCCTATATATGCACCTTTTGTTAAAATTAAAGAGGTTGCCTAATCATTATGAAGACAAAAGTTTAATTCTTTTCACCTTAACACTTCTCAAACTATCCTTAAATCCTAATCTATTAATCTACGTAACTATGGAAATTATTTCTTGGTGGGTAAAACAAGGTTCCAGAATCAGACATAATTATATTCAAATATTTGCTCTGCAACATACAAATTTAAGACTGGTGAGCTTCGAGAAGTCACTTAACCTCTCTGTGCTTTAGTGTCCTTATTTTAAAATTGAATAATGATAAGTACACTAATAATTTTATGGAGTACTAAATAAAAAATACAACTGACACTCCAAAAAGAGCAATATGGTTATTATTATCCAATGGAAGCTCACACATTTTTATTGCCACGGAGTCATTACAGAAATGTATAATACAGCATATGTCTTTTTTATACTCCAAAGAATCAAGGTCAGTTGTATTTATGATATGATTTGAATGATCCTTGGAATGGTATAAGCTGCCAAAATTACATCAGAATGTTCCCTTACCAATAAGAAAATATATCAGGAATGTATGACATCTCATTATTTATTCTTCCATATTACACCTTCATACAAATAAGTTATCAGGAGAACTTGTGTTTGGATTAGTTTTATCATGTCTTTTTTTTTCTGTCAGGAGAAACATGGGCATCTGTTAGAGGTGGAGCATGGCAAATTGTGATAAAAGGATACTGATAAATTAGGTAGAAATGAGAGGAAAGAAAGCAGAAATGAACTCTGGAGATTCTCAGCCTTTGCCACTGGAGTCCGGCCCAAAAGCATCCTGAAGTCTTGAGAGGACCCCTAGGGTATTTGGGAGCATGGCCAGAAGCAGCTCCCCACAAGTGCAAATGTCTATAAGGAACCCCTCTACGGTGTCTTTAAAAACATACTGTAATGGCAAAACCAGAATCACATTGCCAAGAGAAACACCAAGAGGTACACGACGATGCAGAGAGATCAAGTTTCTTAACACCCACGGGCTCAGAGGGGATGATCTGCCAAATTCTGAGCACCCCCAGTCAGGGGAACTTGTCTTTTATACTTCAAGAGCAAGGGTGGCTTATACCAGGAAGTGTACACATAATTAAGTTACTGTAATGTACAAGGTTGCTGCTGCAAGGGGAAGCTGTTTAGGGGAGCATTAGCATTAGCTGCAGCCATTAGTCAGTTTCACAAGGCGACAAGCAGTCTTACAGAAGCAGATTAAGCAATTAACATACATAGGGCTATAGCTTGTCCGTTTCAGGATAAAGTGTTTTAGTGAATTTCTATTTTTCCCTCACAATACAAACTTTATATTTGGTTTTTTGATCCATGTTTATTCTAATAAAAACAACTTCATTACATGGCATTTCATATTCTTTAACATATTTTAAAAAATCAGGAACCACTATTCATGTTGTAGAAGCTGCTCAAAATGCAAGCCTGGGGGAAAGTGCTCCTGTGCAAGAATGCCTTTTCCAAATCAAAATTGCACAGTGACAGCACCAGTGCAGCAGCACAAATGCAGCCATTCTGAAGTGGTGGGAAATTCCAGGGTGCCCAGCCTGCATATCCAACGCAAAGATGATTTGGATTTGAGCAAATTATTTCAGTCCACCAAGTTCCATGAGGCTATCGTAAAAACACAATACAGAATGTGACAGTGTTTCTACCATGACCTCTGTGAATCCCAGCTACGAAGAGGCTCAGCCATCAGCGAGAGGAGAGCTCACGTGTGGTACAGGAGATTTTGCACAGTTCTCTTGAGAGTGACCTCCACTTGATAGCTGTACTGTTGGTCACTCTGCATATGGAAACTTACTCATAAAATATTATACCTATGAAATATTTTTCTTTTGAAAAAAAGGAACAAATACTTTTTGTGACTTCATTAGTCATTTAAATTTGTAGTTTTAAAACATACAATGAATGCAATGTCATTTTGTATACATAGAGAGATAGGACCCAAGTGATGTTGTCATTTAGTAAATGTGTTTAGTAAGAGAACTTAAGCTGACAGTAAATACAGCCCTGCTCTTCTGTCTGCCTCGTAGGGATAAATGAGCTAATTGAATCCATCTACAATCTTCTAATGTAACTGTCCTGATGGACATGAAACAGTCCGAAACAGGTCAGCAAATCGCTGAGCAGACCACACTTCCTCCCCCTTCTCTGCCGGTGCCTCCTCCTCCGCTTCCTCTTGTTTGTGACAGTGTGCGTGCAATTTAGTTGAACAGCATAAGTGGGTTAAAAAGAACAAAGGGGCTTAAGAGGCTAAAGGTAAACACAGGCCTCATTTCCTAGAATGGAATTACACCCACTCTGCCACAGATCATACCTTATTTAACCACTTTCATGATTAGAGTAACTGTGACTTTTTAATGAGTTTGTGAAAAGAAAAAATTTCAAGACCTTCCAAATTTATTATGCTAAGGGGAAAAGCTAAGCTCTAGAAACTGAGGTGCCTAACAAGGTTGTGTTTCTCTGGTGTGTGACCTTTGCTTCAGGACCTTTGTGTTGAGATGTTATGTATTAACCAGACTCCCTATTCCTTGTTCAAACCTGGACTAAATGATGCTGGCGACAGAGACCCTTCTGACTATTACCTCTTTACAATGGAATGTTAAGCAACTCCTTAGAGTGTAATCAATAGTAGGCAATCAAATTTTGTATCTAGGTGTTTGTTAGCCTTGTATGAAAAATGTTGTAATTCTGTTCAGCACCCCTGTTTTTGCCTATATAAAAGGTCCTTATTTTCCCCACCCTGGGGAGCACTGATCATCATTCTTTGGTGTCCATGTTTCCTTGGACAGCTGTCCTCGCACCGTGCGCTAGAATAATCTCTTTTAACTGAAGCCTGAGCCTTTTGATTATTTTAAGTTGATGAGCTCTTCCCTACTTATTTATAGCAATTTTCAAATTCTAAAATGTCCTTTTTTGTTTATTATTTCTAGAAGCTCCAAAATACATTTTCTCCAGTCCAATCCTGAAAAATATCCTTCTTTCGAAAAAGAGTTTATATCTTACTTGTTTCCAATCTACACAATTCGTAGAAGATAGAAATTTCCAGCTTTCTCCAATTTATCTGACAGTCTATAAAATACACCCCCCATTCTTTCTTATTCAGATAATAACACTTTCATTATTGCATCTAGTCTACATTTCTCCATTAACTGATAGTGTTTCTCTTGCATATATTCTCACATATTTTTTATTTTAATTTTTTTCTATATACATAATTTCTTTCATTATTTTGCTTTTATTATTATTGTCTTTTATTATTCTTGACACACAGCTGATAAGTAGGTTTTAAATAAGAGAATACATTTTTAAGAAACTCATTATCAATCCTGATGGTCTACCTGAAATCAATGTGTCCATTGAAATATCTGACCCAAACACTAGTAATTCAGTATATGTGCTGCCAAAGCCAGCACTAAACTCTAACAATTTAGACATTAGCTTGGGTAAGAGAAGGCACAACGGAGGCAGGTATGTTTGTTGTGTTGTTTTAGTTTTTTTTATATGGGGTAGTTCATGATTAAATATTCTTTACATCGTAGAATTAGGAACAGTAGTATGAGATAGTTCATTCAAAGCCTAATATGCATGTTCTGGAATTCAATAACCTTTTTGTTAAATTAAGGCTCTACTATAACTTACCTTTGTCTATTAAACAACACAGAAACTAGCCAGAGCTATTAAATGCTGGCTGCTACTACTACTATCACTAGTATTACTGCTACTATCACTCCCATTAACTGCTTAGTAAATTATGTAATTGTTTATTTTTGAAAACTGATTTCATCTTTATAAAACATTTTATTGAGTATAAATAGAAATTTTAAATGAGTCATATTTCAGAGATGAATTAGAGTAATAAAAAGTTTATATTAAATATATCTGCAATGTTTAAATGTTAAAGTTGTGTTGAGTGTTTATTATTTATTAAAATTTCTGTTTTTAGAGTTTACATTTTGTGTAGCTTTTGTTTTCTGAAATACATCATTATTGATACCATATTATTTCTCTTCAGTTTAAATCCCTCAAGCTATTTTAAATTATTTTAAAGCCCTTATTTGCTTTAACATTCTGTTTCCAATATAAACTGAGTATACTCTGCATGTGTACAGAGAAATTGACATAAGAATAAAACTTGTTTCCACCAGTTACCAGAAAAACATAAATGACTTTGACTTGTATGCCTTTATGAGAAATGGCGCACAGAAACCTTGGCAACAAGAAGGAAGAGCATTGTACACGTTATGAGGTCCTTTGGGCTTCTCAAAACTTCCCACCATGTTATGCATTGGTTGCCCATCGCCTTTCAATGCCTATACCTGTATGAACTGATAAATGTGGTCACACTGTCATGGTGCACTTCTTCCACGTCCTGGCTTTCTGTCAGTTTAGAACATGTATTTTGCTCCGGTGAGATGTGGTTGCCAGAAGACAGAGAGAGAGAATTCCGAGCTTACACGGAGCATCTCTGGGCATGGTATTTGAAATACTTCCACCATATCTTGATTGTGATCAGTTATAGGTCAAATCATTAGGATACAATACTTACCTTCTACTTGTAAATAGGATATTTGCTTCCATTTCCCAAATTGTAATCCATCCTATCTCTGCTTTTTAGATTTTGTATCTCTTGCTCGTATACTTGCAATACTTAATTTGTAATTTTTTTATAATTCCAAACTTCACATAAGGTAGTTTATATATTCTAGTTCATGAAGATTCATAATCATGTTCCAGTTTGCCAGATTAATATCAACAAAATTATATAACTACCCTTTTTTGGGAGTATTTAGATTTAATCCTACCTAAAATTATGTGCATATAAATTTCTTCTTATGGGGGAGACTCAGAATATCTGTGTTCCATTAGACTAGAAGAAGATGTGGTACAAATAGTCAAAAAGGACTCATATATGGAATTCCTACAAATATGTGGTACTTCATACATGGAGCTACTCTGCCCCTAGGAAAAACAAAACACTACCCTTTTATGCACCTGAATGGAAGGTACTTACAGACATGACACTGAATGATACTGAGTAAAATAAGGCAGACATAAAATAATACACATTGCATAATTCCCTTTGTATAACTTTCAAAATAAGCAAAATTAATCCCTACTCCAGAAGTCAAGGAGGTACTGATTTTTGAGAAGGGAAAGGTTAAGGATTAGCAGGGACATGCAATGGGATTCCAGGCAGCTGGCAATGGTCTGCCTGGTTGCACAGGTGTATTCATTTTGCGATACTTCATCAAGGAGGATATTTATGTTTTGTACACTTTTCTGTGTCAGGTTATAATGTAATTTAAGATATTTAATAAAGCAAAAAATAAAGTTTATTTTGCAACATGGATATTCATTTTCTTGAATCTTGTATTTAAATACACTCAAGCGTTCTCACATTGAATATCTGCAATGACAGCTTCTCTTTCCTAATTCATCTCATTATTTCAGAGATTCAGAATATATCTCAAACAGAATTGTAGTGAAGATCAAAATGCAATTGAAGTAATATTCCAGAAATTTCCATATGTCAAAGAGGGAACATCCATATACAAAATGATATTTCTTAAAGTTTCCCTGCACACCTTGTTATTATAGTGTTCCACTGGGACAGTTTCATTTTCCTAACTTGCTGTCAGTGCCAGAGATATCATCTTCTCCCGAATATGAACTTATTTCTAAGTGATTTTTAAAACTTATGAGAAAATATAGTTCGGTTTGAGGAGGAAGCTCATTGACCTCTCTGCCTACATACCACTCCTTAATGAAATAACTAATGTTGATCGACAGCTGGAAGCCATCAAGAAGCCCGGCATTTAAAGTATAGTATCCGCACATTCACTTACACTCATCCAGGACTGTTAAAGTGTACATCCAACTGCTTATTGAAGAACAAGTATGCCTCAGTCCGTTCCTGCTGCTCTTGTGAGACTGGGTAATTTATAATAACTGGAATTTCTTTCTCACAGCTGTGGAGGCTGGGAAGTACAAGATCAAGGTGCCAGCAGGTTCCGTGTCTGGTGAGGCCCACTCCTCATGGATGAGGCCATCTGGGCATCCTTACATGGTAAAACGGAAGGAAAGATGAGGTGTACCACCCCTGTGTCCTCACATGGCAGAAGAGCAGAAGAAGAACAAACCCAATCCCTGGAGCCATTTTATAAGGGCCTAATCCCATCTATGAGGGCTCTGCCCACATGACTTAATCACCTCCTACAGGGCCCACCTCTCATTACTATCACATTGGCAGTTAAGTCTCAACATATGAATCTGGGGGACACATTCAGACCACAGCAAAGCAAATAACATGAATGAGAATTTTGTTTAGCATCCTTTGAGAATTTTATGTCATTAGGCTAAATAAACTTTTCAAGAAGTTGGGGGAAAATCACTGACTTAATATGTTAGGTATTAGGGGGCAGATACTGTACTTTTGATATTATTATACATAAGGGATACAATAGATATTTAAAGATAACAAAGCCTCCATGTCCTTTTTCAATAAATCTCCTTTATCTTATTTTTCTATTCCTATGGCCTTTTTGCTTTAGTCAGAACATTCATATCTAGAGTGCTATATAAAAGGTGATTTTTGAAGAAAAATCAGTTGGAGAATTAGTGTTACAGCATCTAAAAATAGGATGACACTTGAGGATTCCATAGATGATCCACTTTTGTGTTCTATTCAAATTCTATTAAATCTTATATATATTACCTTTTAAATATTTTCTAAAGTGAAGCTTTCAGAAAAGCAAGAAGAGAATTCATGAATCTTCATCCATTTTCCAACGCAGAGATTACATGAATAGTCCAAAGGGAAGACGGTGGCTTTCTCTTTTACTTGAGTAAGGAAAGACTTGGCTCCAGTTATAGAAATATGGTGCAAAAGGCTGCTTCCCCACAGCTTCCTTTTTCTTTCCCTTTTCTTATACCTTTCTGATGCCATGATCGATTACAAGCAACATTACAATTATTGTTTAATCAGGACTTGACTTAGACAGCCCAGCCCTTGGCCTGTGGGGTAGATGGGTGGATAATATGTCCAAGAGAGTGCACACTTGCAAGGTGCTGGGCTCCTCTGACAGCCGAATGGTGTCTAGTCTATTTCTCCAGAACAGTTTTAAGGGTCAGAAGCATAACAATTTTAAAAAAAAAAAGAATCTATCTGAAAATGCTCTATAGAATCATCACAGACAATAGAAAGCAACAGCCTCTCACCATTTTAGATAGGCCTTGAGGGCCATAGAAACACTTTCGTGTTGTTGGGAACCCTGTTGTGTCCTGCTCTGAGTGATATTTTGCTGTTTGCCTACAGTAAAGTAACACCTCTTGCTTGTGTCTCTCAATTGTATCACATTGCATTTATTAAAATCCTGCATTCAGCCAAGAGCTAATTTTTAATGTATTATACAAGGTTTCCAATATAGATCACATTTATTTATATATATTAATGAGGTGATACTCCTAATGTATCTATCTAATATTAATTCAATTTTCACACATAATACATATAGGCTTTGATCCTAAGTATGTATTTTATGCTACAAAGTTTTAGATTTTGTCTTAGAAAGAGGCCTGGAACATTAAACATATTAAGTTTCAGGTTATATCTATTATTCAAATTGGGTAAAACTTTATAATATATTATCCCTATGGCATTTTTCTTCAGCAATCAAAATGAGGAAGGGCTGGGAATACCCCACTGACTATTCACTGAACAATCCTCTGATTGCCTACAACGGAGCTTGAAAGATATTTGGAGATCCAGGCATGACAAACCATGGTCCGTGCAACTAAACAATCACTAGAAAAAATTAATAAAGTGCTTTCCAAACTTGTTTGTAGTCATGTTTCTACAGGGAAGTCCTTTGGCCTTGGTCTGGCTCTCCCGCCTGCAGGCTTATTCTGCTGGAGGAGCCCTGCCCCCAGCCAGGCAAGGTCAAAGGGCTGGGCCACAGGGGCTGTAAGAGTGAGTTTGCCTCTCTTGAATATCTGAAGGAAAATATGAGCTGACGTTGTCATAAGAAAGGATATCACCAAGGCTTCCTGTCAGGTTGTCTCACATATCTGGTTGTCCCAAATTTAGAAAATACCTTTCCCCTACTTGTAAATTCAGCTACACGTCTCACCTCTACTGAATGTAAGCTGCCATATAACCTGGACCATACATGCTTCACTCATTCTATGGAGATGAAAATTCTAAAACAAGAAAGACATGTAGTAAAAACAACTACAACAACACCCTAAACAAAAACAAACTTGTTCTGATTTATAAAATATTACTTCAAACTTGTCAAAGATGATCTCTTTATTACATCCTGTAGATTCCCATCCATTGCCACTCAAAGCCTGCATATAATATAAATAGTATAATAATTATAACAAAGTGCTAAGGCATGTTTTATAGAAGACAATTTTATGAAAAATTAATAATAAGCACCAGTGTATGCTTTCTACAGAGAAAAATATTGCATTATATTCACCGTCTACACATTATTTTGTAGAGACACTTTTATCAGTTAACAGTAGCTGATATTGACCATGCTCTACTACTCTTATTTAAATACACTTAAAGTGCCAAAGTTATCCCTTATAAAACTATTTGGAGGTAGTGTATCCCAAGTGAAATGCTCCCCAGAAATTATAGTTCTGTGGTGGCAAAAAGGCATGTTTTGTGGCACAGATAGGTTAAAATAAATAATTTCTGCAAAAAGGAAAACATTGTCATTTTTTTTCCTATAAAACTTATTAAAAATCACCTAAACAGAACTATCACATGATCTAGCAATCCCATCACTGAGTATTTAACCAAAGCAAAGGAAATTAGTATATCAAAGGGATACCTCCACCCCCATGTTTATTGCAGCACTATTCACAATAAGTAACAAAGATATGGTATAAAGCTAAGTGTCCATTATCAGATGAATGGATAAAGAAAGTGTGGTATATATACATAATGGAATACCATTTGACCATAGAAAAGGATGAAATCCTGTCATTTGCAGCAAAATGGCTGGAACTGGAGGTCATTATGTTAAGTGAGATAAACCAGGCACAGAAAGACGAATATTGCATGTTGCCACTCATATGTGGGAGCTAAAATAGTTGATGTCATGGAGGTAGAGAACAGAATGACGGATATTAGATGCTGGGCAGGGTGTGCGGGGGGTATGAAGAAAGGTTGATCAATGGGTACAAACGTACAGTTAGATGGAAGGACTAAATTGCAATTTGATAGCAGATTAGGGTGACTATAGATTACAATGTACTATATACCTCCAAGTAGGTAGAAGAGAAGACCTGAAATGTTCCCACACATAGAAATGATAATACTCAAGGTAATGGATACCCTAAATACCCTGACCTGATCATTACACAATCTATGCATGTAACAAAATATCACATGTACCCCATAATTATGTGTAAACACTATTTCAATAAAAAAGGAAAATTACACAATGAAAAAATCACCTTATTTCCTTAATTTAAAGAATCAATTTATCAATTGAGTCTGTTAGCTCATTAAGTTGCTTCATTAGTGATTTTGTAGTTTATTAATACAGAGCTTTCTTTTGTTAATTGCTATGGAAACAAGATTGTTTTAAAAATCCTAATGTACTTGAAACAGTAATTTATGTTTATTTTTTTGTAAATCCTGACCTCCCTTTCAATCCACTTTCAACTTAAGATTTGGCAAAAATCTTAAGTTTTTGCCAAAGCTGTATTTCAAGCTAAGTTGTATCTAGTAAGTCCTAAAACTGCGTATGTACCCAACTGCTGCCCTAATTTGCCAGTAACTTCTCATAGAGTCATTGTCAAAATATTCCATTATGTCTTCAAGATTAGACAAAGAGATACTTATTGATTTAGCAGACATAGGTGCTTCTCCCATTCTTATAGACTTTTCAAATGCTACTCTTTCAATCACGTTTAAATACATTTTAGGATTGCATTTACACTCTTTATAATAATTTGATTAATATTTGACTTACAATTACAACACACTATTTTATTTTTCTGGAAAATGATGTTGAAAAGGTAGTAAATTATTTTTAATAAAATTTAAAATACTAGTTGATCTTGATTGAAGAATAAGCTGAGTTGCAAACTTTGGAAAATTTGAGAAAGATATATTGATAATTTAAATTTTCTTTAACTTAACAGAAAATACAGAAAAGCGTGTGCACACACATACACACACACATATATATATGTATTTGGAGTTCTAGAAAAGGAGAGCAAAAGAGTGAGGCAAAAAAAAAGAATTAAATAACTGGGAGCCGGGCGTGGTGGCTCACACCTGTACCCCCAGCGCTTTGGGAGGCCAAGGTGGGTGGATCCCTCTAGACCAGGAGTTGGAGACCAGCCTGGGCAACATAGCAAGACCCCTTCTCTAAAATAAAAAAGAAGAGCCAGGCACCGCGGCACCCACAGTCCTAGCTACCTGGAGGCCGAGGCAGGAGTCAGGCTGCACTGAGGTACGATCACACCACTGCACTCCAGCCTGGGTGACAGAGCAAGATCCTGTCTCTCTAAAAAAATAAAATGAAACAATAATTAAGATAACAGAAAGAGAATCTTCCAAAACTAATGAAAAATATCAAGCAACAAATTTAAAAAGGCACATGGACAAAGTAGAATGTATTCAAAGAGAACCACACATTGGCACCTCATAGTTAAACTGCAAAAAACAACAACAAAAAAAAATTAAAGAAATTGTCCAGTAAAATAAAAGGAAATAAAAGTCATGTTCAAAATGAAAAATTAGACTAACTGCTGATTTCTCAAAAATAACAATGTAAGCCAGAATAAAATGAAATTATATTTCAAAGTACTGGAAAAAAAAAATAGGACAAACTAAAATTTAAAACAGAAAAATAATGTATACCAATGAAGGTGAAATGAAGACATTCCCAGATACATGAAAACTTACAGAATTCGTTACCAGCAACAAGAAAATAATAAACTACATTAAATTTTGAGCCATATTTTAAAGATCTGAAATTGTCTGTGATACCATGTTTATGGATTGGAAAATTCAATATGCTAATTTTTTCCAATAGTATCCACAGAGTCAATGCAAGCCTCACCCAAACAGTTCCTCCACTAAATTTTTTGTGGAATTTGACAATACAATTTCAAATTTACAAAGATATAAAAATGGTCTAAGAAAAGCAAAAATGTATATTAGTTTCCTATTACTGCTGTGACAGATAAATACATGTAACTAATTAAAACATCAATTTATTAACTTAGAGTTCTGGAAGTATGAATACCTAAAATTGTAACATCACCAGAGTTGCGTTCCTTCTGGAGGCTCCAGGGAAAAATTTATTTCTTTGCCTTTTTCACTTTCTAGAGGCTGCCCATGCTCCTTGGCTCATGTCCCCATCTCACCCCAACACCTCCTTCCATGGTCACAGATCCTTCTCTTACCTGATTTTCCTGCCTCCCTCTTGTAAGGCCCCCTGTGATTACATTGTGCCAACCCAGATAATACGGCATAGTCTCTTTCTTAAGATACTTAATTTAATCTCATGCCAGAAAATCCCATTTTGTCATATAAAATAACATATGTACAAGTCATGCGGACAAGGACTTGGACATGTTTGGCAGAGACCATTACACTGTCCACCCTAAGGCCACTGAGAGAAAGAACAAGTTGGGAAGGTTGCTTTCTAGCTTTCCACATACCTAGAATTTATAAAACTGTGGAATTCTACACAGGATTGGTATGAGAAACTAAAAATATAGAACAATAAGGCAGAATAGTGAGTCCCAAAACAGAAACACACATATTGGAACACTTAACTTCTGACAAAGGTAGCTAGCTGTACAGAGTGGTGTGGCAAGGGCTGCCTTTCATAAAAAAGTATCATATCAATAAGACACCTTTATGAAAAGAAAAGAAATGAGCCCAAACTCAGAGCATACAAAGAATCAAACGTTGATGGAATGAAAATCTAATTTTGAAATTAAAAGTTAATAAATTTGTTACAAGATAATACGGTAAAAGATCCTCACGATCTTAGGTGAGAATAGCTTTTTCTTAAGTAAGACATAAATAGCACTAATAATAAAGGAAAATATTGGTGAATTAATAGTAAGAACTTAAAAATTTCTCAAACTCTTTAGTAATCAGGGGAATATCAATGAAACCTACAATTATATATTGTGCTACATTAATCAAAATAGATAAATTATTGTTACTGAATCCAAAAAAAGGTCTAGCCTAGGTCCTGTCACTCACTGCACAAAGCCAATTAATGACAATGACGATGGCCAATGAAGAAAGAAATTTTAACGCAAAAGACATCTGTCAGGAGAACAGGAGAATGGGAAAAAATAGTCTCAAATCTGTCTCCCTGAACCACAAAGGGCAAGGGCTTTTATAGTGTGTTGTGGAATGCAGGTCAGGTTGTGTGGGGTTTGCAGTCATAGAGTATTCAGGTGGTCTGATTCAAGAGTCAGCTGTTGGTGATGGACGGCGAGTCCTGTGAAGAGACTAGTTATGTCTGGTTGTTAGGCTTGACTGGTAAAGTCTCTGGGAACAAAAAATAACTTTGGGAGGGGGTCATTTTGCAAGGCAGATTACATAGCAAGGGTAGGAAAGGCTGTTCATTAACTAGAAATACTCAAAAGCTACTAGTAGACATATAAATCAGTACAGCCTCTGTGGAATTATCTCCTAAAGTAGAAAATACACATAATAAATGATCCAATAACCCCCTCTCCTTATTCTATATCCAAAACATGCATATGTAAATTCACCAATCAGCATGGATTACAATGTTCCTATCAGTGTTTTTTTTATAACAGCTAAACCTGAAAACAACCCAAATGTCTATCAACTGTACAAAGTTTAAGTTAATTTTGGTAAAATTATATAATTGAACACTATACAGCAATGAAAATGAATGGACTTCGGCTATACAGGCAATGTGTGAAGGAAGTCAGACACAAAAGGATGCATGTTACGTGCTCCCACCTATATGAAGTTTACAACTAGTAGACCGGAGGTCTGTAAGTTATACCAGTAGATACTTTAAGTGAGGAAAAAGCTGCCATGATAGGACAATAACTTCCTGAATGCTACCACATCCAATTTCTTGTCTAAATGCTGGCTTCATAGGGTCATGATTCATTAAGCTGTACAGTTTTGTTTTGTGCTCTTTTTAAAAATGTGTTAGATATTTTAGTAAAAAATGTTGTTTAAATTACTTTTAGAATATGAGATTGTAATTTCTTTTCACTTATATTTTGAAACAGAGGACTATAATTTTTGTACAATTAATTAAACTTAGAGAAAACTGTACAGCCTTGATATTTATACACAGCCAACCCTGTTCACATTATACCCAATAAATTTGATAGTATTTCAGATGAAGCGTGACCACACCATTGCAGAAATCTCCACATTTATCTCTCATTTGGGAAATGTTATGCATAGGCAAACACAATATTTTTCATAATTATATTGTTTCACAGGTAATGAAAAAAGGAATGATGCTTTGTGTATAGCGATTATGGCAGCAATTTCTAGTACTAAAGCAAGAATTCGTATAGCATGCTGAGATTCATGTCAGTTGTGAAATATAATGGAAAGGAAGCATTTTGATAGGGACTTTTCCAAAAATAACCAGATTCATTGGCTTTTATTAAAATATGTATTCATAATAACAATATATCATTTATCATTTTGTTAATGTGCCTCCATTAAGGAAAATTCTATTTAACTCAGTAATTTATTGGCAAAGTGAGAAGTAGACTAAATAAAACAGTGACAAAAATGAAAGGTATTTTTCTACCCAAAATGTCAGAGGAAAGGCAAAATGAAAACAGGATCACTTTAGCATGGCTCAGAGAAGAAAATCTGGCTGGAGAGCAGAATAATGTTAAATAGAAAAATGTGAATATTAAGAAAGATAAGTTTGCCAAAAAGCTAGTATAAGTTACAAATGATTGGTAACATGGGGTTTAGATCACAGGACCTGTTTAAGAAAGTGAGAGGTGATCTAAGGAAATCCAAGACTTGCTTTTCAAGTCTGGCCTTGAGAGATCAAGTCCAGCCCCACCACTACCGTTCTGGGGTCTCCCCACCAGGGAGTTGAACAAGGGTCTTAACCTTGCCCTGGGTCAGAACACAAACTTCTCCCAGGCTGAGTGAGCTCATGGCGTTTTTATGTTATAGTCCTGGGCCGTTCGTTGCCTTGCCACTTGATATTCACTCTATAATTACAAAGGCAAACATTTCCATGACTTAGCCACACATTTTTCGGGGGGGGGGGGAACCTTGGCAAATAGCTTTTTAAATATTCTAGCGTCATGGAAGAAACCATCCTTCCTGTAAATGCTGATGTGCCAGGCTCTTAACTCAATAAGATGAAATGATCCAGTCTTCATGTAAACTATTTTATTCTAGTTTGTTTTCACAAACAACCTTGCCATCATGATTCAGCTTCCCACACAGGTCCATGGGGCTGATGATGCTGGTGGTTTGTCTAGATCCTCAGGGGTTCCTGTTAACTACTTTGAACATCCTCAAAGCTTTGATGTGGTTTTGCTTCCAACAGCCAGTACCTACAACTTGTTCTTTTTGGAAGACTGCCCAGGGTCCCCTGGAGCCCTGCTTGACTTCATTCATGGAGAACAATATTGCCTGGGAATTTTTGTCCCCACCAGAGTGGGCCTTATGTAGTGAATGACAGGTGCAGAGGCATGGAGGCTCTGCCTACCTTGCTTGAGGTGGGACAATTCCCAGGTTTCACTTACACTCCAAATTTTCTGGGAGGCCCTAGGAGACTGTCAGTAGTCCCCCCACTTCCTTGTCCCACATCCTCCCACCATGACTCATATCTTTGGGGACACTTTCTTAATAATCACTTGCACACAAACCCTTATTTCTGGTTCTACTTCTGAGGAACTCAAGCTAAGACACTCTGTTTTTTAGAGAAAAAATGGATTTTTAAAATCATCATGAGAATTTTATTCCATGCTGTAGTAACAGACCTTGTGTTAAATCAATACATAGACATTGGTTTACTGTACCATATTCATAAATCAGATTAACGTTAGTCCTAGATCAATATATTTTTTTGATAAAACCAAGTTTGTGAGCCCTAATACTAAATAATGGCAAGACCCTGGGCAATGATATATTCAAAAAGGTAATGAATTCCTATTGGCTTTGGGAGGAAATTGTCTAATCATCCAAGGGTCATTCTAAGCCTTTTTTGTTTGTATAATTCTTTTTTGTTTTTTTATTTTCTACACTGCATTGTTCTTCTGGTTGATATTCTATTTTTCAAGCTTCATATGACTAAACTGATGCATGCATAGGCATATAAAAATTAATATAAACTATCTGCTCAACAAGATTAGGGTAATTATTCCTGCATTACAGGTTAAATTACTGCAGTGATGTGTATGTTATCAAAGTAAATCCTATTTCTGTAAATCACCATAAGCATCATTATCATCATCATCATCATTTTTATTGTCTCATCATATTGAGGAGATAAAACAATACAGGAAATAGCAAATAGGAAAAACCAGGATATAATTCAGTCTTTGTACATACAACTCAGATTTAATCTGGGTATATTAACACTTGGGTTTTTTCTAAATTCTTTCTGGGTAGTTTCCAATTCTGATATTCTTAATTTTGGCCCAACATCCAAGATGCAATTCCATCAGTTATACAGGGTGGTCCCTATCTCCCAGGGTACAGCTAATTTCTATCAAACAATTTTGTAACATTTACCCAAATTAGTAGCCTAGAATACTCAAAAGAATACTTTGAAATCTGCCAATTCTCCCTGGTCATATATTTATAAATGGCTTCTTATTTTCTATTGGTCACTGCTGATTATTTCAACAGATGTGTCTAGCAGAAGATTAACTTGTTCATTCATTCAGTGCATACTGATGTAGTGTCCATTATGGGTCAGACATTGTACAGTGGGCCATAGCAAAAAAAGAAATATGAAAAATGAACATACAGCCCTTGCCTGTAAATATCTCAGACTTTTGTGGAGAAAACAGAAATGTAAAACCAAAATGCAGTGAGATGAACGCTATGACAGAGCCAGGGGAAGAAACAACTTTCATTCTGTTTGGTATTCTGGCTTTACGTCACCCTGTAAGTCTGTTCAGGGAGCCATTAGCTATCTTTCTTCATTGTTCCCATTTTGACAGAGCATTCTGATCACCTTGTCACATTCTTCACGTCCCAGATGTCCTGCTTAACTTACTGTCCTGATTTTTAAGGGCCTCATATTGTTCCTGAAGGAGCCCTAAATATTCTACATTTTGTGTCTGGCAGACTGCAACTAACAAAAAGAACAGCAATAGAAAGGCAATAAGATACATTAATATGCAGATGCTACAAATAAGTTGCACCTTTGTAATAAAAGTCTTTACTCCCACAAACTTTTTGTCTTAAAAAAAATTTGAGATAGTTTGCTCAGAAATGTTTGCATTATCTTTACACTTGTTTGTATAATGAGGTCAGGTTTATATGTGTCCCTTACTTTATTTCTACATTATGAATTTGGCAATTATAAATGTGTATTTGATTATCAAGTAATAGAGATATTGTGCATCTAGAGACATATATGCACAATTAGGCCATCTGTAAACCTAGATAATGGAACCCTAACTGATATTCCTACACAATTTTAATACCATTTTAATAACAGTAGTGTCATAAGCATAACTAGAGAATGAAAAATGATACCTCTCTTGTTCTTACTTCAGAAATCTGGTTTATTGACAATCACAGTAACAAATATTCTATTCCTGTGATCTGTACAAATAAGCACATTAGTTAATATAAGAAAAAACATTAAATGTGTTTTAAGGTCTTGTAAATTGTATCAAATTGCTATACTCAGTTACTCCATAATGTTTGAGTGGAAGATTCTATTTAGCTGACATTAACTCCAGTGTGCCTTAGAAGTTGTAAACTCAGTAATAATAATAAAAAAGAATAAAGAATTTCCAGGGATCAGTATTATCATATTCATATAAAAAGAAATTTAAGGAAGTTCTTCAGTGTCAGGGCTGATTGGCACATAATTAATTGCTTTTTTAATCCCATTTAAACCACTTTTACTCCTTGTAACCACCTTCAGTTGCTGCATTATGTGGTACTTGAAGGAAGAATAAAAACCTATGAAAAAACTTTAAACAGCTCATAGAAGTTAAGTCAGATAAATTTTGTATAATAAAGAGTAAAATAAAATCCTAGCTTCCATAGATGAAATCAGAAAGGGCTTTGACCCAGTCCTCGTCTGGTCCCCATGGTGACCCTGACATAAGTACAGTTCATCAGAAGTAGCAAAGGTGAACTTTACTGATTTGTTGTAAGGCCATGAAAAAAATAGTGCTCCATTTTTTTCCAGGTATGCTAATTTTATAATCAGAGTACATTTTGCATTTCCCAAGTTATGTGCGATAGTAAACTGTGCCAATCATTGTTCATTATAATTTCAAGGTCAGAACATTTTACATACGTATTACCAAAAGCATTACATCAATCTATTATAATTTAGTCATTAAAGCTACTATACCACAACAGCTGAAGTGCATGAATATTTTAATAGATTCGTGCTATGTCAACACGTGCTGCATATAATAAATGGGAAGAAACCTCAAGATTCAGTGAGATTAAGTACCACTGAGATTGTAAAATTTTGGTTAACATACTGGGAAGGAGGGTTGTGCAAAAGGGAGCAAATTATAGTGGGAGAGAGGCAGAGTAGGAAAGAGGAAGAGAAAAAATATTTGCTGATTGTGTAATGTTTGGCAGTACTTTATTTAACCAAAGGAAACTAATAATGAATAAAGTAATATATTAATTATATATCTCTATGCTATTATGTGAGGATATATTAATTTTTTTCAGGTTATAAAACTTAAGATCTTATCTCCTTAAACTTACAGTATTGAGTGTCAGTATGATTTTCTCTAAACAGGAATATGTCTGTGTATCTGTACTTTGGGGTAGTGAGTGCTGTTGTTACCAGCTATGCCTAGGAAATCATCCTTAAGTATTTTCAATAACAGATGAAGAACTGGAAGCTTTAGCACAATCAAGAAGTAAACTAGAGCATAAAAATTGATTGTTCTGGAGTGGTTTTAGAAAGATGGCAGATTAGGAAGTTCCAGATCCTTGCTCACCCATAGAATGACTGAATAAAAAGGAACATAAAGACCAAAATAACTTTAGAACTTCAGAAACCAGTTAAGAAATTTCAGCAACCAAGTGAATACCTAATGAAGAAATATCCACAATAAAAATGGTAAATTTGGTAGCATTTTTGCTTGCCTTTGTCCCTCTTCCTACTTGGGGCAGCATAGCACAGTGGAGAGAAAGCTGCCTAATTATCAATTCATCTTTTGGGATAAAAGGAAATGAGTGGAACTTGCAAAATTTAGGCTTGTCTGGGGACTGCCAGTGGACTGGTCTCTGTGTCACCTGACTTGGAGACCTGATGGGAATAGCAGCATGTTTAAGATGCCAGGTTGGAGGCTGCTGAAAGCAGTGGTGATTTCCATGGTGAAGACAACTGCATGGGGACTGCAGACCTGCGGGATAGATTCATGCTAAGTCAACACATGTTGGATATAGTAAATGGGCATGAGATCAGGGAAAAGGAACACAATAAAAAGACTAAGGCTCCAAGAAGAATTAGGGTGAGACTTTTAGGGAAATAAAGACATTTAAAAGCAACTTTGTAAGTGAATGAACTGGAACAAAAGTACCCTCATCCCTAGAAAGGGTTTGAGAAGACTCTGAGCATTTATATAATATATGAATAAAATAAGAACACCACAAAGATACTGAAATTATAACAATTAACCAAACAGAAATTCTGGAGCTGAAATAATATGATAAGAGAATTGCAAAATTCACTAGAGGGAATTAATAACAGAATTAAAAGGCAAAAGATAGAATCAGTACACCTAAAGGCAGGTCACTTGAAATTATGGAGTCAAAGGAGCAAAACGAATGAAGTGAACAAAGCCAAGTGGAAATATGGGACACCACCAAGTAGACCGTTATGTATATTATGGCAGCCCAAGTGAAATAAACCGAAAGAGACCACACTGAGACATATTTTAACCAAACTGTCAAATGTCAAGACAGAGAATCTTGAAAGCAGCAAGAGAAAAATGACTTGCCATATACATGGGAGCCTCTACAAGATTCTCAATGGTTTTTTAAAGCAAAAACTTTGTGGCCAGAAGGCAGTGGAATGATGCATTTAAAGTAATACATTTAAAGTTAAAGGAAAAAAAAACCTGTCAACTGAGAATGCTATACCTAGCAAAATTATTCTTCAAAAATGAGGAAAAACTAAGACATTTCCAGGTAAAAAAAAAGCTGAGGACATTCATCATCACTAGACTTGCTCTACGAGAAATACTAAGGAAGCCCTTCAAGTTACAATGAAAGGATGCTAGAGAGTAACTTGAAGCAAAATATGAAGTTCTCATGTAAAGGTAACTATATGGACCAAAAAAATCTTGTATTATTTTAGTTTTGGTTTGTAATTCCACTTTTAATTCCTTTATAGGATTTAAAAAACAAAAGCATAAAAATCATTATGAATCTATGCTAATGGATATGCAATATATAAAAGTGCAATTTGTGACATCAATAACAAAAAGGTCAGGGTGAGTTGTAAAAAAGAAAATTTTTATATCCAACTGAAGTTCAATTGTTATCAGATTAAAATAACATGCCATAACTTTAGGTTATTTTATGTAATCCCCATGGTAACAAGGATATATATACAGAATACACACAAAAGGAAATAAGAAGAAAATCAAAATGTATTGCTACAAAAAAATCAACTAAACGAGAAAATGAAAGACAAAAAAGATAAAAGACACACTAAAGATAGTTAACAGAATGACAAGAGTACATTCCTCCCTATCTATAATTGCATTTAATGTAAAAGAATTAAATTCCCTGATCAAAAAACATACATTTGCAGAATGGATAAAAAGACAGGATTCAACAGTATGCTGTATACAATTGACTCATTTTAGATCTAAGGACTCAGATAGGTTAAAAATGAAAGGATGGAAAAGATATCCTATGTAAATAACCATCAGAAAGTAAGCAGGGGTGATGATAATAATATCAGACAAAATAGACTTTAAGTCAAAAACTATTATAGGAGACAAAAAAGAGCATTATATAACATAATGACAAAAGGGTCAAGTCACTAAGAAAATACAACAATTATATATGCATAAGCATCACAGCTCCTAAATATATGAAGCAAACATTGGCAGAATTAAGGGAAGACTAGACAGCTGTATAATACTAGTAGAAAAATTCAATACCTCACTTTCAATAATAGAAAGAACAGACAGATCAGTAAAGAAACAGAGGCCTTGAAAACACTATAAACCAACTGGACCTAAGAAACACACAAAACAATCCAAACAACAATATCAGAATATACATTTTTCTCAAGCACATATGTAACATCCTCCATGATAGACCACATGTTAGGCCACAAAACAAGTCTCAATTAATTTAAAAAAAATTGCAATCATAGAAAGGTATTTTCCAATTATAATGGAATGAAAGTAAGAATAAATATCAGGAGAAACTGGAAAATTCACAAATTCACAAATATGTGAAAATCAAACATTAATCAACTAATGGATCAAAGATGATATCACATGGGAAATTAGAAAATATCTTGAGACAAATGAGAACAAAACACAATATACCAAACACATGGGATACAGTGAAAGCAGTGCTAAGGGGGGAACCACTTATTTATTTAATGTAAGCTGTAAAAGCTTGTATTAAATAAATAAATAACCTCAAATTGAGAACCTTACTTTACACCTCAACAAACTGGAAAAGTCAGACAAACAAAACCTGAAGCTTTCTAGAAAGAAAAAAAAAAGAAATAGTAAAGATTAGATTAGAACAGAGAGGCAAACGAAATAGAGAACAGAAAACCAATAGAGCAAATGAATGAAACCAAGAGTTGGTTCTTTGAAAAGCTCAACCAAATTGACAAACCTTTCACTAAAATAACTAAAAAGAGAAATGACTTGACTATAGTTAGAAATAAAAGAAGGGATATTGCAACTGATTTTACACAAATAAAAAGGGAGTGTAAAAGAATACTAGGAACAATTCTATGCCAACAAATTTGATAGTGTAGATGAAATAGGTAAATTCCTAGAAACACACAGCCCACAAAATCTGAATCATAAGAAAATAGAAAATCTGAATAGACCTAAAACCAGTAAAGTGACTGAATCAGTAATCAATAACCTTCCAACAAAGAAAAGTCTAACACCAGATGACTTCACTGGTGAATACTACCAACATTTAATGAAGAATTACATTACACCAATCCTCCTCGAACTCTTCCAAAAAACTGCGCAGAAAGGAACACTTCCAAATTCATTCAAAGAGATCAGCATTATCTTGATACCAAAGCCAAGCAAAGACACTACAAGGAAAAAAAAAAAAAACAACTACATACTTATATCCCCAATGAATAGTAATGCAAAAAATTCTCAAAAAAAATTCTACCAAACAGAATGCAACAACACATTAAGAGGATGATACACCATATCGATTTGGTTTATTCCTGGCATACACGAATGGTTCAACATACAAAAAAAAAAATCTATGTTATATACCACATTAAAAGAATTAAAGATTTAAAAAAACAGATTGTTGTCTCAATTAATGCTTAATCAATCTTACATCTATGTCCTTGATCCATTTTGAGTTAATTTTTGTATATGATGTGAGGTAAAGTTCCAACTTCATTCCATTGCATGTGGTTATCCAGTTCCTCACAATGCCATTTGGTGAAAAGACTATGCTCTTTTCGTTGAATGGTTCTGATCCCCTTGTAAATAGTAATTTAGCCATATTATGTTGAGGTTTACTTCTGGGATATCTATTCTACGCCACTGCTCTAAATGTCTGCGTTTAATGCAGTATCACACAGTTTCGATTACTATAGCTTTGTAATAAATATTGACATCAGAAAGTATGAGATGTCTATATTTCCTTTTCGTTTTCAAGAATATTCTGGCTACTCAGAGTCTTTTGAAATTCCATATGAATTTTAGGATAATTGTTTACAATCGCTATAAAAAAAAACACCTTTGGGATTTTAATATGGATTGTATTCAGTCTGTCAATCACTTTGAGTAGTATTGACATCTTAACCATATTGTCTTCTAATTCATGTACACGGATGCCTTTCCATTGCTTTTGTCTTCTGTATTCTTTCAACATTTTGTAGTTTTCCCTGCACAAGTCTTGTACCTCCTTGGTTAAGTTTATTCCTAAGTATTTTATTCTTTTTGATGCTCTTGTAAATGAAATTGTTTTTTAATTTTTCAAACAGTTTAATATTAGTGTTTAGAAACAAAACATTTTTGTTTGATGATTTTGTATCTTGAAACTCTGCTGAATTCCTTTATTAGTCCTAATAATTTTTGACATATTCTTTGGGATTTTCTGCATATAAGATCATGTCATCTGCAAACAGAAAATTTTATACATTCTTTCCCAATTTGGATGCCTTTTGTTTCTCCTTCTTGTCAAATTTTTCTGGTAGAACTCCTAGTACTATATTAGATAGAAATGGCAAAAGTTGGCATCCTGGTCTTGTTCCTGATTTTAAAAGAAAGATTCCTGTCTTTTACCATTGAGTATGATGTTAGCTGTGGGTTTGTCATACAACTATAAAACTAGAATAGAACAAAGGTGAAAAGCTTCATGACATTGGATTTGGTGATGGTTTATTGGATGAAACACCAAAAGCATAGGCAAAAAAATAAAAATAGATAAATTAGACTATGTAAAATTTAAAAATGTCTGTGAATCAAAGGAAACAATCAACAGAACGGTAAGGTTATCTACGGATTGGGAGTAAATATTGGTAAGTCATACGTCTGATAAGGGGTTAAATTCCAGAACATAAAAAGAACTACAATTCAACAATTAAAAAAACCCAAACTGCCCAAGTCAAAAATTGCCAAAGGATTTTATCAAATATTTCTCCAAAGAAGATATACAAATGACCAACATGGTTGTGAAACGATGCCCAGCTAATTGTTAGGGAAATTCAAATCAAAACTTCAAGGAGATACCACCTCACTCACACTAGGATGGCTATTATAAAAAAAAAAAAGTAACACATTTTGTCAAAGATGTGGAGAAACTAACCCTTGTGCACAGTTGGTGGGAGTGTAAAATGGTACACACACTATAAAAAACTGCTATGATGATTTCTCAAAAAATGAAAAATATAGAATTACTATAGTTTTTCAATTATGGGTATATAACCAAAATAATTGAAAATAGGGTATCAAAGAGATATTAATATACCCAGGGTCACAGAAGCATTATTCATGATAGCTGAAATGTAGAGGCAACTCAAGTGTCCACTGATGAATAAATGGGAAAAAAATGTGGTAATACATACACAATGGAATTTTTTTCTGGCCGTAAAAAGGATGGAGATTCTGACAGATGCTGCAACATGGGTGGACCTTGAGGACACTATGCTAAATGAAATAAGACAGTAACAAACAAACAAATGCTATATGATTCCACTTATATGAGGTAGCTAGAGTAGTCAAATTTATACAGACATAAAGGATTAATGGAATGGTAGTTGCCAGGGCTGAGGAGAAGGAGGAAAGGGAAGTTGTTATTTAATGGGTAAAGTTTTTGTTTTCAAAATGAAATGCTTAGGAGATTGGTGGTACAACAATATGGATGCACTTATTACTGAACTATACACATAAAAATGATCAAGATGGTAAATTTTGCTACATATATTTTACTACAACTAAAAATTTAAAATATATGTTCATTCTAATTCAGAAATATACAGTCAAGTTTCAGAATGAAAGAAGTTAATAAAATTCATACATTTTACTAGTTTTTAAAAACATAGTCCTTAGAATAATGACAAAAATGATTTCTAGTCTGTGGTAAAGCATAATTCCAGACTTAAAATAATACACTAATTTATTATGATTTAATAATTTCTATACTTTCTTATCACAAAAACATCTTATAATAAAAAATGAAAATCTTAAATGTGTTTAACATCAGTAATGCTTTGTTCTTAGATGACTGTTAATATTTAAGTAATTTATATTAATATAATTTGTGTTTCCAATATTAACTAGATTTTTAAAATATTGCTTCCATCATAATAATATATCACATATGTAATACAAGTTGAAAATGACATACATAAAATGTAATTCATACACAAGGCATAGTTTTGAAAACACCCATACATATATTCATTTTGCAATTTATAGAATAATAATTTTTTTGAAATATATATGATTTCACATAAACTTGCATGGTGTAAGGTTAAATGGATTTTAGGAACTAATTTTTATTGCAGTTGATATGTGTTACAAAGAGATGTAACAGAAATCCCATTATTTCAATTGCTGTGCATAATAGTATTTTCTTTGCATGATTTCAATTGAGGTGTAGGTTTGATGTGTGCTTTCTTCCATTAAATCTTCTACTAAACTTCCCTTTCCAACAAAATTCCTCTCATAAGGAATAGTCTTAAAATATTATCAGAATGAAAAATAAGGTGAAACAAACAATGGAAAATAACCACTGAAAAAGGCATACTTGAATGCAAAGAATAAGTGCCAATATATTCGCAAAGCAATCACTCCTATTTCTTTGTAAATTATAATAAAGTATTTATTCATGGGCATAGAATCTGCTCATGGCAATTATGTCAACATACAAAGTACTTGTTATATTTTATTTTCATAACTTCTTAACACTTAAGCAAAATTATAAGTTATTCTAAGAATGATGAAATATTAAATCAAATGGAAGCATAGGCATAGTATTATTCTAATTACAGCAGTAACTTTTTGTTGTATTTCATATTGAGTTCAAGCCAATTTTTTTCATATACATATAATTTAGGTTTTCTCTGGATTTACTAAACTGCAAAGAAATTACATTTATGGCAACTAACTTTACAAATGTCAGTTGCTCAATTACAATCTTATATATAAACTGCCTTTCCTTGCTCTCCCATATCTTTTTAAAATTTCAGTCCATAAAATCATTTAATTTTTTTAAATGTTGAAGCCAGACTTAAGAGATACCTAATAATGTGGATTAAAAATGATGATTCCATTGATTAAAATATATTGAGTGTTTTATTTGTGTCAGGCTGCATAAAGGATTCATTATTTTACAAAAAAGAAACAAAGGCACAGAGAGGTAAATTGCTTACAACTTTTGCCTAAAAGACCCAGCTGGTAATTAACATTGCTAGTTTCAAACACAAGTCTGTTTGACCTCTAAGTAAAAGCACATAATCAATTTGGTATATTCAGATGCTAGGTGTGAACCACTGGAAACTGAGATGGGGCAACTTGACCATCGCAAGGTAACACCACTAGCACATTGTAGAAGAAAATGTTGAGCCCAGGTCTTTTCAGCTCTGAAATCCCCCAAGATCCTTTGCACCATGCTGTCTTCCCAAATGCAAAGTGCATCATTCACCTTCAGTGTAGGTGGGGATGCTAGTTCCTGTCTGCATCCCCACCTCCACAAACCCCTGTCCCAGAAACAATACTAATCGTAAGAATATGTGGTGCCATATAATAGACCTAAGGGAGTTTACCAGCAACCACATTTGAGGATAGTATAACAAAGGAATTGAGAAAGACAAAAGAAAATATAGAGAAGGAAAAAAAGACAAGAGAAAATTTAAAATATAATTTTCTATTTTCCCCTGTAAAATTTATCAGATCACTAAGCATAAAGCAAATAGATTCTTATTTCTGTGTAAATTCTTGCAATCTATTTATATATTCTTATGATTTTAGTGAGCCAATAAATAATATCCTTCTTTCCCCTCCAAAAACAAATTCAGAAATTAATGGAAAAATAGATACAGGAACTGTATTAGACATTTGGGCTGCTTTAAAAAAAAAACCCTAGACCAACCAGTTTACAAACAAGAGAAATCTACTTCTTACAGTTCTAGAGCCTGGAAAGTCCAAGGTCAAGCAGCCAGCAGATTCAGCATCTGTTGAGAGCCTGCTTCCTAGTTCACAGACAGCTGTCTTCTAGCTGTGTGCTCACATGGTGAAAGGGGTGAGGGATCTCTCTGCAGTCTCTTTTATAAAGGCATTAATCCCACTCACGAGTGCTCTGCCCTCAAGCCCTAACTACCACCCAATGACACCATCTCCTAATGCCCTCAGCATAGGGGTTACGTCTCAATATATGAATTTTGGGAGGACATAACATTCAGTCTATGGCAGACCTTATAGATTGAGAGAACAGCATCAGTTTTATCAGTAGGGCTGATTTTGGAACCTTGCTGAGAATTATGTCATCATCAGTGGGCTTCCTCAAACTCTGCATTTGAATTAGACCCACATCCCTCCCCAGTCCCTGACATGAATAGAGAATTGTGGACCTTCACTGCAGAGACAGACTGCTTATAGCATAGATGCCAGCAGAACAGAGACACACTCTGGAGACAAACAGAAGGAGAGAGAGAGAAAGGAAGAGAGAATGGGCCAAGCCGAGCATGGTCAGTCTCTTCTCCAAGTGAACCAGTCAGTTAAGATATAAGGACACACCAGTCTCCTATGAGCAAACAAGACAGCTCCATTCTAAAGATCTACTGACACCATCCCATTGATTCTCTATGGAGATGCAGTAACACAACTTCCCTTCTTAAAACTCACCATTTTAATATTAACCTGTTAGAATCATATCACCTTAACATGTTTAAGAACTTGGAAATAATGGTATGATTTATAATTATTAAGAGAAATTCCTTGGTTCTTTTTCATGAACCAAGCCAATTAGATCCAAATCAACATTACTGAGTTATTTTTCACTAAGGAGTTTCAGCAACATAATTTGTAACTTCTAATAAACAATTGTTTACATTTCATTTATAAGAAACTTTCTGATAAATAGGTCTTCAATAGTCAAAATCATAGCCCAAGATTTTAAGTCAACTTTAGAGCTATTTTTAAATTATTTTGTTATTTAATAAGCACAGTCCTATGCCATTTGCATTAGAAAGTACTAGACAGAAAATCAATTTTAATGGGCAAAGAGACTGCATAACTGCAAGCAACTAAAATTTTCTGGTAATGAGTATATAAACATGTGCCAACCTACTTTTATATAACAAGATGCAGTGGGCATCCATCTTGGTGATTGGGTTTTCAGAGCCCCTGTGTCAACTGTTGCCTATACTTCCAGGTACTTAATTAACAACATTTAATACCAAGTGTTATCTGAGGCTGTAAACCTCTGACTTACCCCAAAATGTCCAGGTTCCCATCTAAAATCACTTGTCATACCACAAACCAGGAAAATCTCAGTTTGAATAAGAAAAGACAGTCAACAGATGCCAAGTACCAATATGATACAGATGATGGAATTATCATACAATGATTTTAATCAGCCATCATATAAATGCTTCAACAAGCAATTACAAACATGCTTGAAATAAATGAAAAAAGAGAAAGTCACAGTGAAGACATAGAAAGTTGCAGTAAAGAAATGGAAGTTAAAAAGACAACCAAATGGAAATTTTATAACGGAAAACACTATAATTTTAAAAAGCCCTCAAAGGATGGACTAAATAGTGAATGGAAAGGAGAGAGAAAAGAATCATAGAATCTAAAGATAGAACTATAGAAATTACCATATATGAACTACAGAAGGAAAATAGACTGAAAAAAAAAAGAAAAAAGAAATGAGCAGAGCTTTGGGAACCTGCTGAACAAAAGAGCTAATATTTGTGCCATTGGAGTCCCCAAGGTGGATGGGACTGAGTAAATATTCAAAGACACAAATGGATAAAAATTTTCCAAGTTGGCAAAAGCCATAAGCCTACAAATTCAAGAAGCTGAACAATCTACAAACAATGTAAACCCAAAGAAATACATACCAAGACACACGCGTAGTCCAACTGTAACGGCAAAAACTGGAGTCACGCTGCCGAGAGAAACACCTAGAGGTACATGAGGATGCAGAGAGAGAAGAAATTTATTAACGCCGGTGGGATCAGAGGGGATCCTCTGCCAAATTCCGAGCACCCCCGGTCAGGGGGACTTGTCTTTTATACTTCAAGAGCAAGGAGGTGGTACAGAGTGGCTTATACCAGGAAGTATACACATACTGAAGTTACTGTGATTTACAAGGTAGCTGCTGCAAGGGGGAGCTGTTTACGGGAGCATGAGCTGCAGGCGTTAGTCAATTTCAATTTCTTTCTTTATAACATCAGTTTCACAAACATTCCTGTGGGTGTGGTGACAAGCAGTCTTACAGAAGCAGATTAAGCAATTAACATACATAGGGTTACAGTTTGTCCGTTTCAGGTAAAAGGCTTTTAGTGAATTTCCATTTTCCCTCACAAAACTTCTGCATACTGGATACAAAAAACCCTTAAAAGCACAAAAAAGAAATGGCACTTTACCTATAGAGGAAACAACTCAAACTCTAGTGTATTTCTCACCAAAACCAGTAAGGGCAGAAACAATTAGCACAGCATGATCCAAGTGCTGAACAAAAAGAGCTGTCCACCCAGAATTCATACCCAGTGAAAACATCCTTCAGGAATGATGGGGAAATCAAAATATTCTTAAAATGAAGTAAAACTAAGAGAATTTGTCATCAGGAGACCTACCCTATAAGAGTGGCTAAGGAAGTACTCCAAAGAGAAAGTTAATGGTTAAGCAAGGAATCTTGAAATATTGAGAGGGAGGAAAGAACAATGGAAAGGATGAAATATGGGTGTATACAATAGCCTTTCTCGCTCATCCTGAGTTTTCTTAAAGCAAAAATTAGGCATCACTTCAAACTTATTAGAATAGCTAAAATTTAAAATAATACAAAAATGCTGTGAGTGTGAAGAGATAATAGATTACTTATATATTGCTGGTGGTAGCATAAAATGGTGCAGAAATCCAGAAAACAGTTTATCAGCTTCTTGAACAACAAAATTAAAAAATAAACTACACGTGCACCTATCATAACACTCAGTAATCACACTCAGCGCCCTTTCAAGAGGAGAAAGAGCCCAAAGCCCTCTTCCTGTCATGTGCAGATACAGCAAGGAGCCGGCCACCAGCCAACCTGGAAGAGGCCCTCAGGCCCGGCACCCACAGCACCTTGATCACCATCTTCCCGCGGAGCGCAAGCCGCGCGGTCTGCGGTATTCTGCCAGGGCAGCTTGAGCGGACCAAGACGCTGAAGTGCCAAGGACAGGCTTTAATCAGGCATACACCACTGTGTGAGCTGTGCAGAGCTGATGCTACATTTTAAAGAGAGAACAGAGCAGTAGGGAGTGGCGTGGCAGGGGCGTGGGTAGAGTCAGGGAAGCGAGGAATCACAGAGAGCAGGAAGGCTGGGTCATTCCACGTGAAACCCGTCTGCGTTTGCTAACAGGTGCTGGTCAAAGCCGGGCTCCCGCCCTCCCGCAGCCTCTGTGCAGCACCCTAGCTCAGCTGTTGGCTGCAACAAACAGTACGCTCTTTTGGCAGCCTTGTGTTTTCTTAGGCCTGCAGTCCCCAACCTTTTTGACACCAAGGACCGGTTTCGTGGAAGACAGTCCACGGATGGGGTGGGAGGGGGACGTGGGCACCTCGGCTCCACCTCAGATCTTCGGGCGTTGGATTCTCATGGGGAGCGCCCAACCTGGATCCCTCGCGTGCGCAGTTTGCAGTGGGCTTCACGCTCCTGTGAGGGTCTGATGCTTGCTGATCGGACGGTGGGGGGCCGGCAGGGCGGCTATAAATACGAAGGTACAAATGGACTTCACTACTAGCTCCACTGCGGCTCACCTCCTGCTGTGAGGCGCTGTTCCTGGCGGGCACTTTAAGGGGGCTAAGTTCAACCTGGTAATGTGACCTTGTGTTGTTAGAAAGTGTGTCAATGTTTGTTCAAGTCTTTACATGTCAAGTCCTAGTCCAGAAGGGGGCTCAGAAGAGCCTGGCTAGAGCTTGGTGAAGGGGAGCGTCTGCGTTGGTGGGAATGTAAAACGGTGCAGACTACGGATTTCTTAATAGTTAAGATTACCCATATGACCCCACAATTGCACTCCCAGGTGTAGATATACTAAGGAGAAATGAAAATATATGTTCACACAAAAACATGTACACTACATTTATAGCAACATTATCCATAATAGTGAAAATATGGAAACAATCCAAATATCCATCAACTGATGAGTAGATAAACAAAATGTGGTGTGTACACACACACACAGACACACACACACAATGGTGGAATATTAATTGGCCATAAAAAAGAAAGAATACAATATATATTTTAAAATTATTTGAATTTTTTAAAAGATAAGGAAATGATGACAATGTACTTTGAGTGTCATAACATATGTAGGAATAAAATAATGAACCACCACCACATAAAGGCTGCAAGGAGAGAAAGGGAAGAATACTGTTTTAAGGTTCTTATGTGAGGTGGCATACTATCACCTAAAGGCAGACTGAAAAGTTAAACTCATTATAAACCCATAAACCACAATTAAAATAAAGCAATAAAGAGTTACAGTTAATAAGCCAATGAAATCAAATCAAAATGAAATCACGAACATTATTCAGTTAATCCAAAAGGAGGTAGACAGAGAGGAAAATATGAACAAAGAACAAAATGGATAAAGAGAAAAGGAATAGCAAGGTCATAGCAATCACATTACATTTAAATGGTCTAAATACCCCCAATTAAAAGCCAAAACGCTAAGATGTATTTATGTGCTGCCTAAAGGAGAGCCACTCCTGTATATATAAATAGATATAAAGCCAGAAATAGGTTAAAAGAAAAAGTAAAAAAGAAAAAGAAACATAAGTTATTGTAACCAAAACAAAGCTAGAGTGATTATGCTAGTATCAGATATGTGAATTTCAGAGCAATAAATACTACCGGCCCCAAAGAGGGTCGTTTTATAATCATAACAGGATAAATTCATCAATAGGACATAACAATCCTAAACATTTATGGACCTAATAACATCTTCAAAGTAGATGAAACAAAACCCGAGAGAATCACAGGGGAAACAGATGAATCCACAGATATAGTCAGAGATATTTAACACACCTCTCTAAAAAATTGGTTGAACAAGTAGATGTAAAAAACTCAATGTATAGCAAATTTATTTTTAAGAGTCTGGATGCAACTCAAACGCCCATCAACAGGTAATATATTCATACAATGGAATCTTACTCAACAATAAGAAAGAATGAACTATTGACAGGTGCAACATATATCAACATAATTATGCTACACTAGTTATATTGACAGAAAGCAGGTCAGTGACCACCCAGGGATGGGAGTGTGGGGAAGAGGAGGGAAGGTTACAAAGGGGAATTTGGAAACTTTTGAAGTGTTTTGGTGATGACTGTGCAAGTAGTGTACACACATACCAACACTCACCAAGTTGCACAATTTAAATATGAGCAATTTATTGTCTGTCCCTTATATCTCAATAGCTATTACATTTTTTTGTAAGAAGGTGAATTCTATTATCCACCATTAGAGAAGGACATGATTATTTTCCCAACTGTTTCATGTAGGTAAGAGGTGAGACTGTTGATTATATACTCATTTCCACTGGTAAATGTGTCCTGCAGCATCAATCAATCTGTCTTTCCTGCCACATCAGTTCTGTGTCTCTTGAATTGTTTCCATCACCCTCCAATCCTGCTCAACCTCCAAGGAGATGTGTGGCCTTTGGAAAGTTTCCAGCAGTGCCTGAGCTTCCTAACCAGCTGAACGAGGGTTATAAGAATATCCTATATTCATTGTCATTTGTTTTGAGGATTAGTGGGCTAGGTGATAGTTAACATATATGTACAGTGTTTCAACAATATTTTATAGAAAGTTGTCAAAAACATATCTTACTACTTTCTTTTAATATTGCCATTCAAACAAACAAAAAAAATCCCCTGCTTCTCTTTCTGTCAAAACTCATCAAAAGAGTCGTCGATAAATTCTTATTTCACCTCCTCATTCCCTGTTCCTTTCTCCACCCACTTGATGTCAACCAGGATGTTAATCTCAACTCTCCTCTGAATTTGTTTTCGAAAGCTCAGTGACGTCTCTCTTGCCTGCTTCCTCCTCAAGCGTCGTTTCACGAGCTGCCTCAGAACCGCCCGACGCTGTGGACCGCTTCCTCCTCATGAAAACGTTCTCCTGGGTTTCCTCTTTACTCACTGACTTCATTCTCCATTTAAGTTACAAGTGTCTCCTTCTGTTTCCGGTTTCTGAACGTGAAATTCCCGCGGCGCAGGCCCGGTGTTCACTCGCTGCCTGTCCCCACGCAGCACCAGGGCCCCTCCGCAGCCGGCGCCTCCTGCGTTTACATCTTCAGGCCTGACGTTTCCTGTGAGGTTGAAGCTCATATATTAAATTGCTCAGTTAAAGTTTCACCTCAGCTGTTTATTGAACATCGAAAACCACACATGTCAAAAAGACAACCCCCACTCCCATCTCACCGTCATCATTTCCTTAGTATTTTATAAAAAAAAATCCGGGAGCGGTCTCGGAGGCACGGCCGCTGTCGCTGTGGCCTCCTCTGCGGTTTCCTGGCTTCCGCTCGCGTTACCCTCTGTCCGTTCTCCACTGGGCAGCCAGAGCCTTCCTGAATACGCATCAGAACACATCACTGTGTGATCTGTTTTTCCTTGTTTCCTAATTCACTTGGCATGTAAATTATAACTTCATACTGAACTATAGTGCTCTAAATGATCCCTGACTTTACATCCCCCCTTTGCCCTTCGCTTTTGACCCTCAAGGCATATTGGATTCTCTACTGTTCTTCCCAGACAATAGGCTCATTCTATCTCAGGGCCTTTGCACATGCTTTTTCACGTGCACGGAATGGTCTCCCCAGACGTTTGGGCAGCCCTCCTCCCTGCACCTCCTCAGAAACATGCTTTTTTTTTTTTTTACTACTTGCTATAAAATGCATCAACTCCTGACACCTTCCTTCTTTCCTGATTTACATTTCTTAAAACCATTTCCAATATCTGATACTATATAAAACATTCATTTATTTTATTTTTAATGTTCATCTTTCCTCATCAGACTGCAAATTGTGTCTTTCTACTGCTGAGAAAGTAATGATTTTAATCTAATTCCATTCTGAAATTATTTCAACTAAAAGCATATTGTGTTTGTTTTTTTTTAAAGAAAGCATAAAAGTACATTTTATTTTAAAATTTGGTTGGGGCAATACTATTATAATCCCAGAAGACATGAATTCTGACTGAATAAAAGCTATAAAATTTCCCAATATATTTTCAGTCATCCAGTTAATAAATATTGAGCACTAAATACATAGCCAAAGTATTGTTAGGCCCTTAAAAAATAAATATATCAAACAGTGTGAAAGGTGAACCACTATTTGTGACATGTCTATAATAGTAAGTGCCAATGTCTTGCTTTTTAAATTGTTTCATTTTAAATCCAGTGCCCTCCTTCCTACATTCCTATACCCTTGTATTGTCATGTGAGGGAAAAATAGAAATTGACTAAAAACCTTTTACCCTGAAACGGACAATCTGTAGTATGTTAATTGCTTAATCTGTTTCTTTAAGACTGCTTGTCACCACACCCACAGGAATGTTTGTGAAACTGATGTTATAAAGAAAGAAATTGAAATTGACTAATGCCTGCAGCTCATGCTCGGTAAACAGCTCCCCTTGCAGCAGCTACCTTGTAAATTACAGTAACTCCCGTATGTGCACACTTCCTGGTATAAGCCACTCTGTACCACCTCCTTGCTTTTGAAGTGTAAAAGACAAGTCCCCCTGACCAGGGGTGCTCAGAATTTGGCGGAGGATCCCCTTTGAGCCCACCGGCCTTAATAAACCTGATGTCTCTGCATCCTCGTGTACCTCTCGGTGTTTCTCTCAACAACGTGACTCTGGTTTTGCCTTTACAGTCAGACTTAAAGAATCTTAAAATGTAGTTAGTAAGAACATACATCTCCAACATTTATGAATTAATGCAAGTAATAAAGACCTCAAAAGGTATAAATGACTATTTTTAAAATTGCACTTTAGACAGAGGTGTGAATAAATGATTCCAACCAGTTATTCATGGAGGGCTTAAAGCAGGAGATGATTTTTGAACTTGACTTTCACAAGTGAGAAGCAATTAATGGCAGCAATATGCCTAAATGCAGAGTACTCTAAAATAGGCAAATTGGCAAGCAATCATATATGAACAGAAGGCTGTGTTCACAGGGCCAGGAGAAGGAAGTGAAGTGTGGGGTCAGATTGTGAATAACTCTGAGTGTTTCACTAAGGAGATTAGAGAAATTGAAGGTTTTGGAGCAGAGCAATGCAAGTTAGGGAAAAGAAAATCTAGAATCATGTAGAAAAGAGATTGGTTAAGAGGTAACCTGAGGTAAAATGAGATTAGGTATTATATCACTTTAATAGCCCAAATGAGAGGTTGAAACAAAAACTAGGACAGTAGCATTGGGCAACAGAAGTAAAATGATTTAGAAACTACTGAGAGGGATCTAGTCCCCGTCCTGCCTCATTCTGGATATTAGTGTCTTATAGTTGCTGTGGACAGGGTCCCTAAATTAAATTTTCATGTGTAAAAAGGGAGTAATGTATGTGAGCTAGACCAGTGTGTTAAGAAATTACTGGGTCATCAGTGGCATAATGTTCAAATTGCTTGGTATAAAAAATATTTTTAAAATACCTATCTTACCACATGCTATAATTATGATTGGAGATTATGGAAGATAAATAAAACTACAATTGTTGTTAAGAGATGTATGGATTCCAGAAAACTCAAGAAGTCATTCTTCTCCAGATAGGTTCAGACACAACTGAGAGGCAAAGAAAATAGGCAAGGAGAGATTAAAATGCCACTTTTCTTAATGATAGCATTATTAATAAATACCTACTTACTTGATTACAGACAACAGATAAGTGCAGCCCCCCTCACAGGGTAAGGGTCTGCCCTGGAAAACCTAAAACATGAAGGAACAGACATTTTCGTCTTTCCTCCCTTCCTTCCAGCGGGATCGCAAACACAGAGGAAACAGGATGGGGCTACGCACACCCAGTGGCTCTGCCCCACTCACCAGGCAGACAGCAGAGTTCTCTGATTCCTCTGTAGGCAGGATTGAGTGCGGCAGGAGTCAAAGGCCAGAGTGTCCCGACGCGGGGGTTATTCACCGGGAGGAAAACATCCCCACTGAGCAATAGGTGTGTCTTACTGATAACAATGCCAGAGTGGACTAGGAAAGATGGGTACGGAAGCAAAACAAAAAAGATTCTAGATTGAGATGGTAGCTAAGTAATGGTTTGTGGTTCCCTCTCTGCATTACCTCGCTGACGTACAGACAGCCTGAAATAAGACAGCAGACGGGAAGAGGTGCCACTAAAGGTGCAAAACAGGAGATGGGTGAGGGTGGGGAGGACGTGGGTAATTGCAAGCCACCGTTCCCTCTGCGTATTCCAACCACAGCCATACAGAGGCTTCTAACAACAGAAGTCGGGATACAACCTTGTTATTTGGGAGACAGTAGACAAATGGTGACTACAGAAGGATATTTTAAGTTATTGAATGATTGAAGGAGCTTACTACTGAGTATTTCTGGGGAAGAAAAACACTAATAATTGTCTTCCAACTAAGAGAAAAAAGATAAAAATAAATTAAAAGTAACATTTCACTATAAAATTCCTGGGGTACTCACTAATGTATTAAGAGTAAAATAAGATAAAAAGTATTCATATAACTTAAATATAATGTATATTTTTAAAATTTGGATATTTAATATATAAGATAACAGATAATGCTGACAATAAGAAATAAGCTTTACTTCTGTTCTGCTTTTTTTGTTCAAAAAATTTTTATTTTAGAATAGTTTCATATTCATATTATATAGAATAGTTTATATTTACAGAAATGTTCCAAAACTAGTAGAATTGTCATTACACCCTACACTGTTTCCACCATTCTCAAAATTAAGAAACCGACATGGGTACGTTACCATTAACTAAACTCCAGACTTTATTCCCATATCCTTGGTTTCTACCTCACATCCTGTTTCTGTCCCAGGACCCCATGCAAGACACTGTATTACATTTAATCATCATGTCTCCTTAGGCTTTTCTGGGCTATAACAATTTCTTGAACCTTTCTGTTTTTTTGATGACCTTAAGAGTTTTGAGAAATACTGGTCAAGTATTTTGTAGACTGTCCCTTAATTATGGTTTGCATAATTTTTTTTCTCATGCTTAGACTGGAATCATACATCTTTTGATAAGAAGACCTCAGAGGTAAGTTGCCATTTTCATCACATTGTATCAAAAACACATACTATCAACCTGATTTATCACTGTTGATGCAACTCGTTATCTTAATTTCAGAATATTACAGGTGTACAAATGTTTTGAGTACATGATTTGCTTTTGTGCAGTTTGAGTCAAGTTATAAGTACCATCTTTCTAAGCAAAGTATCACAAGAATGGAAAAACAAACACCACATGTACTCACCATTAAATTGATGCAACTCTGGATCACTGGCTGAGGCAGTATCTGCCAGGTTTCTCTACCTCAGAGTTACTCCTTTCGTACTCTACTCTTTGGAGTGAAGTCACTATGTGCAATCCATACTTATGGGGTGGGGATGTATGCTGTACCTTCTAGAAGAAAAGTACCTTTATAAGTTATTTGAAATTCTTCTGCACAGAAGAGTTTTGTCTCTTCTTCCCTATTTTTTCATGCATTCAATCATATATTTACATCAGCTTGGTTATAATCCATTATTACATTATTTATTTTGTTTCTCTAGTTGTTCTACTTTTGGCAATTGGAATCACTTTCAGTTGGCTCCTGTGTCTCTTTGAAATACCCTGCAATTTGGGGGCTTTGAGAACTTCTTTAATTTCTAGCATTACAAAGCGCTCCAGGACTATCTTGTATATTCCTCACCCAGCTCTGAATCAGTCATTTCCCCAAAGATCCATGTATTGGGGACTGGTATTAGAAACCAAGATCTGGGCACTGGCTGTGCTCATTGCTACTGGGGTTTCACTGCTTTTAAGGCCCTGTCAGTCAGTGGACAGATGTAGGGAATACATGTGTGCCTCCTAACCCTCGTATTCACACATATCTTAATATAGATACACATATCTGTTGTACCTCTATTAAGCTAAGCATGGGTCCTTAATGACTCTTATTCAGTACCACAGCGTTCATTCTTGACTTCCCCCTTAGCTTAGCTATAATCTTCTACTCCAAAAGCGAAAAAAATGGCTCCCATCGTATACTATCCAATTACTTATTTGTCCAATTGCAGCATATATGTATGGTAGTTTTAGCGTTCTTAACCCATACTCCCACGGGACATAGCTTTGCCAACTACAGCACAGTGCTTATGTACACCTCTGTTGTCTTTAGTCTTATAGTCTCTACTCATTTATGAAGTTACTTAGGTAAATTTTTCTTCCACATCCTTCAGTGAGGTTATGGCATGTATTTGCTATACAGATAGATTCTTTGTCATAGCCCACATTTCATCCTGGGATAATACATCCTCCTAATTAATATACTTTTTAAAAATTTCATTAATATTTACTCTTGGTGCTATAAAATTATATGGAATTTGAAAAATGCATAGGATTATGTGCCACCACTACACTATTATAGAGAATAATTACACCATCCTAAAATATGACATGTACTTCACCTATTCAACTCTCTTTCCTCCTCAAACCCCTGGGAACTACGGATAATGCTTTTGTCCATTGCTATAGTTTGACTTTATTCAGAATATTATGCAAATGGAATAATACAGTGTGTAGTCTTTGCACACTGGTTTATTTCACTTAGCAATATGCCTTTAAGATTTATCCATATTGTTTCTTAGATTTATAATTAATAGTTACTTCTCTTATATAACTATACCACTATATGGATGGCTGAATATAAGTGTGCCATTGCATGGATGAAACACAGTTTGTTCATTCACCTACTGAAGCATATATTAGTGGCTTACAATTTTGGGAAATTATAAATAAATAAATATCAGTAAAACTGTTATAAACATTCAGGTGCAGAAGTTTGTATTGGCATAAATTTTAAATCAACTGGGTAAATAACTAGGAATTCAAATACTGGATCATATGGTGAGACTATGCTTAACTTTGTACAAGATCTTCCAAACGTCTTCCAACATGTGGGCCAGTTTACATTTTCACCAGCAATAAATGAGAGATTCTAATGCTCTGCATAGTTTCCAGCAAGAGTTACTGTCTTATTTTTGCACTGGAACCATTCTAAAAGGGATGTAGTGCTATCTCCTTGTTGGTTTAATTTACATTTCCCTGATGATAAATGATATTGAGCATTTTTTCATATACTTATTTGCTATCTGTATATCTTTTTGGTGGATGTTTGCTCAAATTGTTTGCCCATTTATTAATTAGGCTGTGTTTTTTCTTATTGTTGAGTTTTAAGAATTCTTTGTGTACTCTGTATAAGTTCCTTATCAGATATGTGATTTGCAAACATTTTCTTCCAGGTTATAGCATATCTATTCATTCTTTTTAGCAAAGCAGAAGTAAATACAAAGATTATTTCAAACGAATTTCATATTATTTCTATAACTACTTTATCATGGGAAATAATCTTATATTTTCAAAATATCCAACTGATGATTTTCTTATACATAAGCATTTAAATTATTTTAAAAGTAGTTTTATTACCTCTCTCTACCTCAAGATAAATTTTCAGACTCAAATCTCAGTTCTTCCATGATCTATCTAGATCTTTTCTAAGATAAACACATGAACAAATTTTCTTTTAGTTATAGTTCCAAACATTCTTAATATTTTATATTGGGACTGGCAGTGCATGGTTCTTTTTCCTTAAAAGTCTCTCCCAAAATATGAAAATAATGGAATAAAGGTATATTATTATGTTATACAAGGATTAAAGAGGTATCCATCAAAACTTTTAAAGGCATTATTTTCAGAAGAAATATAAAATAATATAATTCAGCTTATCATTTTATTTAAATTGCAGGTCTGTTCTAATATTTCTTCAGTAATCAAAAGTAAAATGTATTATGATGTCTATTTTCTAGTAAAGAAAATTTTACTTTTAATTTGTTTAAAATGATCGAAATTTGGTTCTTTTTTTATTTCTTTCATTTTAAAAGTACCTATAAAATAATATAGAACATATGCTATCTTTCAAAGCATGCAAAATTGTGAGGGAAAAATAGAAATTCACTAAAAACCTTTTACCCTGAAATGGGCAAGCTGTAACCCTATGTATGTTAATTGCTTAATCTGCTTCTGTCAGACTGCTTGTTGCCACACCCACAGGAATGTTTGTGAAACTGATGTTATAAAGAAAGAAATTGAAATTGACTAATGCCTGCAGCTCATGCTCCCGTAAACAGCTCCCCTTGCAGCAGCTACCTTGTAAATTACAGTAACTTCAGTATGTGTACACTTCCTGGTATAAGCCGCTGTGTACCACCTCCTTGCTCTTAAAGTGTAAAAGACAAGTCCCCCTGACCGGGGGGTGCTCAGATTTTTGTGGAAGATCCCCTCTGAGCCCGCCGGGGTTAATAAACCTTATCTCTCTGCATCCTCGTGTACCTCTTGGTGTTTCCTTTGGCAACGTGACTCCGGTTTTTGCCATTACATTTTTGGTTCCCTGACTGGGAAACCCGACTGCGTTAGCCCTTTGTTGCCACCGGTGTGGGACGGGGCACTGGCTGACTGACCCTCCGACCACAGAAGTCAGGCACGCCAGGTCCGAGTTCAGATCAATCATCTTTGGTGCTCGTCGGGGCTCTGCCGGCCACTGACCCAGAACCCGGCCGGACACAGTGAGAACACAGACGAACAGCCAGGAATCGTCTGAAGACCTCAGACACGGTAAGGTCCTGGGACCCATCCCAGTCAGGCCTGTCCCAACGGACAGAAGAGGAGACTGATCACCTCCTACAGGCAGAGGTTTCCCTGGGTGGGAATGTTTAACCTCTCTGGCTGTGTGTGTGTGTGTGTGTGTGGTGAGTGACTGTTAATGGTTCCACAGCTCCGGCTACGGGATCTGACTGAGTCCTAATCTGAGGTTCTGTGACAACAACATATGGCATAATGGTGACTCACTTTCCCAAAAGGGGGGGTGACCTGCTCCAGGACTTATACGGGCGCACCTTAGCCAAGTCGTGTCCTAAGTCCCCGCGAGGGGAGTGGCCAGACAGACGCCTGAAAGTTTATCCCATCCCTTGTGCGGCACCGTACAATCTCACACAATGGGAGGGTCTGAGTCCAAGCGGACAGTGTTAGGATGTATGCTAAAGAATTTTTAAAAAGGGTTTTTCAGGTGACTATGAGGTGCAGATGACTCCGAGTCACCTGCGCAAACTTATGTGAGGTAGAGTGGCCATCTTTTGAAGTAGGGTGGCCAGACACAGGCACCTTAGATGTCCAACTTGTCAGAGCAGTCTGGGATGTTTTCACAGGGACCCCAGGCCATCCAGACCAGTTCCCCTACATTGATTCTTGGCTTGAGGTAGTCCAGACCTTGCCCCCATGGGTCCAGGTTCTGTTCAGGAAAGGGAAAGAGTAGGATTCTTCTGGCCTGTGAGCCCACGAAGCCTGGATCCAAGGAGTCACCAGCCCCTATCCACCAAGAGTCACAGGAGGAAGAACTGCCGCTGCTGCCACCCTATAATCCAGCCATCCTGAGCTCCGATCCACCGGTTCCTGACATGCCACCCTCATCTGCCTTGCCACCCCAGCAATCCCCGGAACCAAGCCCAGGGACCCCCGTGGCTTGCCATCTCTGTTTGGCACAGACCCAGGAACCAGCCCTACTGATGCCCATCTGTGAGGTCCGAGGCCAGCCCTGCGCTGCAGAAGATGGCACCATTCATCCCAGGCAGCCAGTCCTGTATTATCAACCCTTCTCAACTACAGACCTCTTGAATTGGAAGCAACACACCCCTCCTTACTCTGAGAAACCTCAAGCCATGATCGACCTCCTTGAGAGTATTTTTCAGACCCACCAGCCAACTTGGAAGGACTGCCACCACCTCCTCCTGACACTCTTCAATACAGAGGAGCGGCACAGGATCCTCTTGGGAGCCCGCTGCCGGGCCCAAGAACACGCTCCCAGGGGGATCCTGGATGTTGAGCAATGGTCCCAGCAAGCCGTTTCCCACAGCACACCAGCCTGGGACTTCAACACTCCTGGAGGTCGTGACTTACTGATCCAGTACCGAGAGGCCTTCCTGAGTGGCATCCGAGAGGGTGCCAAAAAGCCTACCAACATGAACAAGGCTGCCCAGACTGTTCAGAGGGCTGATGAGGCACCAAACGACTTCTACGAGCACCTCTGTGAAGCATATCAGATCTACACACCCTTTGACCCTGTAGCTCCAGAGAACCAATGCATGGTGAATGCAGCCTTTGTAGCATAAGCCTATCCTGATATACAGTGGAAACTGGAGAAGCTCGAAGGCTTTGCAGGCATGAACATATCCCAATTGATGGAAGTGACACAAAAGGTATGTAGAAATCGGGACTGGGTCGCTCAGTGGGAAGGAGAATGGAAAATAAAGCAGAAGGCAGCACTCCTGGCGGCAGAACTAGGGATCCCCGCTCCACCCCCACAACCCAAAAATCACCCCGACGGAGGCTGATGGGGGTGAAGGCTCTTGCAACCAGACCAATGTGCATACTGTAAGGGGACCGGGCACTGGAAAAATGAATGCTGAAGTTGAAAGCCGGACAATGGAAAAGGAATCCACCCCAGAGATACCAGCTAGAGCCTGAAACTGAGGACCTTATAGGCCTAGCTGGGGCCAGTACTGACTAGGCCCGACCGGGTTCCTTCGACGTTGGCCCCCGGGAACCTATGGTCGTCATGGAAGTAGGGGGCTAACCAGTAAGGAGCCGAGCATTCAGTGGTCACAACACCAGAAGCCCCCTTGACTTACCAGGAGACCACCATCATAGGGGCGACTAGGGACCAGCAAGCACGCCGCTTTTGCCAAGCACGGACCTGCCAGATGGGAGGCCACAAGGTACAACATGAGTTCCTGTACATCTCAGTCTGCCCCATTCCCCTGCTCGGGCGAGACCTCCTGCATAAACTGGGGGCCCAGATCACCTTCCGCGAGGAAGGGTCAGCAAATCTTACACTGAAACCCACAAGGCCGCTCATACTAGCAGTCACCATCCCGCAGGAGGCTGAGCGGCAGCTGTTTGCAGAGGCGGAAGAAAATCAAGATCTGCCTGACCTCTGGCAGGACTTTCCAACAGTATGGGCGGAAGACAACCCCCCACGTCTGGCGCACCAACACACGCCCCTAATAATAGACTTAAAGCCAGGGACCTAGCCTGTCAGAAAGCGACAGTATCCGATCCCGAAGGAGGCCCAGGAAGGAATCCAGAAACACCTGGATAGGCTCCGGAAGGAGGGCATATTGGTAGAATGCCAATCCCCTGGAACACCCCACTGCTGCCGGTCAAGAAACCTGATGGGAGTTACCGCCCAGTCCAGGACTTGTGGCTTGTCAATGAGGTTGGGGTAACTCTCCACCCGGTAGTGCCTAACCCATACACTCTTCTCAGCCTCCTTCCCCCGGATGCTGCCTGGTTCACCTGTCTGGATTTAAAGGATGCCTTCTTCCGTTTGAAACTGGCCCCACAAAGTCAGCCCCTCTTTGCCTTTGAGTGGGAAGAACCGCAAACCGGGAGGAAAATGCAACTCAGGATTCAAGAACTCACCAACGCTGTTCGGGGAAGCGCTGGCCTCGGATCTTGCAACTTACTCGCAAGACCACTGCACTCTCCTCCAGTATGTAGATGACTTACTCCTGGCAGCACCCACTCAGGGAGACTGTCTCTCAGGCACTCGAGCCCTACTCCAACTGCTCACAGATTCTGGGTACAAAGTGTCCTGGAAGAAGGCCCAAATTTGCAAACAACACGTCAGATACTTGGGCTTCCACATATCCCAAGGGCACGGAGCACTGGGCCATGAACGGAAACATACTATCTGCACAATACCATGACCTGAGGGTAAGAGACAACTCAGAGAATTCCTGGGAGCAGCAGGGTTCTGCCGGATCTGGATCCCAGGATATTCATTGATAGCCAAACCTTTGTATGAAGCCTTGCGGGGACCTGAGGGGCAGTCAATCGAGTGGACAGACCAATGAGAAGAGGCATTCAAAGCCATAAAGGACCTACTACAAAAGGCCCCTGCACTGGGACTGCCAGACCTGACCAAAGACTTTAATCTCTTTGTGCATGAAAGACAACATGTTGCAGTTAGGATAACCCAGACTGTGGGACCCTGGCAGAGACCTGCGGCCTATCTGCCTAAGCAACTGGACCCAGTAGCCTCTGGATGGCCCCCCGCCTACGAGTTCTGGCAGCCACTGTCCTGCTGGTCAAAGAGGCAGATAAACTCACATACAGCCAAAACCTCTCTGTACGCATACCACATGCGGTTCTTCACCTCCTTAATAGCGTGGGACATCGGTGGCTCTCTACCAATAGGCTGGGTCAGTACCCGGGGTTGTTGTGTGAGAACCCCCAGGTTACTCTAGAGACTGTGTGAACTCTGAATCCTGCTACCCTCCTACCTGTTGAGCCGGGGCCACCGGATCACGAATGTACAGAGGTGATGGAAGAAATTTGTGCAAGTAGACCTGACGTAACAGACACACCTCTGACTGCCCTGGACCTGGAACTGTTCACGGATGGCAGGAGTTACATTCAGAATGGGAAACGATTCTCAGGTTATGCAGTTACCACGGCCAGTGAAGCATCCTACCAGGGCCTTTGCCTCACGGGTGGTCCACACAGACAGCTGAACTTTGGGCCTTAATCCAAGCCCTCAGAATAGCTAAGGACAAGAAAGTAAATATCTACACTGATTCCAAATGTGCTTTTGCCACCATACATGTTCACGGGGCCATTTACAAGGAAAGAAGACTGCTGACTGCAGGGGGTAAAGGGATAAAGAACCAGGAAAAAATTCTTCAGTTGTTAGAAGTCATGTGGGAACCCAGAAAAGTAGCAGTCATTCATTGCTGAGGGCACAGAAAGGAACAACTACAATAGCTACTGGAAATCATCTGGCAGACTAAGCAGCTAAACAAGAAGCAACCCAGGAACAAGAGACCAAGGGTGAGCTGTTGGTGTCTAGTAAAATCCTCCTAGCCCCAGAGTGGCCGGACAGGCTGTGTTATACACTTGAAGAGGACCAGTGGGCGAGACAAGAGCAGGCCAGAAAGACTGACGATGGGTGGTGGCATTTACAAGATAACAGGACCTTCATCCCAGGAAACATAGTCTATTCGGTCGTTACCCAACACCACAACTTAGGCCATATGGGGAAAACTGCACTCGCCCACCTACTTGCCAAGGCCTATTACATAGCCAAACTCCCAACTCTGGCTGCAACGGTGTGCGCCCAATGTGACACATGTGCCTGAAATAATGCCACAACACAGCCGAAGCCTGTACCTGGTGTTCAGTACTCAAAGGGCCACGCCCTTTGAGGATGTTGAAATAGATTTCACAGAAGTGAAGCTCTGTCGGGGATACAAGTATTTGTTAGTAATGATCTGTACTTACTCAGGGTGGGTAGAGGCTGTCCCCACCAGAACAGAGAAGGCTCGAGAGGTAGTAAAGGCCCTCCTAAGAGAAATAATTCCTCGGTATGGCCTACCGCTCTCATTTGGAAGTGACAATGGACCTAGTTTCATAGCAGAAATAATTCAAACTGTAGCCAAGACACTTGGAATAAAATGGAAACTTCACACTGCATACAGGCCACAAAGTTCAGGGAAAGTAGAACATATGAACTGGACCCTTACGAACACCCTAGCCAAGCTATGTCAGGAGACAAACCTACCATGGGTAGACATGCTCAGCTTAGCGCTTCTTAAGGCCAGATGCACACCAGGGCCAACAGGGTACTCTCCCTTCGAGATCTTATATGGGAGACCCCCCCATCACCAGAGGCCTCAAAGGGTATGTTAGGCAGGTAGGAGAAATGAACTTACAAGGTCAGCTTATACAGCTATCAAAGATGCTACAGCAGATTAGCCAGACAGTATTAGAATGGGCCCCCTTGGCCCTGGGGGCCCCAGTACACCCACACAAACCAGGGCACTTAGTGTGGGTAAAAGATTGGAAGAAAACCCCCTTAGAACCCTCCTGGACAGGCCCTTTACTGTAGTATTAGTCACACCCACTGCTGTCAAAGTTGCAGGAATCGCCCCATGGATTCATCATACCTGAGCAAAGAGGGCAAGTCCGGAGAGCCAGCAGGACTCGTGGGTAGCACGGCTGGACTGGGACAACCCACTCAAGCTGCTCCCGCATCAGAGATCCGCAGTGACATGGGACACAGGGAGTCTCCAGACTGCTGAGAATGAATGAGTCAGCCTGAGTCAGACATTAACATCAAACAGTTTGAACTCGGACTTGTTGGGTTATTGACTCTGACCTTGGGTATAGGACTTGGGGCTGTGACACCAAAAGAGTGGACATGGATCCAGAGAGCAGGAATGGTCCTGCTCTACAGGGGCATGGTAATCATACTGTACTGTTTTTTACCTATGTGTTAATAATGTCAATTTGGGCCATCTGTGGGGCAGTGGACATTACCACAGCCCTGGGAGTTTCAAGTGAGGAGCACTTGGGGCGATGAAGGAGTCATTAACTCCATCCAGTGGGATGAACAGTCCCCTTCAGTTATCATCCAGTTTGATGTATGTGGGGCCATGGATCCAAATTCCAAAACAAACTGTGGAGGGTTGAGTTGGGAGAGAGAGTATACTACCAACCACAAATATCTTTGCCTCAAACCTGATTTTAACCCAACCTATTGGCGGTGTCATGCCACGGCTGAATTTTACTGTGGCAACTGGGTATGCACCCATGGGTGTACGGGTAACCCAAGTAGTCCTTTAGAAAAACTGAGGGCCCCTAATAACTGTGGATCGGGGACCTGCAACCCCATTACATACAGGATCAATAACCCCAACAAGTGGACAGACAGGATTGCTGGCATCAGGGTGGACGGTAGAGGCAGAGATCCTGGAACAATCATAAAAGTATAAATGTCTACAAGCCCCAAGTACAATATTACAAGCCATCGACACCCCCAACTTCTGTCCGAGTATTAGGTGAGGACACCGCCCACCCACAAGAATATAGATATCGGTGTGAAATTCCCCAGATCTGGCTGAAAGATTTGGTAAATGCCGCACACCAGATCCTCAATCCTACTAACCAGCAGCTAGCTGCTGACTGCTGGCTGTGTGCCCCGGTGACCTCATGGACATATACTGCCATTGGGGTCAAGGATTCCACCCCCATCAAACTTGCCAATACTATCTGGGAACCAGCCTTGCCAGTCCTGAGGCCTATCCAAACCCTTGGAAAGGCCTCGTGTGTCTTGGGAAAAGGCAACAGGCCAAATATAACCACTGATTGCCTGGACATAACACAATTGGAAGATCAAGCATATCAGCCACCAAACAGTACATATTTCTCATGTGCAGACGGGGTATACAAGAGGCTGAATGGGTTAAGTTGTAGCCTATGTGCAATTGTAATCCTTTCTCCAGACATAACTGTCATACCAGGATCAGATGTTGCTTACCTCTCCCCTCCTGAGCCACACCAGACCAAGCGAGTCCCTGTCCTGGTTCCAATATTGGCTACTGTAGGTCTCCTGGGGGGGCTGGCCACCAGGGGAGCTGTCCTAGGGGTAACGTCCCATCAGGTTAAACAACTAGCCTCACAAGTAGGTATTGACCTCAGCTCGGTAGAAAAGGCACTGTCAACCCTCCAACAAGAAGTAGACTTCCTAGCGGAGGTGGTACTCCAGAACCTGAGGGCCCTAGACATGTTAACAGCAAGCCAGGGAGGAACCTGCCTATACCTGAAAGAACAATGTTGTTTTTATGCCAACCATTCTGGGATAGTGCAGAAAATTTAAGCCAACTACGGGCTAGAATCCAGAACCGCATAAAAGAGAGAGAAAGCCAATCCCCATGGTGGAATCTGTTCCAGGATTGGACCCCCTAGATTACACTCCTGCTCGGGCCCCTACTGGGACTAATACTTTTACTAACCATAGCCCCATACATACTCAAATATCTGATCTCCCTAATATCTAGACAAATAGAGTAAAGTTACAGATGGTGCTACACCATCCATACCAACAGGTATCACAATATGAAAACAATAACTACTCAGGTGAAGATTCAGTCTGAGTATTGAAAGGAGGGAATGTGAGGGAAAAATAGAAATTCACTAAAAACCTTTTACCCTGAAACGGACAAGCTATAACTCTATGTATGTTAATTGCTTAATCTGCTTCTGTAAGACTGCTTGTCGCCCCACCCACAGGAATGTTTGTGAAACTGATGTTATAAAGAAAGAAATTGAAATTGACTAATGGCTGCAGCTCATGCTCCCGTAAACAGCTCCCCCTTGCAGCAGCAACCTTGTAAGTTACAGTAACATCCGTATGTGCACACTTCCTGGTATAAGCCACTCTGTACCCACCCCTTGCTCTTGAAGTATAAGAGACAAGTCCCCCTGACCGGGGGTGCTCAGATTTTTGGCCCTCTGAGCTCGCCGGCGTTAATAAACCTGATCTCTCTGCATCCTCGTGTACCTCTCGGTGTTTCCTTTGGCAACGTGACTCCGGTTTTTGCCGTTACAAACTAAATACAAGCACTCCCTTATGTAAGAGAAAACGGAATCACATATTAGATAAAATCACTATTGTCATTCACAATATGAGACATGAAACTTACAAATGTTACTGCAAGGAGTGTCAGAGAGGAGCTTGCTCCATTTGTCCATCTTATGCAATAAGTCAGGCTGTGAAAGAAGGGCCTCGGGTCACCGACTGTAAAATCAGTTTCTCTGTTTCCCAGAGGGGTAGAGAGCAACCGAGAAGCTCTGATCCGTGCATGCAAAGTGGAGGTAAGATCCCTACTTTTTGTAGAGTCACAAGTGCACAATTGTCTGGCATGTGTAGGACACATCCTCCAGGGTGTTTGGGAGTTTAGCTTAGATGAAGTTCAGATAGCAAATTACTTTATAAAGAAAATCAAAGGATTACTTGAAAATGTCTGAACCTGTAATTTAGAACTATTTTTAGCAATTAACTGAAGTGCAAATAACCATTGTTTATCCACCTAAAATAGCTATGTTAATACTGTGAGGGAAAAATAGAAATTCACTAAAAACCTTTTACCCTGAAATGGACAAGCTGTAACCCTATGTATGTTAATTGCTTAATCTGCTTCTGTAAGACTGCTTGTCACCACACCCACAGGAATGTTTGTGAAACTGATGTTATAAGGAAAGAAATTGAAATTGACTAATGCCTGCAGCTCATGCTCCCGTAAACAGCTCCCCCTTGCAGCAGCTACCTTGTAAATTACAGTAACTTCCCTATGTGTACACTTCCTGGTATAAGCCCTCTGTACCACCTCCTTGCTCTTGAAGTATAAAAGACGAGTCCCCCTGACCGGGGGTGCTCAGGTTTTGGTGGAAGATCCCTTCTGAGCCTGCCGGTGTTAATAAACCTGATCTCTCTGCATCCTCTTGTACCTCTCGGTGTTTCCTTGGGTAACGTGGCTCCGGTTTTTGCCATTATAATAACATCTCCCTAACTACATAACTTGCTAGTTTTACACATTTTTGTAGATAATTAATGAAGACTGTGACCATGAATGCCATGAGCCTGCTACCTGGTTTCTCCAGATCATATATATTTTCCTGATGTGCTGAAATTATGGATTTCTTTGCTACCAAGCCTTATTTAACCTCTTACAATTTTCTTAATATAGTGCTCCAGGGAGATGACAATTATACATAACTTTCATTTAGTATGCCAAATTCAATTTTTTATCTTAAATTTTTCTAGCCAGTCATCACAATAGCCACGAGACATCATAAATGTAGTTCTTGACTTAAGGGGCTTGTTATTTATTTGTGTGGATAAAAAGAACATTGATGGAAATTCCAGAAAATTAATCAATAATCCATCAGTGTGGTAAAATGTGATTAAAAATAATGAAACACTTCTGCTTACACTCTGTTTGATTCTCTTTTATAGAGATGTATAACCAATAAAAATACAATGAATTCTGCTGGCTCTGCAGACGACAACCAAGTCATTAAGAGAGGGCAAGGAATCATGAAATACAAGGCAGGTAAGTGTGATGGTCCTTCATTGATAAGCTGTGTGGCTTTGTTAGGAAGTCCTTTATAGCTCCTTTAAAGGTTTTTATATTAAAATTAGAAATGGTTTCCACCCCATAATATTCTGAAATAAAAAAAAAGAACTAAAAAACATCTTAAAAAAAAAAAAGAAATGGTAACACAAGAATAGAAGGATTATGTGAAAATAAATGAGGATGGACAACGAGTACCTCTGTGATGGCATTTTATAAATAAAGCTTCAGATTGCCTAGGGAATGAGAACCAGGTAACTTTTCTATTCTTGCTTCACCTACGTCTTATTAAGGGACATAAAACATGTCATTGTCCTCTCTCTATGGTATACTGTAGTTTTTCAGAATAGGAGGGCCAAATTAATCGAACTGATCTTCCTCAAGATGCTATTGTAAAGACTTAATAAATTAAGTTTTATAAAATACTAGCAAGAATATAGTAACATTCTTATTAATTATAAACATGTACATTTTAGAGGATCATGCTCAGTAAAATGATTCCTTCATGTTTAACACAAAACTAATATGAAAACAGTAGTCTGAGCATGTATGTATTAGCCTACTATATAAAATTGTATTATACATACAGGAGAAATGGTTGGATCATTGTAGTTTCATAATTATATTTATAAAGTAAATTTTAGAGAATGTTGGATAATCTTAATGTGTTAGTACTCACTAGTTGTTTGTGTGGCTTTGGGCACCTTAGTTCACATGTGTAGTGGATGATTTGTTGTACTGCCTGGATTCCCCCTTCAAGACCAGGCACTCGCTTCCTCAGCTACTAGAAAGTTAGTAGTCGCAGAGGACCCACAGCTGAGTTCTTCTAAACATCTGTGATACCCTATTGGAAATATTTTCTCTCGGCATATCAATACCCTATATTTTATTAATGGTGTATTTCATTGTACAGATTATTTTTAGTTTTCTCATTGTGAAACTTACTGGTCGTGTATTATAGGGATTGTCTTTAGGTATGTCATTTGACAAAATACATATTCACGCTCTCTGTTTTTCTGATGCTTTTACCACTATGTTCCTTTAGTATTTATATAAAATGAAAATATTATCTTAAATTAAGTGAGATGATTTATAATTTTAAATGAATAGCTAGTTTTCCCCAAATCATTTCTCAGGTGATTTATTTTTTTCCCACATATTTGACATGTCTTCTCTATTATAGCACTTGTATTACATGTTAACGTATTTGTTTTCATTTGTTTCACTGATTTGTTTCCTCCTATAATAATATCAAGGTGTTTCGATTACTTTAATCTTTATAATATTACTTGATTTCTGGTAAGGGAATTCAATCTATTTAGCCACACCTAGATCAAGATACAAACTACTTCCAGCAACCCAGAATTCTCCCTCTTGCCGCATTTCAGTGAACATGCCCTCAACTCAGAGTTTACCTCTATTCTAACTTCTATTACTGTCAAGTTTTTTTGCTGGTTCTTAAATGTAGAATAAATGGAATCATCTAGTATGTACTTAATTGTCTAACTCCTTTGGTTTATCATCATATCATTGAAAATATCCCTGCTGATGCATTTATCAGTAGAATGTGTAGTATTATCATAACTGATATATGACAATTTATACGCTGTCATTTTAGGCATTTGGATTATTACCAGTTTCTGCATATTATGAATCAAGCTACTTAGAGCATTATCATAATTGCTTTTTGGTGGGTACTTATTGCATTTGCATATATGCATAGGAGCAGGATTGGTGGAACTTAAGATAGGCATATATTATATTTTTGTTTAGTAGATACTGTCAAACAGGTTTTCAATATGGTTGTACTAACTTGTCATCCCACTAACAATGTATCAGACTTCTAGTTCCTCCATATCCTTGCCATCAATAGATATTCTCAGTTTGCTCTGGATATGCTGTTTGTTTTATCCATAATGTGTGTATAGTGGTATTTCATCATGGATTTAACTTCCTTTTTCCGGATTAGTAATGATGCTGAACACCTACTCATATGCTTACTGGGAATTTTTATATTCTTTTTAGATGCTTATTCATGTCTTTTATCCTTAAATGACTACATGGGTCAGATAATTTACAAAAAACTAACAATACAAGATTCTATAGAACATACTCACAGGAAACTTTTAATAAAGGCAAAATATAAAAAACAGCAGTTTAAAAAACAAACAAACAAAACAAAACAATAAAATAAAACATGCTGGCAGACATTGGGGGCCTAGTAGATTTTCAGGCTCAGTGCCCCAGAATCCTCTCTTGAGTTGCTTAATATTCACTTCATCTCTGCATATGGGCCATCATGGTAGGAATATTGATTTCAGGACAGTTCTCTCAGAAGTTTTCAGGAGAGTCTTTTATGTTGCTGTAGTCAAGGTAGGCTAACTGATGGGTTACACCAGGTGTTAGTCATTTATAGACAAGCTTGCTCTAGGTATTACCAAGAGAGTTCAAAACTTTAAACAGCATATGATAGATAATTAATTAGCCCACTCATTTTTTTCTTGGCCAAGAGTCAGTTCAACACCACTTGTCCTTGGAGATAAGATTTGGGCTCCCAAGTACAGCTAAAAAATTACTTGTACACATACACATTTTTAGAATTTGGCTTGCTGGTCTTTATCTGTGATTTATTTATCATAGATATGTAGGAGTTCTTCGCATAGCCTGAGATTTTTGGGAGTTTCTTCATATAGTTTGAGTGGTATTCCTTTGATGGAAATAAGGATTACAACTATTTTCTTCCAGCGTATAGCTTTCTTCTCACTCTCTTAGTGGTGCCTTTTCATAAATGTAATTTTTTACAAAGCATAAAAAAATAAGCAAAATTGATCCTAAGTAATAATTAATTTTGATATACAAAATTAATTTTGGTTTGTTTTCACAAGTATGTATTCTGCTTTTATTAGGTGGTCCATAACACGTTAGGTTCGCCTTTATACACTCCGGGAAATTGCCTACAAAGAGCACCTCCATCCGTTCTTTCTCTCCCAACTAAGTGCTCCAGCCAATCCTTCAGAGGGTTGAAGTTCTGTATATGCATTACAAAAACCTTTATTCTCTCAACTCATCTTAAAGTAAACTTTGTTTCCTATGAATTTAAGCCCATATTTACGACATTATCTATTCTAAAATATTTTTCAGGATTCTAAATTCACTTCATCTTTATATAGGTACTCTACCTTTTATTTTCAACAAAGCTATTTTGTTTTTATACTTTTTATTTAAGTGGATTTAGGGGGTACAGTGGATTATTTTACCTGGATAAATTGAATAGAGGAGAAGACTATGCTTTTAATTTAATTGTTACCTGAATAGTGGACATTGTCCCCAATAGGTAATTTTTCATCCTGTACTCCCCTCCTCCCACCTTCTCCATTCTGAGTCTCCAGGGTCCATTAAGTCACTCTGTAGGACCATGCATACGATTGCTTAGCTCCCACTTATCAGTGAGAACACATGGTATTTGGTTTTTTGGTCCTGGGTTACTTCACTGAGAATAATGGCCTCCAGTCTCATCCAAGTTGCTGCAAAAGACACTATTTCATTCTTTTTAATGGCTAAGTAGTATTTCACAGTATATATTTATATATGTACACCACATTTTCCTTATCCACTTGTCAGTTGATGGGCACTTAGGTTCATTCCATATCTTTGCAATTGTGAATTGTGCTGTGGTAAACATATGAGTGCAGGTGTCTTTTTTATAAAATGACTTATTTTCTTCTGGGTAGATGCCCAATAGTGAAATTGCTGAGTCAAATGGTAGGTCTACTTTCAGCTCTACAAGAAATCTCCATACTGTTTTCCTTTGAGGTTGTACTAATTTACACTCCCAGCAACAATATATATGTGTTCCCTTTTCATCATATCTGTGCCAACATTTGTTATTTTTTGACTTTTTCATGATGCCCATTCTGACTAGAATAAGATGGTATCTCATTGTGGTTTTAATTTGCATTTATCGGATGATTAGTGATGTTGAGCATTTTCTCATATGTTTGTTGGCTATTTGTGTATCTTCTTTGGGAAAATATTTGTTTATGTCTTTTGCCCACTTTTTAATGGGGTTATTTATTATTTTCTTGCTGATTTGTATGAGTTCCTTATAGATTCTGGATATTAACACTTTTTCAGATGTATAGTTTGTGAATATTTTCTCCCATTGTATAGACCGCCTATTCTTTTAATTATGTCTTTTGCTGTGCAGAAACTTTTTAGTTGAATTAAGTCCTGTTTATTTATTTTTGTTTTTGTTGTATTTTCTTTTGGGGTCTTAGTCAAAAATTCTTTGCCTAGGCCAATATCCAGAAGAGTTTGCTAAGTTTTCTTCTGGAATTTTTACAGTGTCAGGTCTTATATTTAAGTCTTTAATCTATCTTGAGTTAATTATTGTATGCAGGAAGAGGTATCCACTTGTACCTGTTTCATTCTTCTGCATATGGCTCTCCAATTTTTCCAGCACCATTTATTGAATAGGAGGTCTTTTCCCCGGTGTTTGTTATTTTCTGCTTTGTTGAAGATCGGTCATAGATGAATGGTTTTATTTCTGGGTTCTCTATCCTATTGTACTGATCTGTGTGTATACTTTTATACCAGTACCATGCTGTTTTGGTTACTACAGGCTTCTAGTATAATTTGAAGTTGGGCAGTGTGATGTCTCTAGATTTATTCTTTTTGCTTAGGATTGCTTTGACTATTCAGGCTCTTTTGATTCCATGCGAAATTTAAGATTATTTTTTTCTAATTCTGTGAAAAATTACATTGGTATTTTGATGGGTGTTACATTGAATCTATAAATCACTTTGGGCAGTATGAACATTTTAACAATATTGGTTCTTCCAATCCATGAGCATGGGATGTTTTTCCATTTGTTTGTGTCATCAAAGATTTCTTTCATCAGTGTTTCTTAGTTTTCTTTGTACAAATCTTCCTCCTTCTTGATTAAGTATATCCCTAAGTATTTTATGGTTTTGGCAGCTATTATAAGTGGTATTGAGTTCTTGATTTGATTCTCAGCTTGGCTGTTATTAGTGTACAGAAATGCTACTGATTTGTGTACATTAATTTTGTAACCTGAGACTTTACTGAACTCCTTTATCAATTCTAGGAGTCTTTTGGAGGAATCTTTAGGGTTTTCCGGATGTAAGATCATATCTTCAGCAAACACAGATAGTTCGACCTCATCCTTTCTGATTTGGATGTCCTTTGTTCCTTTCCCTTGCCTGATTGCTCTGGCTAGGACTTCCAGTACTACGTTGAACAGAAGCAGTGAATGTGGGAATCCTTGTATTGTTCCAGTTCACAGAGAGAACACTTTCAACTTTACTCCATTCAGTATATGTTGGCTGTGGGTTTGTCATATACATCTTTCATTACTTTGAGGTATGTTCCTTCTAGGCCTAGTTTGTTAAGGATTTTTATCACAAAAAAGTGCTGGATTTTATTGAATTCTTTTTCTACACCTATTGAGATATCATATGGTTTTTGTTTTTAATGCTATTTATATGGTGAATCGCCTTTGTCGATTTGCTCATGTTGAACCATCCTTGCATCTCTGGGATGAAACCCACTTGATTGTGGTGTATTGTTTTTTTGATGTGCTGTTGTATTCGATTTGCTAGTATTTTGTTAAGGATTTTTGCATCTATGTTCAGGAGCTGTAGTTTTCTATTTTTGTTGTGTCCTTTCCTGGCTTTGGCATCATTATAATACTGGCTTTGTAGAATGAGTTAAGGAGGATTCGTTCCTTCTCAATATTATGAACAGTTTCAGTAGGATAGGTGCCTGTTCTTCTTTACAGGTTAGAATTCAGCTGTGAATCTGTTTGGTCCTGGGCTTTCTTTTGTTAGCAAGTTTTTATTGCTGATTGAATCTCACTACTCCAGTCGCTCTGTGCAGGATTTCCATTTCTTCCTGATTCAAGCTTGTGAAGTTCTATTTTTTCAAAAATTTATCCACTTCCTCTAGATTTTTTTGTGTTGCTGTAGTATCAGTTGTAATGTCTCCCTTTTCATATCTAATTGAGCTGATTTGAATCTGTTGGAGGGTATTCAGGCGCCAGTGGCGATGGACTAGGTTGGTACTCCTTGGTTCCGGGGCCCCTGGAGAACGTTTCTGAGTCTTGCTTCAGAGGAATCTGGCAGAGAGGGGTGGATGCACTGCGCTGCTCTCCCGCGTGTCCCTTTTCCCCTGTGGTTGGCACAGACCACACAGGTGCTGGGAGATGTTTGTGTGGAAGGGCGGGCTATTCCCCAGGCTGCTGCTGAAAGCTTAGGTCTCTCTCCTTGGTGGCAGTGGAGGAGGGTGTCCGTGGGGACTTGCTGGTGCCTGTGTCTGGGGGGTTGGGGACATGCCTGGCAGCGTCAGCAGGGGCATGCGGCTGCAGCCATGAGAGTCTGGTCCAGCCAGGTCTCCCAGTAGCTGGAGCCATGGTGGGGGGCGTAGCTCACTTGGCAGCTTAGAAGGGGCAAGGAACGGTGGGCGTTTGGTCCTGCTGGGTCCCCCGGCAGTGGGAACTATAAAGGAGGGCAGAGCCCGCTCAGCGGAGCTAGCAGGGGCGGGTGGCCTTGTGTGTTTGCTCTTGCTGGGGCCTCCTGGCAGTGGCAGTAGGTAGGTACTTGACCCAGGGGTGCGAGGGAGTGCCAGGCTTCGGCACTCCCTGCCTGGCCCAGCAATGCTGATGAGGAGGCTGTAGGGGTGGCGCTGGCCCCGAGTCCGAGGCAGCACTCTGGGCTGGGCTCCCTGAATGGCACCCACGGGACCCTGCTGTGTCCCCTCCCTGGAGCAATGTCCCTGCTAGCTTTCCAGCCATCTGGAGGCCCGCGGGGAGGGAGAGGCCCTCTCACAGCTTGGATTGCAAAGTCCACAAGGGTTTGTGGGGCAGCGTGGCTGGGGGCCTCTCGTTGTCCCTTCCCCACATGTGGCCAGGCTGGTCTCCCCACTTCCCTCTCCCTTGCTTTCCGCGCTTCCCCTCGCTTCTCTGTTGAAACCCAGTGCTCGATCCCCGACCGTTGCTCCAAATTTGAATATCTATCTACTGGCCTCTTTTGATGCTTTAGGTGGGAGCAGCGTGTGCACCTGCTTCTAGTCTGCCACCTTGGCCGCCATCCTCCATTTTTGATATACAAAATTAATTTTAATGAAGTCCTAGATATTGTTTTTTATGGTTACTGACTTATGATCTATTACAGAAATTTTTGCCTATCTCAAGTTCAAGAAGATAATCTTTCATGGTGCTTTTTTTCAGAAGTTTGACTTTTTTATCTTTTATTTTTAGGTGCACAATTCATCTTAGTTAATTTGTGATTTTTTTTTTATTCTTACCACTTGGATACCCAATGGCGCCAACACCATTTATATATATTTATATATGTGTGTGAGAGCACACGTGTGTATATATGAGTAATCTACTAATGTGTGTACATGTGTGAGATTTCTTCTCGGCTCTCTACTCTGTTCTAATGATCTATTTTCCTAAATTTGTGTCAATAGCACCTGTCTTATTTACATTATCTTTGTATTATGTTATACACAAGTGATGAAGTATACTACAAGTCTTTCAGCTTTGTGGTTTATATTTTTGTTAATATTTTGGGGCTATTCTAAATCACTTGCATTCTCATACAGATTTTAGAAATATTAAATAGTTTGTAAATTTCCAAATACATTATGGGACTTTAGTTGTGATCTCATTGAATTAAATATATAGGTACATTTGGGGGAGAAGTAACATCCTAACAAGATTGAATATTCCAATCCATCAAGATGATATATGTCTTCTTTAATTTCTTTCAGTGATATTTTGTAGTTTTCAATATAGAGGCCTTGCATATCATTGCTAGGTTTAATCATAGGTAGTTAACATTTTAATACTATTGTAAATAGCATTTAAAATTTTTTTCCATTATTTTTTGTTAGTTTATAGATATATTTACCTTTTGTATGTTGAGTTTCAACCCAGTACTCTTGTTAAATCCACTCATTTAGTGAATTTATTTATAAGTTCTTATTAAGTACCTATTTCGATTTCTATTTTCATTTGAGGGTTTACCAAAAATGTGTGTTGCGTTTAGCAAATGTGTTCCTACATCTGTTGAGTTAATCATGTTTTTCTTTTTATTCAGTTAATGGGATGAGTTGCATTGATTGAGTTTTCAATGTTAAACTGAATTGCACTACCAGAAAAGTACCAACTGATATACTACCTTTCTGATATTTCTGTGAATTCGTTTTGCTAATATTTTGTGTTTTTGAGTCAATGTTTATGAGAGATAGTGGTTAAAATTTTTTTTCTTTCTTCCTCCTTCCTCCCTCCCTCCCTCTTTCCCTTCTTCCCTCCTTCCCTCCTTCTCTTCTTCCTTCCTTCCCTCCTTCTCTTCTTCCCTATTTCTTTCTTTCTTTTCTTCCTTCCTTCCTTCTTTCCCTCCATCATTTCTTCCTTCCTTGCCTTTATAACAGTTTTTCAGACAGTAGTACCTGGATTATATAGGCTGCATAATACAAGTAGGGACGTGCTACTTCCTCCTTGATTTTCTCTAAGAATTTGTGTGAGGTTGGTTTTGCTTTCTAAAAGTTTGATAAAAGTTATTTTTTTAGGCCATCTTGGCTTGGAGTTTTTGTTGTGGGAAGAATTTTAATTATGGATTAATTTTTCAACAGATACTAGGTTTCTAGATCTTTCTGCTTTTACTTTTGTCAGTTTTTGTAAGTTGTGTTTTCACTGAAAACTTCATCATAATTTCACAAATTATTAATATACATGTAATATTTATATGTACATATAGATGCCCAGCATTTTTTTTCTGATATTGGTAATGTGTAGTCACTCTCCTTTATTCTTTATAATTCTTGCTACAGATTTCTCTATTATATTAGCCACTGTTTGGGCTGCATCACACAAGTTTTTCTATGTCCTATTTTTGTTTAAAATTAGTACAATGTACTTTTTAATTTGTCTTCTCTTTTTCCATTGATTATTTGAAAGGTGTTGCATAATTCCTGAATATGGCATACTTTTAAGATATCTTTTTAATGATTAATTCCTAGTTTATTTCCCCTGTAATCAGAAAACATACTCTGCATTAGTTCATTCTTTGAAGTTTTTTGTGGCCCAGCATATTGTCTCTTGTAGTAAATGCTCCATTTGCAATTGAAAGTAATACATCTTGGAGATTTAGAATATAATGATCTTTTAATGTCAGGTAGGTTAACTCGATTAATCATGTTCCAATTTTCTGTATATTTACTATTTTTTCTGCTTCATTTATCAGTTATTGAGACATATGTGTGAAAATTTACAATGTGTGTGTGTCTATTTCTTATGTTTGTTCTGACAATTTTTTCTTTAAAATTTGAAGATATGATTTTAAGATGTTAAGATTCTAGGATTACATATTCTTCTGTTGAATTTTCCCTTCTGTTACTATAAATTATCTGTATTTATAACTAATACTTTTAGTTTTAAAGTCTAGTGTGCCCAATTCTTAATTAAGTTGCAGGAACATCTTTTGAATAGTGTTTGCGTGATATATTTTTCCAACTTTGACTTCAGTTATTTGTTTCCTCTATCTTGTGTTTGTTTTAAACAACTGACAATTGTATCTTTTTGTCTTTAATATTGAGCCTGACAATCTTTATCTTTTAATTGGGGTGATTAATTCATAGATGTTTAATATGAGTTGATGCAGATGGGTTTTAAGTGTACCATATTTTCATTGATTTTTAAACTTTTCTCATCTTTTTTTTTTAAATTCTTTCTTTTCTGATTTTTTGGGGAAGAAATCAGAAAACTTTTAGCAAGTTTTCATGAAATTATTTCATTTTATCTCATTTAGGTTACTATTTATATTATGGCTTCATGAGAATTTCATATATATTAATATGTTTGATTCATTAGAGTTTTCTTTAAATTGATAGTTTAATCATTTCTCAAGTAAATCAAGAAACTTGTAATAATGTACCTCAATTTATTATCATTCCTTCTTTTCATTATTATCATATTTTATTACTATTTATGTAATATAACTCAAAAGACACTGTTATTATTGTTGCTTTAGTTAGTCAAAATTATTTGATCCTTACCCACACATTTGTCCTTGCTGGTGATCTTTATTCTTTCTTTCACAGAATAGCCAAGGTTCACTCAAGGAAGTGGAATATACATGTTATTGAATAAGGGGTTTCCTATAGGAATATAGAAACCAGATTTTGTTGAAATTGTTGGAGAACCTGGTCAAGAGGAAGCCTGAAAGGAGACTTTGGAGTGTAAGAGCAGTTACCAATAAATTAGAGAAGCCCAGTATGTCCAACAGCTGAAGTGGGACCTCAAAGACATGGCTGGTGGAGTGGTCTTTGGGAAGCTGCTGACTCCGCCACTCCAGACACAGGTCTCTGGTGATAAATCTGGGCATGGATGGTCACTTGGAAGTACTGCAGACAAAGGAGAGGACAAGCCAGAACCCTCCCAAAACCTCGGCATTGGCCAAGTTTCACATGAAATCGTGGCAACCTTCCAAGAGTGATTTCTCTTGTTTCACTTCTACCTCCCAAGTCAAGCATAGCTTGCTCTTTGGTCTAACTGTGACTTGGAATCTTACACTAAAAGAGCTTCTGGAAAATGTAATTTCCAGTTCAAGTGAGTCAATGATGGCACAATCCAGCAAAGTCCAACCTTTGTTAACATGACATCCACATATCTGGTTCAATGGCTTTTAACTTCCAAATAATGACAAAAGCAAGATTATGCTCATACAGGTTATGATGCAATTATTCCTCAAACAGTGAAAAACATTTCCTTTGATGAGGATGTGTAAAATTCTGCGATGCTATCTTTGGGGGAAGTTCATTCCTCCAGCTGAGTCATTTGGTATTTCACAACATATATGCTGAGGTATCAGATAAACCATTTTAACAAATTTTAGGTTAAAAACAGGTCAATAAAGGACAGAAAAAAATGAAGGGAGAGGAATCGGTGTACATGCACATATTTATATCTAAATAGTGAAGAAACATTCCTAAGTACCATACTTCTCATTTCTGCAACTACTCACATGGTTACAGCTAGCATTTATAAATTCCTTCTCTATCCCTGTTCCCTTAATCCCTAGGAAGCGCATCAGCTTATCCTGGTTTTTTGCCTGGGGGAGTGACCAGAGCTTCATCAATGGTGAGTCTGTGCACTGAAAGTTCTGACTATATTGGATTATAAAGTTTAACATTTGCATTTATCAAAGGGCATGAGAGAACTCAGAAGGATTTCCTGAACTCCAAACTCCTTCCTACCCCCATTGTATAGTAGGGATCCAATTTCCTCCTGATTTCAAGGAACAATCACTGTAACCAATATAGTAATTATCTTTGCCAGTTTATTTCACTGGCCTGAGAAGCCCAGTGTTACTAGCACCATCCTGAGATTTTAATTTAGTGAAACTCTTATTGTGTTTTCTGATCAAAGTCTTTAATTTTTGAGAACAAAGACCTCTAAATCAGCAGGGCCCAAAATTGTAAGGAAAGGAAGCAAAAGTTTTGCCAGTAGTTCATTAGGATGATGATAGAAGAAACCACTCTGAATTTCACATCTTGAACTCAGACGCGTAAATCCTGGCTATGGGAGAATGAGCACCACATCTCAGTACTGATTCAGTCTCACAAAGTGTTGCCACCCAACTGGTGTCATAACTCAGACTTCAATAACACAAATAAATAATTCAATAAACTAATAAATAAGGAAACCTGAATAAAGTATGGATTTAGTTAATAATAACTTATCAATATTGGTTCATTCATTGTATCAAATGTACCATATTAATATAAGACGTTAATAGCAGAAGAAATTAGATGCCAGAACTCTTTGTACTATCTCCCAATTTCTCTATAAATCTAAAACCTATCTAAAAGTAAATTATATTTAAAAAGTCATCAAATATTAAAGGAGAAAAAAAGAAACAAAAGCCATTCCACCATTCCATTGGGTTAGCTGTGTCAGAGTGATAATGAATATTGTTAAGACCAGTAAATCCATGAACATTTGCTCATGCTGCACTTCATTTGCTATAAAATCACTGCCATGTTCAGAATCAATGTAGTGTGGATTACAGTGACATTGAATAATGTGTTAGGTAAAATCACAGACGGGGATTTTGGCAGAGGCACTTTGATCAGGTAAGGATAAGCATAGCCATATCTAGAGTAAGTGCCTATTTCAGTGGAAACAAAGCCCTGCCCTGTTCATAACAGGAGGTGGCCCAATGTTATCAACTTGCCAGGTGACTGGGTTACCTACTCAGAGAATTATGCCATTGAAGGCCTATCGTCTTGCTTTTGGTAAGCCGAGCAATACAAAGCAGTAACCAGATTGTTTTTTGTGAGTGGAAGTCCACATTGCTGAGCCCATTTGTAATGTTTATTTCTGTTGCGAGGCACAATTTGCTCATGAGTCCATTGGCCACGTTTAGGGGCATCTGAGGGAAGAAGCCACCTGGCATCCACTTAACAGCTGATCTTGTCCACTTGACTATTAAAACCCTCAGAGACTACTGAGTATTTACATAAAACAAATATTTTCACTCTCTGTGCCTATTTGGAAAGGTCATCCATATCTTTTCCCAAGACCTCTTCTTCACCAATTTTCCAGTTATGTTCCCTCAAAGTTCCTGATCATTGAGCCAGACAATGATCCATTGTTCATGAATCAGTGAGGATCCATATGACTGTCTCTCTTCCCAGGCAAAAAGAATAATTAGATACTCTGCTCAAAGTTCTACCCACTGGATGGGAGATGGGGAGTGACATTTGCCTTTAGCATTGTCCTTCAGAATCACACCTGAGTGGGACCATAGACTTCCAGATGTCTGTGGTTGGATAGTAGTAGCATATTGTGGAGAATATCTGTAAACCATGAGCAGTCTTTTCATCCTCAGTCAACAGTTCCTATAGTACTTGATGTAGGCCGAAAGAAAGAAAGCAATGCACCAGGAGTGCATGCTATGGGAATCTGAGTCATTTCATTATGAAAATTACTTGTGCTTAATCTCAGCCATAACCTCCACTTGGTGATGGAATATTGGATGAGTCAGACAACGGCTGTTCATGATGGGCAGCTCAGTTTCATGGTAACAGGGTGGCGCATGGCCAGGCCCAGGAGTAAATCAGAAGTTGTTTCCCAAACTGAGAATACTTACCTGCAGAGGATAGAATAGTTTTTCTCCAATTTTAAACAAGTTGAATAATTTATCCTAATAAAAAACAGAGAAAATATGGGAGATTTTGCAAAAATTCAAGTATAATTGAGTTATATTGGGAGAGGAGGATATTTACAACTGATATGAGTTGTGGAATGAGGGAATACAGAATTTGGTGAGAAGACAATTATTCAAAAACTGTTTACAACTTTAGAAAGCCCACTGAATGCCATATAGAAATTATGTAAAAAAGATATTCCTCATTCCATTTGATAAATATTTACCAAATTTGGACTATTTTTCAAGCACTGTGAAAATACAACTTTGATCAAAATAATGGATATTGTCTCTACCTTTAGAGAGTTTATATTCTAGTCAGGGAGATAAGAATAATGAAAGACATGCACCTAAACATATATAGATGAAACATTAAGAAAGCTTAAATACTGAAACAAATAGATTACAGAAATAAACAGTAATAAAAATTTCATAAAATATTTATGTCAAAATATTTACAATAGCACTGTGAATATCAATATTATCATTAAAAACAAAAATAATTTAGGTTTTTAAATTTGTCTTTGTCTAGTGTTTATTTGTGAATCTTTGTAAATTCTATTATTTTCCCAGTTATTATGGCTACATAGCATACATAACAAATTGCCAAAAAAAAAAAAAATCTTGGTGGGTGTAAAACAACAACTTATTCTTACAGATTCTATGAGTCAAGAATTTGGACAGGGCACAGTAGGAATTGTTTGTCTCTTCCTCATAACATCTAGGTTCTCAGCGGGAAGCGTCAGAGCCTGCGGACTGGACATACTTGAAGATTCATTCACTCACATGTCGGGTGGTGGTGCTGGTTGGCAGCTGAGATGTTTGCTGGGGCTGTCTCTAAACAATCATATTTAGCTCCCTCATTAGCCCCAGCTTCCTCACAGCATGTTGGAACATCTTTAGAGTTACATTTTTGTAGTATTAGTCAAAATAATATTGGTCAACTACTTAACAACATTCTTCATACCCCTGAAAGGTAGCCCTAAACCAACACTGGTGATCATGACCAGGCTTGCTGAAGAACAGATGACCTGGTCAAAAATAAAACGTGAAATGATTTAACAGTGAGTCAAAAATAAATGCCTTATATGGTAATAGGCATACATTTTGAGTGTTAGTATGATGTTTCACCCAGTCTGGTGATTTAATAGACAAACTATTCAAAAAGATCCTGTTATCTTGTGACCTGTTATGTAACAGTCTCTATTCACCACTGATTTTGGAAGCACATATACGAGAAATATGGGAGACAGCAGGGAGCCTTGTCATGTACCTATATATTTGTATCAGGTATCTTTTGTAAGTTCTTTCTTTAATGAGTCAATCATGCACTTAAATAAGAACAACCTTGAACCTGTGCCAAGTCAACATTCTCACCAGGATTCAGAAGACCAGCCTTTGTGCTTTGGTTTCGCTCCCAGACTCCAACTCCCTTAGTCCTCTGACTTCTAATTGCTGTTTGTTCTTTCCAACCAAGTAACTCTATTTCCTTGATCTAAGACAGGAATGTTGGTTTTATAGAACTTGGGCATTGTTCCAATATTGTGTGTCTTAGTTCTCTTTAATTTTTAAAAATTATACCTTATAAAGCATTTCTGGAAAAAAAAAGGGTAAATCTAGTATCTTGTCTGGAAAAATAGCTCAAAGTGCTTCTAAATTTTCCTCTCATTTTCAAGGCTATGTGGTTCTAATTTTAACCATCATATAAAGAGTATATTGAAATGCAAAGGGATGCTTTATTAGCTTTACTTTTGCTTTTTTAAAAATACCAGTTCTCCTCAAAGGAGAGGAATGAAAGGATTTTTATTTCTTTATCAAGGACACATTAAACTAATACCACTCCCTCTGCAAAATAATCATTTTATTCTCTGTACTCCAATCCCCAAATCCCATTTTTAGAAGTATTATTTATTGAAATGAAGTAATAATTGTCAAAAAAATTTTTCAAGCTCATGCTACAATGACAGAGTTGTTATTTCCCAGATAAAAGAAATAAACTTCATCTGTTTTCTAAGGCATCCTATGTCCAAATTGTATTCTTGAACCTCTATATTAAATTAACTGAGAAGGCTCCTAGAGTAGTCAGCTTTGGAATAATAAAATTTAACATTTATTAATAACTAGATAGAATCTATCAGAACATATTGTGATTTTCTAATTTAATCTATGTGACAGTCCTTTGAGGTGGGTGCTATTGCTGTACATGGATTAGGAAAGTGAATACAAAGAGCCTTAGGCGCTGGCCGAAGCCCCACATATTTTATATGACAGCCTGAACCTAAGGTTCAGGTCTTTACACAACGTGCGTTGCCTCTCAGAACAGGAAAGTAAGGTGTGAGTGTGAGGGGGTTAGATAAAGTGCCCAAGCTTATATTACTAGCTGTCGGCCCATCCGGGAGTGAGACCCAGACATCTGCATTTCTGTGACTCTGTCATTTAATCTCATTCCGGAAAGAAGCGGTGGTTCTACAAACCGATGAATATTTTCTTCTCTGGCCATTCTGGGAAAGCACTGGTTTACTGTGTTTTCATTCGCAAATATTAAAAGGGACAATGATGAACTCCACAATTAATCATCATTTTTAGGAACGTAGAGTAAAAATGAAACGGATTAAGATTTAAATCCTTGTTCTGTTATGTATTGTCTGTTTTGCAGATAACTTATTTTTATAGGCTTCAGACCCTCCCACCCATATATAAAACTTGAATAAAAAATATCTGCCTTGAAGAATTTATGTGACTATTAAAGGAAATAACATTGGCAAAGCACTTAGCTCAGGGCTTAGAATAGAGCAAGCGCACAATGAATGTTAGCTATTTTTATTGTTGTGTAGAATAGAGTTTAGACCTAGTTTGGTAGGTTTTCTTTATTTTGAGGCAGTGTTGAAAAGTGGGTCAAAAACTATATGCAGGGTCAGGACAATTTCCATGTTAATGAATGACCAATTTCTTTATTTTTGTGAAAATAGACAAGCCTAGTCTTTATCATCTGTTCCCTGAGAAGTGTTTAATTTTTTTTCTGTTGTCAGAAGTGAATTAAGATTGAGGTCTCAAAATGAATTCCATGATAATTTTTCCTCAACTCTGAGCCAGATGCTCTCCATTCACTAAGAACTAATTTAAAATATTACAAAGAAACGGAATGTGTTCTCATTTGAAAAATATCAGTAAATGGACTGAAATAACTCAGGTTGAAACCAGATGATATAATGATAGTCATTTTCTTTCTGCTTTGAGAATCTGTTCCAATACTACATCGGTGTCCTTCCTATTTGAGCAATGACACTATTGGCTGCAATTATTTTCTGCGTGGGGGTGTTTACCAAAAAGACTCATGTGCAATGATTATTTTGCTACACACTATGCACACTTGAAAAGAGACCTTTGATTCCCCAAAACAGCTGTTTGTTGCACTGTCAGTTTTTTATTCGTTCATCTTAAACTCATAATCTGACTGAAAAATTTATGCAAAGAAACTTATCTGCAGCCAGTTCTGACTGTGGCATCCCAGTCCCGGATCACTACCAGGAGCATCACAGAAAGCCACGCATCCCAGCATGGTCCTCCACAGACACCACTGTTGTCCCGCAGAGCATCAGTAAAGGCTTTCAGTGGATATATCACTCTGTTGCACTCTTTGTCTACATGTAGTCTAAAATATTTGTGCCAGGTATATATCCAACACTGCCAGGTTAGGTCTGTATCACTAGCAATGACTGCTGACCCAGATATTTCTTTTACCATTTAGAGTGTTTAAAAGTAAGGTACGAGGTGACATCATCAGAAATAGCAAAGGAAGGCCTCAGATGGTCTTATCCTTTGTAAAAACAAAGACAGCACTGGCTAAATTGTTAAAATCAAATTTTTAGAACTCTGGAAATTATTCAAAACTTGCAACAATCTGAGGAGCACTTATTTAAGAAAAATGGCTGGGGTTCAGCAAGTACAGTGAGCTTTGTGGCATTTTAACTTACCTCATTGTTATCCCTTCTCTTGAGTTCCACAGTAGCCTGGAAAACCAACAGTTCTGCAATCAGGATGAAAATCATCAGCATAATTTGCAGAGATTTCTCATTATTTGACTTATCTGACAACTCCCTGGAAGCCCCCACTTGCAAGGCAAACTCAGAGCACATTCAGTGCAGAGTCTTTTCCTTGAGGATATTTGTTAAAAAAAATAAATAACAGCAATTATTTAGCACAACAATGGCTTGAAGCAGAAATAACAGTTTAGAAAAACAAAAAGCAGACCAAAATTCTTAAAAGAAAAAGAAGGGGAATAGATATATATATATAGGGGAATTTGAAAATATCAGACATATTCCTGGGAATCAAGAAGAGCACACACACTTGCAGGATTGTGTGCATGTGTGGGACTGTGCAAATGTCCAAGAAAGACTAGAGAAAGTCCTGAACTCTCATGTCTCATCGATTTGGAGGCTCTGCACAAGCAGGAATTGATGGCTAAGTCTGAGTTGCAAAGTGCCTGCCTGAGCATTGAAACCATGCGCCAACATGCACCCAGAGCTCCTTGATAAAGTCTTAGATTATTGCTTCCAGATATTTAGGGAAATTTCTAACCAATGATTAGCTAACTTCTACAATAGCTGAACAAAAAATCTGAGTTGACTTATAAAAATTAAAGGAATTTAATTTTTTTAAACCTTCTTTGCTTTATTTTGCCAAATGTTTAAAAAGGCATAAACACCAACTATTCCAAAAAGTAGAAAATGAAGGGACACTTCTGAACTAATTATATCAGACCAGTATTACCCTGATAACAAAACTATCTAAATATATCACAAGAAAATACAACCACAGACCAGTGTTCTTATAAACAGAGACATAAAATCCTAAACAAAATACTAGCAAACCCAATCCTACAACAATTAGAAAGGATTATACACCATGACCAAGTTGATGTATTATCATAACAATGCAACATCTGAAAATCAATTAATATAATACTCCATATCATCAAATAAAGTACCAAACCATATGATCATCTCAATATTCAGAAAAAGTAGTTGACAAAATTCAATACCCTTTCATGGTAAAAATACTAAACAAACTAGGAACAGAGGGGACGCTCGACCTGATAAAGGGTATCTATAAAACATGCACAGTAACACAAATCTTAAAGATGAAAGACAGAATGCTCTCTCCTAGCACTAGATCAGGATGTCTGCTTTCACCACTTTTATTCAACATTATTCTGGAGGTTCTAGCAATTAGTCAAAAGAAAATAAAAGGTAATACAATTATGATTTCTAACTAAAAATATTAATTAAAAGAAGGAAAATTAGTTAAAGGAATTCAGTTTGGAAGAAAGAAGTAAACTCTATTCAGTGATGATATGATCATGTATATAGAAAACCTTAAAAAATTCACTAAAAAGAACTATTAGAACTCAAAAATTAGTTAATTAAATTTTCAGGATACAAGATTAATATACAAAATTAATTGTATTTCTATACATTAGCAACAAACATTCTGGGAATGAAATTATGAAAACTATTTGCAGTACCATTAAAAAGAATAAAACATTTGGAAATGTATTCAATAAATAATTCCAACATTTGTGCACTGAAAACTACAAAGCTGTGTTGGAAGAAATTAGAGAAGATCAAAATAGATAGCAAAAACTCTCATGTTCGTGGATCAGAAGACTTAATAGTATTTAAATGGCAATAATTCCCAAATTGATCTACAGATTGATCCCAGTCCCCATAAAACTTCCAGATATTGTTTTTTTCAGAAATTGATAAGCTCATTCTAAATTCATATGAAATATAGGAAAACTAGAATACCCAATACAATCTTGAACAAAGTTAGCAGACTCACGTCTTGATTTCAAAACTTGCTACAATAATGCAGTAACCAAAACAGTGTGGTGATAGCATGAGTATATACACACAGTTCAATAGATAGAATTGAGAATCCAAAAATAAACTCTTACATTTACAGTCAATTGATTTTGAAAATGGTGCTGTAACAATTGAATGGGAAATAGTGTTTTTACCAAATGGTGCTAGGAACATTGGATATCTACACACAAGTAATAAAGTGGTAATCCTTTCTCACACCAAATACAAAACTTAACTCAAAATGGATCATGGACCTAAGTGTAAGAGTTAAAATTATAAAACCCTTAGAAGAAAACATAAGAATAAATCGTCATGACCTTGGATTTAACAATGGGTTCTTAGATAACAAAAGTGCAGGGACAAAAGAAAAAAAAATAGATAAATAGAATTGTATGAAAAAAAATGTGTCCTTCAAAAAACACCATCAAAAGAGTGAAAAGACAACCTACAGAAGGAGATAAAATATTTGTAAATCTCATATAAGATAGGGTATTTGTAGCTAGGATAAAAAGAACTCTTACAACTCAATAATAAAATGATATAATCCCAATTTAAAATGAGTGATGGATTTGAATATGTATTTCTTGAAAGATGATATGTGAATGGCCAATGAGAATATGCAAGTTCAGCATCATTGAACAGGAATCTTTAATGACTTGCCGAACCTCCAGAGATTATTTAATCTAAAATTTTGTTTCACATTTTAGGATATTAAGCCACTTTGTTTCAAAAGTGGCTTAATCACTTATTAGAAAGTAAATATAGAATAAATAGAGTGTGATGGAATGGAGCTGGCAAGAAATAGTTGGGAAAGGAGAAACCAATCTACAGAGTCAACCCTGCAAGAGGCTAGGTGGGATGGAAACTTGGCTGGGACCCCTGGACTTGAAGAAGATTCAGCGACCTCCAGGGTGGGTTCCGCAGATCAGAAGAGGAGAAACCTTGAGGAGCCGCCAGGAGGACAGAGCAGAGCAGAGGAGAGCAGAGGGAGTGGAGAGTCCTGCCATACTCAGCCCTGGCAACCTCCCTCTGCCAGGAAGGGAGGCACAGACTCAGGGCGGGGCCTAGACAGTGACAACAGGAGGTGTGTTTCCAATCGGGGAGGTGGGACACCACGCTGATGGTAGGAGGGGAAGCGCCCAGCAGAGAGTGAGAGGTCGATGACATGGAGAGGAGGAAGACCCTAGGCTGGGCGTCTCATGGGAGCAGCTGGGCTCTCCCACTATAACAGGCGCGCCAGGCCAGGGAGACGCAGGAACTGCAGGTAAGTGGTGTGTGGACAAGGTGAATAGGTTTCTTCTACCTACTTCTATTTTCTCAAGAGAATAGGCTTGTTAGATGGGCAGCAGACAGTGGACAGAGAGGAAGAGCTGGTGAGGGTTTAGTAGTCGTCCTTGCTACTTTTGTTGAAAGCACAGCAGGTACGCAGGAAGTGCACATGTCGTGGGGGTACAGTGGATAGACTGCTACCAGCTGTGGTGAGAGCAGAGGGCAAGGCCTGGGCAGTGCCCGGCAGCGGGAAGCGGAGGGGGAGTGCTGGGCGGCGCCCAGGGCCCTGTGAGTTTCTTGTCTTTAAATTTCACAGACGCCAGGCCGCCCGGGTGTGCTCTTCCCTGGCAACGCTGAGCGGCTGGAGCGCAGGTGTGAGAACGCTGGGGCAGGGCACCGGTCCCCAGGGCGTGCATGGCACTATTTCTTCCACCCTCTCCCTCCCGCCCCGTGCGGGTAACTGCTGCGAGGAAACTTCCCGGCCCTCTGGCTTCGGCTGAGCCGCGCGGCTCCAGGGAGTGTGGCTGTTCCTAGCCGAGTCTCCAGGTGCAGCAGCCCTGGGCCCAACGTGCCCAGAAGCAACAAGATGCTCCATGGTGTCGGCCCTGGGCCTGGGCTGGGACTGGGTCAGGTCAGTGCGGGGGGGGGGGGGGGGGGGAGGGGGGCTGTCCGGGTGTGACCGGAGTGACTGGCGCGGAGCGGAGGCCGAGCCTTGGACTCAGGGAGTGAAGAGAGGGGCAGGGGACAGGGGCAACGAAAAGTTGGTGGGTTCCACAGCCTGGAAATGTCGCCAGAGACAAGGAATTGCTGATGGGGAGTTCTAGAATAAGGAGCTGGAAGGTCGGAGGTGGCTGGAGCTGAGCCTTTGCAGGAGAGGAGTAGGGGCATCGGGCGGAGGGGCCGGGACCCCGCAGGAAGGCGGCAGAGCAGGGCCAAGGCGCGACAGGGGGCGGGAGGGAAGGGGGCAAAACAGCGTCCAGGGTGATCTTGAGCACGCAGACTGTGCGCGCTGGGCTAGCTGCAGCCGCGGGGACCAGCGATGACACAGGCTCCCCTCAACACTGGGTTCACCGCGCGGAAGTCTACCTGAGGCCTGGACCTCAGGTGCCAGGTCTGAAAGCTCCCCCTCAGAGGTGACACACGTCACGTCCACCCACGCTTAACGCGTGCAAACCCGCGCCGGTGCGCCCAGCTTGGAAGCGGGCTCATCGGATGTGCAGCGGCCCCAGCCGGCCCCAGCCTGACAGACGGGGGGGGGTGGGGGTGGGGGTGGGGTGGGGTGGGGCGGGTAATAGCCCAAGTGCCAGCGAGGACCGAGGCTAGGCGGGGACTTAGGCCTAGGGGTGGGTAGGGAGCCTAGGCTGCGCAGGGTGCAGGGAAGGCCCGGGCGTTCTGGGGCACCACACCCCAAGTCTCTAAGGCCCCACAAAGGGTGCACTGGCCCAGGAAGGGGTGGCAGTGGGGTCAGCCGAGGAGGCGTGTCCGAGACATGGGAGAGTCCCCACGGCCACAGGACAGCCAAAGCAGGAAGGGAAGGAAGGGGGGAAAAAAAAAAGTAAATATAACCCGTTTTGCTCTAGTGGCTTAATTATAAAATATTCTCATTACCTGATTTGCTATTTGCTATTCATTTAAGGATGCCTTTACTTTTTTAGTTGTCGCAGCATGTCTCCTTTTGTTTTTACATATGGTGTATCGATTAAACCTCTTAATGCTATTCCAGATGAATAATAATTACCAATACTCATATAGCACAGACTGTGTGCCAGGGAGTTTTAAATTGCTTTAGGTGTGAACTCATTACATCCTTACAACTACCTTAGGAAATAGATACTGTTATCCCAAATTAGCATATCAAAACTGTAGTACAGAATTATTGAGTAATTCACCCAAGGTCACAGAGATAGTAGGTAAAAAATTTGGAATGGTCACCAGGTAATTTGATTCTTGAATCTTCTTTTCATATATTTCTAAGGAATTTAATTTTGTTCTTATAGACAATTTTTATATAGTGCTAATATTAAAATATTCCCAGTGAGGTCTACAAAAAAATAGATGTCTTGCATTAGCAGATTGGTAGTGTAGATTTTGATTCTTGATTCTTTTTTCCTTTGTTTTCTACCTCCAAAGTATCTATATTTCCTTAATCTTATAGATAACTGTGAGCATCATCGTTTTTGTATGTGAGTGTAAAATTACTGCAGTTGTTTTTATAAGGTGAATGTAAATTATGAGCATTACATATCATTAAAATTCTTCTCATATAAGAAAAAGACTAAGTTGCCAAATATTTGACAGACTGTGCTCTCGTCCAGAAACAACTCACGTTAATTAAATGTGCAAGTATAAAATCTCTTCCTAAGTGACATATAAAATTCCCCATTAGTTTCCAGTCCCTTCTTTCAGGAGTTAATTCTTTTTTACTCTTCCCTACATTCATTGCTCAAGGCTCAGTATTCTCACTTTATTCTTTGGTAAATTGTTTATTTCCTGTTACTCTGTCACCTTTTTTGAAGATGTTTAGGCCATCATAGACATTCGTTACTTTATTTCCACAGAAGTTCAGTCACTAATCCATTGGCTGAGATTGTAGTTTTGGGACTTGTTATGGTTAGTTATCAGCTTTGTTAGGCTATAGCACCAGCTATTTAACTAAAAACTAATCTGGGTGTTGCTATGGAGGTACTTTGTAGATGTGGTTAATATCTACAATCAGTTGACTTTAAAGGAGATTATCCTCGAGAATGTGGATTGGTCTCATCCAATCCATTCAAAGGCCTTACAAGCAAACACTGAGGTTTCCCAGAGAGGAAGAAATTCTCCATCTTGATGGCATCACTAATCCCGCCTGTTTCCAGCCTCTACCGATTTCAAACTTGGCAACTCCCTCAATCGTGTAAGCTGATTCCTCAACATAAATCTCTTATATATATATGTATATCTAGCTATATCTCCTATTGGTCTGTTTCTCCAGCGAGCCCTGACTGGTTATCTTTTTGCTTCACTTCATTTCTTCCTGTTCATTTCTGAACTCAGGAAAATGTTTTCATAGCTGCAACTCTTAGTTATCACTTGCCTATAAATCAAGATGAAGAGCTCCATTCTTTTAATTTTCATTTAAAATGACCCTGGCCTAGAAGGCAGGGTAAATATTCTAGGTGACACATCAGCCAAAGGTCTCTTAGATTAATTACACTACAACTTTTTAAATATTTTGGGTTCCATCTTTATAGTACAATAAACTACCATCAAGATGCAGGCACTGTTAGGATGTCAGTATTCTTTTGTTGTCTGGCTTCTAAATCACATAGCAGCATAAGCTCAAGATTACAAATCATCATTTTAGACCACACTTTCTTATATAACAGTAGACAATATTTGTGTACTATATATTTGATTTCATATTGTTTCTCGTTCACTTCAAATGATCACAGCCATCTTTAGAAGCATCCAAAATGGAGTAGATGTTGAGAGCATTTAGCCTAAAGCCAGGTTTTCTAGTTCTAAACTTAGCTTCTCCGCTTCCTAGCTTGGTAAAATTGAAGCTTCTGAAACTCTCTCTACTTTGGCTTTCTTATGTGCAAAATAGAGATTAAAAAAATAAAAATAAAACCTATCCCATAGAGTTGCTGTGACAATTAAATAGTAAATGTATGGAGATCATATAGAATAATGCCTTGTTCAAAATAAGCATTCAGTAAATGTTAGTTACATTCAGTATTTTTATTGCTTGCACCTTGAAGTATGTTTTATTTTGTTGTTTTTCTGTCTCAGATTCTTTACTCCAATTGGCTTGATGAATGTCATTATATTTAGGAATCACTAACTAAAACTTTAGACCTATAAACTAAGATAATGTTGTTAGCTCTTAAGTCCTTTCTAGACTTGTTCAGTATCTTTAAACACAAACCAAAATATGTTATTCTAAGTCACCCTCTTCTGACCCTGCAGGAACCAAACTTCTTTTTTTCAGTTGAGACATAGCCTATTAATTGATGCAATTTAAGCTGTTGTGTTAATGCACACTGTCCCAGAGATACAACAATAAAGAAAACAGGATGTGCCTGGGAGGAGCAGAATTAGTGAACGAAAGTGTGAATACAAGATGATGATTAGCAATTATGCCAAATCATTGTGTCTGATTTATGAAAATGCTCATGCAAAATACTTATACTGGGCTTTGAGAGAAATATTTATTTTCAAGAATGTAGCAAATTATAAAATGATGTTGGTTTTTCTATGCATTAAATTATTAAGACAAGATATAACTAGGGCTTGAGCAGCATGTAAGAAAAGCAACTAATAAGTTTAAGTTACAACTAAACACGAAGTCAGAAACATTTTTAGAAAATAGAAGTGCTCAGGATTATAGAGGTTATTAGTTAAGAGTTAATCCTCTATCTTCACTTCTCATATCATCTTTTGCTATCTTTCTGTTTAAGCATGCCTCTCTTCTGTGTAGCAAAACTCATGCAAATAATTCTTATTAAGAACATAGTTTGGAAGTGGGTCAGGACATGGAAAAGATATCACTCAACCTAGGCCCTAAAATGTTTGTTTAGGGGTCATACCTGCTAAGTGACAGCTGAAATTCTTGGTTATTCTGGGCGTTGTCTTTTACCTTTCCATATAAACTTTAGAATCAACTTGTCAATATCCATAAAATAACTTGCTGGGGTTTTTACTGGGATTGCTCTGACCCTAAGATCAAGTTGGGAAGAACTGACATCTTAACAACATAGAATCTTCCTACCCATGAACATGGAATCTCTCTCCATTTGGTTAGATCACTGTTGATTTCTTTCATTAGAGTATGTAATTTTCCTCATATAAATCTTAGACATTTTTTGTAGGTTTTATATTTAGATACTTTTTTTTGGGTGCTAAAGAAAATTGTGTTGTGGTTGTCATTTTTAAATTCCAGTTGTTCATTACTGGTGAGCATGAAATTGATTGACTTTGCATCTTAACCTTGTATCCTGCAACCTTTCTATAATTGCTTATCAGTCCCAAGAGTTTTTGGAATCTTTGGGATTCTCTACGTGGACAATGATAGTACTGTGAACAGAAATCGTTTCATAGCTTCTTTCCCAGTCCGAGTCCTCTTTCTTTCCTTTTCTTGTCTTACTGTATTATCCAGGAGTTCCAGTACAACGTGAAGGAGTGGTGAGAGGGGACATGTTTGTCTTGTTCCCGATCTTAAGGAGATATTACCTTGCTTTCACCATTCAGTGTGATGTTAGCTGTAAGCTTTTGTAGTTGTCCTTTTTCAAGTTAAGAAAGTTCCCTTCTATTCCTAGTTTAATGAGGAGAGTAATACATTTTGAGGAGAAAAATAAAGCAGAGTAAGAGGGGAAAAAATCAACAAGGAGTGTTTTTATTTTTGTTTTAATTAGCGTGTTCAGGAAATCTTCTCTGAGATGTAAAATTTGAAACCCAGATGAAATGAGACAGCTTACCATGACAAGACATGGAAGAAGAGAGTTCTAGGAAAAAGGAAGTAGAAATATAAAAACCCTCAAGTGTAATAAATTTAGTTGGGTATTAAGAAAACTTTATTTTATTTTCTTCTGTATTAATTCTGTTTTTTTGATATGTGATCTCTGTTGGGTTTGGTGCCCCTGTTATATGTTGCTTGTTTCCTACAGATATTGGTCAGGCATGATCATTTAGATTCTCAGGAGAAGCTTTAGAATCTAAACTTTACCTTTAATGTGAGCGCTTTATAGAACACCGTTGATATCTTGGCATATTTGCTACATCCAAATGAAAAAATTTTGTCTTCTTGTAACACATGCAGGGCCTTAGTGTCCTTGTAGAACTCTAGTGATGGTGTGGGAGGATTGGATTTGCAGGCAAGTTGGGATGTCCACAGTAAGATGATATCTTTGGTATTAGCATGCCCCTAGTGGCCATAAAATAAATAGAGAACTATCCTGCTTCTCTAATCTAAAAAATGAAAACAAACATATATGGAACTCTCAAGGATTAGAACTCCAACTTCAAGTGTGCTTTATATGGCTTGAGTGCAAAGATTAAAAATTTTTTTTTTTGAGATTTCTGTTAGTTCCCTACTACTGCTTAACAAATTATCACAAATTTAATGGCTTAAAACACACAAATTTATTATCTTTTACAATCTTACAGTTCTAAAGGTCAGAAGTCTGAAACAGGTTTTACGGAGCTAAAATCAAGGTGTTGGCAGAGCTCTGGAGCAAAGTCTGTTCCCTGCTCTTCCCAGTTTTTGGAGGCTGCTTGAATTCACCGGCATGTCACTCTAATTCATACTTTTGTTTTTATATCTCCTCTGACTCCTTTGCCTTCATCCTTTCATTGTAAGACCACATAATTATATTGGGCCCATATGGATAACCCAGGATATTATCCCCATCCTAATGCTGCCACAAGACTTGACATACTTTTTAATTTGCCTTTTCATGTATTAGCTGCTGGCCGGCAGTGCATTGCTAACTTCTCCCCATGCTGTCCTCCTCTCTGCTGCTGCTTCCTGCCTTGGTACTATTTCCAGACCCTACTTGAATGTGAACACATTTTTATGTCCTTTCTTTCTTGCTTGCTTTATTGGGTCCATTAATTCCTCACTGTTCATGTCTGCTGGTGGCACTCCTTCTAGTTTTAAAATAGTGAAATAAATTAAATTTTATTTTTATATGTAGTCATTTATTCCAATAGAACTTTGAGAGAGAAAGGTGCTAAAAATGTGTATCTCATAAACTATATTGAGTAGGAAGGCAGTGTATTTGACATGGAAAAAAGAGAGCTTTATTCAAAAATTTCTCCATTTCCTTGAATAAGATGTTGAAAGCTATTAAACAGACTAGGTAAAAGCATTATTTCAGAACTAGGAAAGGATTAACTTATTTTTGATTATAAGTATTTCTGAAAATCAATCTTTCATTAGATAATAGGTACAACTTTAGTTCTAGTAATTTAATAGACGACTTTAAATGAATGTATTGATTTCCATACAACATTCACTATTTATGCTTTGGAACTAAAAATTTAAAGAAAAATTATTCTTCAGGGATGCATTGCTATAGTCTCTGATGCCTGAGCATGTCACATACACATGAACACACCTGCACACACACACCCTTCAGAAAACTCTATCATTCATATATGGTTTCAAGGATGAGCTTTCACTTTTATTACCTCTAGAGTTCAATTACCCTAAATGAAGTCTATAACTCTCCATGGCATGGACAGGCTTATCTCTATAAAACATTTTGTAAGTCTATTAATTTAAACAGCTGCCATAGACTGACAGTTAGGAAATATTTTTCAAGAGCATTCTTTATTGCTCTGACTTTTTGCCATCGTGTCTCAAAATAATAAAATCACAAATAATCAAAGATGATCCAACACAGTAGCAATACCTTTACAACATTTCCTATATATTTTTACTGTGGGAAGCTGTATAATATCTCACTTTACCATGACACTTTTTGAAGTGTGGTAAATACGGCTGCTATTGTTTTCATCAATTCATCTTACTTTTCCATGTTCATTCTTTTGACAGGAGAACATGCATTCACATTTGGAAACCCTTTCCCTTGTGGTTGCCTTGACAATATCCTATTTTCACACTACCTACAGGACAGGCATATGACCCAACCCTGGCCACTTGGGTGTCCCCATCATCCTGGACTCAGTAATTGGTTTGATATTCATCATATCTCCAAGGAAGGAAAACTGGGGCAATGCCTAGGGTTTCTGTGGGATAGTAAGAAAAATGTGATTGGAAAGACAGTATGAACCTATAGGAATTATTGTCCTCTTTCTTTCTCCCAGGGCTTATTTGAGGAAAAATCCAGTACAGAATGCAGAGTGAATAAATAAAGAGATTCAGGTTCCTGGTTATATTATTTGAAACCCTGAATCTATCTATTCCTGAAAACTCCCAATTTGAACTTCCTGATTTAATGAGTCAATAAATTCCTTTTTTTGTGAGCTAGTTTGAAGATGAATTTCTCTCATTTGCATCTGAAATAGAATTGTCTAACAGAATTGATAGTAGTAGTTGTGGTTACAAGATTGACCTAAAATCGGGAATTGCCTGAGCGGAAATGTTCCAGATTCCCACATGCTGGCTGTGAGGCGGCCATCATTTTCAGGTGGTAGGGAAGTGGCTGGTAAAACTGTTGTCTAGTGGATGCTGGCCACGTGCATACCCAATCTAGAATTTTAGAGGGTCGGAGCAAAGGGCAGATTGCTCTAGTAATCTGTAAAGCAAAATGAATGACATAGAACTGGAAACAAAGCTGATGAACATGTGTCCAGGTGCAATGCAGCAAGGCACATTGCTAAGAGACTAAAACCCTCAGGAACTGCATCCATGTCTATGCTTGAACTCAGTCTTCAGTATCAGAGTAGTTGTTTCAAATAAGAAACGTGAAAGCAGGGAAAAAAACAAGGTAGAAAAGCATGTAATACTCAACAAACACGTGATTTTCAACCTTTAAGCCAATCTCATCCCTTAAATTTCCCTAGTTTAAATAATTTTCAACAGTTCATAATTGAATATGAAATTTTTGAGGATCTTAATTACAGTTCCATATTAAATTATAAAATAAATCAAATACAAGGGTTGCTATAGAAATTGCATGACAGTATTTGTAACTTAAATTATAAAATATATTACACCTCCCTTGTCCTCTGTTGCTGTTACTCTTTTCCCCCACACCCGTCGTTTTGTCCTACTAACCCTATTTGTTCATTGGACTGAAATTGTTGAAGGGCAACCCAACAACTGTTACATAGTCTTGATTTTTGTTTTAACCTGCCTTCCATCATAACAAATAAACAAGCTAAACTTTGAGTTTCTAAATTCTTTTGCAGCTATAGGCAACTAGCTATATGATCCGGTTTGGTCAATGAAAGTAAGCAGGTCGAGAGCTTTCTTTGTAACTTATCTGTCTCCTACTTTTGACATCAGTGTTGTGAAAAGATAAGGCCTGGAACTGTGACAGCCATCCTGATGCACTAAAGCAATAGGCTGGGGGACAAAAGATGACCTGCCAGTTCAGTGGAGCAGTAGGGCCAAGAGTGTGGGTGTCTCTGGGCCACCTGCACCAACTTAATGGAACTGCAAAGTGAGCTTCTTTAACATTTTGCTAAATAAGTAATGTGTTCTATGAACACCTTTCTCTGTTACTTCAACAAAATAAATTATAATTGATCTTCTATTCTTATTTTTTAAATTCCACTTGTACTAACTAAACTTGTTATTTACATGCGTATAGTCATTTAAAAATATGTGCACCTATATAGGATTCTTCACTGTACCTAGTTTTTAGGTAAGATATTGCAAATTGAAGAATTGAAATTTAATCTTTAGAAATATTTTTGCCATTTTTTTCAGCTCCATAATATATTATCTAATTCTCCCTGGGAAAATTATATTATTCTGTTGAATCTTAGGTTGCTTTCTTCCTCCCAGTGACAAGTGAGGTCCTTTAAGACATGTCATCTTGACCAGTAGCACCACTTAAGAGTATCAGGCTAAATTAGAATGCACACGTGCATATGGAGTATAATATTTGTGATGGTTAATTTTATGTATCAACTTGGCTGGGCTAAGGATGACCAGATAGTTGGTAAAACGTGATTTCTGTGTGTGTCTGTGAAAGCTTTAGAGATCAGCATTTAAATCAGAGACTGAGTAAAGAAGGGCTCCCTCACCAATGTGGGTGAGCACCATCCAATCCCATGAAGCCTCAAATAAAACAAAAAGGCGGAGGAAAGGTGAATTCTCTCTCTTCTTGAGCTGGGATGTCCATCTTCTCTTGCCTTCGGACATTGGAGCTCCTGATTCTCAGGCCTTTGGACTGCAGGACTTACACCATCAAAGCACTGCCTCCACCAGCTTGTTCCCGGGTCTCTGAGTTGTTACTGCATTATAGTAAGACCATTGGCTTTCCTGGTTCTCCAGCTCGCAATTGGAAGACTCTGGGACTTTTTGGCCTCCATAACCACATAAGCTAATTTGCATAATAAATTTCTCTTTCTCTCTGTCTCTTCCTCTCTCTCTCTGTCTGCCTCTCTCTCCCTCTCTATCTCTCTCTCTATATATATATACACACACACAATCTCTATAGTATATATATACTCTCTCTATATATACACTCTAGAGTGTGTGTGTGTTTATGTATGTATATGTGTATATATCCTGCTATGAATTCTGTTTCTCTGGAGAACCCTGACTAATACAGTATTTTTCAGAATTACATTATTAATATCTTCTCAAAGCCAGGATATCAATCATACAGAAACACTTGACATTTCAAGCTTCTTTACTTTTTTTCTTTAGGAAGGATATTTTGATGTATGTTTATGTAGATTCCAATGCTCCAATATTTTCATAGTAAACAAGAGATAGTAGGGCATTCAATAGGATATCTTCTAGGGGCTTATCTTCTGTCTGGTATTATTATATGATGCAAAACATTACCAATCACATGCTCAGTTTATTTTAGTCATATCCTTTCTGAAATCAGGATAGGAGTTTTACTTTTATAAATGCCTGATTATGTAATTTTTATATAGCAGAGGATTTGGAACACCTAGAAGAAGCCCACAAATTTCTATATGTATGAAGAGTCTGGAAAGTAGCAATATTTTCTGAGAATCTAAGGAAATTCTGGAAAATATAAGACAGTTAAAGTAAATAAATAACTACTGCAAACAAATGAACTTTCTCTGTGTGTGTGTGAGTGTGTGTGTGTGAGACAAAGAGAGAGAGAGAGAAAGAGAGAGAGAGAGAGAATCTGACCAGTTTAATTCTTTTTGAGTATCTAACTTGTGGAACATTAAAACTCTATAGCCATAACTCTCCATACTTCCTCACTTTGATACATCAATTGAAATAATTTACAGTCATTCCTTTTATCCTTTAGGGATTAGTTCCAGGACCCCTCCCCCCAGATACCAAAATCCTGTAATGCTCAAATTTCTTAATAAAATAGTGTAGTATTTGCATATACCCTATGCACATCCTCTCCTGTACTTTAAGTCATCTCTAGATTACATATAATATCTAATAAATTGTAAATACTTTGTAAATAATTATCATACTGCATTTTTATTTATATTATATTTATTGTTGTATTGTTATTTTTTATTGGGTTTTTTCCCTGAATATTTTTGATCCGTGGTTGACTGAATTCACAGGTTCCATAGATATGACAGGCTGACTATATATAAAAGCACTTTTAAAATTGTAGATCAAATTTTCCTATTTATAATAATGACACAAGTTAAGAAAAATCTTCTTTATCTCATAACTCTTAGGTTATACAGGATGTTATCATCTTGTATAAGAAATATTTATTTCTTAATATACATATACAATCATCAAAGAAGACATTTTCCACTGTGGGACATAAAAAAGAGATATACCACATATTTTATGTGGAGATATCACACCATAGGGGAAAGAGAGAAGACTTTGGAACCAGACAGGTCTTCATCCACATGTTAGCTGTGTGATGACCTTAGGTGGGGGGAGAGTGGGCCTTTCTCAGTCACTTTTTCATGTGAAAAATGGAAATAATAACCCCTATCTCACAATGCTCTGATGAGTTTTAAAATGCCCAGCAGAATGTCTCCCATAATATTTACCTCAATGAATATGATTTTTGAAATGACTGTCTTTTTTTCCACTAAAGAAGGTAAAAGCTTCCACCTTGGGTATGGAGTTTGTGGAAGACGGTGGTTGAGGGAGTGGGAAGGGGAGCGGCACTGGTGGGCAGCCTGAGGTTTGCTCTGGTGCCAGGAAGTTCCCTCATCGCTGCTCTGCCCTGTGGACAGGTCTCCACTCCAAATGAGGAGGATATATCCTTGGCTGCATAGACTACAGTGAAGCCCTGACCGACAATAATAAGAAAAGTCAACACATATTGCCCACCTAGTATTTGCCAAGCACCATCCCAAGCCATTTACTTTCATTAATTTATTTAAATCTCCAGGTTGGGTACTAGCAATAGTCCCAATTTACTAATGAATTGCTAGAGGTACAGAGAAGTGCAATATTTGAGCAGTATCACACAGCTTGTACTGGGTAGAGCTGTGGTCCCAACCCAGTAGTCTGGCACTAAAGCTTGCCCTCTTACCCACCACATTTATACAAGGGGTGTGTGTGTGTGTGTGTGTGTGTGTGTGTGTGATTTCCAGGTGGCTATAGGTTTACTTAGCACTCCTGTTTTCTTTTCCTTTGTGCAATACTGATAACCTGTTGCTTTAAACAAAATAAGAAGAAAGAAAGAAATAGAGACAGAGAAGACTAAGAAAAGTCATATGGAAAATCACAAGGGCTTAGAAAGTATTTGTATAGAAAGATACACGAGACCAAAAGAAGCAAGCTTAAAATATACAGAATCTGTGTTCCTGAAGAAAAAATGAAATAAATAGAGGTGAATGATGTTTAGGTACCTGCTGCAAGAATTTCTTGAAGCAAACTTGAAACTTTAGAACAATGAGACATAGCCTAGTGAAACAAGAGAGTCCCAGTCATCTGGGAAAAATAATCAAGTCACTCATCTAAACAAAAAAATTGAGCTTCTCTTTCAATTTGGTTCAGAGCAGCATTCACAAATGGAAAGCAGAGCAGAGACCTCGTCAGGAGCGCGTGGAGACAGATGCTTGGGTCGGGGGCGGCACGTGTGGGTGCTCGGTGGCCAGACCCCGCTGCTGCAGGGAATAGAGTCCAGGCTGCCAGCCTGGCAGGGTCATGCTATTGCTTCACAAAGCCTGCACTTTCTTTTTATTCAACTTTCTCCACTTTTGCTTATTTAATTTTCCTTTTATCACTCTTCTGTGTCTTCCCGTCTACAGCCATAAGCCTCCCCACCTTCAGCACCTGATTGGCCATAACGGTCTGGCTGTCAGGTTTGCGTCCATCCCCTCTGCACAGCTGGCCTCTTCCTCTTCCTCTGGGTTCTCCCCCGCTCCCTCCTCTTCCAGGCCTCTGCTACCATGCCCGGTTTGACTGTGAAACTTTGAATGCATCCCCCAATGTTCATGTGTGGGAGACTTAATCCCCAATGCAACAGCGTTAGAGGTGGGACCTTGAAGAGGTGGTTAGCCCATGAAGGCCCTGCCCTCCTAAGTGGATTATTGCCCTTAGTTATCTCAGGGGTGACTTCCTGATAAAAAGGGTGTGTTTGGCCTCCTTCCTCTCTGCCTGTATTTTCTCACCATGTGATGGCTTCTATCAGCTGTGGACTCCTCATCCTTGCACTTCCTTGCCTCAGAACTGTAAGAAATAAATCCCTGTTCCTTAGAAATTACCCAGTCTCAGGTATTCTGTGATAGCAGCACAAAACTGACTAAGGCAGTGACTAAGGGGCTGTCTGGCAAGGCTTGGCATACAGTGATCCAGAAGCAGTGCATTCAAAACAGTATCAGCGTCTCAAGGCTCAGGCTAAAACTCATCACTACTGGTTGTAGAAGGTTGAATAGAATTTAAAGGAGCAAATATGGAGTCAAAGAGTAATATAAGGGAAAGCAAAAAAAAACAATGGCATTGATTTGAAAGGATATCATAAGAGTAGAATGCTGTTTGTGATGTTGAAATAATGTTAGAGTCAAACAACTTTGAAATTATTTTTGGCTGAATAGCCTGTGTCTTAATTTAGTCTCAACACTAGAAATGGGCTGGTCCATATGCATAGGTTATTTTTAAAAGTTATAATTTTGCAAGTTATCATCTAGGATTTTTAGATATAAACTATGCACTCATATATTCCTTGTGATAAAATAATTACCCTCTATCTGGTTCTAAAATACATTTTGAACCTAACTATCTGAGGATTGGGCTTTTGCTGGAGTAGCACCAAAGGAAGACTGAGATATTCTATGAAATGCTGCCCAAAAGTCAACCAGATGCTTTGGACCCTGTGATAAACTAAAAATTCCGGTTTGGGGAAGAATGCATTATAACAAATGGAGAACCAGTCATCCAGTCTTAAAGAATGACTTCATTAAGTTGAAGAAGTTTAAAAAAAAAAAAACTAGTAAAATTGTTAACAGAGAATTTGTTTTTATTATGCTTTGCAGATATCCAGATTTCTAATGAACTGGGTGGCATTTTTGATGCATAAAGAAGGTTAATGCCACAGCACATACATAAGTAGTTCAAAAATGCTCTTTACTAGAATCATCTAAATTTTTAAAACTTGTGACATGAATCTGGATGAAAAGAAAAAGTATGCGATTTCATGTACCAGGGTGGAGCAGAGCGGGGGGTTCAGACCTGGGATATCACCATTGACTTAGGGGCCAGAACTGAACCATGCGTAACTCCACCTGAAGCAGGACAGGCAGGTTACAGAATCTCAGGTTGTTGACTCTCTACCAACCTGAGGTTTATTTGGGGCCTTGTCCTGCTAGTGTCCTGCCAGTTCACCATTGTGAACCTTAAGCATTTAACCGGCCCTTTCCCAATTCACCCTAAGACTTTGGGGATGGCTCTCTTGTAATTAATCTGTCTTGGCAAAGAAAATCCGGAACATGAACTTGCAGTCAGTAACCTGTGACAGAGCTACAACTAGGAAAATTACAGTGGTAGTAGTCACTTATTTAAGCCAGGTAAACAGCTGCACCCTATGTACCCCTTCAGTGGCAAAGAAGCTGTTTTAGTCTTCTAAAAATTACCACTATGAGTGCTATTCTGAATCTAATATCTCTTAATTAGAATTCATACAAGAACCAAAAAAAAAAAAATGTGCCTTTTTTTCTGATGTCTTTCATTTGGCGTCAGCAAGGTTCCAATGTGGAAGGATAATTCCCCAATTTAGGGGACTGCTAATTGTCCAACCTTGCTCCACAGGTGACAAAGCAGCCCTCTTGCCACTAGCCACAAAAGCAGTCTTACAGATAGAAATACATATGCTAATATTAATGAGTTAGACCTTTGAAGAGATGTGCATAGTTACCCAGGTACAATTCATACAAAGAATAGGTATGAACTGCAGCAGCTACTGAGTCAAGGATGATTAATTCTTATACTCCCATTAGAATGAATAGATCAAGAGGGGTAGGTGAGGCTTATGTCTCATTGCATTGTTAAGGAAAGGCCTTCCAAGGATGACATAGATAAATACTGGGCATCGTTGATTATGAAGAATTGCACACAGCAGGACAGAAGTGTCTAGAGAGCAGAAGAGAAAGAAAAAAACATAATGAAATTAATCAGCTCAGTTTTAAAATAAAGAGTTGGAAAAATAGGGTAGGAAAATTAGAAAGGAAAAATATTGTGAGAGTTGGGTGTTTTTAGTTAGCAGATGGGAGAGGAAAGATTTTTTTTAAAAACTTCTGGGGAGTATGTTTCTTTTTCCTGATGTTTGAGAAATATAATTTCAAATTAATAACAATCAATTTAACATATGTTTTCACTCTCTGGAAGAATATATTCTTGCAACAACCTTTCTTCTCTGTTGAACCAGTTTATAAGTGTGTTCCATAGTCAATTACACACTAGCTTTACTTGTCTTATTAGCTTATTAGGCCTTTAAGGGTAGAGACCATATCTCAGATACATATGTATTGGCCACAGTGTCTATGAAGTGCTTTGAATTTGTGAGTTCAACTCACAATTATTTTACTACATTTGATTGGATGTTAACAGCTTAATTCTGTTACTGCAAATTTAATATAGGCTATGTTTTGAGAAGACAATAATGGTATTTTGTATCAGTTTTGGCTGATATGTAAATCACTGTGTATAATTTATTATCAAAAAGAAGCACAGGCCCTGGACATTAGCAGTTTTATCTGGAGGTAAAACATCAATAAATGTTTAATAACTAGATCTTGAGATACTCAACATTTGAAGTACCAGAGCTTACAAGCATTTTCAAATGTGCTATTATTGTATATACCAACCCATTAATTCAGAATATTGGGTCCAATTGTTCCAATGAAGTTCTGTATTGCTGTAATACCATGCACATTTTTATCAAGTTCTACCAGCTGTATGATGGAAACCATCAAAAGCTCTATTGGCTATGTTTCAGGGTAGGGCATTCTATGAAATCTTTGGCTTTAGCTCTGTTGAGTATTTTATGTGTTCCTATGAACCACATGCTTCCTTTCTCTTCAGTCTTTATGCAGCCTGTAAGAAGCTACTATATGTGGTTGTCCAAATTTTAAGAGACAATATAGAGCATGTAGCAGAATTTCACTTGGAAATACTACTATGTATCATTGCTGTGGCTCTCTCCACTTGAGAAAATGTGAGAAGAAGTTCATTGGGGATTCAGAGATGTTTTATGTTTATGTTTTGGCCTAAACTCTATCCTGAAATAGATATTATTTTGTATTTGTCAGTTTAACCTGGCTGTAGGAACTATTTTATTTCAGCTACTATCCACATGCAGTCTTTCATAATAAGATTTATTGGTTGAGACAATACTTTTAAGCTACCTGTTACTCTCCCTGTATATCTTAAAAGAGATGAAGCTGGTGAATATTTTTGATGGCTCTACTTGAAGAAGGGGGAACAATTAATAATGGATACTGTGTGTGTGTGTGTGTGTATGTGTATGTGTGTATGTGTGAGAGAAAGAGAGAGAAAGAGAGATACCACTTGAAGGGTAAGACCATCATTCTACTATGCTTTTCTTATTTTTTCCTGTCCTTAACCATGTGATCTCAGCACAATGTTGAAAACATAGTTCATGTATAGCAAATACCTTTTCATTTATACAATCAACAGAGACATTGCTTATATATACTTTGGAACTAGCAAAATATTCTCTTGTTTAAATATAAAACCATCAAGCCCTCTCTCTCCCCATATATAAAAATCAAATAAAGATGGACTTACAACTTAAACATAAGACTTGAAACTATAAAAATACAACAAGAAAACCTAGGGAAAACTCTTCTGGACATTGGTCTAGGCAAAGAATTCATGACTCAGACCTGAAAAGCACAGGCAACAAAAACAAAAATAAACAAATGGGACTTAATTAAACTAAAAGCTTCTGCACAGCAAAAGAAATAATCAACAGAGTGGACAGACAACCTACAGAATGGAAGAAAGTATTTGCACACTATTCATCTGACTAGGAACTAATGTCCACAATATAGGAAGAACTCAAACAACTCAACAGGAATAAAAACAAATAATCATATTAAAAAGCAGGCAAAAAACATGAATTGACAGTTTTCAAAAGAAGACACACAAATGACCAACAGTTATATGAAAAAATGCTCAATGTCACTAATCATCAAAGAAATGCAAATTGAAACCCCAATGATATACCATCTTATCCTACTTAGAATAGCTTACTACTAAAAAGACAAATAACAGATATTGCCAAGGATGCAGAGAAAAGGAAACTCTTTTATACTGTTGGTGAGAATGTAAATTAGTACAACCTCTGTGAAAAACAGCATGGAGATTTCTCAAAGAACTAAAAGTAGCAGTTTTCTTCTAGTCAGAGGAAAAGAAATCACTATATTAATATCAAAAAGATACCTGCACTCGTATGTTTATCAAAGGACTACTTACAACAGCAAAAATATGGAATCAACTTACTTGTCTATCAGTGAAATAATAGATAAAGAAAATGTGGTGTGTTTACCAAATGGAATACTATTCAGCCATAAAAATGTAAGAAATCATGTCTTTTGCAGCAACAAGGATGGAACTGCCATAATCTTAAGTGAAACTAGCCAGGCACAGAAAGTCAGATATATTGCCTGTTCTCATCATGAGTGGGTGCTAAGAGATGTGTACACGTGGATGTAGAGAGTGGAAGGATGGAAAATGGAGACTCAGAAGGTGAGGGGTGAAAGGGGGGTGGATAAAGAGAAATTACTTAATGGGAACAATGTACATTATTTGGGTGACAGATACCCTAAAAGCCCTGACTTGACCACTACACAATCTACACATGTAACAAAATTGCACGTGTGTCTTATAAATTTGTACAAATAAAAAAAGATAAGGTTATCAAATCTCCTTAACTTTCAGTCAAACTAAAGTCTTGAATCAATTTAGGAAAATGTGGCCTTTTCCTTATTATTTTTATTCTTCTTTAAAGTGGTTTTATTCTTCTTATTTTGTTGAGCATTTAGTTCTTAGTGATCTCTGGAAAGGTTTTTTGTTTTGTTTGTTTTTTAGGAATTTTTGTAAATAAAAAAAGGCTAAATGTAGTTCATGTATTGGTTTCATACCATCTGCTATTTCAATTTAAATAGAATAACAATTGGTCAAAGTTCAATTGAAAATGTAAGGCAGATGTGCCTTGAATAAATTAGTGGCATAATACTTTTGCTACTGTTTTTTTACAACTAATATAAGGACACAGCAGCTATCACTACTGAAGATTGCTAAGCCTGTCCTGACCAGGTTTTTACTGGTTCCCTGCTGCAAGGTGTGTCATTTAAAGAGCAAAATGACTCATAGGTCATTGCCCTGACCTCCAGGGAAAGCATCTCCAAAATATAGTATCAGAAAAATGATGATTTTCTTAGTGTCCTCTTAAAAACCATGTCTTTTTATTTCCTTACTGAAGTTTCATTATCTATTTTTATGTGTAAGCATGATTCAACTTCTAATTTTTTGCGATTTTAGTGCTACATTAAAAGTACTATAAAAATTCAGCTTAATATACCAATTTTCCATCTCAAGTTCTACAGGCAATTTGACCATTCATCAGGGAAATTTCCTATGCATTGTGACACACTGCAAGGAATAATTAGAGTGCTGTCAATATTGGCCTGATAATATCTAAATAATTTCTTGCCTTATGAGCAGAATTCATGCAGAATTTTCTCTTCTGCTTACTTTTAGGACTATGGAGAAAATACCTTTAAAATTAGATTATTAATTTTAAAAATTAGAGTATAATAATAAATTTGAGTATATGTTTCCTTACATGCTTAAGTTAAATAATTAAATGGCTTCGTCAATCTAATTCTTCATGAGATTTTAGACAGAAGGCCTACACCAAAAAGAATAGCATGAGAATGTTGTAATAAGGACACAGATAAGAGGAAGCTGTAAAAAGAAAGCAGCAAAGAGGGGAAATGGAGGACAGAGTAGAGGGAGGGAGGAAGGGGAGACAGAGAATATAGGAAAGTAGATTGAAACAACTTTATTTTTCATGTTTCTGTGTTATGTGACAGAATTCCAGAAATGAGGTTATGAAAATCCACATTAGCATGGTCTAATCAATTTGAACAATACCAGGCATAGAGTAGGTGCTCAATTAGCTTTTATTGAATGAATGACTATCTTGGTCATTCCCTAGGTTATGTCTGTAGGAATTAATATCATAGTTTTATATAATAAAACCATGATAAATGTTTCCCATGTTATATTTCTCATCTTTTTATTGAGTATAGACAACTGCAGGTGAATTTATACAAATTCCCTATTAGAGTTGAGAAAACTGTTTTCGTTTTCAAAGATAAATCAGATGTGCATAAGTAGTGTGGAATAGGAGCTTAAAATATGAGAAGAGAAGGCAATCTTCAGTTTTCAACAGCGTAAAATGCTTTCAACTCTTTCTACAGGAACATTTCCAGCAGCTCAGGGAAAGAACCCATTTACAGATAGCTTACAGAGCAGCAGGAGCCCTTGGAGATCATTCTAAATACAAAAAGAATTAATCTATTTTCCATAAAAGCTAAAATATCAGAAACATGAGCAGTTTTTAAATAACATTTTTTGGTGGGTGTGTAATAAAATCCACTGAACTAGCATATGAGGAAACCATCAGAATGAAAAACATGAACATTAGAAATGGTAATAGCAATAAAAAGATGAGAAATATAATATGGGAAACATTTACATGGTTTTATTATATAAAACTATGATATTAATTCCTATAGATATAACCTAAGTTAGGAATATATAAAAACGTGACATTTTGAATTCTTTTTCAAAAATGCCTATTGTAACAAGCAGAGAGAAATATTAAGTTTCTGAAATGACAATATATTGGTAAGGAGCAAAATGATTTAATATTGAAAACTAGGCTGAAAGAAAATCACTGAAGAGCAGGATTTTTTGCTACAAACAACAAACTTTTAGCAGAGCCTTGGTTTAATTAACTTCAAGTAGGAGATGAAGCAACGGAATTATGAATGGACACGATGAACGGGCAGTGTGAAATCTAAGCGGAGCTAGTATGAAGAGTACCTGAATGCCCAGAGGAATGTGTTTGTCCCTCAAGTGTAAGGTTAAATTTTAGCTACTATGTGGTTTGAAATTGAAAAAGGTAATGTTATAAAAGAAGTTTTGTTTAAACAGAATAAAATTTTATAAAACAAATAATTTTAGCATGAAAAATAAATATGGTTAATTAGGTCAAGATTAATAGTTTAGTTTGAGCTTGATGGAATCCTACATAATTTTAGTAGTGTAGATAAAAAGTGCAAAATATGTTGATGTAAAACCACAGTGGGAATTATCACATATGAGTACACAACAGCAGAAGTACACACACACACACACACACACACATACATCAATCATATTCAGGAAACTGAGCACTCAGCTTTGAAGAGTTTTGGAGATGATACTGAACGATACTAAATAATTTTGATCACGATGTGAAGGCACAGAATGACCAAGCAGAATCTTTACATTTTAGAGGTACTATTTGTTGACTTATGACATAATTATATGTCAACTTAGTCATTTTCAAAATTTTTTTCCTTATATATTTACAGAGCAAGAACAAGATACTGGTTTACAGAGTAAGACCAAGATATGTTTGCCACAGAACGACAAAAGGACCCCTCTGTCATATTGAAAGGGCCTGAACTTAGTCATTGACTACCATTTTGAGATCATCTATTTCAGGAAACATCTTAGGAAAATTTTAACAATAAATAAGGTTTATATTATTGTGATTTACAACTTTTGAAGTGGCTTTTTATGAGGAGCAGTTCACAGTATTGATAATGAAACCTAACACATTCTTTAAATTAAATTTACATCTCTTTAAAAAACTGAGGGTACCTCATCATTAGTTTTTTTCTCTATTTAGTGATTAGTGGAGAGAAGTTTTCCTGTGATGAGTTAACTTGAATTATTACAAAAAGGGGGAAAAGTTAACATATTCGGTTTTACCTTTTTGAATTATGAGAACAGAATTTCTTAGTTACAGTGAGACAAAAAAATACAGTAAAGAAATTAAATAAAGTTTATAAGAAAGTAACCAAAATGTTCCACCCAAAAGAGCCTTTCTATGGAACAGAGTGCAATGGCAATAATCAAATACGGAGGCAGATGTCAACATGTGGGAATGAGGACAGCAGAGTAAATTACAAGACAGCAGAAATCAACTCAACAGCTTTCCTCCAAAAGTAAGCCTACAACTTAAGACGAGGAAGACTTTAAACCCTATCAAAACTGTTTAGTGCTACTGAAAATACGAAAGAGGAATTTATTTTTATGGACTAATTCAGAATGTTATCCATTCTTGGACTTAGATAAAATGTTGATACAATTTTTGTGACGCTAGCACAGGTTAGCATGAGGGCTTGACTGCAGCTGGGACATTAGAGCTCTCCTCCATGCACCTGAGGTGTGGGGAGGGAGGAAATGGGGTACAAGACAGACCAACTTTTCAAAGTTAAGAAAGGTGACTATTGACAGAAGCTCAATTTTATGAACCATGGAACCCAAACCAGAGCATATAAGCCTGTTCTGAGTCTATATCTTGTTTTGAATAAGGATTCAAAATGTATTTTATCAGTATGGAACACAGCACTATATTCCATACCCAGAATTAGGGTAATTTCAGATCTCTACAGTAGTTTCAGTGATGCCACGTGGCACCTGTGACCCAGTAATGTCAGTCCCTGGGGAATATCTATGACCTGTAACTTTGTAAGTTGTGTAATTTCCCATTATGTGGTGAAAAACAGGGATAAGGAGAGACTTGGAGGCCTGGTTTTAAATATAGTCAGATAAAACACTCAATTTGGGCAGCAAAAATTTGGAAAGCAAAGCAAAAAAATTTTAGAGAGCTAAGAGTTTCAAATGCCACTAAAGCCATTCTCCAATGAATTCCAATTAAAAGAAAATTGCCAAAGAGGGTAGGAATAATTGCAAAATAAAAGGAAAATACAAAAGGGTGATAAGGATCGATTGCTAAAAGTTAGAAGGTTTGATGACTGGGATAGATGTTAGATGTTAGATGGAGTGAAATAAAATCCTACACCAAGTTGCAAAAGGAAAAAGCTCTATTTTGTTTTAGTCTTCATTTAAAATACATTTTAGGTGCTTGTGCTTGGGCGAAGATAGAGTGTAATTAAATGTATAAATAAGTTTTTCTCTTTATGTTTGCTTGATTTTAGTTTTGGGGATTTAAATATTAGGGTTCATTCAAACATGAATTGCAATTTTTTTCCGAAAATATTTCATATTACTATAACCAAATACTAATAACACTTAAAAAATCTTTACTTTTGAAGCTTGAAAATCAAATAGGCTCATAGTGAAATCTTGCTTTTGTACAACTTTACACATGCTTCCATATAACAAGTAATTTGCAAAGAATTGTGGTTATGTGGTTTTTATCACTGAAATTCTAATAAAAACTCTCTCACATCAGCAATGAGAATATAATTTTCAATATGAATAACTTTCATTTTATGTATGCATGCTATGTAAATTATCCAGCTAATATGAATATATTTAAATTTTATGTTAAATATTCCATTTACTCTATTTACAAAATTGTTGAATTAATATTTTTGTTAATAATAGTTTCCTATAAGAAACGTAATTTGAGGTCACACGTCTCCTTTATTTAAAAAGTTTAGTGAAATAATATAATTTAAACATGCTAATGAAGCTGTAGTGAAACAAATGTAAAAGGTTAGAATTTTGTTTTCCTGATTTAGTCTTTTGTTTCTCTTCTTTCAAAAAGAGCTCATGCTTGAATTTCCTCACAGTTGCTATAATTAAATATTTCGGGTTCTGTAGGAATTATAATGCTTTGGTACACTTGCCTCAAGTCATTGCGTTTGTCTCATTTGTTTATTTATTCTTCCTCTTTCCTGTGATGCCTATTTTTTTCTTATGTGATCATTTTCTCAACTATAACTAAAGTATCAATTGATTAATATGCATATACTTAAATAAATGTATACTTTTTTTAGCATTTGGTATGATATCATATAAAAGGTTCATTTTGTAATTTGGCAACATTAAAAATAACTCAAGTTTCTTATTGTGCTGGAGTTATTTATGCTGCTAGAATGACATAATTCTAGGTACAAAATTTGATTAAAATCAAAGTTTCTAAGTTTTTAGGTCTTTCTGGTACAGGAAGACATCTATGCTAGATGTCTGTCACACTATTAAATATTTGATTATTATTTTGCAAATAATTTATTATATCTGGACATGAATGTAGACAAATAAAAGCAGATTTAATTAACATTATGGAATAAATAAGTTTTTGTTTTTTTAATGTACATAGAGCAAATAAGAGAGAATAACTTTGTGAATATTCAAGACATAAATCAGTTCATTTTTTGGAGGTAAAGTGAAAATTGAATTGACACTCAGCATGATTGTATTCCTACCTCCCTCTCCAAATTTGCTTTTAGTCTCTCATTACCTCTAAGGCCAATTGTCAACCTCTTTTTTATTTTGTAACCCTGCGGAGCATTTTTCATGCTTGAGCTTTTGTTTCGGTTTTTGCCTTCTGCCTGGAACACATCTCCCTGGCCCTGGCGATGGCCAGCTCCTTCTCACCCTTCCAGGTCCAGTGCCTTAGATAGTCTTCCATAACTACCCAGGATAAACATAGGCAGCATAAATAACTTCATCCCATATCTGTCCCTTTGCCCATTTTCTTAGTAGCACTATTGATTATTTGTTTATTGGCTATCTCCCCTCTTTAAAAAAAAAACCTCAATTAGGGCAGCAACTCTTTGTTTGAAATGATCATATGCTTCCTTTTGTTGTACCCACAAAGTACTTGCCACTGTGTTACATCTGGCTAATTACATTAATAACTCAGGATTCAAAATACAGACAATATACATCCCAATCTACACTGAGCACTACACATTCATACACAACTTACAAACAAGAATACTGAGAGTGTGCAAGGTGTTAGGGCTTAGCCAGGTTTGTACTGTTAGTTACAGAAGGACCAAGAACAAGACACACAGCTCCACACACAGTAGTGTTTATTTCACAACAACATACTAGAATCCAATATAGTATCTCCATCTTATGTTTAGAGTATAAATACACATGCCTCTGTGCACAAATGTGTATATGTATCCTCATCTTAAGTGGTTAACTTGTATGATCCTTCAATTCCCACTGACTAATGAAAGTTTTCTCATATGCACATTTACATAGATCTATCTCTCTCTCTAAATAAAGGCATGGCTGTAGCTATAAATATAGATTAATCATGACATATAGACAAGATGCTAATACATAGATACATGTTGTATATTGGTAAATATACATACATGTACCTATATAAACATATCAATATTTAAAACGTTACTTACAATCTGTTGTATGTATAAGCCATTTTTAATTTAGAGTTAAATTTGGAGTATGAAGCGCACACTACAAATGACCTCTCTCACCCTGGAGCAGGTCTCAGCTTCCTCCAAGTCCAGAGACCCTAGTACAGCATTTCCCTTTCATTAGATATTCCACAGCCCCTTTTCCTCTACTGTGCCTGGATTCCTATTGGGATTCAAAAATATTGATTTAAAAATTTAATCTCTAAGTCAATCACTAACCATGTGCAATCAATGGAAAATTTTAAAGAACATAAGGGTTTAGAATCACAGGGGTTACAGGAGACACCAGGCATGTTTCAGGTCTTTCCCAGGCAGTCTTCTCTGCTGGGATCTGCCGACCAGACGCCCTGCTCAGAGAGATGGACAGTTTCCCACATCTCTGCACCTGACCTTGTCCCCACCTTGGACAGAGTTGATTGATGTAAAACAAAGGATAATATGGTCCTCCTCGTGAATATAAATTAAGGGACAAAGAGCTGTTCTTAGTGTTTACTGGTTTCTGCACTCAAATCAAGTAGGTTTGGGAGTCTCTGGACATACTGGGTTTTCAGCCAAGAACGTTCATCTGGTTGTTAGAAAGACCGCCAGTGAACACCAGCATTTAAAACACAGAGATTCTAAGGGATAATAGTAATGGAAATGTTAAAATTAAGAACAATAATAAACATCTGTTCATTTATTCACTCATTCATTCATTAATTTAATTGTTTATAAAATAATATTAATAACATGATCCTTATGAGCCAGTCTCTCTTCTGGTTGCTCAAGATGTATCAATAACCAAACCAAATGAAACTAAACAAAAAACTCCCTGTCTGTGTATGAGTTATGTTTTAGTGGAAGTGGAAGAAGATAGATACTAAATATTAATACATAAGGTAAATGAGGGTGCAAGTAGGGAGTGGAAGCTGAAGCAAGTGGTAATTTTGGATGCTCACAGTAGGCCTTATTTAGAAAGTATCATAGATCTAAGACATGCAGGTGGGTGACCTTTATTGAGCTCCATTTCTACTCATAAGGCAGGTCTTATCATTTCCCCTTTTATGGATGAAGAATCAGAGGCATTACCTACATTCACTTCATTTCACTTTGTTGTACTTTCTAAAACCTTACTAGAAATTGATGATAGTGAATTCTTAAACCAGGACTTCCTGTTGCTTTTGATGTTTGTCATGTCATGCTTTTCCTGAGGAGCAGGGGAGGTAACTCACTTCCAACCTTATGATTTTTATGACCTCTCTTTAGTCCATTTTATTCTTCTTTAACAAATATTTTAAAAATTTATTTATTATATTAAATGTAGCTCTAGTTTTCCAAGAAACATGTATTTATATCTACAATGTTAAGTGGTGCTGATTGCCTTATGTTACCATGGCTACAAGACAATATTTTAGTTTTATTTTCCCAGGAGCATGGAATTTTTAAAATTTTTGATTCTCAATAGGTTAAATGTATTAACTTATTTGAAAATAAAGCATAGAGAGACAAAAGGTAAATCATTTCCTTAACATAGTTATAGTTGTCTCATTTTAGGTTACATGGAACACTTCCCCACCCAGTAAAAAATAAACAACTTTAAACTGTATGTGTTTCACCTTAAAAGAAATGTTAGGTATACATTTGAGTAAAAGCATGCCAAAATGTTCAAGGTACATTTGAAAAAAATACATTTCTTGTTCGAATCTCATTCATTAAATATATGGAAAATGAATGTGATCATAAAATTCTTTCACCTGGATGGGGCCCCAAGAACTTCAATCTACAGTCTCTATGTGCTCAAATTCAAAATTAGTTCAGTAATTCAGTGAATGTCCCTGTTGTACAAGGCACTGTGCTTTTATCGTAGTACATTCATATCAGCCAGGAAGCATAAGGTATTTTTGGGAATTGGGAGGAAATTTCTCATCACTTTGTAATTCCACTCCTGCTTTTCAACAGTCCCAAGAAGGGAGAGGTGTTTACACATTGTCAAAAAGTAACTTCACCATTCCTGAAGACTGAAAAACTTTCCTTTCCAAAAGTTGAACTTCTGCAATGACATAGAAGAGCATTCACTGTGGGGCACAGGTGGCTTGGGAATTTCCCAAGTCATCCAAAGTAACTCAGACAATTGAGAAGGTTGGGATATGACAGTCAACACACAGGAAGTAGTGTTTGTTCCTGTGCTGGATAAAATTAAATGCGTCATTATAAATATAAAGATGGCCCAATGACATTGCCAAAGTTCTTTGATTTTTTTGGGGGGGAAGGAAATAATTCCAGTCCTATTGTAACGGCAGAACCGGAGTCACGTTGCTAAGAGAAACACCAAGAGGTAAAGGAGGACACAGAGAGATCAGGTTTATTAATGCCAGCGGGCTCAGAGGGGATTCTCCCCCAAATTCTGAGCACACACCCCCACCGACCCCCACTCACCCACCCCCGGTCAGGGGAATTTGTCTTTTATACTTCAAGAGCAAGGGGGGAGGTAGAGAGAGCGGCTTATACCAGGAAGTGTACACATAAGGAAGTTACTGTAATGTACAAGGTAGTTGCTGCAAGGCGGAGCTGTTTACGGGAGCATGAGCTGCAGCCATTAGTCAGTTTCACAAGGTGGCAAGCAGTCTTACAGAAGCAGATGAGCAATTAACATAAACAGGGCTATGGTTTCTAGTTTCAGGGTAAAAGGTTTTTAGTGAATTTCCATTTTCCATCACACTATTGCTGGGATGGTAGTCTTTCAGGCAATTCTGATACAAATGTGTGTGAGGAAAGAAACGTAACATTTACATCTCTTGCACATGAAGAACCCTAATTCTAGTTTGATGTTTTAAAATTCAATAGCATATCGATATCTACTTACCATTTCTGGATGACTTTTGTATATCCTACTGCATAGATGCCTGGGGGGAATTTTTCATTTTCTGTCAACTTCTTGTAAGACTGTTAGATATTTTGCTACCTGTCTCATAGGCTAGCAAATACAAAAAAAATGCAAGCAATACAAAAAGTCTAAATTTTTACAATGGATTGTGGGCAATTAAAAAAATCCAAATTTATGATGAATATTTTTATAAAGATGGGTGTATGAGGGGCAAGCGAGTAACATTTACTCTGTAGCAACTATTGCATGCCAGACATCATGCAGTTAACAAATACACACACAGATGCACACACATACACACACTCAACACTTCTGTAGGGCATGATAAGCACATTCACTTGCTTGCTCTATATATGTAAAATAAACTATCTCATTTAATATTTATTACAATACTGTGATGTAGGTATTATACCTACTTTACAGTTAAGGGAACATCCTCAGAGTGCTTGAATGGCTACCCTAATTTCACTCCTTTAATAATCAGTAGAATCAATATTTGAAACCATGTCTGATATCAAAGGCAATAACAATCATAATAGTTAACACTTATTGAGTGTTTACTATATATGCCAGGCAGAGTACTTTATCAGTGTTATTTTCATTTAAAAATAACAACAGCCATATGAGGTAACTTTTGCTATTACCTTCCTCCTTTGGTAGATGAAGAAAGGCAGAGCTCTGAGAAAGTGAAGGCAGAGGCCGGTGGGGAACTCGGCTGTTGGACCAGCTTTTCCCAGGACTCCCCACTACACAAAGCTGTCTGCTCTGCTTTCCTAAACCCAATCTGTGCCAATTTATTTCTATTTGTGTGGGCTTGAAGGGAAGGTTTGTCAGTATTCTCTGGAACTGATAATCTTTCCCTAAATCTTTCCAGAAAATAGTTCATAAATAATTGTAAGAGACAGTGAATAAGATTTGTCATTGTATATTTAGAGGGAAATATAATATTTTCTTCTGTGTATGACACAGAAGAATAAAAAGTAAAAAATGTACAAAGCAGACTATCACAAATAAAGATCTATTTTTACACCTTTGAAATAATGGCTTTTGATATAAATTTGATAATTAAATTGGCTTTATATATTCACACCCTTTTGCTCCTAAACATATATTTTGAAAATGCCCCTAAACATTTCAGCTTCTGGGCAGATTATTTCAACGTGGCATGAGAGATCTCTTGCAGCAGCTGTTACTTGGCCTGACAAAAACAGCCTGCCCTGTCCAGACACCTGCACTCCAGTCCACAGGCATCTCTTTTTCAGCAGAGGTGCATTTGGCACTATGTGTGGGAGTTGCCCAGAAAGAAAGCATCACATGCAATTCAGCCTCACAACCAGCTATCATTATGAGTTGGAAAAAATGTCAGAGAATCTACATGTATGGATCAATTTACAGGAGAGCTGCTGTTAGCAGAGATGAGGAATCCAGCAAAGAGTATACTCACCTTCAGCTGGCCAAGCCTAAGTAATTTCAGTTTATAGTTCCTCCTCATTTGATGTTGCTGGACATGATCCAGCACTACAGTAAGTTGTTTTCAACTTCAACAAAGCAGCTTGGGGAAGTTTGGGTTATTTTTGTTTGTTTTTGTTGCTATTGTTCTTAAGGTTGAAGATTTACCTTAGCAGTTTTGAAGGACAATGACATCTTTTTGCTGCATCACCAACTTTTGTTCATTCTGAAATCCTATTACAGTGACAAAAGTACTTTGGGAATAACAAAAATTCCAGCATAGATATTCTAATATTAAAAAGTATTAATAGTTATTCCCTACTATGAAATATTTTTTCCTAGTACATATTATTTTATTTTTTCAGGTTACAAATCATAAGATACAAGCCTTATCCTAGGCTTGGGAGGTAGAATGCTCTTAAGTTACAGCTGACTGAAGCAAGCATTCTAATTCAAGTTTAGCTTTAGAGTTGTGGCACATAAAGGAGACCCTTAATAGGAAATTCACCTGTTTTTAGGCTGAGTAATTGAAACCTTCTTAAGCCCACTATTTAGCGTAAACTTGCAAGTAGCTGTACATTGAGAATTGAAATAGGTTGGTTATTGCTTGGAGAACAAACAAACACGACTTGTGAGACAAGGCAAAGGAAAGCCAGAGGGTCCAGGTATGTGAAGACAACAGTTATGGCTATTCCTCAGGAGGTGTCTTTGCATAACTCCCAAGTCACAATTCTAGAGAAAAAATGAACCTCATTTGCACCTGAGATATTTTCTGCCATTGAAACCAGATCTGGTCTTTATTTCCATACAAAATTATCTCTTTATAATTATTATTCTATAAAATGCTGCCAGTTACAAAATTATTTTTAAAATATTAACTTCATGAAACATCAGAAAAGAGTTTCCAAACAGACACAGAATTATCTCACACACACACACACAACACACACAGATTTTTTTCTTGGCATATGAGAGATATTATGTTCTCTCTCTCTCTCTCCCCCTCTGACCCCCTTCCATCCGCTCTCAGCTAAACAGAAATGAATCACAAGAGTGAAGATCTTGAGACATTAACTTCATTCATACTTAATCTATTTGGGGAGCTTGTGGAGGATCAAACTTTCTCAGTAAATTAAAAATGAAGAGTGGTTGGAAAGGGCTCACTTGGTATGAAAATGTTTGTTAAATTGAAAAGACTGACAGTGCGGTTCATTAAGTGATGATCTTTTCTACGCTAACATAATGATCTTTATGCTAAAGAAGCTTGGTTTGGGCTGTAGCTGGGGAACAGCTACATTTTTAGGATTCTGTCATTTTTTTCTGCTGTCAGAGCTGTACATTTCAGAGCAGAAAATTCAAGAAGGGCAACAGTCCATGAAAATATATTTTTAATTTTACATTTAAAATATTCATATTGAATATTTCAAGCAACCACAATGTTTGAAATTGTAATAATGGGTGATATTTCCGTTTTATATCCTGAGGCAACTATATCCTTTGTGACATAAAGTTAGTTTTGCTTTTTACTCTCATTTACTGTGAGGGAAAAATAGAAATTCACTAAAAACCTTTTACCCTGAAACGGGCAAGCTATAGCCCTGTGTATGTTAATTGCTTAATCTGCTTCTGTAAGACTGCTTGTCACCACACCCATAGGAATGTTTTTGAAACTGATGTTATAGAGAAATAAATTGAAATTGACTAACGCCTGCAGCTCATGTTCCCCTAAACAGCTCCCCTTGCAGCAGCTACCTTGTAAGTTACAGTAACTTCCGTATGTGCACACTTCCTGGTATAGGCCACTCTGTACCACCTCCTTGCTCTTGAAGTATAAAAGACAAGTGCCCCTGACTGGGGGTGCTGAGAATTTGGCGGAAGATCCCCTCTGAGCCCGCCGGTGTTAATAAACCTGACCTTTCTGCATCCTCGTGTACCTCTCGGTGTTTCTCTTGACAACGTGACTCTGGTTTTGCCGTTACATTTTTGCACAGGAATATAATCAAGGATGTATGGCAACTGTTTATTGGCAGAGCTGACTGGTGAGGCATGTTAGATGGAAGACAGGAATTATGAGTAATAGAAAGTCTCAATGAAGAACTTTCTGTCTTGCTTAACCTTGTCTTTGGTGTTTTGAAACTTTTCCAAACTAATATTTGAATCATAAATAAAGGTAGAAGTTGTTTTCCTCACTGGAAGATCTATTCCTAGACTCTGGTTCTGAAATGATGCTCCCTCATTTGAAAATAAGGAGGATTATTTCATTTATTTTCAACTTTACTAGAAGTAATAACTAGAAGCTAAAGAACATATTTATAAAATTAAATATATATTAATATCTCAAAAAGCATTGTCATACCTCAATAAAAGTGTTTGTATGCATAACTAGAAGTTTATCGGGCAATAATTTCAAGATGTGATCTAAGTAAGGTTCGTGAATACTAGGACACGACAAGAGTTTGGACTGTCAATTTCATCAGTCTAAAGCAGTTGTTGATAAATAAGAGCTGTGCAATGCATTTAATGTAAAAGATTCCAAGGCTGTGGACACACTCATGTGGATGGAACAATGAATCTTTCCAAGGTCATACTTCCTTACTGCTGACGCTTCTGGAGTTGTAAACAAGAGAAAACTACTCTGGCTAATGAACAAAAGGGAACAATTCTTGGAGAGATATCAGGTAGATTATGGATTAATGCGAAGGCAAAGAACCAAGGTTTAAAAACTAATAAAGAACAGGGCAACCCAGGGGAGCTTCTTGGCAAAAGCCATTTGAATCAGAGGCTGTCCCCATCACAGTGCATGTATCCAACCATTCCCTTGCTCTTGGGTTACTTATCTCATGACCAGCAATCTTGAGAAAAGCATTAAATGACATGTCACCACTTAGCTATAGGAGTGTAGTGCACCTTGATTTATGATCCTACCATGTCAGCCCCTAATGGGGAAAGAAACTGAGTACAGTCATCAAAGTTGGGATGGATTTGGGGCAGTGGGGACCCTGGACTCTCCCCCCACCTTACCCACCACCAGCCTGGCCTGCTTTTTGCAGTCCTCACACAGGCTGCCTCTTGCCCTTTGGCTTCCTCAAAGCATGACTGCACACCCACATAGTGACTCCAGCTGCCCCTCATCCTTCTCCATTTGGAGGTTTTCTTTTCCTCTTCCTTCTCTGAATGAGCCTATAAAAATAAACAACTTTTATCTATATTTTATGTTTGAGCAAACTTATCAATAATCAATTTTAATATCCACCTTGGTTTATTTATTTTCTATTTATTTTTAGAAGTAAAAGTACAAAACAGACAAACAAAAACCCCACAAAACACCATGTTCTTTACATCTTTATTTTGTTCACTGCTATATTCTTGGCCTTGGGATAGAGCCTAGCACAGAGTAGAAGTATGTATTTGTTGAATGAATAAATCAACTTTTCTTTATATCTGATATCTACTTTTTCTAACTTGCTTATATAAATAATTCCTATTCATCCTTTAAGGTTTGAGCCAAATCAAATTATGGTTTGGCTCAAGCATCATCTGATTTTGAACTCCCAGGCTAGCTTAGTGCCCTCCCTCTCTGCTTTTACAATGCCTAGATCATTCTACCACAATAATTACCACACTACATTGAAAATCTGACTGCAGGTCTTTCTGATCCACAAACCAGAAGCTTTTTGAAGGCAGAATCTATGTATTAATATTTGTATCTTCTGTGACTAGTTCCTAAGAAGCATCATATAAAGTAGTTAAATCTCTATGAGCCAGATTACCAAATCCTAACTTGGCCATTTGTCATTGTCAGACTTATCACTGGGTTGCCTGAACCAGAAATTGTTCACAACTGTGAAGCTGGTAAGGTAGCATGAGTGCTAAGCTGCTAGGGTGCAGGGTGCAGGTGGTATGAGGTTGGTAGCAAACAGGCACACAGAGAGTCAGAGAAAAGGGAGCCAGCGTGCAAGCAAGGAGATGCCAGCCCCAGGGAGTGTGTGTTGGGAAAGACAGTGGGGTGTCAGGGACTGCAAGCTCACCAGGATACATGCGTTCTGAGTGTAAAACTGGAATGGAGCACCTAGCTCTCTGAGGTGCCCAAACACTAACCCCCGGAAGCTGTGCAGCAGCAGCCAGAAGTAGCGAAACAGAAGCACACCAGAACAAAAAGAAGACCTCTTCTCTTGCAGTGTTCTCACAGTGGTAAACTAACAAAGCTTAACAGTCCACTTTCCACGAAGAGGAAATGCAAGACATACAGCTGGATCATTGCAAAGTGGGTAATGGAAAACAGATCGGGAGATGTGACTGTAAACTGATGACTGGCACAGTCCAATCAATTTCTATACACTCGCTTCTACTCACATTTAAACTCCTGTACAACAATAGACACCTCTATGTTTTCATTTAAGAAGATACAACTGTCCGTTTTACAAGTGAAGTTCCAACATTTTCCCAAAATTAGGAGAAATCACAGTGCCAAGATTCCTTATATCTAGCTATATTGAATACTTCTCAAATTTAGTCACAAGCCCAAAGAATATTCTCTTACTTAAAGACAAGATTGTAAAGTTACACTTCAACACTCAGAAATAAAATAAAAATGAGAGAGAAGGAGGAAAAGGAAACTGCTTGCATACATAAATAAGCATATACATACTTTAAAGGAAAATATGCAAAGCTGCAAGAGTCCTCACAGCTGAAATAGGTCAAGCAGCTGAATTGATACCGAGGCTTCCTTCTTCCATTTCACGTTCCATATTTGTCTCACGCTCAGCCAAGACCTCTGCTGGGCTTGTTTTTTTACGTGGTGGAATGATCCAAACCTTTATTCCTGACGGTCTGCATCTCCAATTACCCTGTCTTGTTTTAGTTGCTGTAGTTTTAATTAAAATTTACTATTATGTATGGAAATACTAAGGGGATTTTGCAGAGAATCCCTTGGATTTCAGGTGCATTTTTTCTACATAATCGTATGATGATGCACTAAGTGCAAAATTTCAGGGTCTCACATGAACAATTAAGTGCTTCAAAACAGAAAGAACCTGGGCCATTTTTGCTCATAACTGATTGGCCAGGACTAATGGCATGGCACTGCTAACAGCAAAGCAAAGTGGAGAATTATAATTATCCTATGTGCCTAGAAGACAGGAGACTTGGGTAGAGGTGAGCCCTACAAGTTTCTACCAGAATAGTCAAAATGAATTTTCAGCAACGTATTATGATGCGATCCCCAGTATTCATTGCATCAGCTCCATTCAAGTATGACTGTTTTCTTTGTCCCATGAATTCTGTATATATTCTGGGGGCACATATTAATACTACAGTTCAATGTCTACATTTTTACTCTGATTTCTTTCATTTATAATTGGAATTTATGTAGTTTTATGAGTTTTTCTAAAAATAACATGCTTTTAAAAATAGCAAATCTATCCATGTCAGTATATATGAAATTAAAAGTGGCAATGTATGAATAAATGCCCAGTAGTTTTATATTCACAAACTTACAAATGAGAAAGTATCAACTTTTCTGCAGCAGATGTAATATATAATAAAATGAACAGTATGAAAAGGGATAAGGAAATCTGACTTCTTTCATCTCTTATGTTTGTACCACTGGGTAAAATTAGGCAAGTTATTTTTAACCATCCTGTGCTTCAGTTTGCTTGAGACAAATGCTATTTTGAAGGGTTTGCAGACCTCTTGAAACCCAAATATAAGCCATCTATATAAGCCATCTATAGAACCATGGGCCTTAGTTTAATAATGCTTGGAATAAATAAAATTTCAATTATTAAATTGTGCTGCTGAATGTTAAGAAGCCTGAGTACAGTGGCATATTAAAACAGAAAGGTTTTCTCATTCTCCCTCACATAACAAAAATTCTGAAGGTTGGCAATTCTGGGTTTCTGTGACACTTTGATGGCACTGTAAATGTCACATGGATTCCCTCCTACCCCACCACCTTGAACCAGCAGCTCTTTCTCTTTTTGTTTCATATTGTTTTAATTTCATCTACATTTGCAACAGGAAGAATGTAAGGAGGGCAAAAGGCAAGAGCAAGATGTAAAAATATGTGTGCTAGTTGGGCCTCTTCCTTTTTATCAATGCCAGAATTGCTTTCCTGAAAGTCCCATAGACTTCTACTAACAGATCATTGCCTGAAATCTGTAACATGATTGCCTCTAGTTGCAAGGTGCTGACATAAATGAAATCTATATTCAGTTAGTAAGCAAGAAAAACAGAATGGGTATTAATTAGGCAACCAGTAGTGTCTGCCATTGATAATTATTTAAGGCCACTTTTTTGTACTTCTATTCCAGATATGTAAGTCTTTGTTTCCCCTTGCTTTCTCTTTCTTAATCTTGATAAGGCATCAAACTTTAGCTATAATAACTATTTTTGTCCACTTGAAATTAATATAGCCTAAAATAGAAATAACCTTTCATGAACTAAAAAACAATATTACCTTAGCATCAGGTGTGAACAAGACACTATTTTAGGCACTAAAGACAGATTGATAATCAAGTCATGCATGGTACTACTTTCATGGAGCATATATTCATACTTCTGATATACAGTTTAATTACTTTTCTTAATGATGTCTCACAAGCAAATTAATCCCTACTATCCTATGAAATAAATTGTATGTAATGGATTAACTTTTTAAATATACATCTACATGGTATGTACCATCTTTGGAGAAATTGAGAAATTAGTAACTCAAATAATTTTTCATATTTAGATAAGAAATTATAGCCAAGAGGGGCATATGATTAAATAAACTAATTTTTAAAGCAATTTAAAAGAGTGGTAACTGTTATGAAGGAAAAAGTAAGATGCTGTGTTAAAAAATGATTGGTAGAAGAAGCAGGACAGCTGGAATTCTATACCCAGCAAAACTATTTTTCAAAAATTAAAAAGAAATGAAGATACTTCCAGATAAACAAAAAAAGGAAAGTCATTACTAGCAGAATTGCCTTGTAAGAAATACTAAAGTGAATCCTTCAGGATGAAATGAAAATTCATTAGTAGCTAAAATCCACATTAAGAAATAAAAAGCACTGGTAAAAGTAACAATGAGTAAATATAAGGCAGTATAAATACATTTTTGTTTGTAATAGTTTTCTTCTCCAAACTGATTTAAAAGGCAAATACATAACTTAATACTTATAAATCTGTGCTGATTATTTTACATTGCTAAAGATATAATTTGTATGACAATAATAGCAATAATGAGGGGGTAAAGAACAAAGTGATATTGGAGCAAATTTTTGTATATTATTAAAATTAAGTTGGTATTAATTAGAACTAGATTGATTTGAACTAAAATGTTAATTTTAATCCCCAAGACAACCACTAAGATAGCTCAAACAAATAGAGTGAAAGAAAAACAAGAGAATTAAAATGTTACACAGGAAACTCTGTATTTTACACAAAAGAAAGTAGTAATAAAATAACTGAAGAACAAAGGCATGACATAAAGAGTACAGATAGAACATGACACATGTAAGTCCTAACTTAACAGTAATTACACTAAACATAAATTGATTAAACACTCCAATCAAAAGGCAGAGATTTGCAAAATGGATTTTTAAAAATAAATATAATCCAATTATACATTGACTACAAGAGACATACTTTATATTTAAAACACAAAAAGTTTGAAAGTGAAAACATGAATGAATATATACTATATAAAAGGAAGTGAGAGTGAATATACTAATATCAGAGAAAATAAACTTCCAGAAAAAGTGTTACTAGTAACAAAGACGTACATTTTATAATGCTAAAAGATCAATACATCAAGAAGATATAATAATTATAAGAAAATGCAGGTTGAGCATCCCTAATCTAAAAGTCCAAAATCCAAAATGCTCCAAAATCTGAAAATTTTGAATGCTGATATGTTGATCAAAGGAAATATTCACTGCCACATTTTAGATTTTGGGTTTTCAAATTAGATGGTTGGCCAGTATGTATTAATATAATACAAATATTCCAAAATCTGAAAAAATTCAAAATTTGAAACACTTCTAGTTCTAAGTATTTCAGATAAGAGATACTTATGCTGTATGTATGTAACAAGAGTGACCAAAAATACATAAAGCTAATACTGACAGAATTTGAGGGCAAAATAGACATCAATAACTCACATTCAATAATAGATCAAACAACTAGGCAGAAGATGACAATGAGAAAAATAAACCAATGAGACCTAACAGATGTCTATAGACACTCAACTGACAACAGCAGAAAATGTTCTCTTCAAGTACACACAAGATATTCTCAAGCATAGTCATATGCAACAATAAATTAAAAATTATTGAAAGCATAGAAAGTAAGTTTTATGACAAAAATGATATTAAGTAGAAAAACATTAACAGGAATAAATTTGGAAATTTTTAAAATTTGTAAAAATTAAATACACACTCATACACACATCATGTTATTAATATTATTTTATACACACACAAGGAATGCGAACAAATATTTTGAGATGAATGAACATGAAAACACAATATAACAAACCTAATAGTATGTAGCTAAAAGAGTGCTTAGAGAGAAATTTATTTCTAAGACACATATATTAAAAAAGAAAATTTCAAATGAAGAATCCAAATTCCCACCTACAAAATTGGAATAAAAGAAGAGAAACTAAACACAGAGGAAGTAGAGAGAAGGAAAAAATTAAGATTAGAGTCAAAATGAATGAAATAGAGAATACAAAAGCAATAGATGAAAATCAAGGAAACCAAAAGTTCGTTCTCTGAAAATATCAACAAATTTGGCAAATCTTTAGGCTGAATGATCAAGAAAAAATGACAGAAGACTCAAATTTTAAAGTCAGCAATGACAGTGGGGACATCACTAAAAAGTTTATAGAAATTTATTAAGATTATAAGGGAATGTTGTAAACAACTGCATGCCAACACATCAGAAAACTTAGTTGAAATGGACAAATTCACAGAAAGACACAAAATACCAAAACTGAATCAAGAAGAAATTTTTAAAAATCTGAATACATCTATAAAATGGAAAGAGGTTAAATTATTAGTTAAACAATCTCCCACAAAGAAAAACCCAGGCCCACCTGGCTTACTGGCAAATCCTAATAATTATATAAAGAAGAATTAATACAAATCATCATAAACTCATCCAAAAAAAAATCATAAAGATTGGAACACCTTCCAATTCATTCTATGAGGCCAGCATTACCCTGATAACAAAACCAAAAAATACATATCCCAAGCAAAGTACAGATCCACAGTTTTTGTAAATATAGACACAAAATTCCTCAACAAAATACTAGTAACCTGAATCCAGCAATGTCTAAAAATGATTATACATCATGACCAACAGGGATTCATCTAGAATGCAAGTTTAGTAAAACATCTTGAAGTGAATCAACATAATATACCATATTAACAGAATAAAGAACATTAATGGAAGCAGAAAAAAAGCATTTGTCAAAATCCAATCCCTTTTCGTCATAAAAGCACTCAATAAACTAGAAGTAAACTGCCTCAACCTCATAAGGTCCATTATTAAAAAAAAAACAAAAACAAAAACACAGCTAATATAGTACTTAGTGGTGAAGGAAGGAACACATATTCTTTCAGAGCATGAACAGGACCAGAATTTCCACTTTTCTTCTTAATTATTACAAAGCTTTAATAATCGAGACAGTGTGGTACAGGCATAAGGATAGATATATTGATCAATGGCAAAAAATTGGCAGTCCAGAAATAAGCTTTCTATTTATGGTCAATTGATTTTCAGACAAGGTTTCAAGCCAATCAAAAAGAGAAAGTTAGGTTTCTCAACAAATTGTGCTGGAACAACTGGAAATACATATGTAAAAAGAAAAAAAAGAAGTGTGTCCCCTTCTGTAATAGTTAATTTTGTTTTTCAACTTGGCTAGGCCATGGTACCCAGATATTTGGTTAAACATCAGTCTAAATAGTGTTGTGGAGACATTTTTACAGTGAGATTAACATTAAAATCAGCAAACTTTGAATAAAGCGATTATCTTCCATAACATGGATAGTCCCATTTAATCAGTTGAAGGACTTGAGAGAAAAAGACTGAAATCCCTACAGACAGAAGCACTGTGCCAGAAGGCTACCTTCAGCACTCTGCAGGATCAGCTCTTCCCTGGGTCCCCAGCTTGCCAGGCTGCCCTGCAGTATTCAGGCTTGGTAGCCCTGAGGAATCATGTGAGCCAATTCCTTAAAATATTAATAAATCTCTTTATGTATATATACACATCCTTTTTGTTATTTTAATCTGGAGAACACTGACTAATACACTTTTTTATGTCTTAAGCAAATATTAACTCAAAATGTATCATAGACCTAAATGTAAGAATAAAAACTATAAAATTCTTGGAAAAAAACATAGGTGTATATCTTTGTGACCTTAGGCAAAGCAAAGATTTCTTAGCCACAACTCCAAAAGTGATTTATTTAAAAATTGATAATTCAATTTCATCAAAATTTAAAAGTTTGTGCTGTGAACAATACTATGAAGGAAGTAAAAAGAAATTCACAAAGTGGGAGAACATATTTGCAAAATGTATTTAATAAGGGTCTAGTATCCAGAATATTATTAAATGTCAATAACAAAAAGATAAGTAACCAAGTTATTAAAAATGGGCAAAGAATCTTAATAGACAATTCTTCAACAAAGATATATAAGCAGGCAAAAACTCATGACAAGATATTCAATATCATTAATCCATTAGGAAAATACACATCAAAACTACAATGAGATTACCCTTCATATCCGCTAGGATGACTGTGAGTGTAATCATGGAGACAGACAATAGGATGTGACAAGGATGTGGAGAAACTGGAACCACCATATATTACTGGCAGGAATGTAATCAAATGGACCATCTTTGGAAAGCCATTCAACAGTTTCCCAAAATGGCAAACACAGAGTTACTATATGACCCAGTAATTCCACTTCTAAGTACACAACCAAGATAAATGATCAAAATGTGGAAACAACCCAACTGAAGAATGCATAAACAAAATGTACTATGTCCTTTCAGGGAGCCAATCATAATCCCAAAAGACACAATCCCAAACACTATAATCTTGAACATTGAAACCCCAAAAGATCAAAATCCTGAATTTGAAGGATAATTCTGAAAGAAAATTAAAAATTCTTTAAAAGATATTTATTCACATTTTTAAAAGGGAATTTATTTGATAATTTACAATAACAGGATAGAACACTTCATAGGCCGCTTTGTACAATAAAATGGTCAATAATAGCATATGTATTTTGCAAGCATAAACACTCAGGTATACATACTAACAACAGTTGAAGTGGTATAACAGTTATGAGCAGATGGACCATATTCATAAAGGAATAGGTCAAAAAGGGAAATGTATAAACATATAGCACTATTGTTGGTACTTGTGTGCACCAAGGTTTATAACCAGGGTCATCCAAAATACTGCGACAAACAACCTAAGTCTTTTAATGAGATTGATCAAAAACTGCAATGGATCACCACTCATGTGCAGGCACCCAAAGAGCTGAGATCTCAATAAATTTTATCTTCCAAAAATGTAAGTAGACAAAAAGGACATTGTCTTAGTCCTTTTGTGCTGCTGTAGAGGAATACCCGAGGCTGGGTAATTTATAAAGAAAGAAGATTTGTTTGGATCATGGTTCTTCAGGCTGTACAAGAAACATGGCACCAATATCTGCTTCTGATGAGGGCCTCAGGAAGCTTCCACTCATGGCAGGAGGTGAAGGGAAGCCAGGTTGTGAAGATCCCATGGCCAGAGAGGAGACCAGAGAGAGAGGAGGGAGGTGCCAGGCTCTTTTTAACAATCAGAACTCTTGGGAACTAAGAATGTGAACTCAATCATTAACTTGAGGACAACACCAAGCCATTCATGATAGCCCCCATGACCCAAACACCTCCCACTGGGCCCAACCTCCAACACTGGGGACCAAATTTCAACATGAGGTGTGAAGGGGACAAATATCCAAACTATAGCAGACATCTCTTCATCTGTTAAGGAAGTGTCAATGTTTTTACATACACACGCAGTCAACATTGTGATAATGCACTTTTTCAAATTGCAAAAAAATGCATAAAACAAATTAGAACTCTCTAATAGTCTCTTACAATTTATACCTCCATTATTGAAAATGATGCAAAAACAAAATACATAGCATAGTGAATTTCTTTACAAGGTTTCTAGGTATTCCTTGATCCAGGGAAGTTGACACTTAAAATTATGTCCAACAAATCCACCCCTTATCAACTTAGCAACCATATGCATCTTCTTAAACCATACTTTATTTCCAAATAAAGACAATAACAAGGTAATAGTTCCACTTAATGTGATGCAACTATCCTGTGATTGTGCTTTTGGGGATTTTAGACTTTAGGGATTTAAACTTTAGGGATTTCAATCTCTCAGGATTTCAAAATTCAAGATTATTGTGTGTGGGATTGTGTCTTTTGGGATTATGATCCAAACCCATCCTTACAATGGAGTATTATTTGTCAATAAAAATGAATGATCCACTGATACATGCCACAACATGAATTAACCTTGATAACATTATGAATGCTAGTGCAAGAAGCCAGGAAAAAGGGGCATATATTAATTATTCCATCTCTATGAAATGTCTTGAATAGGAAAATCCATAGAGACTGAAAGTAGATTTGTATTTGCCAGAGGCTGGGGGAGTTGCTAAATGGGAGTGTATATTAATGGGTACCACTTATCTTTTGGGGGAGATGAAAATGTTCTTGAATTAGATAGTGGTGATAGTTGCACACTTTTGCGAATATACTAAAAACTGCTGAATTTTTCCATTTTAATGAGTAAATTTTATACTGTATGATTTATACCTTGATAAAGTTACTAAAATGTGTTTAGATGGGAAGGGATCAATGGCTTTGATTTGGATATTTTATGTTTTGATGTACCGATTAGACACCCAGGTAAGACATTAATGTGCATATATAAAAGATTGCATCTCAGAAGAGAGGTTAGAGCTAAAAATAGAAATTTAGGCACTACCCTCATATAGCTAGAATTTAAAATCTGGGACTAGTTATAGTCTTCTAGACTCAAGATTGACAATCTTTAAAGAACCAGACAGAAAATGTACACACATACATACACAGACTAAGAGATAAAATAAGAATATTATGTAGGTATGTATATATTTATTGATAAAATTAAAAATAGAATAATTAGGTATGTCTTTTTGTAATACAGGTCAACTGATCAGAAAAATGGAATCTGTTGTGGTATATTATTTCACTTTATTGGGGTTAAAAGTTAGTGTTATCTATTCTCAAAATCAATTGCAAATATTTATCTGTTAATGCTGACCTGGAATGAGATTTTACATGTTTCATCTTTATAATGTCTTTTCCCACAGGTAAAGACTGCCAAATACTGATATCAGTCCACGAGTGTTTGATTTTTCTGAGTATATTCATTGTTTGGAAAGCATTTATAGAATTCTATTATTCTTTTCTTGATATTTGACTTTCAGTATGTCTGCCCTTACATTTTTGATTAACTTCTAAACAAAGGTTAAGTAGAAGCTCTTCAAATGCTCAGTTAATGGGTTTGAAATATGAACATTTCTTATGCACTTGCATTGATGTATGAAACCTGGAATGCTGGAACTGTAGTTTGAACTTGGAAAATATATCTGTTGCACAGATTTGTGAAGGTGTGGAGACCACTGCTCTTGTTTTAACTTTAGACAGCCTATGACATGTACAAAGCAGGTTGACATTCCTTCAATTCAGACAACGTGAGACACAATGGCAAAGATGTCTCCATGGGTGTACATTGTATGCATTTGCACAAGGCCCCCACTTAGAAGGGCCCAGCAGTTGGTTTAATGTGCTGCTATCACAGTCTTGAAATTTTTATTATTTTTTCTTTGAACTTGAGATGCATGAAATATTCACGTCCACAGTTCCTTAACATTGAATTTGCATATAGTGTTCGTGATGCCCCGGAGCACAAGGGACACGTGACACATGAGAGTTTATTGAGACTCAAAGCAAGTACAAGGTAAGCATGTCGTGTCTACGACCAAGTGGGAGCACTGACTGCCCATAGAGGCCACCCTTTCGTTTGAACCAGAACTTGCTTTGAGGCAATGGTATCCAAGGAAACACAAACGATCAAGGAACCCTGTCATACACTTTCAGACTCATGTCGAGTTCTTGAATTCACTAACCACTTATGCTGAAAAATGATGACACAGAAGGAAAGGAAGAGATAAAGCAAATCATAGTTACTTTTCTTTGTGCTTCCTTCCTCATCAATAAGTCAAAGGTAGAGTTTTGGTGAAATGTGAGCATATCAGGAAGCAGAATAAAAAGTTGAGTTAGTTTTATGCAGTATGTTTTAGTCAGGGTTCTCCAGAATGACAGAACTTACAGGAAATCTATACAGAGCTAGATATATATATGAGATTTATTAGGGGAATTGGCTCACCGATTACTGAGAAGTTCCTTGATAGACCATGTACAAACTGGCGAACCGAGGAATCTGGTAGCTTAGCTCAGTCCAAGTCCAAAGTCCTCAGGAACAAGGAGGCTGATGGTGTAACTCTCAGTCTGAGGCCAAAGGAAGGCCCAAGAGGAGGGCTGGTGTGAGTCCCAGAGTCCAAAGGCCGTAGAACCTGGAGTTTTGATGTCCAAGGGCAGACGAATGGAGTCCCAGCTCTAGAAGAGAGAGCAAGAATCTGCTCTTCCTGCATCTTTTTGTTCCATCAGTGCCTCCAGCTTATCGGATGTTGCTACCTACACTGGGTCTTTCCCACTCAGTCCACTGACTCACTTGCCCATCTCCTCCGGAAACACCCTCACAGACACACCTGGGGAAGCCCAACATGCCAATCAAAAGCAAAACCACCTGGGTTTCCCTTTCAGCAAAATAGGGATGGGCTCAGTGCCTACTGAAGCATTGAGAATAAATGATGCTATACTATCTGAGTATCCCTTAATCCAGTCAAGTTGACACCTCAAATCAACCATGACAAGGTGTTTCAACTGTTCTGGTACGAATATAACATGTAGGCATGTATAAGCCACAATAGATGAATTATATAATTTTGATAATTCTGAATGAATTAAGTGCTCTTGTATTTGTATCCTAAATTGTCATTGCACCATATTTAGATGAATGGAAAATTTATTTGTAGGGTGTCACGAAGCAGGTGGAGTTAATGAGAGCACCTCATTTCATCTTTGCTGCAACTTCTCAACTCTGCCGTAGTAGGGGTTCAGCAGCCATAGACAATAACTGAGCTAATGAGAGCAGCTGTGTTCCAATGGAACTTTATTTGTGGACACTGAAACTTTACTTTCAGGTGCAATGAAATATGATTTTCTTTTCGTTTCCTTCAACCATTTAAAGTATAAAAACTATTCTTAGCTCATGGGGATTCAAAAACAGATGGCAGGCTAGATTTGGCTCAGGGGCTGTATTTTGACAATCCCTGATGTAGCAAGAAGGAATTGAAAAGAAAAGGATGCAGCTCATGACCAAACCTTAGGACACTCTAATATTGAGTGGTGTTTTAGAGGAAGAGGAGACGGTTAAAGAAATCCAGGACTGTGTAGTTTCATGCAAACCTAGCAGTTTCAAAACTGAAGGCATGCTGCAGTCCTGTCCAGGGCTGTCTACAGTAGAGGAGCGAGCACTGAGCACGAAGAGATGAGCTCATGAGCGATTTCGCTGAGGACAGTCTCAGGATTGCTTTGGAGGAGCAGCAAAGAAAGTGGATTGTAGAAACAAAGAGTTCTGCGAGGTGAATTCATGAGGTATAGCCAATTCGTTTGAGAAGTTTCAGCATTTATATTTTTATTTCTTGCCAACAGTAGCATGCTAAGTGGAAGTTGCATCCAATCAAAAACCAATCAAACAATCTTTACATGCATACTTCTAAAAGTTATTGATTTTAGGGGAAATTACCACTAACCTCAGAACTTAAATGTGAGTCAGTCAGCATCATGTGTTTTCTATCCACCAGTGCATAGTATTTACTATATGCAATTTGTTTTCACTGCTTCCTTTACTTTCATTTTAGAAACTTCTTTTTTAAATGAATGCTTCCATTTTATTAGTTGTCTTTCTTTAAAGCTCTAATTGTCTGAATCTAATTTTTTAATGTTGGACTGCTGACAGCTTTTAAGTCTCCCCTCTCCTTCTCACCTTTGTGCCCCACATTTGGGAGGGCTGATAAGAAAGCCAGCAATCTCCCTCCTTTGCTGTCAGCAAGAGATTCAAACCACACAGGCACACGAGAACCTTCCTGCTGGTCCCTGCCCCTTGTCACAACAGAACCCCAGCCCAGGCCCCTTTCTCTGCTCTCTCAAGCCATTTGATACCTGCTAGAGAGGCCTGCCCTAGAGGACTCCCCAGCATCCTCGTTATGTAAGTAATAAAGCTTTCCATACCTCTTAGTGTGAGTGGCTGTCATTGGTCTTAACATGCAGACCAACTTTTGAATGGGGACCTTCCTGTTCTTTCAGAGTGTCACTGTGAGCAGGATTCCTAGACACCACCCCCACCACCGTAGTCTTTCTGCTCTTGTTTGGTTTGCTAACTCACTCTGCTGCTTGCTGGCTGTTACCATAGCATTATATCTTGACAGCTGCTAGTGTAAGTTCCCCAGTCTGTTCCTTACAAGGTTGACTTGTCACTTGCCTATTATTGGCATTTGCATTTTTACATGAATGTTAGAATAAAATTGCAAATTGTCAATTAGAAAAAAGAAAATGTCCTGGGGTTTTCCCTGGGGTCATATTGAATCTATAAAGTAATTTGTGAAGAAATAATATGTTTTTTGCAAATCTCTTTGGATTTTCTGTGTTCAGACAATACAATATGTTGTCTGAAAAAAATGACAATTCTCTTTCTTTATTTTCATTACGTATGGTTTCTATTTATTGTTCTTGCCTTATTGCATCGACCAAGATCTCCTATACATTTTAAATGGACGTGGTGGTAGTGAGATTCTTGTCTAGACTCAATGTCAGGAATAAAGCTTTCTCTATGTCACAATTAAGTACTAAAATTTAAAATCTATTTTCTGATGTAATAAGCAGATATAGTTTTTAATTGTCCAAAATAAAGTAAAATAATGTTAAAATTGAAGCGTACAATGACATTTAAATTTTAATTACAAATGTTTATTTAATTTATTGCTGTCATACTTAAAGTTAGGTATATTTTTACATGACTGTATACTTTGCACATACTTTCCCCAAAAACTTAGAATTGTAGGAAAGTATATTTTTACTTCAAAGCTAAACTTCAATATAACTTGTTATTTAGAACTCAGCTAAAAGAACTCATCTGTACAATTAGAACTTCCCATTCATTGCCATTCAATTATAGGCATCCTAAATTATCCTTTACATTTATGTGTTTACTTGATTATTATCTACACCCTTCAACCAAAAAGGAACCCTGTCTTGTTCACAGCTGAAATCCAAGGATATGACCCTGTTCTCAACACTTAGAACAGTATCTGGCCTCTGTTTCTATTTGTGAGAGGATGAGAATAAATATCAATGGTCCATCTGATTGGAAATGTACAAAGTTAACAAAGTATGTTCAAGAGTCAGAAGAACTCTCAGGCTTTGAAAACTTACCCATAACCTGATCAAATCACTAACACGTCTAGTCAAAAGTCACTAACCAATATACACAGCTAGGAAAGCTTAAGTCATAGAGGCAAATGTGATCACATACTGTTCAATGATATTGTTATGTAAAGACTTAGTAAATCCTTCCAAGAGCAGATACTTTTTAAGCCATGCAATGGAGATAAGAAGGTGAGCAAATCAAATGCACCTCCCTTGTGAAGCTTTTCATCTGGCACCCAGGGCCTTTTAATATTTTTTACCTCTTTGCAAGGGTTTTCATGTTGTTATCTCTTTATGCTGTGATTGAACTTTCAAAATCTCTTATGAAATCTATTTTTGCTAATTCTATGCTGACCAGTCCATTATGTGAGTATGAGTTTTCTTTCCAACTACATGTATGTAGAATGTAAAAATGGTCTGATCTTACACACTAGAGAAATCCTACTCCTGTGACTATCCTATGTCTCATCTAAAATTAGTAAGTTGGCATTCTGATGTGTGAGTGCTTGTAAAACACTAATTTTTGGGAGACTTTCAATAATTTTTCTACCTTCCATTTCACTCAGGCCTAAGAAAAAGAATCCTTTATGAAACAGTAACAAAGTACATCCCAATCATGTAACTGGGCCACTGTCCTAGAGTTGAAATTTTTAGCCACAATGTAGAGATCATATGTATTAATAAAAATGGGCTTAGCCATTTATCTTTTGGTTTTTTTCTTTGGACTGCATCTTTAGGATGTTTTTATTCAGAGTCTTCCTCTTTGAATGGCTTTCCATGAGAAAAGCTGTCCGGCTTGTATGGAATATGTGTGGTCCTCCAGCTCCTGCTTGGGAGGCACCTTCCATCAGCTGCCACCTAGAAAGGTAAACAGAAACCAGATTAGAGGCCAAGTGAAAGGAGGCATCCATGTAGCAAGTCTGAACAAAAGCAGTCCTTAAAGCTTAGGACCAGACCAGGCAAGTGTGAAATCACAGATTTGGGACCATGGCTCTACCTGCTAAGGTAAAGGAATTCTGTATGACAGGTCTTCAATACGATCTATATTTCTTGTGGGGATCACTTAGGATTTAATATTCCCTATCCTGGGCCTGTTTTTTTTTTTTTTTTTGGCAGCAGTAGATATTACAAGTGGTAATAAATGGGTCATAAAAAGCCATAAAGGATACAGAATTCAACAGCATATCATTTCACTATTCCTACATGTCATGTGATCCAAAATAGTTCTGTATTTTGGATTCTGTCAAGTTCAAATGGCTTTAGAATTAGGAAATATATTTAAATATCTTAAGAAAATATATCCATGAATCTTAAGAAACAAAGGATTACAAAATCTGTGCTGTGATGTAGCAGTGGAGTATGTTGTGTATTTGCAGATGGCCATGCAGAGACAGAAGGTCTGATGCACATAGGTCCAGCCCCATTCTAAATGTTGAAGTCCATGGATGGCAACTCTTCCAAAGGCCTTCGTGTCACAGTCTGAGTGGTGAGGGGTTTTGTCCTGGATATCTGCAGCTATAGAGCCAAACTCAGCCATAATCTCTGATTCACAAGCTCAATTAACCAAGAAGTTAGCTGTCAATTATGTCTCAGGGAGATTTAGGATATTAAATATAGTGTTTGAGAGAATTGAAGCACAGTGTTAATATCTAAGTATTTACAAATCTGTGCAAATTTGGAGTTTTTTGTACTTGGAAATTTTAAGAGAAATTATCCTACTAGAAAAAGAAATCAGACTTTAAATCAAATTTAGAATGTACATTTTAAAACTTGGCTAGGATTTGCAATTTTAAGTTGAAATCATACAGAGGTTATATACAATTTCACCATTTAGTATTACATAATGTTTGACATTTAAGATCTTAAGTTTTACCAAATATAAGAAGTTTAATTTATTAAATGTTGACTTGTTGAAATACTAAGAAAATTTTATCAGTCATAAAATTGGTATACTTAGAAAATAAAATATATTTTATAAATGCATTTAAAATGATAATTAAGCTTATGAATAGAATAAAGGTCCCAATTAATGCAATTTTTAAAAATTGTTAAGTTTATACTTAGAATAATAAGATTTATAGGTATAAACTATAAACTTATTGCTAAGTTTATACTTAGAATAATAAGATTTCAACCTAAAAGTTGAAAGAAATGTGCTTTTAAAATTGTGACTTTAATAAATTGAATATTAATTTTTACAAGCCAAAGTAAACATCTAAGTTGTCTTTGCTGTGTTGAAACTGCACTGAGGATATGAAAAAGTTTAATTTTGATACTTTTTTTTTCCACCAGAGTCACAATTAACAATGGTTGTCATCTGACATTGCTTGACCACAGGGAGGACATACTCTCATCACGCTTACTGGATACTTTACTCTGTGTACCAGAGAAGCGCTCACTGTTAATGTTAAATAATTTATTAACATTCTGGTTTCACGTATTAGTCTTTGCCTCCATTAATATTATTTTATCAACAAGGAGGCATCTACTCTTATTTTCCTGGCAAAGCTGCATTTCAGGGCCTGGAGTATTGAGGACCTTGTCTCATTCTCTCAACACACTGCGTGACACTGGCTGGGCCTCAAGGGAAATAGTGTGTTGGACTTCGCAGGACAGAAATGTATGCCTTTACAATTCTGTGCTTACTCATTTGGAAATTTTACAGTGTGGAGATGATGCTTATGGCATTTTCCATCTATATTTCAATTTAAACTTATGACTTCATTAAACAAAAACTTCTACTTTGCTGGGGCAATTCTGAGGGGCAGACTTACAACTCTGCCACAACTTTCTTTGGGAATTCAAGGCACCTCACTGCTGTCCAAACCTATGGTCAGTCTGTGTTTAGAGTTTGACCACTCGCAATAGTAGTAACCATTTAGAAAAGTGAGAAAGAACACCACTCCTCTCACTGTAGAGGGGAAAACAAAATCAAGAAACTTAAAAAAGCCACGAAAATAAAATATTAGGTTATTAAATATGAAATGTCTTATTTTGAATCAAAAGTGTAGTTTATTATACCTCAGACAAGAGCAGTACAATTAATGAAAGTATGCACCTATACCATCAACACAGTTTTGCCATCTTAACGGTAGCTTGTTGATGCAGCAGCGAGGAAGCCTGGAGAGCGAGTGTTGATGAAATTGCAAAAGGCCTTTTGCACAGCTTGTTGAGAATTGAATATTTTTCCTTGCAAGAAGTGGTCCAAAGCCTGGAAGAAGTGGTAGTCAGTTGGTGCAAGGTCTGGTGAATATGGTGGATGCAGAAAGTTTCCAGGTCCAGCCTCTGTAGTTTAAGCAGCGTTGTTTGTGCGACATGTGGTCCAGCGTTGTCTTGCAAGAAGATTGGCCTGTCTCTATTGACCAATCTCAGCTGCTTAATCTCAAGCATCCTCATCATTTCATCCAACTGGTTGCAATAGGCATCTGCTGTAATGAATTGACCAGGTTTCATGAAGTTGTAGTAGATAATACCAGTGCTGGACCACCAGACACCATTAGCTTTTTTGGATGAATATTTGGTTTTGGACTGTGTTTCAGCACTTCATCTTTAACCAACCATTGTGTTGAACACTTGTGATTATCAATAGGAATCCATTTTTCATCACACATAACAATGGTGTAGAAATGGTTCACCTTTATGTCGTGACAGCAAAGAAAGGCAAGCTTCGGACTTCTCTTCCATCCAGCTTCCTTTACCTTGCCGATTTGTTTCAAATGGTCCAATGTTGTTGGAATAGTAACGTTAAGGCTTGCTGCTAATTCATGCATAGGTTGGGATGGATTCCCTTCCACTACGGCTTTCAGCTCATCATTATCCACCTTGGCCTCAGGTTGCCCATGTGGCTCATTTTCAAGATTAAAATCACCAGAACAGAATTTCTCAAACCATCGACATACTGTGCATTCATTAGCCACATCCTTTCCAAACACTTCGTTGATATTTCAAGCTGTCTATGCTGCACTGGTTCCATGACAGAACTCATATTCGAAAATAACACAAATTTTTGACTTATCCATGGTTTCACAAAAATTTCTCTAAAAAAAGATTTGAAAGATAATCACAAGCCAAACCATGCATTTGAAAGACTGAGGATAAACCCTCACAATAAAAACAAAACAAGAAATGTCAAAGTGTAATGTCAGAGATATCAACTGTCAAACTTAGTACTTAAGGAAATCAGACACTTCATACTTAATTACCTTAATATATAATGGAAAATTGTCCTTCTCACAGAAAGGGGACAAAATAAAAGGCAGTAATAACTTTTCAGGCAAGAATGGTATTTTTCACCATCACTTTGTCAGTCTGTCATCCAAAGAAGGTCAGCAGCCTTCGTATCTGAGCCCCGCGAATGCTCTCACCGCCAGCCTGCCTCACAGCCCTCTGGCCTTTGCACACCTTCCCCCAGAGCTGCTCTGAAAGTGAGGCCAACCTTTGAAGTGAAGACCTTCCATTGTCACTTACATGTCATGATGATGCAAAAAAGAGTTTATTTTTGTTCATGCAATAAAGTTGGCAATGTGCTGATAATGTCAAAACAACAAATACATTTTGAATAGTGCTCTATAATTAATAACTAATGCAAACAATTTCGTATGTAACTATAACAGCCTGTCTTTTTTTTCCTAAGCTGGTAGAAAGATATAAGGGATGTTGCTATATACATGCACGCTATTTAAAGTAACAGCATCAATGCATACTTCCACAGAAAATATTAATTAAAAAGGTTTTTATACCATGCTTTTAATTGCTCAATAAATACATACAATAAAGTTAGTAGATGTTATCTTAAACATTGTCAATATGAAATAATCAATGTCCCAATTAACTTTAAGTGTAATTGTATGTTATATACTTTGTAAATGTCCATAGATTATTTCAATTGCAAAGGGACTAATTTATTCGATAATAGCAGTGAACACTGTCTGACAGCACAAAGTGACAAGGCCTTCCCTGAATGTCACTGCTGTACGCATCCAGTAGCTATTGGGAGTGTATCATTCCTAATGCCCGGCTGCCATACCAACACAATTAAACATGCTTTTACAGCATCCAGCTACATCCCAGGAAGCTTAATGGAGGGAGAGAAGAAGGAAGCATGGGAAATCAGGAGAGTGGCAAAAACTCAAACAGTATGACCTGCTTCTGATTATTAGTGCATTTCTCACAATATGCTACATAGGAGGAAAAAATAGCTTCCAGTCCAAGGACACATCCTCTGTTTTGATAAAGGCCTTTCAACAGGGATGATTTTCTACCATTGTGAACAAAATTGTAGCCATGACCCTTCCCTATGCCTTTCTGCCTGTCCAAATTGCACTTCTCATGTAATGAGAAGGAAATACCTGCCCTGTGAAACTGCTTATTCTCTCAGGAGCCACAGAAATTTTTATAGGGAATCAATGCATAGTTTGGGTTTCTGAGGTCCTGCTATAGTATATGTACAACACAATACTAGACTCTCAAGGGTTAAAAGATGAGTTATGACACAATCTCAGCCTTTGAGCAGCTTCCAACACATTAGGAGACTTGGGCCAGTGCACCGACAACCACCACACTGCAACACAGGTGCCGAGTATCCACCTGAAGAGAAAGGATACTGGAACTGCAGGAGCCCTCATGGAATCTACGGAAATCTGACTGAGAGAGAAGTTTAAGTAGGACAATCCTCCAGGACATGGAAGATTTTGAGAAATAGGAATTAGGAAGAGGGCATTTCTGGTGACGGAGTTCTTAAATAAAAGCAAGGAAGTTACAACACTGGAGCTCTCTTTCTGTGACAACTGGTTTCCAGTGTGGCTATTGTGCTTGTTGTGTAATGGAGGGAATGGGAAGTGCATGCAATTTGAAGGGCCCAAATGCCAGAATGTGCAAATAGAATATATTTGATAGAAAACTTTGGCCAGGCTGTGGTCCCTGAAGGTGTTTCCACAGGAAAGCTCCATAATTAGAGCCTTGCTTATGAGGAGCCAAGTGGCTGCCCAGCTGAGGACACAGCACCGTGTCAGAAAGGCCATTCAATTAAAGTTATGAGAACACTTAATTAAAATTAGCATTGTATTTTCTGGTCAGTTGCCTGGTTTTCACCTTCCTAGCCCATGTTTCAAAACTGTCTTTGAACTCATGATACTTCAGCAAATGTAACAAGGTGTTATCTGAATGTCTTGACTTGTGAATGTAGCCACAATCCTTGTATACAAATTTATGCTCTTAAATATGCCACTTCACATGTCCTTGGACTTGATATTAAACATGATTAATTTCATCCAGAGCTGAACACCTGTGCATAGTCAAACTTTACGCCAAATTGAGACAAATGAATCACTCCTACTATCTTTACTCTTTTTCTCGATAGTGTGCTGCTTTCCGGTAAATAAGAACCTCAATTCTCACTATCAGTATTTCATGATCAATCAAATGGTTGTCTATCAAAATGGCTCCACTAAAATTTACACTCAAACGAAGAACAAAACCAATTGTAGATGTGATTCACCAAATTTAGGCAAAGTGTTGGTAGACCTAAAGTAACCTGACTTAGATAGCAATATGTATGAAACAATAGCAGAGGAAAAAGCAAATCTTTACAATTGTATCCTCACGAACATCTTCCAGAATTAGTGTACAAAGTAAAGAAAAATTGCTGCCCAGTATTTGGAACCAATTAAATTACTAAATGAAAAAATACCAACTCAAAACCTAGTGAACTGTAAGATTGATTACCATTAATGATAAGGCTTATTTACCATAGGACTCATGGGCATCTATGATACTGTACCAAAAATACATTTTTTCTCCCCAAAAAATGTTTTGAATGAAGTACAGAAATATATAACTCAGTGAAGCTAGATTTCAGAAGATTTTATTATACATTTGTGTAATACTATATGAGCATAGGTTGAGAGGTCATTGCAGGTGAAGACCCAGATATTTAAACTTTTTTTATTTTTAAATTAAAAAATAACAAATATTATACTTAGTGGTAAAATAGTTTTTGAGATCAAAAGAGCAGGGAGCTCATACTTTTACAGTATTTCACAATGGTTCCAATGTATGTAATACTGATTAGTGTAGAATATGTAAAAATGCAAGGTGGAATTAAGTCACCAAAATTATGATCATCATAATCCCCATTGCACTTGTCACCTAGTTCAAAGAACCTTGTGGAAAGCACCTAAAAATGAGGAATGTTGTTAGATGTGACTTTATTAGCAACACATGGATTTAGGACTTGATAACAAGAACCTCGCCCCATAAAATATAGAAAGAGCCTCTGTTTGCAGGCAGCACCAGATGATGACATGATGATGACATCAACAAGTAGGTATTTGGTCTTAGGTAATCTCAAGCTAAGGGGACAATATAAATTAAACAATGAAAAAACATGTTATCGATTATCACAATACCTAGTTCTGTGTCTATTTTGTTGGAAGCTAATCTTTTAAAAATTATTACATTTAAATAAGAGAAGATGGATCATGATGGATCTATTTGAAGAAATTAAAACTCCGGCTGAAAATAATGTAAACTTATATTATTATAACTATGTTATATTTAAAACCATAATAAGCTTTGGAACAGCCACAAGAACAAAAACCGAAACTTAAAAGTTAGGAAACAGAGAAAAACATCCCTATAGCCTTGGAACATAATTTATATTCAATAATTATTTTTAATATATGCCAAACACTTTAGAATGGTACATGGAATAAAGTGGGTGCTAACTAGATATTAGTTGAATGCAATGACAAGTATATTAAAGAGCACTTTGGAAACTTTTATATTGGTAGGACTTTTGAGAATCCCGAGTTCTTGTTTTTTGTTTTCAGTCTGATCCTTTGCCCTGATATGTTTTAGGAGCTTGAGAACAAAAAAATGTGTGCATTTAAAACACCTTTTAGTCCCTATACATATTGGGGTTAACAACTTTATTCACTGTCAAATGTCTATATATTTATTTTAACCATTGGTTTGAAGTTTTCAGCCTTTAAAAAAATTTAAGGTGCTGACTGGGTGAGGTGGCTCAGGTCTGTAATCCCAGCACTTTGGGTGGCCAAGGCAGGGGGATCACTTGAGGCCAGGAGTTCAAGACCAGCCTGGGCAACAGAGTGAGACCCTAACTCTATAAAAAATAAAAATAATAATAATTAAGGTGCTAAAAGAAATCTTCTTTAGATTCCTGAAAGATCTTTTTCCCTCCTAGATGGTAAATTATATAATTCTTTTTCTGTTATTCTCATCCTAACCTGTGCTGCCAATTTAGAGAATTCAATAGACACAGGCATTGGACTCAGCCAGACCTGGGAGCCAGTGCACACTCTGCCTTTCCATAGACAGGTGTTGTTGAACAAGGTGCTTGCTCTCTTGTCCACTGTTTCATCAAGTATAAAGTGCGAACACTCACATGCACCTCGTAGTGTTCCTGTGGACAATAAATGCTGTGTCTCACACAGGGTAGGTGCTCCAATACTGTAGCAGCCATTACTGCCAATTCAGAGATGAGCATTTTTGCACAAGCCTCTGCAGAATTGTGGTAAAGTGTAGAAATACTAATCACGAGCATTGTGCAAACCTTGGATGTGTGCGTATAGATAGGTGAACTCAAGTTTAGTTTGGGTGGCTGAAAATAATAGGATCGATTCCAGTAGAAAGCTGGAAAACAGTATAACTCAGCCAAAGAGAACTTCTCCTGAGGAATATTAATCAGCAGTTGAGACAGGGTAAAGGCGGCTGGTCGTCCACTAAGAGATAATAGAAAGACAAAGCAGCCACTGTGTATCTGAGAAATGGGAAATAGCTGGATACCTTGTATAGTGTGTGTGGATGCCTACTTACGTTCTAAGAGGGAACGTACACTTTTGTGAGCATGAGATTACCAAGAGTAATGTAAAGTCAAGAAGCAGAATTCTCTAAAGGAATCACATCCATTTTCTATTGCTGTTTGACACATGACCACAAACTTAGCAGCTCAAAACACACACATGTATCATCTCACAGTTCCTGTGGGTGAGGAGTCTGGCACATTACAGGCGGGTCCTCTGCTCAGGGCCTCACGAAGTTGAAATCAAGGTGCCAGGTGGCTGTGTTCTCATTTGGAGTCTCTACTAGGGAAGGATCCACTTCCAGGATCCCTTGGGTTGCTGGCAGAATTGATTTTCTTCTGCATGTGGGAGCCAATGTCCCATTGTCTTGTGAGCTGTTGGCCAGGGACTGCCCTCAGTGACCAAGGCCTCTCCCTCACCCAGTCATGCTCACATGTCTGACTTCAGAGTGGGTTCAGATAAGAGGACTTGCCTCATTAGGTCAGCCCTGCCTGGATAGTCTCCCTTTTGACTAACTCAAAGTCAACTGATTAGTAACCTAATCGTGGCAGTGATATCGCGTCATCTACACAGTCCTGCTCACACTCGAGAGGAAGGAAAGATAGAGTGTATACAGTGGGTGGGAATCTCAGAGGCAATCCTAGAATTCTGCCTACTACCAGAAGAGAAGAAATAAGAAGAGACTTCATGGAAATATGAAGTTCTCAGCATAGACAAGCCTCCCTTTATATCGTCATGCATGTATTGAATACTCAAGCACATGGGAAAAGATATGACACCTGAAAGAACATAACATCCGAGAGAAAGTGTATGTATACTTTATTATTTAGTTAAATCAGTATTTATACCATTGTACAATGTCAGATAAAATATATCTTCTCTCCCATCTCAAATGGGGATTATTTCTGATGTTTAATAACCCTCGTTAGGAGCCACATAGGTTGATATATTTCCTGTTGATGTCCTTCTTAAAAACCTTGTCTGCATATTTTACCTTCAGTTCTACCAATAATTTTTAAATGGACATTTAATCAACAGTAGTTTATGTGAGTGTATTACATCAGACAGTACTTTTGTATTTTCATTTAAAATTATGATAACAGCATAATAGAAATTAAAATTAAATCAAGGATTGTAAGACTTTCTTCCCAAGGGCTGTTTCTGCAAAGGCAGCTGTGATCACATGACAGTGCAGTCTCTTAGTGATATAGCAACCTGGGGATTGGACAGCAGTATATAATACTGAATGTGATTTTTTAATATGATCTCCGTATTTATCTCAAGCAATATGTAAACCTGAATTAAAATGATAAAATTATCAAATTTTTATTTTTACTTAAAAGTGCTCTATGCCTCAAAGTGAATGAGCCACCCAAGCTTGACCTTGGCCCCACAAGCAGAAGAAAATCAATTCTGCCAGCAACCCAGTGGATCCTGGGAGTGGATCCTTCCCTAGTGGAGACTCCAGATGAGAACACAGCCACCTGGCACCTTGATTTCAACTTCGTGAGGTCCTGAGCAGAGGACCCACCTGTAATGTGCCAGACTCCATACCCACAGGAACTGTGAGATGATACGTGTGTGTGTTTTGAGCTGCTAGGTTTGTGGTCATGTGTGGGAAGTGGCAAGCTGGTGGGTCCTGAGTCTGACACACCTGTGAGCTCCTTGCTGTTCTCTTTCTCGGGTGTGTGACTTCCCTCAAGTTTCTCAATGTTTCTTATCCTCCTGTTCCGCAAGAATCAATCAGGAATCTTGGAGTATTCATCCCATGGCATTTTCATGCAGATAAAGCTTATAAAACATAGCAAACCTTCACTAAATACCAACTGTCACTGCTACTGTTATAAAGAAAACAAGATTTTAAAAGTAGATTTTAGATATTTTTAATCAATTGACTAGTAATTCTGCTTTGATTAAAAAACATTTGTCCTTTTTCTGCTGTATATTTTTTTACCTGATCTGATTACTTTCTCATTGCTATGTTCCTGCCTGTCCTTCACTCTTTATCCTCCCCTGTTCTGCTGTCTGGAAAGTGTTAATTATACTTAAAAATGAACAAACAATACACAAACAAACAAAAAGACTTTTTATTAGCATTTGCTGCTTTAGTCAGTTGCTCCTGGGACATAGAAATTGTATTTGATGTTTTTGATTAAAAGTCTTCTTGTCTTGCCGACTTGAAATCGCAACAATTTACTTTTCTGTTATTCTAGATCTCTTTGACAGAACTCTCTTTTCAAAAGAAGAAACAATTTTGCTTTAATAATTCACATGTTCCATTTCATTGAATGAAACAAATTGTCAAATTCAAAAAAGGTAGATTCTCTAATTTCATTTTAAATAATAACAAATAAAACAGGTTAGGACAAATAAATGTGCATATGTAACCACGCAGTGACTACAAACAGTCCATGAATTAATATCAATGATAATTAATTAATACTAGTTATAATAATATCCTGTATAATGCCTAGAAATAAAATGTACCATCTGTTTTATCTCAGTGTTTTGAGTATCACAAAGTTAGAGATAAATTTTTAGCCAATGGTACAAGTTTTTTGTGTATTCACATTTCTCTGTACTAGCTTTGCCCCAGATTTCATCTCAGTACTCAACGTCTATTTTTCTTCTATAATGATTTATTTATGTCTTTTTGTTTTTATCTTATATTGTATTATGCATTTCCAAATGGTCTTTCAAATCCCTTTGGTGAATAAGTCACCTAACTGTCATCATTCATTCATAAAAATAAGCCAGCAGCAGCAATAGAAAATAAAAACAGGGACAAAACAAAGCTCTTGTTTATTTTTATTTATGTTTCACAATACAGAAAATAATTTAGTTTTTCAAATGACTGGAAACAAGTATCAAGTTAAAAGATGCTGCCTTATACCACCTAGAACTCTCTCTTGGATCCAAATGAAACAACCAAAACCTAAAATAATGATCAAAATAGGGACTGTATTTCTAATGCCTCACACAACTGGAACAGGGATGGCCTGGATTCAAACCTATTCCAATGTCTCAAAAACGTTGGATGTAGTGTGGGGGTGGATGACTGGGGGTAGGTGTGAGAAAAAGACAGGCATACTGATTCCCTCTTGGCTCTATTCTATAAGTAACTCAATACTCCCATTTGGTGGAGAAAGTGAATATTAGAGACCCACATGCACACAAAAGAAGTCCATTTTATTGAAAAAAGGAGTTCTTTCTCTTTAAACACTCTCAGATTAATCCACACAAAGACTCCAATCAACCTGTGCTACTGCCCATTGCTGGAGTACTGGCCACCTTCAAGGGACGGGAGTAATTTGGGCAGATGGCTGACCAGGCGGGGTCGTGTGTCCACCCCTGTGGTGGAGGACAAGAAGGCATGGGGCATGGGAGTGTGGACCCTGACCAACCACCTGCTACATCGACTGGGACACAGCGGTCACCCACAGGAAATAGGGGCAGATTACAAAGAGAGGGGAGGGCAGGATCACATTGCAAAGTTACAAAACACAATTTCAGATATCCTAGAAGATGGAAGAAGTATCCATTTACTTCATATGAAAGAAGTAAATGAGTAAATTTTGAGGCTCAAATGGGACAGTTCAATGTAAATCAGGGTAAATAGGCATACCCGTGCAAAAATACACAGAGGTCTTCGGGTATAGTAATGAATATTTGTTTACCCTTAGTTTATCCTTGTCCAATACAAAATTTAGTACTAGTGTTTTTCCAATGCATCTTGTCTCTGCATTTCTGTCCTCCAACTGTTTATCTTAACAGTTGATTACTGGACGAAATGGATGGATGAACAGAGGACCTGCCACCTACACCCCGTGTTTCTGTTCTAATTTATTTCCATGTGAGTTTTGCTCCATATGATGACATCCATTCTACCAAAATTTGACCTTTTCCACCTTTTCATTTTATCTCCTATTAAATTTCTCTATTAGTTTTATATCCTAACCACATACATGGGACTACTTAACATTTGTGGAGCCTGCCACATGTTTTCAAACACTTCTGCCTTTCTCTTACCTAAATTCTACCCATTGATCAATGCTCACCTTAAAGGCCACTTCTCTGAAGCCTTCTTCAAACCGTCTTCTTATCACCACCATAGTTCCCTGTCTTAACAAATATTTCCTACCTTGTCCAACTGACAATACTTCATGCCAAGAAGTCTTTCATTAAATCTTGATTTATGAATATTATTGCAAGTATTATTTTTATATCCCTCATTATATGCTAAAGTCCTTGAGAATATAATTACAATTATTGTAACATTTTTATCAACTATATTGCTTAGCACAAGGCTTTTCATATAGTAGGCAGACAAAAAAGAGTTACTAAAATTTTGGTGGAAATCCTTTGGTTTTCATTTGTTTAAGAATTTAGATTTATTATTGTTAAATAGGGACACCCTTGAATAAAACATTTGAGATGTCATGACATTGAAATATTCACATATTCCCCTCCTTCGCTAATGCTTCATTTATCATAGAATTGAAAAATCAGATTTAATATAGACCAGTATTCGTTGATCTTAATAGTGTAAATTCCATTCATTTAAAATTGAGAAGCATGAAACTGGGATAATTTTTGGAAGACTTGGACTTTATATTTTGAAAAAGATTTATGAAATATTTTCAAGTATAAATCAGGTTTTACATATGCTTAGCAAAATCCAAAACTCACTACTACGTGAACACAGATTTATTCAGAGTAATCACAAGTCTTGGCATTATTCGGTTTCATGTTCTTTACTTGCAGTTAGGCTGGGTCTGAACTCGGATTCCTTACCCCTGTGTTCTCCCGGTTTGTGGGTTTTCGACGACGCTTTTTTGCGCGGAGCCACTGGGTCGCCACTCAGTGTAGCGCCGCTGTCTGCTGCTTCGCTGTCCCTGAGCGCTCCTGGTCTTGGGGTATGACAGCAACGCTGAACCTTTTCGGTAAGACTCAGCCACTCTGTTTATCACTTTTTTTGTTCCACAACACGCAAAAACAGCAGATAATGAACTCCTCTCGAATTCCAGAAACCTTTTGGTAGGAGACAGTTGCCTGTTGGGTGTAGCTCCCACATCGCCCGCGTCTTCCTCCCGCCTCCCAATCTATGATGTCTGTCTCCTTTTAGCCGGGAGGTGGGTACCTACTTTCACTTTCGTAGGCCCAGCTTATTGGTTTGGGAATTCCACAGCCCCTCTTTCTTCCCAAGACACATCAGCACGGGTGTTGGACCAGTTCCACAGTACATATGAATCCTCTGATCCTTCTTGGAATCCTCACCCCTTGGTGCTGAGTCTGACTCATGAAATAGATGCATTTTTCATCTTGAGAATCCCCCAATATCTCCACTGTCCTTCACACCCTTACATAATTTGATTTCAATAACTTGTTTATATCTGTTCATGGATCAATTGTAGATAAGCCCAACCCCCAAGATACCTGGGTCCAGGTAAGTGCAGGGATGCACCTGGCCATGGGTAAGACTGTTTGTCACACACACACACACACACACACCCCGTGCTAAGCCTGGGAGTGCACTATTGCCTCACTATTGGCTCCTTGTTGCCCAGCTCTGCCTGTTCAGGCATGCTTGGGGTGTGTACATCTCCCTTTTACGTGGAAGATCCATGTTCATCCTTTGATACAATCAGGTTTCCTCTTCTGTTAGGGTACCTCTCTGATGGCTTCTTTCTCCACTGTGTGGCCACAGTGCCTTATTTAAGTCTTTATCACAGTACTCATCTCATTGGATGTAATTGTCTGTGGTTTTCAGGTCTCCTCACTGGGCTATAAAGCATTTAAAGAAAGTGACCTTATTCTCATTGACTTTGAATCCTGGTGTTCAACAGCCTGTGCTGGTGGAAGAATGTACCTGGGTGCAGTGCTGCTCATGTGCCCTGGACTCTCAGATTCCTCAGCCTGGTCTCTGTGCTTGGCGTTGTCACCCGGTCGCAGCCATGGGCTGGCAAGGAATCAGTAGGACATAACTTCTTAAGTGAAGTAAGTCAGCATTTGAATTGCAATTTACAACATTGAAATAAAGGCATCAAAATTTCAAAAATCTACCTATATAACATAAATATTTTACTGGTTTAGCTAAATTTTGTCCCCAAATAATCAATTTTTATTATAATACTCTTTAGTGGTTTTTTTTGAAAATATTAGTCATTGAACAAATTATATTAAATAATTTATAAATATTAAATAAATATTAACTGATTATTTTAAGTAAATCTTAGCAAATCATCTAGAGTAGAAAAGTCTTTGATATTGAAAACCTTGCAAATGAGAGATCCCAATCTGTAATTAACTGCTTAAAATTATCTAATGTTTTCTTTTATTTGGCATGAAAAACTACACCAACATGTAACAGATCCACTACTCTTATCTGTAACTCCCTTTACAGAGAAGCGGATATTTTAAACCTGTTACCCAAATGGCAATCTCTATCTGACACTTAAATAAAAACCATTTGTGCAGATGCATTATTAGCAAGGTTGGGCTTCCCATGAAGAGAATATTAAGAACAGCCTTCAAACCATCACACCTATTTTCTGAAGGTTTTGATGAAAACAATCATATATTTTCGCCAAAAGAAGAAATTGTATGAGCATCTCTGCACTATTCATCTAAAATTGCTTATGTAACAAGTTCCTTCAGTGGATGTCATGCAATTTAAGAATGAATATATAAGGAATTCAGAGGTGGGAAGGGTTTCAGTGATCATGCATGTCTTCAGTAAGATTGTGAGACTTGGAATAATAGGCTTTTTTAGCATTTAATTTTTAAACAATTGTACACTTACAGAAGTGTTGACACTAGTACAGAGAGTTCCTTTGTACCCTTCACACAGCTTTCCATATTGTTAACATTTTTTATAGCCCTGATGTATTTGTCAAAACTAAGACCTGAACATTGGTGTAACACTATCAACTGAAGTACAGATGTCGTTTGGAGTCTACCATTCTCCTCACTGGCGTTCCTCCCTGGCCCAGGACCTACCCTGCATGTGGCTGTCGTGTCTCCTCAGTCTCTTCCCTCCTGTGACAGTTCTTTGGTCTTCCCTGGCATGCATTAATATTCTATTGCTACCATTGGAAATTACAACATCCTTAACACTTTAAAACAGCACGAATTTAGTTTCTCACAGTTCTGTATGTTAGTTGTCTCCACTGATTTTTCTACTTTGTGCTTCACCAGGCAAAAACCTGGTCTTGGTTTGGCTCAGCTCTTATTAGGGTGATCTGGGGGGAGTCCATCCCCAGCTTATTCAGCTTGTTATGAGAATCTACTCCTTGTGGTTGCAGGACTGAGGTCCCAGTTTCCCCGCTTTCAGAAAAGGGCCATTTGTAGTTCCTAGTGGCTTCTCCTGGTCCTTGGACATGGCCTTTCATGTCAGAGCCAGCAAAAATGCACACAATCCTCCTCTTACTTGGGGTCTCTCTGACTCCCTCCTGTACTTGCATACTGCTTTCTAACAGGTTCAGAACGGTCTGTCCTTGTAAAGGTTCATGTGACAAGATGGGGCATATCTGTATAATCCAGGACAACCTGCCATTTTAAGGTATGTAACCTTGCAACCTTACATCTGCAAAGTCCCTTTAGCCATGTGTAATCTAGCATATTCACAGGATCCAGAGATTAGGACATGGACATTTAGGGGAGGGGTGCAGTCGGCCTACCACGTGGTCTTTCATGATTTCGACACTTCTAAAAAACACTGGTCAATTATTTTGTAAAATGTCCCTCAATTTGGGTTTGTCTGATATTTTCTCATGACTGATTGAGGTTCAATGTTCCCGGGAAGAATACCAGGGACAGATGCGGTACATTCCCAGCACATCCTGTCCATGGTTCATGTTACTGATGGTGCTACCATTGCTTACTTGGATGAGGCAGTATCTGCGGGGTTTCTCAAGTATCTGATACATATTTTTCCTTCTGTAAATAACATTCTTGGGGGAGATACTCTGAGACTCTGCAAACATCTTGTTTCTGCTCAAGACAGTGGATTTTATTTCTCTCATTCTTTTCACATTTATTAATTAGAATTCTCTTCACAAAAAGCAATGTCCCTTTTCCTTCCTTCCTTTATTTATCGAGTCACTCATTTAAATCAATATGGACTCCTGGATACTCAGGTACTCAATGGGCTTTATTCCAATACCATCGTTATTTATTTTCTTGCTCAGTTTGTTCCCAGTTTGGCTGCTGGGAGTACCGTCAGGCTGGTTCTTGTGTCCTTCCCAAAGCCCTGTCCTTCTATGAGCACTTCCTCATTTTTCCCACACCACAAGATGCCCTGGACTCTTGCATTTTCCCTGAGTCAGCCCTGAATTCAGCCACTTCAGCAATGAGCTCTGGTTCCTTCCATTGGAGGATGGTATTTGGAAAGCAATATTTGGGCATGGGTGCTAGGTGTGCTCAGAATAACAAAATTATAGAGGAAATTGAACTGCCACATACTGCTTTCCTCCTCTTTCAGTATATTTTTAGCTCCTTCTTCTCTACTTGTTCCTTCCCATCGGTATTCAGGATTAATTAAGTCTGTCCCACCTTTAATGACAAAAACAAATCTTCCTTTGAGACTATATCCCTATCAGACATTGCTCTGATTTTCTCTTCCTTTTTCACTGCTTAAACTCTTTGAAGGGGTGGTATAAATCAGTGATTCCTACGTTCTTGGTTCTTGGGACCCCCTTATACATATTAAAATTATTCAACACCTCAAAAAAGATTTTGTGTACATAAGTTATAAGTATTGATATTTACTGCATTAGAAAGTAAAACTGAATTTTGTTCATAAAAGGTTTATTTAATGACAACAATAATTTACATGTTAACATGCACAAGTTACTTTTAAAATAAAATATAACTATTCCTCCAAAGATTAGTGTTTAATATTTTTACAAATCTCTGTAATGTCAAGCTTAATGGTACAGAAGTAGCTTCTGACATCTGATTCTGCATCCAATCTTTTGCAATATGTTGTTCTAGCTAGAGTAGATAACGGAAATAAGGCTTTACACTGATATGAGGTTGAGAGAAGAGGAGCATTTTAATAACCAATTTAAATAATTGTGGATTTTTTTCATTGAGACTCTACCCAAATCTGAAAAGTGGTAGTTTCTCAAAGTTTAGTGTGGACTCAGTTCATATCCAAGAACATTTCATACTGTTTCATTTTAATTCTTTGGTATATCTTGGGTTACAAATGGATCTTTTACCAATGTATGATTTTGAACTATATACTGGTCATTGGGAAAATACTAGTTTGCTGAGTTATGAAGATCTTCCAAATATTGATGTATTTCATTAAACTACCTTACAAAATTCTGGAAGACACAGGAATACCCAAGCACACATTCCATTAGCCATCAAAATGATTACATCAACATGCTCCATGTAGACTCTAGAAAACTCCACTGTGCATTTGTTAGAGAATGGGTGTGACAAGGCCAGTAATAACATTTTATTTTTGTGAAAGTAGTTTGGACCTTATGAACCCACTGGAAGAGTTGCTGGGTGTCCCAGCCTCAGCGCACCCCAGACCACATTGTAAGCAGCGCTGGTGTGCACACCTGCTGCCTTCGATGCCTCACCGCGAACTTCTACCCTCACAGTCTCATTTAATTTACTATAACCACGGTAAAATAAATCCATTTGTTTTCAAATAGTTATTCAGTTCCTAGATTATTCACTGTCTGATGTGTGCCACTTTGACTCCTGACCACTTCTCCCTGGAATTCTCCTTCCTCCTGGACATCCCTGAAACTCTTGACACTGTTTTTCCTCCTGTCTCTCTGAGTACCATGCCCGGACTCCGCTGTGTCTCCTCTTTTCTGTATGTAGCCTTAAGTAGACTTTTTTCCAAGTTTCTCTCTTCTGCCCTAGTCTGTTTCCCACTTGATCTCTCTGGGGGCCACCCCTTCCACTACAGAGCAGCAAATACCATCCACACAAGGACGACTTCCAGTCACATCCCCAAGCCAAAGACTCTCTCCTGTGCCCCAGAATCACAGATTCAGCAACACATTGCGCATCCACCCTAGATGCTCCTTAGTCACATCATTCAGCAGGATTTTTAGCTGAATTCATCATTTTCCCCAACATTACTTCCAAAATTTATTTTAGAGTTTGATCAAAATTAATGACAAGAATACTTTTTTTAATCAATGCTTTTCCTCTCTTAAAATCAGAATGGTATTTTCTGAGTCTCCAATATTTTGTTATTTCTGCTATTTTCCTCAGCCCTTCAAAGACCACTGGTTTGTTTAAATACATTCATTTTTAAGTTCCTTCAGTACTCCGAGATGCTGTTCTCCTGGTCCTCACTAACAGTAGCTAGGCGTCATTGAAAATATCCAGGCTTTCTATTTCAGAAAGTAATGAGTGAAAATTATGTTTAACATTTTCTTGAAATATAATTAGTTGCCATAAATCCCATTCATTTTAAGTGTGCAAGTTAATGGTTTTGCATATGTACAGAGTTGCACAACCACCATCACAGTCTAGGTTTAGGATATTTTCATCACCATAGAAAGAAACCCCATATCCACTAATAATTACTCCTCATCACTCGTCTCAGCCCCTGGCAAAAATTGATTTACTTTCTGTCTCTATAGATTTGCCTATTCTGGGCATTTTGTATAAATGGAATTATACAATAGGTGCTCATTTGTGTCTAGATTCTTTCACTTAGCACAATGATTTCATGGTTCATCCATGTTCTAGCATGTTTCGGTATTACGTCCCCCAACATTGCCAAATAATATTCTATTGTAAGTGTATATAACATTTTGTTCAGTCGTCCATTAGTTGAGGAGCACTTGAGTTGTTTCCAACTTTAGGGTATAATATTCCTATGAACATTTGTGTAAGTAGTTTTTGTGTGTGCATGTGTAAGTATGTTTTAATTATTTTTGCATAGATACCAAGGAGTAGAATTGCTGGGTCATACGGTATCTCATATGCGATATTTTGAGGGACACCAAAAGTGTTTTCCAAAGTGGCTGCACGATTTTACTGGTCAGGACAGGAATGTGTAAGGATTCTCATCTCTTCACTTCCTCAACAACATTTTTTATGATCTGTCTTTTCTATAAACAGCCATCCTGGTGGGTGTGGAGTGGTACCTCATTGTAGTTTTTATTTATATTTCTCCAGTGGCTATTGATGTTGAGCATCTTTGCATTGCTTATTGTCTACTTGTATATATTTTGTGGATAAATGTCTATTCAAACCCATTGCCTATTTTAAACTGGATTATTTATCTTTTTATTATTGAGTTATAAGAGTTTTTTATATATTCTGTATTGTGGTTTCTTATAAGATACACAATTTATAAACATTCCTCCCATTCTGTGTTTTTTTCACTGTTTTTGTGATTTCATGTACGGTATGACATTTTAAATTTTGATGTAGTACAATTTATCTGCCTTTTCTTTTGTTGCTAGTGCTTTTAGTATCACATCTAAGAAATAATTGGCTAACAAAAGGTCACAGATTTGCTACATTTACCTCAAAGAGTTTTATAGCTCTTACATTTAGCTTTCTGAACCTTTTTAAAGTTATTTTTTGTGTATGATGTGAGGTAAGGGTCCAGCTTAATTTATGTTCATGGGAATATCTGGTTATCTCTGCACCATTTATTGAAATGATTATTCTTTCCCCACTGAATCATCCTGTCACCCTTGTTGAAAATAAATTGAAAGTAAGTATAAGAGTTTATTTCTGGATTCTCTGATATCTTCTGTTCTATCTTTATGCCAAATTTATTCCTAAGTATTTTATTTAGTTTGATGCTATTGTAAAAGGAAGTATTTCCTTAACTTTGTTTTCAGATAGTCCATTGATAGTGTATAGAAATACAACTAATTTTTGTACATTGGAGAATCCTGCAATCTTGTTGAACTCATTCATTAATTCTAATAGTTTGTGTGCATGCATGAGTATTCCTTAGAGTTTTCTAAACACAAGATCATGCTATCTGAAAAGAGAGGTAATTTAATTTTTTTTCTTTTTTGTTAATTTTAACAGATTTAGAAAATACAAGTGGTTTTTTGTTACATAGATAAATCGTATAGTGGTGAAGTCAAGGCTTTTAGTATATCTGTCACCCGAATAGTGCACATTGTACCAAATAGGTAAATTTTGATCCCTCACTCCCAACCCACCCTCCCCACTTCTAAGTCTCCAAAGTCCATTATACCACTCTGTGTGACCATGTATACGCATAGGTAAGCTACTTTTATTTCTTTCTTTTAAATCTGGAGGCCTTTTATTTCATTTTCTTGCCAAATTGCTCTGGCTAAACCACCCATTACAATGCTAAATAGAAATGATGAGACTGGACATCCTGATCTTGTTCCTGATTTAAGAGAGGAAGAATTAAATCTTTCACCATTAAGTATGACGTTAGCTGTGGGTTTATCATATATGACTTTTATGATATTTAGCTTTCGTTCCTAAATTGTTGGCTTTTTTTTAGTCATTAAATGGATTTTGTCAAATGATTTTCCTATGCCTGTCACGATGATCACATGTTTCTTTTTTCTATTTGTTCCATTAATATTGATAGAGTGGATTATATTTATTTACAATTAATTAAGACATTAAGTAGTATTAATTAGTACATTAACATTTTCTATTTGGTATGTGCTGTGTGGAATGTCTTAGAAAGGTAGACTATTTGGACAGTGATAAGTTATTAGGTGGTTGAAATAATTCAGAAGTGATAATGCAGTTAGGACTTAAACCATAAGAAATCGTGAGGTGCTGTGAATGATTAAAACTAGTCTTTTTTGACAACTAATTATAGTGAACACATTTTATAGACCTTTTGGGAGACTCACAAGAACGTGAATTTTTCTTAATCATATTTTCATTTTTAAATCAGAAACAAGAATGCTGAGGAAATAAACATCTACAACTGGAGAACATAGTGCTTCTGTGCTTATACCAGGCCAAAAAATAGGATCCAGGAGAATAAAAGTTGTCTTCCTCTGTGCTGACATCAGAAATGCTTGCCAGATCTTACTTATTATCAACCTCAGAATAAATGCAACATTCTTAAATTTTTTCCCAAAAGTTAACTTGAGTTATTATATAATATTAATAATATGTTCACTCATTCTGGCTGTGAGAGATCTTAGCATTACTTTAAAAGCAACGTATTACCTATAATGAAAGTGTCAAACTGGACTGAATGTATGACAATTTTCCTAATACTGCTACAATTATTTTAGACTTCTTAATTAACTGGCATGATATCAAGAGCAGTTCTCTGAAAAACTGTGCAAGTTAAAGTTACTTTTTCCTGAAAGCATTGTTTGGTTTGAAATATCACCTAGGACTTTCACATAAAAAGAATGAAATAGAAAAAATACTTTAAAAATATTTATACATTATATATAATATAATATATTAGCCATTTATGTATTTTATAAATATCAGGTATTTTTCTGAATCTGTTATTTTTAAAATTTGAGTTATTCTCTATTAGTACTTAAATACATACATTTTAATCAAATAAAAACTGCCTGTCCTTTATTAAAAGAAATACATGCTTAAATTTTGTGCTTCTAGTTGTAAAAATAATGGCATTTGTAAGAATTTTTATTGTGTGGATTCCTGAGATTGAATCTCATTTCTGATGTGCCGCTGACAGGGTATACATGCTGGTGTGTTCACCATTTCTCATGACAAAAGTCACTTTGCTGTGACTGCTATCTCAAATTAAACACAACATAGAAAAATGCTTACTTAGAAAAAGGAAATATGTGTTTTATCTGTAGGAAGAAATATAAATTATAAATCAAAAAGTCAAATGTTGGGTTAGGGAACTATAAAAAATAAATAAACAACTGTTTAACCAAAACTCTGAAAATGAGTGAAACTCATGCTAGTCACAGAGTTAAGGACTATGGTATTTTCAGTTAAGGGTAACTGGATGCATTTACTTTAAGCCCTTATCTCAGAACTGACTTTTTGAGAAACTTAGTAACAAATGGTTAAAGTCACACTCACCGCACTAATGCTACCTTTCTTATGTAAATGATCTAGTCAATTGCATCATTTCCAAAGCTGGCCTGTTGCTGGTTCACTATTCTCAGGAGAGCTCTGTGTGAGAAATGATGCTACATCTCACAGTTTTCAATCATCCTGATTGTCCTTTTCGTTTCCAGCCAACAGCTTTTCTTTTAGGAATGTTTTCAGATACATTTTCTTTCCTGAGCCTTTCAGAAATATTTAGTGAAGTATATTTACTTAGAAAAATGTGGAGAACATTTGGATCATTTCTGCTCTTGGTAGCTATTGGAGTTGCTTCTTGTTTGTCTGCGCAACTCTCCCTGCGTCCCTCTGGCTTCTCTCCTGTTTTTTGACCTGGTCTGTATGTTCACGTGGGGTGCTTTACAGGCACACAGACCCCACTCTGGCCAGAAGTCAGCATCTGCATAGTCCTTAACTTTCATTTTCTCAAGAAAACTGGTCATCTCTGTTATTAACACCACTGGTCCCTGTGTTGTTATCCAGAACAGCAATTTGAACTTCACGTGGATTGAAATGAATCCACGATGGATAGCTGAGGTTGGAGACCAAAAGGTTTTAGAAGCACTGGATGTTTTTTTTGTTTTTTTGTTTGTTTTGTTTTGTTTTGTTTTTTCCCCTAGCAGCATCAGAAGCCCAGTCCCAGGATAAAAGAAAATGAATGGCTTTGTAGCCACGATTAAGGGCTTGCAAGTTGGGTATGGAAGAAAAACAAGGATCTGAGGATGTGGGGGTTTTGGTGAAGTTACCACACCATAACGTAGCAAGACTGGCTGGATGTTCACCAAGACTAACCTCGTTTTCCCGGTCACAGAGTTGGGTAGCATTTCTCAGCCGTCCTCTCTGTTAGGTGTGCCCATGTGATATAGTCCCAAGTAGTAATAATGTGCACCAATTCTTCCAAAAAGAAGACAAAGGAAGACAAAAGACAAAGAAAAATCTTGAAATCAGTGGGAGAAAAGATACCTTACCTATGCAGGAAAAAAAAAATTGGAAGGAAAATACTCATCCTTGAAGGCAAAAAGGAAATGACATAGAATTTCTCAAGGGCTAAAAGAAAAGAACCTACAGCCCCTAATCATTTATCTGACAAAAATATCTTTCAAGAGTGAAGAAGAAATCAAGATATTTTCATATTAGGACAACTAATAGAATTTTTTGCCCATAGATCCATCATAAAAGAATAGCTGGAGAAAGTTCTCTCAACAGACAGGAAATGACAAAAGAAAAAATCTTAGAATATCAGTAAGAAAGAAAGAATAATAAAAAAATTAAAATATGGACACATGCAATATATTTTTTTCTCATGTTTTCTAAAAATTTATTGACCCCCAAAATTAATATTTGTGTATCTCAGTGTAGAATCATGTTACATATCAACAAAATGTTGAGCATAAACCAAAAAATGAGCAAAAGACATGAATGGACAGTTTGCAAAAATGATACAAATGGGCTTACATATATGAAAAGATGCTCAACTTTATTCTTTTTCTTATTTCAGAATATTACAGGGATACAACTTTATTCTTGATAAAAGAAAGGTAAATAACACATTTACAGAGCTACCATTTCTCACTTAAATGATCGGCAAAAATATCATCTTCCCATATTGGTAAGACTGTTAATGAAAGACCATGAGATCTGCAGAGGAAAAAGGGAGAGTTTTATTTTCTTAAAAAAATAAATCTGCAGATTGGGGAGACACAGCCTTCAACACAGTGGAAGTGTGCTCTCCAGAGAATAAAGGAAGGGTCTGGTCAGTTAGGACAAGTTCCTGCCCTGGTTCCCAATCAGGTCCATTAAAGCAAAGGAAAGATTCAAGGTTTTTCTGTTCTGACTGGTTGATATAGTCCAGCCCTGACTGGGTGGCTCCCCAAGCTCCAAACCAGAAGTGTCTCTGTCAGGTGTTTTCTTCACTTGGCTCTGGTCACAAGAACTGTTCTGGTTCAAGAGAGTAAAGCAGGATGTTTGTCAAGAGCTTTTCCAAGAACAAAGGGTGTCTGACCACTCTTCTCTCACCCCACCGTGGTCCCTTGGTTATGTTTTATAAATTTGGGTGTCGCGATTAGCCACAGGGAGTCTATCTCCTCTGGAGAGTTTGGGTCTTATTTACACTTTCATTTCACATGTCGGTGGGGCTGTCCTCCATATGTTGCTGGCGGGAATACAAAATGGTCACCTGTGTGGAAGGGAATTTGATTAACATCTAACAAAACTACCTTTTAACACAGCAGTCTCACCTTCAAAACTTTTCCCTAAAAAATACTTTCTCAAATAAAAAACAACATACGTGCAAGGTTATTTATTGTGACATTGATTGTAATAGGAAAATATTGGAAAAGCAAAATGTCCAGGAGAATTGTTAAATAAACTATATTCATCCACATGGTAGAATATCATAGAGCTATAAAACAGAAAGGATATGTTAATAAGCTGATAGTAGTGATTTCCAGGATATATCACAAAGGGTAAATATGAAAAAAATGTTACCACTCAATTCTAATGTATAATATTGCAAGCATTACCTGGATTAAACAGAGCACATAGGCTTATTGTATCCACTAACCATCAGTTTGGGATTCCTGCTGCAGGCATTTTTCTTGGCCTATAGTGTCCACTCCTGTAGCTTGAATACAATTCAATCAGTGGCTTTTAACCTTTTTTTTGGTTGTTTTTCTTTTTTTTGGCATCATTGGGACTCTCATAAAATTTCTGTTCTCTCTCTTTCTAGAAAAACACACAATAATATTTAGACATATAAAAAACACACATGCAATTCCCAGTAGAGTTCGGAGGGTTTAAAGACCTCAGACCACTGATATTTCTCAATTATCTGCCAAAAATCAATGATCCAAAATCTCACCTAACTTCTCTTTCTAAAAATAATAGTTTTGTTGTGCCATTATTCCTACATAACCACTTTAATATCTTGCTGTAGCTTGTATGGAATAATGTTCCTAAAGATGGCCATGTCTTAATTCTAGAAAATTATAAATATTTTACTTTACATGACAAAAAGGACTTTGTAAATGTAATTAAGGATCTTGAGATGAGGAAATTATTCCGGATTATTGTGCAGACCCAGTGTAACCATAAGGGTCCTCCTAGCCGAAAGAGGGAGGCAGGAGAATATGAGAAGAAGATGTGACTATGGATGCAGAGGTCAGAGTGATGTGGCCCTGGGATGCAGGCAGCCCGCCACACCTGTGCAAGGCGAGGACCAGGTTCTCCTAGAGCCTCCAGAAGTAAGGCAGTTCTGCCGACATCCGTAAGAGCCGTTTCAGACTTTGATCCTTCAGAAATGTAAGATAATAAATTTGTGTTGTTTAAATGAAGTTTGTGATAATTTGTTATGGTAACAACAGGAAATTAATACAAAGTACAAGAGCAAAACTCTTAGAATGCCATACTAGGTATTTAGTGGTGGTGGAGCCTCCCATCTGATGCATTCACTGTCGTGTGCCTTTTGCTCCCATTGATTGATTCAGCCTCTGCAACACGTCCAGTTCCACGATTACTCCATTTTCTCCTTTATGCCTAAATCTCCTCATCCTGCTGTATCTACCTGGAATGCCTACCTCACCCAACACTTTACCTCCCAATGTACCCTTCAAACATCAGTTGAGACACCATCTAGCCCCCTTAAGAAATCCGCCCTCATCACTTCTCTGCTTTTCTGTCTTCTTTCTGTCCAGTCTCACCCTAGCACTTATAAAACTATATTGGAATATCTAATTAATTTCTACCTATGATTCAAATTCAAAGTTTTCTTAAAAGAAGAGCCAGTACTTCGCTCCATATCCACCTTTTTGCTTTTCATGATTTCAGTTACCTGCGGTCAACCATGGTCCAAAAATATTAATATATTTTGAGAGAGAGACCCCATTGACATAATTTTTATTGCAGTATATTGTTATGATTGCTCTAATTATTATTAGTTACTGTTGTTAATCTCTTTGCCTAATTTAGAAATTAAACTTTATCATAAGTATGTATGTGTAGGAAAAACACAGTATGTAGACTCTGGTACTATCCATGGTTTCAGGTATCCACTGGGGGTCTTGGAACATATTCCCCATGGATAAGGAGGGACTACTGTATTTAATTACTTTAAATAATTTATCCTCAGTACATACAACAATTTTTTGACCATAGTAGATAATTAATAAATATAATAAATATATCTTGAAGGAATAGATAAATTAATAAAGTAATAAAAGGCATGATAAATGTTAAGCAATAAGGCTTCACAAAGATTTCAGGGTAAAGTTATTTTTTAAAAGTGGCTCCATGTAAACAAAGTGTCATTGATTTACTCTTATTAAACTTACAAATTCCAGATCCTACACTACTTTCAGCTAGCACTATCTAGTCAATGAATACTGGGTTTAAAAAATCTATTGTAGTATTTCAGGCTGCATTTTGCACATTCAAATATGTTCTGGTTTTAAGAAGCAGGTACAGTCACTCACTTTGCAGAAAGTCAGTTTGATTAATAACTGCAAACTTACTGCTTACGTACTTGTAGGTAAGACCTTTATTTTCCAGATTAAATGAAAGAAGAAATGTGTGGCCTCCATAAATATTTACTTGTAAATATTGGTAATTTCCTAATTGTATGCTAGCCTGTGCACAGCCTGGGCAGGAAGGACACAGAAATGCATGAATGTCATGGACCTTGCCATAGCAGCAAGGTGACTGCTGCAGGGAAGATGTAGACAAGGTGTGCTGGGGAAGAGTTGGCAGAGCAGCAGTCACCTTGGGGATCGGGGGAGCTATGATAGAGGAGTCCTGTTTGTTATGGATCCTGAAGAAGCAGGAGTGCACCAGATCCAGAAAGGAGGAAAGGAGACCCCAGGACAGGATCAGCTCAATAATTTCAGCAGCCATCAATACTGAAACATTTTTGTGTCAATGTCTGCAATTCAGGTATTTGACATGATAATAATGATAATCTGTTTAAATATGCAGAAAGAAGCTAAACCTTTTTTAAAAAAATAGTCCTTCCATGATGATTACTGGGACACTTTTCTTTTTAAAAGCCCACCTATTAAAGTCTTTAAAAAATAACCCTGTCCTTATTTATTGGTACCCTAGCAAAGGCTTATTCTGCCTAGTGAATAGCCAACTCTGCCCGAGAAGAGCGTGTTGTTCAGGAGCAGTGAGCAGGCAACTTCAGCTGAAGCAAAGTGTGGGGAGGATTTAGGAAGCAGCAACATTTGAGATTGGAAAACTATCTCAGCCACATTGTGAGGAGCAGTTACTATTAAATGAGGTAGAGATTACAGAAGGTGAAGAGGCAGGTTTAGGGTGGAAGATTCTAAATTTGGAATGGAACATGGTAAGTTTGAGGTCACTGTCAGATATCTACAAAGAAAAATAAAGAGAAGTCATGAATTAGGCATATGTGTTTGCCATATGTATGGATGAAGCCCAAATTTCTCTGAATCAAACACTAAAAAAAAAAAAATAGAGAATGAAAGATTAAAACCAAGGAAATCTTGCTGTGACTCTTCATTTTAATTGTACTCCAGAGAAGGGTGACACAGAAAGACAGATAATGGGAAGGGGGAGGTGGCTGAGATCCACATTTAGAAGGCGGCACGGTGCAGTGATTCTTTTGGAAACCTAGGAAATGAAACAACAGCCGTGGTTCCTAAAACAATTCTCTTAGCAAAAGCTGTGATACCTTGAGATAGACACAGGAGCAGGATCAAATATACTGGGCAAGAGGTTTGTAATTAAGAGCAGGATTTTGTAATTACTTTCTCTTCTTGTGAGAGGAAAAGAATAATTAAACAGCCAAGTCAAAGCAGATGCTCACAAAGGGCTTCTGATTGTAAAGGAGAGACCTAAAGTAATTTGTCTTTTAACTCTTGACAATACCAGGGAATTATTTTTTTTCCCTAAAGCATTCAATGTTCTGAAAAATAATTGCTTCAGGCTTGAAGTAATTGTGTAGGTTGGCTTCAAAAACTAGAGCAGCAAACATGTATTGAATAACTACCAAGTATAGGTGTGTACCATGCTTTGGTGTTAATATGACTAAGTCTCTGTCCTCAAGTACTTCACAGTCTATTGTAATTTGATTATCCTGGGGGGCTGTGTATTAGGTATAGTGGTTGATGTTTTAATAATGATTTTATTTATTTTAGATATCTCTTTTTTACCTTCAGAGTGGAGGCATTTGGACCATGTTTTAGCTACCAGAAAAATTTAAAGTCTTTGTCATAGGGTGATTTAAAATGACATCTGATCTGGGACCTGAATGAGATGAGCCATTTATGTGACAATATCAAGGAAGAGTGTTCCATACATAGGGAACAGCATGGTCAAAGATTATCTAGCCAGAAATGAGGTTGGCCTTTTGGGATAAAAGAAATAAGGCCAGTGTGGCCACAGGCAAGTGTACAAGAGGTGACTCGTAGGAGTCTAGTGTGAGATATCCTGCAGGGAAAAGATGTGGACAATGTGGTAAATTGCAAATATGGATAAGATCATTATTCTCTCTGTACACAGACTGTTTTGCAATGCAACTTTCCAGCACTTCTTATGAACAAATGGAGACTATTTCTTAAACCTTGAATCTGGTCTGGCTTTTTGACTTTCTTTGGGCAAAGAATACAGAGGAAGTGGTGTTAACATTTCCAAACCTAGCTTTGCACAAGTCTACTCTCCCTGATTGAATGGCATGTGAATGAGACTGGCTGTCATGCCAGAATATGAAGTTTATGCGGAGGAAAACTGAACTTCTCCAGCCAACAGTCAGCTAGCCTGCACTTGGCCCCAGATGCAAGAGTCAGCCCTAGCCAAGAGCAAATGAGCTTGGCTCAGACAGCAGATCTTCCTCTGTGATGCCAGCCTTACTGGACAAGAACAAAGTTGTGAACTGAAAAAATGTAGTTCTCAACCAATGTGCTCTAGAGTAATTTGTTATAGAATTTTTATGGATGTAAAGCTAGCTGATGCAGGTAGGAATCAGACTATGTTGTAGGCCACGTTAAATACTATATATATTTGTGCACTTGCAATGCAAAGACATTGAGGTGCTTGAGATCAATATATGTTTTAATAACAGCATTCTGATGATTAGAAAAGGAGTTTAGAAAGGCCAAGAATGAAACCACTGAGATCATTTAGGAGAGAATTGCAATAGGCAAGTGACAATAATGTTGATTAGAGTGGTAATGGTGGAAATGAAAGAAAAAGGATAGATTAATATACATTTTAAAAGTATAACAGGCAGGACTTAATAAATAATAATATATAGTTAGTGAGAGAAAGAAAAAGAATCAAGGATTTTTCTCAGCAAATATTAATTGTGTGCTTATAAGTTCCTGATAATGATAATGTATTCCCTGAATGAAGGCAGACATAGACCTGACTGTCATCCTACTACAGTATCCTAGATGTTAGCCAAATATTCACAAAAATAAATGTAAAATTACTGTTATTGTAGGGTTTTTAGAGAAAAGCTGCCCATGTTGCTGTGGAAGCTTCCTGATACTGGAGTCTATATGGTTTAGCACTACACTATAATTTATTTTTTAATTTTGATTCTGACTTATGGCCAGAATTTGTTCAGTAAATAAGACAGGTAAGATAAAATAATAAATAAATATCAGGGAACATTACATATCTTAGTATACTTAGAATTTCATGAAACCATGTTTTAATTTAAATTTATGTCATTATGCATTGGGAAGTAATGTGTGTGTGTGTATACACATTCAATTGCTAAACAAAAATATTGGAAAAAGTTGTACATATAGCATAGGAGTAGTAGTTATATTCTATATTGATATGATTTAGGCCAAATGCTTATCAACTTCCTATTAAAACGGCCTCTAATAATTGGGAGCAGAGATATTTACCCCTCATCTTATCTTCTAAGATAAGATAAAGTATAAAACATTTTATATTGTTTTCTGGAGCAATTAGATGTGCATTCACATTTTTAGCCCAGAGAAAAATCTATTTTAAACATCATGGAAATGAAATGTTATATGGACATAACATATGTTGTTGAGGGTTATGAGATATAATTTATTCATAAATTGAGTAAGAAATAGTGTACCTTGCTTTGGTTCAATAAATCAATACCAATAAAGTTTATACACACACACACACACACACAGTACAACTGATCCCACAGAAATACAAAGGATGATTGGAGACTACTGGGAACAGCTATATACCAACAAATTGGAAAACCTAAAAGAAATAGATAAGTACCTGGACACATACAACCTCAGGCCAATGACAAGTAATGAGATCAAAGCAGTAATAAAATGTCTCCCAGCAAAGAAAAGCCTAGGACCCGATGGATTCACTGCTGAATTCTACCAAACATTTAAAGAAGAGCTAACACAAATTCTACTCTAACTATTTCAAAAAATTGAAAAGGAGGGAGTACAATTTTAAGAGGTCAATATTACCAAAACCAGATGAAGGCACAACAAAAAAACTACAAGCCAATATCTCTGATAAACCTAGAAACAAAAATCCTCAACAAAATACTAGCAAATCAAACTCAACAATACATTAAAAAAATCATTCATCATGATCAAATGGGATTCATCCCAGGAAAGCAAATATGGTTCAACATATGCAAATCAGTAAACATGATACATCACAGCAAAAGAATCAAGGACAAAAACCATATGATCATTTTAATAGGTGCTGAAAAATCATTCCATAAAATTCGACATCACTTTATGATAAAAACACTCAACAATTTGGGTATAGAAGGAACATAATTCATAAAGGCCATTTACAACAAAGACACAACTAATACCATTATGAATGGCGAAAAGTAAAAGCCTTTTTACTAAGATCAAGAAGGAGACAAAGGATGCCCACTTTCACTACTTCTATTCAAAATAGTACTGAAAATCCTATCCAGAGCAATTAGGCAAGAGAAAGAAATGAAGAGCATCCAAATTGGAAAGGAAGAAGTAAAATTACACTTATTTGCACATGACATGATTTTATATATAGAATAATTTAAAGATTCCACCAAAAAATGAATTCAGGAAAGTTGTAGGGTCCAAATTAATGTCAAAAAACAGCAGCATTTCTATACACCAACAGCAATCATTCTGAAAAAGAAATCAAGAAAGCAATCCCATTTATAGTAGCTACCAAAAATACCTAGAAATAAACTTAACTAAAAAAGTGAAAGATCTCTGCAAGGAAAACCACAAAACACTGATGAAAGAAATTGAAGAGGACATTTAAAAGTGGAAAGCTATCTCATTTTATGGATTGGAAGCATTAGTACACTGCAAAGCTATGGTAACCAAAACATCATGATACTGGCATAAAAACAGATTCATATCAAATGGAACAGAATAGAGAAACCAGAAATAAATCTACATATTCACAGCCAACTCATATTTGACAAAATCTCCAAGAACGTACATTGGGAAAAGGATAGTCTCTGTAATAAATGGTACTGAGAAAGGTGGATGTCCATATGCAGAAGAATGAAACTAGAATCCTATCTTCCACCACACACAAAAACCAATTCAAAATGGAGTAGACTTAAAGGTAAGGTAAGAAAACTATGAAACTACTTAAAAAAAACACACATTGGGGAAATACCACTGACACTGGTCTGGACAAAGATATGTGCTGGTAAGACCTCAAAAGCATAGGCAACAAAAGCAAAAATACACAAATGAAATTACAACCAGCTGAAAAGCTTCTGCACAGCAAAGGAAACAATCAACAAAGTGGAGACAGCCCACAGAACAGGAGAAAATGTTTACAAACTACCCTGACAAAAGATTAATAACCAGAATATATAAGAAAAACAACTCAATAGCAAAAAACAAACAAACAAACAAAAACAAGTAGTATGATCTAAAAATGGGCAAAAAAGCTGAATAGACATTTCTCAAAACTAGACATGTCTAACAGGTATTTGAAGAAATGTTCAACATCACTAATCATTGGGGAAATGCAAAACAAAACCACAATGAGGTATTATCTCCCCTCAGTTAGAATGACTATTATCAAAAAGACAAAAAATAACAAATGCTGGTGAGGATGCAGAGAAAGGAGCACACTTGTACACAGTTGGTGGAAATGTAAAGTAGTGCAGTCATTATGGAAAACAGTATGGAGGTTCCTCAAAAAATTAAAAATAAAACTATACTATGAACCAGAAATTCCACTGTTGGGTGTATATTCAAAAGAAAAAAAAATCTATATATCAAAGAGATATCTGGACTCCCATGTTTATTGCAGAATTATTCACAATAGCCAAGATATGTGTTATAATCAAGTGTCCATCAACAGATGAATGGATAAAGAAAATGTGGTATATATACATAGTGGAATATTATTCAGCCATAAAAAACAATGAAATTCTGTCATGTGCAGCAACATGGATGGAACTGGAGGCCATTATGTTAAGTCAGACAGGCACAGAAAAACAAGTATCACATGTTTTCACTCATATGTGGGAGTTACAAAGGTGGATCTTGTGGAGGTAGAGAGTTGAATGGCAGTTACCAGAGGCTGGAAAGGAAGCAAACAGGGAAAGATGGAAAGAAGTTGGTTAAGGGATACAAAAATACAGTTATGCAGAAGGAATAAGTTCTGCTATTTGATAGTACAGTAGGGAAATTGTGGTTAACAATAATTTATCATGTGTTTCAAAATAGCTCATAGAGAAGATTTGTAATGTTCCCAATACAAAGAAAGGATAAATATTTGAGGTGGTGGATATTGCAGTTCAAAATATTTCCTGTACTTTGAAAACATGTACAACTAATATATATATATATCAGTAAAAAAGATAAAAAAGACTAGGACATTATGAAAAAGCTTGCATATGTGAGAAAAATTAGAATGTGACTGTCCATGTTCAGGAAAAGACCTGAGGAGACCTTCAGTTTCTACCTCAGGGTGACTCTCAGCACAGAAGCAGCCTATGGCAGTTAAACACAATAACAAAGAGCAGCAGACCCTGGGGAAGGGAAATCTGCATACACTGGAAAAGGAGAGAAATAAGTTAGCACATTATTAGATTAAAATATCCAGTTTTCAACAAAAAATCACAAGGCATACCATAAAACAGGAAAGTACGGCCCACTCAAAGAGACACACCAATGGAAACCTTCACGGAGAAGAACCAGATGGTGGATTTGCTAAACAAAGATTTTAAAACTGTCTTAAATATGCTCAAAAACTAAAAGAAGATGTGAGAAAAATCAAGCAAATAATATACAAACAAAGTAGAATTGTCGGAAAAGAGATAAAAACCTTAAAGCTAACCAGAAAAGAAATTCTGGAGATTAAAAATACAATAACTAAAATGAAAAATTCACTACAGGGATTCAAAGGCAGATTTGAACAGGCAGAAAAATCAGTGAACATGAGAACAGGACAATGAAAATTATCAAATCTGAGGAAGAGAAAGAAAAAATATTGAAGAAAATGAGCCATTAAGTGACACATCATCAGGCAGAGCAACATTTGCATTGTGGAAGTACCAGAATAACAAGAGAAAGAGAAAGGAGCAGAGAGGATATTTGAGGACATAATGGCTGAAAACTCCCCAAATTTAATCAAACACATGAATATAAACATCCAAAAGTCTCAATAATCTCAAAGTAAGATAAGATCATAGAGATCAAAATCAAAACACATTATGATCAAATTTTTGAACATCAAAGACAGAGAGGTTCAAAGAGAATCAAAGCAGCAAGAGAGAGAGAAATGACTCATCACATAAAAGGGATCCTCAACAAGATTGTCAGCAGAACCAGAAACTTGAGAGGCCAGAAGGCAATGAGCAGATAAAGTCAAAGTGCTAAAAGAAAAAAAAACAAAAGCCTGTTAATCAAGAATCCTATATTTAGCAAAACTGTCCTTCAAAAGTAAGGGAGAAATTAAGACATTCTCAGATACACAAAAGCTGAGGGAATTCATTCCAAGTAGAACTGTCCTTCAGGAAATGCACAGAGTCCTGGAGGGCAAAATGAAAGGACACTGGACAATAACTTGAAGCTATAGGAAGAAATAAAAATCCCAATGGTAAAGGTAAATACATAAACAATTATAAAAGCTATGTTATTTTAATGACTGTAACTCTTTTTTTGTTTTTTACATGATTTAAGAAACTAATACATTAAAATAAAAAACAATTATTAGCCTAAAAACTAGTATTACTGTAATTTTTGTTGTATCTGAGCCCTCAACCAATTAGATGGTGCCCTCACATACTAGGTGAGGGAGGATCTCCATACTCAGTCCACTGATTCAAATGCCAAACTATTCTAGAAACACCCGTAAAGACATACCCAGAAATAATGGTTTACCACCTATCTAGGTATCCCTAATCCGCTCAAGTTGACACCTAAAATTAACTATCACAACATTATAAGTTAATAAAATGTTCAATACAGTAAGAAGATATAGCAATTAGAAATATTTACAAGATATAAAATTATAAACATTTATGCACCTGATGAAAGACGAACAAAATATATAAAGCAAAAACTGACAGAACTGAAGTGAGAAATAGGCAGTTCTATAACAATAGTTGGCGAGTCTGACACCCCACTCATAATGATAAATAGAATAACCATACAGACGATAAGTCAGGAAACAGAGAACTCAAATGTGGCACTAAACCAACCATATCCAACACTTACATACAGAACACTCTACCCAGCAACAACAGTATACATATTCATCTCAAAAGCACATGGGACATTTCCTAGGATAGATCATATGTTAGGCCACAAATTAGATGTCAATAGATTTTAAAAGATAGAGATCATACAAAGTACCTTCTTTAACCACAGTGGTATGAATGTAAAAATAAATAAAAGAAGTAAAACTGAAAAATTCACAAATTTCTGGAAATTAAACAACATACTCTTAAACAACCCATGGATCAAAAAACAAGTCACAAGGCAAATTAGAGAATACATAGTGATGAAAGAAAATGAAAATTCAACGTATCAAACACATGGGACATAGTGAAAGTATTATTAAGGAGAAATTTATTGTTATAAACTCATTAAAAAATAAAAAAGATCTAAAATCAGCAACCTGACTTTACAAATTTAGGAACTAGAAAAAGAAGAGCAAACTGAACCCAAAGGTAGCAGAAGAAAGGAAATAATAAATATTACAGCAAAGATAAATTAAATATAAAATAGAAAAACAATAGAAAAAAATCCAATGTTTGGTTCTTTGAGAAGATCAACAAAATTGACAAAACTTTAGGGAGGTAGACTAAAAAAGGAGAGAGAGAAGACTCAAATTGCTAAAATCGGGAATGAAAATGAAAATTACTAACAATCCTAAGAAAAAGATTATGAGTACTATGAACAATTGTATGCCAACAAATTGGATAAACTATATGAAATGGACAAATTCCTAGAAACACAAAATTTGACAAGAATAATTCCCAAAGAAATAGAAAATCTGAATAGACCTATGACTAGTAAAAAGATTGAATCAATAGTCAAAAGTCTCTCAACAAAGAACAAGACTGCACCTGATGCCTTCGTGGCTGAATTCTACCCAACATTTAAAGAAGACTTAATACCAATTCTTTTTTTTCCTTCTGTTTTTTTCCTTAATTTTGGAAGAAATATATTCCCAACATAGGAAAATAAAGAGAATAATAGATTGCTGTATACTCAACCACTGAGTTATAACAAATGTTAACAATTTGCCATATTAACATCAGATTTTTACAAAAAGAAGTAACATTCACCAAGGAGATTAATAGCACTCCCCAAAGTGCTATTAATTGGTAATACCAATTCTTCTCAAACATTTCCAAAAAAATTTGAAGAGAAGGGGACATATACTAAATCATTCATGAGAATAATATTACCCTGATAACAAAACCAGACAAAGATACTACAAGAAAAGAAAACTACAGACCAAGATCTCTTAAGAACATGATGCAAAATACTAGCAAACTGAATTCAGCAGCACATTAAAAGTATCATACACTATGGCCAAATGGGATTTATTCCTGGAGTGAAAGGATGATTCGATGCAAAAATCAATGTAATACAACACATTAACAGAACGAAGGGGAAAAAAAGATGCAATCATCTCAATGGATGCAAAAAATAAAAAAACATTTAACAAAATTCAACACCCTTGTATGATGAAACTACTCAACAAACTAGAAATGGAAGGAAACAACCTCCATATGATAAAGACCGTATATGAAAATCTCACAGCAAACATAGTCATTGGTGAAAACCTGAAAGCTTTTTCTATAAGAAGAGGAAATGCCCACTTTCACCACTTTTATTCAACATAGTACTGGAGGTTCCAACCAGAGAAATTAGGCAAGAGAAAGAAATGATAGACATCCAAACTGGAAAGGAAGAAGTAAAATTATCTCTGTCTATGTTAATACTGTCATAGTTAATAAGTGAATTCAGCAAAGTATGAGAATACAAAGTCAACACACAAAAATTAGCTATATTTCTATACACAAGCAATGAGTGATCTGAAAAAGAAATTATGAAAACAATTCCATTTGCCATAGCATGACAAAGAATACAATACTTAGGAGTTAACCTAACCATGGAGTTGAAAGACTTTTACAATAAAAAGTACAAAACATCGCTGAAAGAAATTTAAGATGACATTAAAAAAATGGAAAGACATCCTATGTTTATGGACTGGAATATCTAATATCATTAAGATGCCTATTCTACCCAAAGTGATCTACCGATTCAATGCAATTTCTATCAAAACTTCAATGAGGTTTTTTCCAAGAATAGAAAAAAATCCCAAAATTCATATGAAATCTCTGGGGACCTCAAATTACCAAAAAAAAAAAATATATATATATTGAAAGAGAAGAATAGTGCTGAAAGGCTCACACCTTCTCATTTCAAAACTTACTTTAAAGCTACAATAATCAAAACCATGTGGTACAGACAAAAAGACAGGAATGCAGCCTCATGGAATAGAATAAAGTTCAGAAGTAACTCCTCACATAATGGTAAAATGATTTTTGACAAGGGTGCCAAGACCTTTCAATAGGGTCAACAAAACAAATGGTGGTGGGAAAAGTGAAAACCCACCCACAGAAGAATGAAGTTGGACCCTTATCTAATATTATATGCAAAAATTAACCCAGAATAGATCAAAGGCATAAATGTAAGACCTAAAACTATAAAAAACTTAGAAGAAAACAGGGCAAAAGTTTCATGACATTTGATATTTGGCAATAGTTCTTGGATATGACACCAAAGGCACAGGAAACAAAATTAAAAAAATAGACAAATTGGACTGCATGAAAATTCTTTTAAAATTGTACATCAAAAGTCAATATTAACAAAGTAAGAAGGCAATCCATGGAGTGAGAGAAAATAATCAAGAATATATAAAGAACTTGTAAATTCTACAACAACAACAGCAACAACAAAAACAACCTGATTAAAAAATGGGTAAAGGACTTGAATAAACATTTTTTCAAAGAAGATATACAAATGGCCAATAAGCACATAAAAATATAGTCAACATCACTAATAATTAGAAAAATACAAATTAAAACTACCATCAGATATCACCTTACCCCCATAGAGATGACTAGTATCAAAAAACAAGACATATCAAATGCTGACAAAGATGTGAAGAAATTGGAACCCTTGGTGGAATTGTAAAATTGTACACTGTGGAAAATAGTGTTATGGTTCCTCGAAAAGTTAAAAGTAAAATTACTATATGATTCAGAACTTCCATTTTTGGATATATGCCCCAAAGAAACAGAAGAGGTCTCAAAGAGACATTCGTCAATGTGTATTCACAGCAGCATTATTCACAATAGTTAAAATATGGAAGCAACTCAAGTTTCCATTGGAGGATGAATGGATAAACTAAATTGGGTGTATACACACAATGGAATATTATTCAGCTTTCAAAAAGAGGAAATTCTGTAATATGCTACAACATGTAAAACCCCTAAAAATTTTATGCTAAATAAAATAAACCAATCACAAAAAGGCAAATATTTTATGATTCCACTGTAGAGTAGTCAAAATCATAGAGACAGAAAGCAGAAAGCAGAAAGGTGTTTGCCAGGGGATGGGGGAAAAGGGGGAATTGGAAATTATTGTTTAATGGGTATAGAGGTTTGGTTTTACAAGACAAAAAGAGGTATGGAAATAGATGGTGATGATGATGGTTGCATTACATTATGAATGTATTTAATAACACTTAACTTCACACTTAAAAATGTTCAAGATGGTAAATTTTATGTTGCATGTATTTTATCACTACAAACAATTGAAGAAAAAAGTGCTGGGTCAATTTAATATCCAATTTTTTTTAAATGAATCTAAACCTCCTCTGATGCACAACAATAAATTACAGATGAATTGTAGATATAAATATGAATGAAGAAAATATGGAAAAATATCTTCATATGGTTAGACTCAGCAGATATTATTAAAATACACAAAAAACAAACATAAGTATACAGTCTGGCAAATACTGATAATGTAGTCTACATTAATATAAGAAACTTCTAAAAACAATGACAACAAAAACCTAATTAACAACGGGCAAAAGACATTTCTCTAACAACATACAAATAACTAATAAGCACATGAAAAGACACTCAACATCATTAGTAATTTAAGAAATAATAATCAAGATTACAAAGAGAAGTGAGGATGGTTATTATTAAAAAACAAACAAAACAGAACAAGTGTTGACAAGGATATGGAGAGATTAGCCACAAAAAGACAGGGAGAAATCTTAAATGCATATTACTAAGTGAAAGATCCCAACCTGGAAAGGCTGCATATTGTATGATATCAACTATACGACATTCTGGAAAAGTCAAAACTGTGGAGACAGTAAAAAGATCAGTAGGTTCCAGGGCCTGAGAGGTGGAGATGAACAGGTGGAGCACAGAGAATTTTGAAAGCGGTGAAAATATCCTGTATTATACCTGTAATAATGGATACATGTCATTATACATTTGTCCAAACCCACAGAACAAAACCACACCAAGAGTGAACCCTAGTATAAATTAGGGTTCTAGTCTCTTTGCTGAGGGGCTCTGGGTCAGCATGGCATGTCACTGTGGGCTCATCGGCTGTGAGAGTGGACCAGTCTGGCAGGGGATGCTGATGTCCAGTGAGGCTGTACACGAGGGGGGTAGAGAGTGTGTGGGAAACCTCGTGACCTTCCTCTTGATTTCTCTGTGAGCCTAAAACTACTCTAAAAAAATAAAGTCTTTAAATATTTTAAGAACTCTGTTCATGCAAATGTTCTTTAAGAGAGTGAAAATGTCAGCTACAAAGGGTGAAATATATTTTCAATGTGTATATCTGAGGTAGGCAGAATTCTAAGCCTTCAAGATTTCTATTTTTTGGTGTATACACCCTATGTAATCTCTGTCCTTTGCTTATGAGCAAGAATCTGTGAATATGATGGAATATTTCTTTTGTCATTATGTTAAACAATATAACAAATGACGTTTTGCAGATGAAATTAAGACCCCTAATTAGTTGACTCAAAAGGGAGATGATCTTGGGTTGACCTGATTTAATTAAGTGAGCACTTCAAAGAGGCTACAGTGAAAGCCCCCCCTGCTGGCATGGATGAACGCAAACAGTCCACCTGTGAACTTCTGATGGAGCGAGGCGCATGGTTTGGATGTGGAGGTGGCCTCTGGGAACTGAGATTGGTCTGCAGCACACAGAAAGCAAGAAAATCGAGAACTTTGCCCTGTATCCACAGGGAACTGAATTCTCCATCAGCCTGATAGGATCTGAATGAGATTTATTCCTACATCATTCATGTATGTTGATGCTACAGTAAATGGCATTTTAACTTAATTTTCTAATTGTTTGTTGCTGGAATATAGAAACTAAATAGAATTTTACTGAATTTGTCAGATGACCATATAAGTGAAGATATTGATAATTTTAGTTATTAATTCCACTAGTATGTCTGTGGATTCTTTTGTATTTTCTGTACACACAATTATGTCTTCTGCAAATAATGACAATTCTATTTCTTCTTTTCCAGTCCTTACACCTTTAAAATAATTTGCCTTATTGCATTGACTAGAATTTTGCATACCAAACAATACTTTCAGTAGAAATTTTATTATTAAGAAAATTTTATTATTAAGAAAATTATTAAATATTTAACAGATACTCTTTATCAGATTAAAGAATTTCACCCTTATTTGTAGTTTGCTAAACACTTTTTATCATGAGTGGTAGTTGAATTTTATAAAATGATTTTTCTACATCTATGGAAATGATCATTAACAGTTTCCTTTTGTTTTCTTAAAAAAGTTCACATTAATTGGTATAAAACTATCAAATTAGCGTTTTACTCGTTTTGATAATTTAACATATATTTTGTGATTTATTCTGTTAACATTCAGTTTAGGGTTTTTGCATGTATGGTAATGACAGATAATCTGTGAAATTTTCTATCTATTTATTTTTTTAAATTTTCACTGTAAATACTTTGAAGCTATATTATTAGGAGAACATAAGGTTAGAATTGCTATATATTCCTGGTAGATTGATCACTTAATGATTATGAAATTCCATCTTAATTTCTAGCATTTCTACTTGCCTTAAGGTCTATATTGTCTTATGTTCAAGTGTCCCCAGCAGCTTCTTGTGGTTTGTGTTTGCAGGGTATTATTTTCCATCCTTTTACTTTCAACCTCTCAAATATGTGTCTTTCTACTTAAAGTGTCTCATACAAGCAGTTGTCTAATTTTAGTTACTTAGTTATAGTAATTTTTTACTGATTTTTATTTTTAAACTTTTTAAAATTTTCCTATCTGATAATCTGTTAATTTGCTTAGAAGACTTGTATTATCCTCTTTAGGGTTTTCTGAGCTTCTTAAACCTGTGGGTTATTGCCTTTCATCAGCTTCCCAAAATCATCAGCCATTACCTCTTTGAATGTGGCTTGTTTCCCATTCTTTTACTCATCTTTTCTATAAATATGCTAGACATTTGGGCTGTTCTCACATCTCTTATGCACTGTCCACTTTTTTCCATAGTTTGTGTCTCTTTGCTGAAGGTTGGTTGCATTCTATTGAACTGTTTCACAGTTCACCAATCAGTTTAGTTGTTGATTTCAGATATCTTAATTTTCTATTTATAATTTTGTTTTTATATAGATTACAATTTTCTTGTGAAATTCTTCATCCTTTATTTTGTATACCTTTTTCTCTATTTTTAAAAAAATAAAGTCATAGTTCTTTTAAAGTCTTTTATTTCTAACATCAATATAAAGATCATCTGTGGGTTCCCTTCCCTTAACTGTATTTTCTCATAATTCTTGATTATGATTATGTTTATTGCATGTGCCCATGTCCAAAATACTCTTTTCTGTAGTCTGAACATTGTTATCAAAGTAACTGCAGAGGCTTCCACTGGAGAGGACATTTCTTTCCCTTGATTAGATAAATAGAATGAGGAATTACGTACCTTGGTCCCTTCTAGAAATGAGCTGCTGTATTAGGTATTGTATGATTTTTGTGAAACCAAGTGTACACCTAGTTTACCTCCAATCCTCAGACACAATGCTCCCAGACTTTTCTTGGTAGAAGATGTCCAAATGGGGCAAGACTGATCCAAACTCATACTCAAATTGTAAAATTTATCTTACAAAACTTGAAAATGTTTTCTCAGAATGTTTTACTAATAATTTACATTTTATTGTAGCATCTTGAGATATATGGTTTATAATTATTATGAAATCCAAATTATTTTCTTTTCCTTTAATCCTCTTTTTGGTTTTAGTTTTAATCATTTTCCTATGTTAAGTTTATAAGTATGATCATCTATATTTTTAATAACTTTTTATATAAAAAGTTAAGATGTTTAATTTATATCAGATGTATTTTATATGTGGTATGAGACTTGAATTTCAGAAGACGCAAACTTTGTATTTTTATGTTTAGAATTGGTCGAGCCATTTATTAAAGCATTTCAGAGACAAGAGAAACAAACTACATTGCAATTGCAACCCTTTGAGTATCAAAACTTAGTCTCTGGAAGAATGGGAAAATGAATTTTAAAAGCCAGTCAGATTTCTTACAAAAATAAATATATAGCAATTGTGCTTGTTGATGCTTACCCAAATAAGTTGAAAACTTATTCCACACAAATGCCTGCACGTGGATGTTTATAGCAGGTTTATTCATAATTGCCAAACCTTGGAAGGAACCAAAATGTCCTTCAGTAGGTGAATGGATAAATTGTGCTGCATATAGAGAATGGAATATTATTCAGTGCTGAAAAGAAATGAGCTGTCAATCTACAAAAAGTCGTGGAGAAATCTTAAATGCATATTAAGTAAAGTAAGTCAACCTGAAAAGACTAGATATGCCACGATTCCAACAATATAACTTTTGGGAAAAGGAGAAACTATGAAAATAGTAAAAGAAAAGAAATCAATGGCTGCCAAGGGTTAGGAGGAGAGGAGGCATGGAGAATTGGAGCACAGCAGATTTTAAGGCAGCAAAACTCTCCTGTATGATACCATAATAATGGATATATGTCATCATGCATTTGTCAAAACCCATAGAATGTATAAGACCAAGAGAGTGAACCCTAACGTAAACCACAGACTTTGAGTGATAATAATGTGCTGATGTTGGTTTATCGATTATAACAAACGCAGCACACTGGAGAGGGATGCTGACGGTGGAGGAGGTTGTGCATGTGTGGGGGCAGTGGATAGATGGGAACTCTCCGTGCTTTCTGCAGTTTCACTGTGAACCTACAACTTCTCTACAAAAATAAAGTCTGTTTTTAAAATGTCATATATTGTGAAATCTGTAATATCTTAAATAAATCAAAATGAACAGTTCATAAACTAAATTCTCCTACTTTAATCATATTTTGAAGCTTCATATAATTAAAAAGTTTGCACAAAAATTGGAGTTATGATTTATATTTTAAAGAGATACAGTCAAGCTCCTTTTATAGGTAAAGAGCTTAGAAAAGTCTATTTTTGTCTCATCTTGAAAAAGTCAAATCTCCCTAAAAAGAATCTTTTTGAATCTCCTTAAAAAGAATAAAATATAAACAGTGAATTTCAGCAGAGTCCATTGACCTTCGCCTTCCTAATCCAAATACTGTGCTATAAAGATACCACTGAGCATCATTGGTCATTAGGGAAATGAAAATTGAAACTATATCTAATATAGTATCTAATATGAAAAAGATTGATCATACCAAGTTAGTGAGGACATAGAACAACTAGAACACTCATACACTCTCACACACTGGTAGTAGGAATGTAAATGGGACTACCAGTTTGGAAAATAGTTTGGCAGTTTCTTAAAAAGTTAGACATACACCTATCATATAGCCCAGCCAATCCCAGTCCTAATTATTTATGGAAGAGAAATGAAGGCATATGTCCACAGAGAGACCTGTACACAAACGATCACAGCAACTTTATTTGTAATACCTAAGAAATGGAAACAATACAAGTGTCTATCATAATGTGAATGGATAAACAGTAAACAATTTTTTGTCTAGCCATACAATGAAATATTACTCAGTAATAAAAAGTAATGAGCTATTGATACACACAATAACATGGATAAATCTCAAGTTACTTATGCTGAATAGAAGAAACCATATATATACATGTGTGTATATATACACACACACATACACACACATTCATTTCTACAAAATTCTAGTAAAAGCAAACCTAGTAGTGACAGGTAGCATATCAATGGTTCCCTGGGGATGAAGAGACAGGAAAGGACAGAAGGGAGAAATTACAAAAGGTTATAAGGAGACTGGGGGTGATGGATATATTCATTATCTTAATTGTGGCAGTAGTTTCACGAGTGTACACAAATATCCAAACTTACCAAATTTTATACTTTAAACATGCAATTTATTATATGTCAATTATACATCAATAAAGCTGTTAATTTTTAAATTGAAAAAAAAAGATACCACTGAGAAAACAATGTATCACAGTTTTAAGCTTTTCTCTTTGCTAAAGAAATAACTGACACATCATCCTTATTGGGTTTTCTTAATCTTTTGACCAGGGTGAAGAAATGGTGCAACAAGCTTCCAATATCCATAAATATTTTGTTGGAATTTCTTTTCATTTAAAAAGATTAATTTGAAGAAAAACAATAGTTAAAATAATAAGTATTCCCCTCTAGCACAACAAGCTATATCTATATAGTTCAAGGCTTTATTGTTTGACTTTCATTATAGTTTCATAATTATCTTTATAAATAACTTGAAATTTTATTTTCTAGTATTTCATAATTTTATGTTGTTATTCTGATAAGAAACATTTCAATCTGTTATTATTGTTTTTTCTTTTCACATTAAAACATTCTTGTAAAATATAAGGAATATTAAAAAAACATGAATCACAAATTTTTATAAATATTAGTATTTGTATTAGTTTTATACTTTAATGAAATATTTACATTGCAATTTGTCCCCTTTTGTGTATCTATTTCTCAATTCTATTCTCCTTCATCACAAGAAGTATTTACTCTTTGAGTTTGAAAAGAACTGTAGATAATCTGGGTTTTTCTAGGTAAAAAAATTAAACCATCTGTGGATAATAAGAATTTTCTTTCTTTCTTTCAAATTGTTGTAACTCATATTTAATTCCCTAGCCTTTTTTGCACTAATTTGTATATTTAGGATACAGTAATATTAAAAGAAAGTGATCTAGTTGTTAGGGTGGGAGAAAAAATTCTCGACTCAAAGATGAGGACAGGTTTGAAGCAAAAAGTTTATTTTACTTTCCAAGAGAAGAAGGGGCACGGCCTGAAAGAAGGAAGTGCGGGCCTGAGGATGGTAAGGAGGAAGATTTCATTGTTGCAGAATGGTAACAGGAGGCAGTTGTGTTTGGTTTTTGTTTGTTTGTTTGTTTGTTTTTCCTCTGCCAGTCTGACCTTACTGGTCTCCTTGGAACGTGATCTGGCAGATGTGGGGCAGGGCTGTGCCTTTCTGTCCGCTCAGTACTCTTCAAGTGCTGTAAAGCAAACTCTTAAACACAAGTTAAGCCGCAGGTTGTGTGCAGTGATTTTTCCTTTTTTCTTTTTTTAATGCTAGATGGCTTACTAACAATGCTGTCCTTTCACTAGTGACTATTTTGGTCTTTTTCTTTACTTTAAAAAGATAATTAATGATATTTACAATCTATGATTGCATTGTCATTTGTTTGGAATCTATGATTGTTGCAAGAGTATACATTTGAAGTTTTGCAACGTAAACAAGCAAGCTCAGAGTTATGTCTGGGTCATGTATCTGTCAGATACTTCAAGGCAAAGGAGTAATTATTGCACTTGGCCTTATTAGAAGGAATCCTGGAATATGATGAATAGCTATCACCAAATATCTGCTATATAATTTCCCTCAGCACTGGCAACACATCTGATATTGCACATTGGGGAACAAGAAGTTCATGTCCTGTGGGGAGCCACTCAGAGCCTAAGTGCTGGTGTAAAGATCATAGTGAAGATGTTTGAGATTCAACAGATGCAGAAAGAAGCCTCCTCGGAGCTTCCCTTATTTGACTAACAGCAGAAACTTGTGAGAAATGAGGACTACCCATGAATTCCTTCTCTGGGGTGGCTTCTTCTCCCAGGAGAGAGACTAAGAGTAAGCCTGTCATAAATTCGCTCATCAGGGGGTTTCGTGATCATGAAGACTGAAGACCACTCACACCTGTGTAAACAAACACGTTCACAAACTCTTGCACTCCTGTTTGTTCTCCTAAAAACTCATTTGTCTTTCCTAAGGAAATGTATTTGCTCTTCCTGTAGAATCATTTTCTCTCCCTCCCTTTCCTCTCCTAAGTTAGGCGTATAAAGCCCACATCACTACCCCTTTGAGTTACTCATCACTGAGAACTCCCGCATGCCAGCATGTTTTTGTATAAATATACTCTTTCTCTTCCTTCCTACGCTCTTTTGTCAGTTTAATTCACAGGCCTCCAGTGCCCGAAACTAAAGGGTACAGAAAAAGTCTTTTATCCCTAACGGTTCACATTATTTTTGATTTTTCCCTACCTTCTTTATTAGATCGTATAATAAATTATAAACTTATAAATGGAAATAAAAGAATCAACTTTATCTATTTTTAATAAAAGAAACTAGAAACCAGGCATTGTTGCAGTAATACTGAACAATTCACCTTCAAATGATCTGGTATTCAAAGACATGCATCCTAAACACAATCATGTAGTAGGAGCTAGTTCTATTCAACTAATTTTAAGGGAGACAGAGAGGAGAAGTTGGGAAGTAAGGAGAATAAAGAAGGCTAAGAGGGAAGGAGTTGAAGGAGAGAAGGAAGTGTGCCTCTCCACAAAAGAAAATTTTTGAATTTTATGGGCCATATTAAAATACAAGCAAATGTTGCCTACAGTTTTAAAAAGTAAATAATAAAGCAGCTGTCCAGACTGACCACACTGGCCTCAGGAGATGAAATAACTTGACGGCACAGCACTGCCTTTAATAACACCTCAACATCAGTTCCGTCATCTACTCAAAAAACAGCCAGAAGAAAAAAAAAAGTGTTCAGATTTTGATTTTTTAAAAAAGTGAATTGGATATGATAGTTTTAATGGACTTTAAAATGTCCTTCTATTAATGAATTATATTATCAGATTCAATAACATTAATAGAAACTAAGTTGTTTTAAACAAATACACAAAGATTTATAAATTTTATGTGATTTGAATTGTGCTTTCCCTACTAGATATTTGTAATTCAGTAATACATTTTCAACAAATGCTCAATTAAAGTGATGTGATTAGTGTGATGTAAACAGTGATAACATGTTGTGAAATTTGCAATTCAGAAACGCCACTGGTTTTTTTTTCTTCCTACAAATATATAAATGAATATAACAATATTTTCTTCAGTAAAAACCATGGGACAAGAAGTGTACCAGGAGCACTGAGATGTATGAAACATGCTCCTTTTCAGAATCTTTACTGAGTTGAAAATAAAAAGCTAATAATCAAATTAATACAAATTAAGTGGTAATTAATATTGATCATAAGGGTGTGAAGAATTCAAACAAGGGAAAGACCAGTGGATTTTCACAGAGAAATTGGGAATTTAGTAGAAGTTTGAAACATGGGAGAAAAGGCAAAATTCTTACTAATAAAATGGCATCAATAAAATGTAGACGATTAGAAAAATTTATATGTATAAGGAATCTCTCTATACTGGAACATTAAGATCTGGGGATTAATGGAAAATGAAGTTGATTTAAAATGTAGGATCAGATATTAGAAAAATGTGAAGGCCTCAAGAATTCATTATACTTCAATTATAGGCAAGAGGGACCTTCCTGGCAGTGAGGACACAGCAGAGCTAGATGTGGGCAGCCATGGTGACCACACAGTTGATGATGGGACCTTCTTTATGGAAGAATCCCAGCTAGTGCATGCAGAGGAATGATTGAGTTCAGATACCCTGTTTTTCAACCCCCCCGACACACAAAAAGATGGTTGAAGGCAATGACTAAAGATTACAAAATATTCTTGAAAAAAAATGAGAACTATGTCTGATTAAGCCTCTAGATTTATCAAGCAATTTACAAAAATTATAGGATATAAGGAACATGTACAATGACACTATGGAGATGAACTGAGACAAAGTATGTGCAAAACTTTACAGGGAAATGGTTTGGTTTCAACAAAAACGTACGTATAGATGAATAACTATTTATCAATAAAATGACATAATATGTGAATTTTTTAGAAACTAAAGCCGGGACCAAACATATTTTAAAAATGTAGTTGGTGTGTAAATGAAACAAAATTGGCCAAATAGTCATAACTGTTGAAGTGGTGTATTGAGCACATGAGGATTCATTATATAGTCTTCCTACTTCTACGTTAGTTTTAACATTTTCATAAATAAATAGTTAAAACAGTGTGAGAAAAGACCTTTGTATTGGCTTTTCTTAATCTGTTCCATCCTATGACTCACTGGGTGACCTAACATCAGGGTTGGATCTCTCTAAGACTCAGGTTCTTCATCAGAAAAATAGCAATTTCTATTCAGAAAACCATGCAGGTTTTCCAGGAGTGCTAAAATATTGAATATAAAATAATTAGTTCAAGTCTAAGAAAGCAAGTGTAGAACCATTTAGAATTAATGGGATATAAGACCAGCAAAAATGACAATTTCTAACTTCTGCAGGGGCTAAATCTTCTCTTGATGGGTAAGGAATATTCTTTAGGAAACTTCACCTTCACAAATTTAACAGTAAACAAGACAATTGTCAGAATGTATTTTTTTTATTTTTCTGGGAAATGTATGTCAATATCAATTTAGAATTAACTTGTTGAAGACTGATAGAATCCCCATACATTTTCTACATGATGAACACTGCAAAAATTTCGAGTTCACAATGCTACATTTGCAAAAGCAACTGAGGTAAAATCCTCTGATGTTTTTAACACCTGATAATATTAATACATTTTCTAATAATTTCATGGATATGTCCTTAGGAAAGTGGCATTTCAGGAGTTATCTTGTATGATGTACTCACTGTAACTAGATACAAATAAGCCTTCTAAACAATATTTTAGAGATTTCTGTTCTATTGCTTTTGCCACACATGGATTCTATACTCTTTATGGCAGTGTTGGTTACTTAGTCCAGATAAGTATATTTAACAATACTGAGGTGGATTCTTTATCGCAAAATTATGAAGATGACTTATATGGGGCCACCCTGCCCTGTAACGTGAGCAATCCGTGTATCGTGCTGTGCTTCTTTGCATTATGTGACTTCAACATTCTTTCTGGGCTGTAGTGACAGAGCACTCTTCATGTTTTCTCCCCAGGAATGCATTTAATTCTTATGTCAATTACCACAATAGAAATAGAGGTTGAATGGAAAAATGTGAATGTGTTTTCAAGATAATTCCAATGAAACTTTTATAAAACAAAATTGTATTCAGAGTGACATCATAACAGATTGAGAGAAAAACATGTTTGATGAGGCAAAAGAAAATTGAAAATGAGAATAAAATATTTTACATAATAAAAGAAAAGCAAAATCTTTTTGGAGGGTGCTAGGGAGTGTTAAAATATTTGCATTTTATATACATTAGTGACATTAATCCAACTAACCCTTACTTTATACCAGCCTCAAAGGAACTCTGAAAACTCTTGAGATTTACTCAAAAGAACAAAACTTGATGACATTTAACATAGTGGGGTTCTTGCAATTTGGGGATCCTTCAAAGAAACTATCAGAAAACAAATTATTTTTGCATTTCTTCAATCTTTGTATTTATTCTTTATTACTCTTTGGTTTGCTATTGACTTTCTTTTCACCAACTGCCAGTTTGAAAAATGTCTACATTATTTACAACATAATTCCTGAATTATAAGATTTCATTTTGTACAAATCAAAATCTTTGATTTAATCTTCTTTGTGTTATCATGTCTTAAGGTTTAGGAGTAAAACAACACCTAGAGTTAATCATATTGCATTTTTTTATTCTATGTCCATGCACTGGCTGAAGACATATGGAGTTCAAGAGCAGCCTGTATGCTTCTGTGTAGAAGCCCTTCTGATGTCTGGATCAGTGGCTGCTTTACAGCCCCGCCTCAGGGGGCAATGGCGTGAATGACAATGTGCCACCGCCAAGAAAAGTCAAGACAAACAGGGCTGGTGGACTGGGCCCAGCGTGTGATGAGTACCCAATCTTTCCAAAGAAAGAGAAATGCAAAGATAAGGTCTTCCTTTTAGCTGTAATTTACTGTTATATTTTCTAAAAAACTTTCTTCTTAAACTCCACTCACTGACTCTAAATTTAAAAAAACACCCAAACCCTAACTACATGTGCTCAGAATTCTGTACCTAGAATAACGCCTACCCCATGGTAAACACTCAAACAAATAGAAAAGAAAGAAGGGTGGTCGCAATGAGATGGAGGAGACAAGCGCCAACACATGGTGTCTGGATTTTAGGCTGCACTACCAGAAGGAACTGCAAACTTACGCATGAGAAGAAATGTACTGGTGAAGCGTGGCACACAATATGTTTGCTACAATTTTTGAAAGTGGTTTTGATTGTATTCAGTGCTTACAACAGGAGGGAATGCTTCTATAAAAGGTTAGAGCCGAACAGAACTACACATTGACTAAAGTGCTTCCTTTCATTATCTTTGCAAGAATTCATCGATAGGTAGCTGTGCAATAGCTAAATACTCTCAAAAGGTTTAATGTGTTTTTCATTTTTTATTCATATTTTCAATATATATTTTTATAAAGTTCTGCAGTTAAGACAGTCATACAGCAGCAGTCCCCAGCCTTTTTGGCATCAGGGACCGGTTTCATGGAAGACAATTTTTCCACAGACCGGATTGGGGGTGGGGAGTGGAGATGGCCAGCGAAGGGGAGCGGCTGTAGGTACAGATGAAGCTTCCAGTGCTCGCCCGCCGCTCCCCTCCCGTTCTGCAGCCTGGTTCCATACCATCCACAGCCCGGGAGTTGGCCACTGCAGGTATATGGATTGCTGAAGTTTTAGAATGCTGTTTCATTATATCATCTGTGTTCTCAAATAATGCCAGGTGTTACAGCGGAAGCATCATTTTGCACTCAGTATGTACTTTCTGGCAATACTAAAAAAGGTATTTTACAAAATAAATACAATATTTTATCTACTTTATGTTGTGTTTTTTATATATATTCTATGGCTATGCAAACAATTCCCTGTAAAGACGGAACTGAAATAATTACCCAAAGTTCACTTTGGTTGACAAAGATATTTATGGTATTATATGTGTTTCTATGTTGTTCCCCCAATTTAGTCCTTATGGGAAAACATTCTGATGGTTTTTACCCTCTTAGAAGTCTTTAGGTTTAAGGAATCTAATTTAAAATCCCATATTTGTCTTATTAAATTATAATTTTAATTATAATTTGTTATATTAAACACATAATACATTTAAGTAGATGTGATTGAATAGTGAAGATAAAAAATACTGTATATTGACCTTGTATGTACTTCTCTGGTACCTTGTCACTCTAATATTTTTGGCTTTTCAAAAACTGGCAACTTATTCATGAAAAAAATGACTAATTGATTCAATTAAGTCCTACATACAATGGGGTTTATTTGTATTTCTAAGTGTTGACAAAATGACTGGATTTATATAAATTGTGTGGAAGACAGTCCTGATTTTAGTGGAGGAAAACTGACCAACTTTCCAGCTCTAAGTTAAAATGTAGCCATGTATATTTGTTTGTTCTTTTATAAAATATCAAATGCTAAATGTGCATTTGACTTAGGCAACTATATCTAGTCAACTCTCAAACTTTATATCTTTAATCTACTACCTGAATTATATGTTTAAGGAAAGAATCATGATCCATCTAACACTCTGAGAGTAGTCAATGAATTGGTAGTTATATCCATTGATATTTTTTTAAAAATAACATGGATTTTAAGACCTTAATTCTATGGGCAAAACAAATCTAAATATGACTTTAACCTGGAAGGACTTTTAAAAACTTATAAATGAGGAGAAGGCAGTGGCTTAAAATATCTCAAGTGGAAGATAAAAATTGAAGCTTAAATAATGGAAAGAATAGTACAGTGGGATATTTTTCATAGTTTTAGTTTCTAGGTATAGTATTCCCTCCTACGTGTGGGAACATCTGACCCTACTTATCTGGGGAATGAGCAGCACTTGTTTTGCTGTCGCTACTGAACCTGAGAATGTAAACCCTTCTCCAGCATCCTTTGTAGTGAGGGCACAGATACATGGCCTCAGTCCCAATAATCAGGCCTTCCTACCCTAGAACTTGAGTTGAAAATGGTGGAGTAAAGCTTCCAGGACCCTAGAGAACCCCAAGGCTCCCAGGACAGTTCTGACACAGCACTGTGAACAAGTGCAGTCCAGTGCCACTGGCGGAGGAGGCCCCGGCCATGGCCGCAACCGCGACATCACCAGCTGCTCTTGTTTTGTGACTAATCATTCTTACGACCTACGCAATTCTTTGCTTCTTTTATTCATTATGTTTTTTGGGTTTAGTTTTTTATTTTGCTGGTAAGACCATGGGATATTTAATATCCTGCCAATGAAATATTTTGCTTGAAAATAGGATGGTAGTAGAAGAGGTGGATTGAAAATTAAAAGAAAAATAAAGTAAACAAATTTTATTTAATAAAATTTGAAAATCCATATAATAGGGAGAAATGAAGTAATTATTTTTCCAGAAAGCCATGCAAAGAAATGTGAAAGTCAGATCACACATAACTGATGTTAAGTACAAAATCAATTCAAGAGAAAATACTGATGTGACTGAGTGTTTGGCACTTAAAAAAGCAAAATGGACAATTTTCTGAGTTTCATATACTTCAATTGGCCCTATATAAAAGTCCAGAAACTTGAACTACATTTAAAAAAGAAAAAAAGTTTTAAAAACTCCAAAACCTCAGAATAAACTATCATGATTTTGGAATGTTGATCATGATCATCATACTGATTACCAGTTATGCTAACTTAGGCAAATTTCTCACTTAGTCTCCATTTTCATGTCTTTTAAAATGGAAATAATAAATGTTTCCTTGTGGAATTGTTGGAAAGACTAAACGAGGTAATTTACATTAGGAAAGCTTCACTATTTAGCAATTGTTATTCAGATCTAACTGGAATTCCAAAACATTCTCTGATCAAATTGTGGATCTGACCAATATTTAGTCAAAATAAGAGGTCCACAAGGAACAGCCTAGAAGAGAAAGAGCAAAAAAGAATGAGTAGGAGTATTCTTGTGGATAAAGGGAACCATGAATAAACAATCTGGGCTTAATCAATCAATATCATGTAATAAGCTCGTACATTTTAAGCTGACTATATGTATATCTGTTGGATAAATATCTTGCACTGAAATTATTACAATTCATCAAAAACAAAATGACAAAATCAAATTCAAATTCTTTTCTTGATAATTTTTATTTCAAAATATTAAGGGGGTATCAGAGTTCTTTTTACATAGATGAATTGTAAAATACTGAAGTCAGGGCTTTTAGTGTGCCTGTCACCAAAATAGTGTACATTGTACCCAATAGGTAAGTTTTTATCCCTCACTCTCTCTCACCCTCCTCCCTTCTTCCCTTCCAGTGTCCTTTATATCACTTTATGACAATGTGTACCCCATTTAGCTCCCAATTATTACAGACTAGATGTGGTGTTTGTTTTTCCATTCCTGAGATACTTCACTTAGGATAATGTTCTCTAGTTCCATCCAAATTGCTGCAAATGACATTTCATTCCATTTGATGCCTGAGTAGTAATCCATGGTGTGTGGGTGTGTATGTGTGTATAATATTTTCTTTATCCACTCATGATTTGATAGGCACTTAGGTTGATTCCATATCATTTCAATTGTCAATTGTACTGCAATAAACATTTGGGTACAGGTGTATTTTTGATATAATGACTTCTTTTCCTTTGAGTAGATACCTATTAGTAGGATTGCTGTATTGAATGGTAGGTCTACTTCTAGTTCTTTGAGGAATCTCCACACTGTTTTTCATAGAGGTTGTACTAATTTACATTCCACCAACAAAGTATTAAGCATTCCCATTTCACCATATCCATGCCAACATCTGTCATTTCTTAATTAATTTTTTAATAATAGCTATTCTGGTAGGGGTAAAGTGGTATCTCATTTTGGTTTTAATTTGCATTTCCCTGATGATTAGTGATGTTGAGCATTTTTTCGTATGTTTGTTGGCCATTCATATATCTTCCTTTGAAAAACTTCTGTTCATGTCTTTTGCCCACTTTTTAATGGGGTTATTTGGGTTTTTTCTTGCTGATTTGTTTGAGTTCTTTGTAAAGTTTGGATGTTAGCCCTTTGTTGGATGTATAGTTTGTGGATATTTTATCCCATTGTGTTGGTTGTCTATTTATTCTGTTGGTTGTTTCCCTTGCTGTGCAGACGCTTTTTAATTTAATTAAGTCACATTTATTAATTTTTGTTGTTGTGTATTTGCCTTTGGGGTCTTAGTCATAAATTCTTTTCCTAGGCTGATGCCTAGAAGAGTTTTTCCTACATTTTCTTCTAGAATTTTTATGGTTTCAGGTCTTAAATTTAAGTCTTTAATCCATCTTGAGTTAATTTTTTTATATGACAAAAGATAGGGATCCTGTTTCATTCTTCTGTATGTGGCTATCCAATTTTCCCATTTATTGAATAAGACTTCCTTTCCCCAGTGTATGTTTTTTTCTGCTTTATCAAAGTCAGTTGATCATAGCTATGTGGTTTTATTTCTGGGTTCTTTATTCTGTTTCATTTGTCCATGTCTCTACCTTTATACTAGTACCATGCTGCTTTGGTTACTATAGCCTTGTCATGTAATTTGAAGTCAGGTAATGAGATGCCTCCAGCTTTGTTCTTTTTGCTTAAGATTGCTTTGCTTGTTTGGGGCTCTTTTTTGGTTCTATATGAAGTTTAGGGTTATTTTTTCTAGATCTGTGAAAAATGATGCTGGTATTTTGATGAGAATTGCATTAAATTTGTAAATCACTTTGGGCAGTATGTACATTTTAACAATTTTGATTCTTCCAATCCATGAGCACGGATGTTTTTCCATTTGTTTGGGTCATCTGCGATTTCTTTCATCAGTGTTTTTTTCATAAATAGACAACCAACAGAATGGGAGAAAATATTCACAAACTATACATCCAACAAAGGGCTAATATCCAAAATTTACAAAGAACTCCTTGTAGAGATCTTTCACCTTCTTGGTTAAGTATATTCCCAGGTATTTTACTTTCTTTGCAGCTATTGTAAATGGTTTTGAGTTCTTGATTTGACTCTCAGCTTGACTGTTATTAGTGTGTAGAAATACTATTTATTTGTGTACATTGATTTTGCAATCTGAGACTTTGCTAAGTTTATTTATCAATTCTAGGAATCTTTCGGTGGAATCTTTAGGGTTTTCTAGATACAAGATCATATTGTCAGCAAACAGGGATAGTTTGACCTCCTCTTTCCTGATTTGGATGTCTTTTATTTCTTTCTCTTGCCTGATTGCTCTGGCTGGGACTTCCAGTATTATGTTGCATGGAAGTGGTGACAGTGAGCATCCTTATATAATTAGTTCTTTAACAAATAGCAAGTTTTGACTAGATCTTTAATTTTTATGCAGTGGCCACATTCTTAATTTCTATCAAACCATAATTTCTCAGTCTATTATATTGATTTCAAACCCCAACAGTACTGTATTGAGTTCATCTGTTTTTATCTTAGAATATGTTGCGTACTAGTTTTGGAATTGAGATAATGTTTACTAGAGGTTTAACATTAACTCAGTACACACATGCCCATAGAAATCACAGAATCCATTAGACTAAAACTAGTCTAGAATTTTGCTAATTAAAGCAGAAGCCTCAAGAATAGTGAGAGATTACTCAACTTTTATTGAGCAACCATTTATCGAGTAGAACATATCTTACTGTTGGTTTCAACCACTTCAATTTCCCTTCAACAGATGCTTGTGGAATACCTATGGAATATTTATGGAATACCTATGGACTATTTATCAAATACTATGCTATGTGTTATGGGTAGAGTATCAACCTAGATGCTCCTGCTTCTACTAGAAAAGATCAACATAAAACAAGTACTATTGAGATGAAGATTTTTTAAAAGAAATAAACTGATGTGCATTCACATGGAGATCTAATCCAGGAGTCAGAGGAAGCTTCTCCTTGAAGCATGGAGGGAGGGAGGGAGGCAGAAGGAATCATAAGTAGAGAGTAGGAGTTAGAGAGGGTAAGAATAGAGAAGTATGTTTTAAGGGAAGTAAAATGGACAACGATCAGATTGAGAGGCAACATCACAGTATTTAATGTTTATTACTGTTGGTGCATAAAGAAAAAATGGGAGACTAAAGAAGAATGTGTTTGAGAAGTGCACTGGAGGCCCCGGGAGTGCCCAATATTGAAGACTCTAAAACAATTCTCATTGTTAAATGTATATTTGCATTACTTGGCCTCTACCTCAATACTCACTTTTTTTTAAAAAATCAACTTTTCAATTTCGAACAGTTTCAAATTCATAGAAAAATTATACAAGTAATAGAGTTCCCACATAGCAGACACCCAGTTTCCCTTGTAAGTAACATTAGTATTGTTTGTTTTTAGTACATTAGTATAGTACTTTTTTATCACATTTTTATTACATGCTGTCAGGGTGTCTTACTATCAACCTGACTTGCCACTGTTGATGTTGTTCTTGACCACTTAACGGAGGCAGTGTTGCTATGTTTCTCCACTGTAAAGTTATTCTTTTTCTCTCTTTCTTACAGTTTACTTTTTGCAAGGAAGTCAGTGTGCACAGCCCATGATTAAGAGGTGGGGAGTTATGCTCCACCCCCTTAAGGAGGACGTATGTACATAAAGTACATATTTCACGGGAGATTTGTCTAGTCTCTTGCATTTATTTATTCACTTACCAAATTATTATATCAATATGGGTTCATGGATATTTGTTTTATACTTTGGGTTGTCATATAATATTACATTATTTATTTTGTTGCTCAAATTTTTCCGGTTTGGGCCATTGGGAGCTCTTTCAGTTGGCTTGTGTGTCCCTTTGACATACTCTCATCATTGTGGGTATCCTTTTGAGCACTTCCTTAATTTTGTGGCACTAAAAGATGCTCCAGTTTCATCTTGCTTCTTTCCTTTCCCAGTGCTGGAGTCGGCCACTAGTCCAGTCAGTCCTGGCTCCTACTGTGGGTGAAGGTGCCAGAAATCAAGCCCTGGGCACTCACTGTGCTCACGGCCACTGACATGTCATTTCTTTAGTCCCCCTCAGCTGGCAGAGCAAGCACATGTGTGTGTACTAACTTGCATATATTCACATATCTATAAATATTTTTCTCTATGTATCCATCTGTATTTTCATTAACCTAAACAGAAACTGATACTGATGTCTGTACTTCTAATGTGTTACCACATAGATGATTCTGGACTTCTGCCTCTGAGAAATCTGGCCACCGTCATCCACCTTTCATTAACTTAATTGTTCCACTCCTTAGTAGAAGTATAATAGTTTCAGAGTTGTTAACCTTCACCTATGTGGGGAATAACTTTGTCAATCTTAGCACAGTGCTTCTAAAGAGTTTATTTTGTCTTTAAACTACAGACACCACTCATTTTCAAAGTCACTTAGTTCAGATCCTTTTCCCCACTCCCTTCAGTGGGGTTATTTCATACATTTACTGTGAAATTAGATACTTTTCCAAAGTCTACATTCCATCTTCAAATTCCCTGATCTCCTTAAGTGTGTATAGATATAAATATAAACATGGCATAAAATAAGCCTCACTCTTTTTGCTGTAAAATCCTATTAATCTCCCTACCTATGCTATTTAACAATGAATAGTATGTAACATCACCCAAATTTTCTTAATAATTACTAAACCTACACTTCCACCTAGGAACATTTTGTCCTTATGAGAGTTGGGCACACTTTTAACTGTTAAATTTTTAAATCTAGACTTTTACCTATTCTAATAAAAGTGGATCAAGCAAATTTAAAATGAGCTGTCAATATCAAATTATTATTTATTACATGTTATTTGTGTCTTGACTATGAGTATTTATGCAGAATATTTAATGATTTTTAAAAATTTAAAGATTATGTTTTTGCAGAAATATTTATCACCTAGTTTTATTCACATTTTTATTATCTTTTTATTCAGATTGACAATCCTATTTCTATTTGTGTCAATATTAAATTTGTATGATAATTTAGAAACACAATGACTTTAACAATTTTCTTTTAGATACCTAGTATGCTTTAAATTATTTTCCTTCAATAAAATATAAAGTAGCCTAGAACAAATTACTTTAAATGGATTCCTTGCTATTGTAGTGAAGGAAATGTGATATAGCATAGTAAGGGGAGTTCATAGAAGTTTAAAACTCAGACCTTGCAAAAGTCACTAAAAAAAAAAAACCCTAAAAGAAACTAATTTATTAAACAAATGTCAAAGTATTGTCACATGTGAAAGACAGTGTAAAAGCAAAAATGCTGGAGACGCACTTCTGGAATGGGCAAGTAAGGACCTCTGAGAATGCATACCCCATAAAAGCAAAGAGAAATGGCAAAAATTGTAAAAACAAACTTTTCCAAAACTCTTAAAAATTAACCAAAGAATTGCAACAATCTCTATTCAAGAAAAGCACATGAATCTTGGTAAAAACAGCAAGCTTTGTGGCATTTGAATTTGCCCTACTCTAATCATCCTACCTCTAGCTCTGCAATGAACTTCTAAGACCACAGCCTCACAACAACAGTAGAGTGAAAACCAGTAGCCTGGCAACCCCTGAAAGGGGAAGAACCAGTCTAGAACTCTCAAGAAGTCTGAAGATGATCATGATCTACCCTTTTTGGCAATTCCCTAAAAAAGCTCCATTCTCAGGGCTTGTCTTTATTTGATCTCACCCAAAGGTTGCTCTTTATGAAGGACTATGCATCTAGGATGTCTGTTAAAAAGAACATCACTGCCACCTGATGCAGTGATAACAGTTTGGGCTAACAAGAAGCTGACCAATACTTAAAAAGGAAAAATCGATGAATGTGAAATTAATAGGGGGCTGTGAAAAACTCTAATATGTTCTTGGGACACAATGGAGCAACAGTTAACTGTTCTATTATGGAACAAGTCCAGGAAAGTCACTAAAGCAATGATAACAAAAACAACAGCAACAATAAACTTGACAGAGGTGGGGAAATCTAATTTACAGTGTTCCCACACAATATTTATTTAAAATACCTAGTTTTCAACAAAAAATTGTAAGACGTTCATGGAAACAGAAAAGCATGCCTCATGCACAGAGAAGAAAAAGCAGCCCGTAGTAACTGCTCCTGAGGAAGCCCAGATGTTTCATTTACTAGGCAAAGACTTTGCCAGCCATTATAGATAGGTTCAGATAACTAAAGGAAACCATGTCTTAAAGAAATAAAGGAACTATGAGAATTTTATCTCACCATATATACATATATATACAGTTCCAGGCGGAAAGGAGCAAGATAAAGAAACAGAAAAAAATATTTTAAAAAATGAGCCAAAAAAACTTCTCAAATTTGATGAAAAAAAAATCTGCACTTCCAAGAAGCTAAAGGAACTCCAACTAAGATGCACTCAAAGAGATCCACAGCTAGACAAATCGTCATGAAAGTACCAACAAACAAAGACAAGGAAGACAGAAAGAAGAAACATGTCACGTGGGAGACATGCTGAATAACATTGACAGATGGCTTCTCACCAGAACTGCATAAGCCAATACAGGCAATGTAATGACATATCAAAAGCCCTCAAAGAAAGAGATGGGTAACCAAGAATTCCATGATCAGCTGTAATAATCTTAAAACTGAAGAGGAAATTAAGCAATTCTAAGTTAAGCAAAAAATGAAAAAGACACTGGCAGACCTGGCATAATACTTGTAGGTCTCTCAGGGAGTCTTTCAGGCTGAAATTAAAGGATACTAAATAACTCTTTGAATTCATGAAGAAAAAAAGAACAACAGTAAAGTAAATATGTATACAAATAAAAAAGACATTGTAAATGTATTTTTGTTTGTAACTCTCTTTTTTTCCTATCAGATATCAAAGATAACTGCAAAAAGCAATAATTATAAAACTGTGTTGATGGGCTTAGGAATATAAAAATGCAATTTGTATTCAAAAAGAGCACTAAGGAGAAGGTAAGGAACAGAACTATATTGGGTGGAGGTTTTTATATAGTATTGAAATTGCATTAGTATTACTCTGAACCTAATTGTTTTAGTTGTTAGTTGCAGTACCCAAGAGAATCCCTAGAAAATCCCTGAAAAAATATAGTAAATGAAACAACAAGGATATCCTAGAAAATCTGTATTTAACATAGAAGAGAGGAGTAGTGAGGAGACAGAGTATCCAAGCACGCATATGTAAAACATATGGGAACAGCAGACCACAACACGGTAGATCCCCACACAGTAATTAAAGAAAGCTATAGTGGTTACACCTTCTATACTCTCAAAAAAAGTCAGACAGTAAGAAAAAATTTTTCCTAAAGACAAAGATGGATATTTTATAATGAAAAAAGCTAATTCATCAGGAAGACATAACACTTACAAACACATATGCACTTAAAATTATTGCCCCAAAATATATTGTAAAAACTGACAGAATTAAATGGAAAATAGACAATTCAACAATAATAGTTGAGACTTTCATAACCCAGTTTCAATAACAGAACAACAAAGCAGAAGATCAAGAAGGGCGGAAGGCTTGAGCAGCGCTACAAAGCAACAAAAACTCATAGACATCCGCACAACAGTGCTCTCAATAAACCAGAATAAATTCACGTCAAGAGCTTGTGGATCATTGTACAGAGTAGATTATGTGTTAGGTCATAAAACAAGCCCAAGAAATTTATAAGGATCAAAACCACGCAAAATATACATACTATTTTGTACTTTCTAAAACACTACTAGAGCAAAACAAAAATTCTCTGACCACAATGAAAAGAAATTAGAAATCAACAACAGAGGGAGATTTGGGAAATTTACAAACACAGTGAAATTAAGCCACACATTTCTAAATAACTAATACTCCAAAGAAGAAGTCAAAAAACAAACTATAAAATGTTTTGAGATGAGTGCAAATGAAAACACAACAAACCAAAATTTGTGGAATGCAGCTAAATCAGTGCTTAGATATAAATGCATAACTGCAAAGTCCCATATTAAATAACAATAAATGTCTCAAATCAATATCCCAAAGTTTCACCTTAAGAAAATAGAAAAAGAAGAGCAAACTAAACACAAAGCAAGCAAAAGGAAGAAAATAATAAAGATTAGAGTGGAAAACAATAAATCAGAGACTAAGACACAGTGGAGAAAATCAATAAAATAATTTTTTACTTATGTTTAGTTTTGGTATCCCAGTCTATGGCCTCAAAGAATGAGTTGGGAAGTGTTCACTCCTTGTCTATTTTTGGAAGAGTTTGTGAAGTAGTTATGTTAATTCTTCTTTAAACATTTGGATAAAGGCACCACAAAAAAGGAAAAGTATACAGACCAGTATCCCTTATGAATACAGATACACATATCCTCAATAAAATGCTAGCAAAACAAATAAAACCATATGTACAAAGAATTGTACATTATAACCAACTAGATTTACCCCAAGAATATAAGGTTGGTTTATCATACAAAAATAAATAAATGTAGTATATTGTATTAATAGAACAAAGGACAAAACCACATGATAATCTCAATATGTAGAAAGAATATCTGTAAAATTCAACACTCTTTCATTATGAAAATCAGGAATAGACAGAAATTTCCTCAGCCTGATAAAGAACATTGTAAAAAACCCACAGCCAACACCATACTTAGTAGTAAATGACAGAATTTTTTCTACCTAAGATCAGTAACAAACCAAAAATGCTTGCTTTTGGCACTTCTAATCAACATTGTCTTGGTGATTCTAGCCAAGACAAGCAGGCAAGAAAAGGAAAGAAAAGATGTCTTTTATTGAAAAGGAAGAAGTCACACAATCTTTACTTGCAGATTATATAATCTTGTGTACAGAAAATTTTATGGAATCTACAAACAAAACCTACTGTAAATTGATATACAAAAATCAATTGTATTTCCATATGGTAGCTATGAAAATATGATAATGAAATTTTAAAAATAATTTCACTTAAATAGCATCAAAAATATAAAATACTTAAGAATAAAATTTTAAAAACAAATGTGAGATATACAATGAAAACCACAGAATGCTGAAAGAAATTAAAGACAGCAAATAAATAGAAAGATATCACTTGTTCATGGATTGAAAGACTTAATATTGTTAAGATGTCATTACTCCCTAAATTGATGTACAGATTCAACATAATCTCTATCAGAATTCCAGCTGCCTTTTTTGCAGAAAATGACAAATTTATCTTACAATTCATATAGAAATATAAGTGATCCAAAATAACTAAATCAATCTTGAAAAAGTAACAAAGTTAGAGGGCACACACTTTTGTGTTTAAAAACTTACTACAAAGCTAAAGTAATCAATAAGTGTGGCACTAATATTAGGATAACCATATAGATCAACGGAACAGAACTGACAGTCCTGGAATAAACTTTTTCATTTATTGTTAATTGCTTTTTGACAAGGGTGCCAAGGCAGTTCAATGGAGGAAAGAAGAGTTTTTTTCAAAAATACTGTTGGGACAACAGGATATCTACTTGAATACAGAAAAAGTTGGAGCCTGCTTCACATCATAATCAAAAATTAACTCAAAATAGATCATAGACAAAATTATAAGTGCTGACTTTATGAAACTCTTATCTGCATGAGCCATCTGCCAAAAATTTGAAGGTCTGAGATTTTTACCCTGCTTGCAAGATTACAATTTAGCCTGCCACCACTTCATGGATGCTGGTAGAAGTCACATGACTGCTATGTGTGAGAAAAAGTACTTTATTATTCAGCAAGCAACATTAGAATCATGACTCTTGCCTTCAACTTCCATACAACAGAGGGAGGCCTGTACACGCACACTGTTATATGATAGGAGAGGAACTCTGACCTTAGGCAACCCAAATCTTTCATAGTGTGTAGTAATTATAGCTGCCCTTTGCTCTGGAGAGAGACACTTATCTTCCACAGCCATTTTCTAACAAACACCTTTGAAAAGACATCCTGGAACAAACCGTAGTCAAAACCTTGTTTGCAAGACAGGCAGATATGTCCCCAAATAATCACATCCACATTCTTAGAAGAAAAAAGGCAAAGGGCCAATGGCATCCTTACCTCACTTAAGTGCACTTTTAAAAAAAATAGCATTCAGTAAGCCTTTCCCAACAACTAATTTCTAGTTGGCCTGAATTATTTTGTAGGACAACTCCTATCCATAAAGAAGGCCAGTAAATGCCATTTTATGGTAAGGCACAGTGCTGTCTAAAAACATTGGCATACTGAGGGAGAGGAGAGTGGATATTGGTACAGCAATTATTAGTGTTATAACAGCAAAACCAGAATCACGTTGCCGAGAGAAACACCGAGAAGTACACGAGGATGCAAAGAGATCAGGTTTATTAACTCCAGCGGGCTCAGAGGGGATCCTCCACCAAATTCTGAGCACCCCTGGTCAGGGGAACTTGTCTTTTATACTTCAAGAGCAAGGGGGGTTTACACCAGGAAGTGTACACATAGGGAAGTTACCGTAATGTACAAGGTAGCTGCTGCAAGGGGAGCTGTTTATGGGAGCACGAGCTGCAGCCATTAGTCAGTTTCACAGGGCGACCAGCAGTCTTACAGAAGCAGATGAGCAATTAACATAAACAGGGCTATGGCTTCTCCTTTCAGTGTAAAAGGTTTTTAGTGAATTTCCATTTTTCCCTCACAGTGTCTGCCTCCAAGTTTATATCTGTTTTATTGCCTGAGGTGCATTCTACAAATATAGAATTTATATTTATCTTTTCCTCAAGCTAAAAAGCTGAATTTCTCATTTTTATTATATTGCTCAATGCAACTCAGTAAGTGTTTATTGACTAAGGTGACTTTTAGAGTTGTAGGTTTTCTATGGTCATTTTCACCAAAAAAAAAGGTAGTAAAACTTATAACAAGAGTATTTGAGCAAGATTTTCTTTTAATGTAAATGCTTTTAACTAAACCAAAGAAAATTATATAGAGACATTCATCTTCTTTGTTATATTTTGCTCTTGTCAAATAACTTCTCACTTTCTGCTCATTATATTATCTCATACTTCATAGCTTCATTAAAGAGCTCAACTAAAGTAAGAAATTTAATGTGTAAACTAGCAAATGTTAACCTGGATACATTGCCATTTTATCACAATTGTACAATTTTTAGTGTATAATAATTTGTATAATTATCATAAATATAACTTCTTATATTTGTCAGTCACATTTTTAAAAACGTTGATTAGAAGTCAGGGCAGAAAAAGAAGAGGGCAGACCACACACACACACACACAAGAACTGTAGCATTAACCTGCAAAACACCTTGGTGGAGGCCCTGCAGCATCCATGGAGAATATTGTGTGCCTCCAAAAGAGGGAAGGCATGTCCTTCCCAAAAAAGAAAGGGAAAAGGACTTAAGATGAATCAAAATAAACTTGGCCTATTTTATGATTTTCTGAGGTATGGTAATCCATTAAAAAGTACAAAGTCACGTTAAAGATAAGCTCCAGATGGATGCCTTTTCTAAGGTTATATATCAAAATATTGGGAATTGTTTTTATTTCTAATGTTGGGTTTTCAATATTATCCTAAATGTTTTACATGACCATATATTAATTTTATAACATGAAAACAACAGTTATTTTCATAATGAAAAAATGATATGATATAGTTATAAACTCTTAGAAGAGTAGCTGAAACCTTTAAATCAATTCCCTTAATTAAAGGTATTCTTTACACAATGTACAAAGAAGAAAAATAAGCCACAACAAAAAATAGGTTTAAAAAATGACTATTGTTTCATTTCCAAAGTTGTCTTTAAATGTAAATGTCTTTAATCTTCAGCTGCTTCATTTTTAAATGCATGTATACCCCAGCAAAAATTGCACAAATGTGGGTATAAGTTATCACACAAAGAAAAAGGCAAATTAAATATTCTGTGCAACTATGAAAGTACAGAATAAGAAACAAAGTGAAATTCCAGAAGAATATTTTATTATAAGGTTGTACCAGTGCCTACTAAAGGTTAATTAACTAATAGTTGTTTATTAATAACAACCTCTTATTTTCATTTTGGAATTTCCATCCTTTTGCACACAGCAACTACTATGAATGTAAACCTCTGCCTAACATTGTGGTCTCAGGCGGTCTCATTTCTTATCTTTTTGAGGCATGAAACACCACCTCACAGAATCACAGAAATGTTAGATTACTTGTTTAGGGTCAAAGACTCAGTGTTCTTTCTCTTTAACAAACTAGATTTGTCTGACTATATTTGCTATTTTTGTTTTTCTGAGTGGTGTAATTCATTCATGGGAAATAAAATACAAATAATGAAACTCTTTGGAAGATAAATATTTGACTTATGAAATCATAACAGATGGTATTGTTAAAACGTGCAGGTGTATTCACGGCCCCTGCAGGAGTGTAATCTACAAACATCACGAAACAAAATGAAACCTATTTCCATCCCTGTTTATTCGCATCGGCAGCTGAGACCCGCCTCCTCCCGGCGTCTTTACAGTAGGTAGTTCAGTGTGCCTTTTTCTAGTTGCTCTTCTTGAGTGCTGTCCAGAGTGCCGCTTTGGACCTACGTTGTGTGACAAGACTGTAAAATACAGCATTTTGCTTCTGATATAATGAGGAACTTGTCAGAAAATCTTGATTATGTATGTGCTTGTGTTTTTTTCCCATGCTGTGTCCAGAATTATTTTTGTTTCCTCACCTAGGGGAAAATGCACATTTGAGGTTTCAGTTACTGCCAATAAGTCTTTCTATTGGTTTAATACTGCCACAATGGAGATGCTTGAAGGAAAACATCTTTATCAACAATTTAAAACACTAGGTTAGAGTTGTCTGTATATGTCTTAAATACTTGGGAATTTTTCTGTGTGTGTATTTAATTACTTTGGAAAGCATTTTATCCCTTATTGTCATAACAATGCTGTGTAACACACAACATCGCCCTAAAGCTCACTGCCCCAAACAGCAATCATTTATTCTTGCTGACGGGGCTGTGTTGGCTGTGGCTTGTCTGATCTAGGGTTGGACTGGCTGGGCATGGCTCCAAGCTGCAGGTCGGGTACAGGGTACCCCCACCTGTCTCTCACGTGTTCATGTTCTTCTCAGACTGATGACAAGTATGAACTGGGCCTTTCCTTTTATCATATCTGCTAAGATCCCATTGAACAAAGACTGAATCCAGCATTAACAGAGCAGGGAAGTATACTCCACCTTGTGTGTGTATGGGGTGGGGGGAGAATTGCAATGTCATGAGGAAAATGGTGTGGATACATGGAGTGATCAAGGCATTGTAACAGTAATGCAGTTTACCACGTCCGTTGTATATGACACACCATTTTATATCATGCATAATTACATAGTTTTTTATATATAAGTATATGTATACATATTCATAAGAAAGGTGTTTTGGCATTTCTCCCTGCAACTGTGATGCATCACAGTTTTAGCAGCATTTAGATAAACAGTTGTTCACATGGCGCTCACAAGGCAAGTTCCTGTGCACAAGCACTGATGCCATGTATTTCATACCAGGAGATCACTCGTGCTTTCATATGGTGACTGGCATCTGTTCATGGCTGTGTTCTGTGACATCAGCCAATTATGTCTCTTAGATACTTTTTTCCTGACATCTGTCCAAATCACTTACCAGAACTGAGATCTTACATTCCATCAGATTCTATTAGCACACAAGAGGGAAAAATCATCCTCTGAGAATTTGAAGACATTAATTTTGCTCCAGCAGCTGTTCAGCCCATCTTCCATGTCAGCTGCATGTGGTTTATGTTGCATGTGGTTTATGTTTGCATGCATAATGCAGATTGCAATGGCATGTTTATTATAGTTTCACAATTAGAGAAAAGCTGTGATGACTTGACATACCTATAAATAATTGGCAATTATCTGAATATTCTGGAAATAATTTAGATATCTTAGTGCTAACTGAATATATCTAGTTCTTTTATTAGAGACATATCTGCTACACAGTGTAAATTTGGAACAATAATTAGTTATTTTAATTATATTTCTTGTCATTATAGAATCTTTTCTTTGAAAAAAATTTAAATCATTTCATTTTATTTACTATTCTCTAAAGATATGGCCCATATTAAACGTGCAAGTCTAATGAAGGAGAACTTTATAAAGCTACCTATTGTATAAAACCTGACTGCTTTTCTAATATGATCCATTATATTAATAACATATATTTATTATTCTTGACATTGAAATCTTTAAAATTTCTATTTTGAAAGATAATGTGAAACAGTCTAGGGAAAACATGGTCTCCCAACATTAAGGAATAAAAGACAAAAAGAAATTAATTTATGGAGAGGAAGCTTAAAGAAGAGGCAGGCACACTTTTTAGCTGATAAAATACAAGACGCAATTATTTATTAAATGCATGACAGTCACATACTCAACGTGCTGAATATTAATGGAATTAAAAAGACACATCTCTTAACTTTCAAGAATCTTACAATCGGGGGGTTAAGGGCTCTGTGGAAACAAATATGTAAACAGAAAATTTTGTTAAATATTTAAACATGCACACATGATATTATGGGGGTTTATAACATATTAAACAGGTCAGGTGTGGGGAGAATAAAACAGGGAATAAAGTGAGGATCATTGTTTTATTACATGAAACAATTATATCAAGTAAAAAATGTTTAGTGGATTATTTTCCCTACAGAACAGGCCAATTATGTAGATATGATAAAATGTAATTATGAATCCTGTGCATGCACAGGTGCAAGTCACTGCCCAGTGTCTAGAGAAAACTTGTTTTATCCCATACGGTAACAGATAGAAGCAACCAGAGTCTGTACCCCACAATCTTTGCATACTCTCTAATTCGTATTTTAGGCATCGAATTAAAAGAAACCAAACACCTACATAGGGAGGTTTCCTATTGCTCCCCTAACAAAACCTCACACAGTATCTTAAAACTATGATACTTAGTATCTTAGTATCTTAGAAGTCATTTATTAGCTCATCTTGCTCTAGATAAAAAGTCCCCCATGGTGGGGCTGTATTCTCTGTCTAGGGTTTCATGGAGCTGAAATCAAGGTGTTGGTGTGGACTCGCCTTCTTATCTGAGGCTTGGGGTCCTTTTCCAAACTCCCTGGTTGTTGGCAGAATTCATTTTTTTAAATTTCAGAATATTTATGGGGGTACACACATTTTGGTTACATAATTTGCTTTTGTACAGTTTGAGTCAGAGTTATAGGTGTGCCCTTCACCCAGATAGTGTGCATTGTGCCCATTAGATGTGAATTTTATGTGGATATATGGAAGAATTCATTTTCCCCCACAGTTTCCGTTGCCCTCCATCCTCAAGCAGCCGTGGTGTGTGGAGCTTTCCTGGAGCCTGGAGTCGCTGTCTCCCTTCTCTGCTGTGAGGGGCTCTTTGATTACACTGAGCCCATGCAGGCTAATCCCATTCTATTCACAGGTCCCAGGGAGTAGCGTGTGAGCACCTTGGGGGTGCTTCACTCTGCCTTCCATGAATATATGACACTATTTCCTCACAGTGGAAATCTGTGTGAGGAAAGGGATATGTGCCACTGGCAAGTAGTTCACACAATGGGAAGCTTGTTACAACTTTCCTCTTCTCTGCTTCCTTTTTCCTTCCTTCCTTTCATAGAAGAGGACTTTTATGTTTTTAGGGAAATAACAAAAGGAGGACGTTTGCTATCTACCTATGCGTGAAAGAGTAATGCATTTGGTTTAAACAAGAGACCATAAATAATAGTAAGATAACTTTTGCAATTCTGGGAGTCACTAAGAAGGGGATAGAAGTTGATTCAAGATGGATGTGCAGCAAGTGAGAAAAAGGGATGTTTTATTGAGGGCTGTGATCTTGGGATTTTACTCTCAATTAAAATTATAAGTCTAAAACTTTTACTATGACTGCTTATAGCCCCCAATTTAACTTGTTTAACAGAGGGGGCAGTTGGAGGGTGTACTAGACCCAAGATGGAAAAGGAGTCAGCAGCGAAAGAAAACCCCACCTTATCTCCTCACCTGAGGCGCCAGGCACGGTCCAGCCAACTTGGGGAGAAAGGTAGGAGGGGAGTTAAATCAAGTTGAAGGTTGTGTTTTTTAACTTTATTCGACTCTGAATAGTTGGATGTGACTGCTGAAAATTTACGGAAATTTCACAGGATGTAATTAAACGACAGGAAAGGGAGATTCGATATGCCATGAAAAATAATAATTAGGGCTATCCACTCCTAGATAATTGATTGGGTAGATGGAGAGGCTGTGGGCAGTCCAAAGGGATTGGTGATTCATACCAGCCTTAGGGGAGAAGAAAGCAAAGGAAGAGGAGTTGTATATAGAATGGATTGTGGAATCAAGCTGAGAGAACACAGATCTTTAGCTCTGGTTTCTGAATAGCCATGATGTGCGTGTGTGTGTGCGCGTGTGTGCGTGCATGTCTATATGTGTAAGAAGAAGGAGAAGGAGCGAAACACCAAAGGGGAGTGGGGGAGGCCTGGGTTGGGGGGAGAAGGAGAGAGAGAGGGTGACTTCTTAGCTGCTCATGTACCTCTGTAGGCCACAGACAAAATGGCACCAATGCCAAGCAACAGAAAAATAGATAAAACACTAAATTTAATTCATTTAAACAGCTATGTATTGGCTGTCTTCTTTGTAAGGATCCCTGATGAAAAGGAAGAGAAATTCAGAATCTTAAGAGATCTTCTTACCTTCAGGGATTTAAAATCTAGTATGTTTTTGAACTACTCCCCTGTCATTTTGAATAGCCACAGTCAGTGCCATAGGTATCGCTACGAGATACGGGGCTCGAGCGCTTCTCCATCCTACCTGAAGGGAAGACCTGCTTAGTGTGGGCTGTGGAGTCACACAGAGCATTGTTTCACCTCTGTTCACTAACACTGTGACCCCAGTCACGTTCCATATGGCTCTAAAGTTCAAATTCCAAAAGTGGTATGAAGATAAACTAGCACGATAACAACAGACACCTAGTACCACTCAGTGCAGGCTGTATTTCTCCCTTTGCTTGATGTTCTGTTGCCATTATAGCCAGTGCCTATGCTATGGTAGGCAGCTTCTCAGGTGGCTCACATGGTTTGTCTCCCGGAATCCATGCCTAAGTGCAATCGCATCCACTTGAGTGTGGGCTGGACCTAGTGACTCACTTCTGAAGGTACAAAATGGCAGAAATGTGGGTATGCCATTGGTTTGATTAGGTTACCATAGGCTGGGGCTTTTTCCTTGGGATTCTGTCCATGCCTGCTCTCTCGCTCTCTCAGATGCCTTGCCAAAGGGGAAGCAAGTTGCCATCATGGTAGCAGCCTTATGGAGAAGCCCTGTGGGAAGGAACTTGTATCTCCAGCCAACAGCCAGCCACAATCTGAGCCTGTTAGCAACCATTTGCATGAGCTTGGAAGGAGGTTTGCCAGCCCCTGTCATGCCTTGAGATGACTGCAGCCCTAACTGACTTCTTGCCTGGACTCTCATGAGAGACCTTGAGCCAGATGTATCTACCTAAACAGATTTTTTTACCAATAGAAATTGTTAAATAATAAAGATCTATTGTTTTAAGCCATGTTTGGGGGTTATTTGTTGCATAAAAATAGATAACAAATATATATAGTGCCCAAGTTTAAAAGAGATTATGTGCCATAAAATGCACATTACATATATGATTATATAAATTGTATTTTGCTTATAGGCAATATTACAAACAAAATTCAGTTTTCTGTACAGCCTAGAGATGGAATTGCTTTCATAAATTGATGACAAAAGTGTTTACATATAATATTCTTCACATTTTGTAACACCAAAGCAAAAGTGTGCTTCCCAGTACAGGAGGAGATTGTAAAACTCACATCACTTGCAGAGCCTTGAGGTCTTTTTGTCTCTTCCTCAGCTTCTCTGTATGTTGACATATGGTATTTTTTGCACCATGTTCTTTTTAATAAGGTCTGATGGAAGTCTCCTGAGTTAGTTCAAGGTGTTGACCTTTCTGCAGTGTATATTTCAAAAAAAGCTTATATTCTGAGCCTTTCAAAAGATTCCACTTCTCTTCTTTTATAGAAGTAACAAAGACCAAATATCTTATTGGGATTAAAGATGAAAATTACTTAAAAGAGCAAATATTTATTGACATAAATATTTGTCAACGAGTTGACAAGCAATGTTTCAGTAATTTTTCCTCATTTTAAATTCAGTTTACTGTTAATATTAGTATGTGTGGCTGATAGACCTTCAGGTGAGCCCCAGGGATCCTGCCTCCTGGTGTTCATATCTTTGTGTAATTCCCTCCCCTTGAGTGTGAGTGGAACCTGTGATTTGCTTCTAACCAATAAAATGTGGCAAAGGTAATGAGATGTCACTTCCATGATTATGTTACGTTACACAATACTCTGTCTTAGCACACGGACCTAGAGACTTTCTTTGCTGGCTTTGTGTTGGAGAATCCCACTTGGCAAGTATCTGCAGGGGGCCTCAAGGAACTGAGGGTTGCTTCCAGCTGACTTCCAGCAAAAGCTAGAGCCTCCAATCATATAGCTGCAAAGAAACGGATTCTACAAACATGATCAACTGAGAAGCAAATTCTCCCCCACTCAAGCCTCCAAATGAGAATACAACCTGGCAACAGCTTCACTGTAGCAGGGAGACTGACTAGACTACTGACCCCTGGAACTTGAGAGATGATAATTGTGTGCTGATTTAAGTGCTGTTTGTATTAATTTTCTGTGCAACAGTAGAAGACTGAGAGAAACTAAATAAAAACTACATAGAAAACTATGGTAATGTACCTCCAAAGTCCTTTCTGCTTAGCCTACATTATCACTTCTCAGAAATTTTGTTAAAGCCAACTGTAGTTTTTAGATTTTTTAAATATATAGTTTTTAGATGGTTTTTTAAAAACTATAGTTTTAGATGTTTTCTTAAAAAATAAAAGTATGAATATCAACTTTTAAGAAAATTTAATCAATTATCATGTGTATTAGATTTCTTCAGAGAAACGGAACCAATAGGTCTGAGTGCAGGACAGCACCATTGTCCAGCTCAAGCAGTGAGGCCCCCAAAGTCCCCTCTTACTCAAACATTTTGTTCTATTCAGGTCCTCAATTTGACACAGGACAGTGAATCCCAATGCTGGGAGCCACTTGAAGGCCAAGTGGGTCCTTGGCTTCACACAAGAAAGAATTCAGGAGCGAGCTGACAGTATAAAGTGAAAGCAAGATTTATTCAGAAACTATAGAAAGTCCACTCCACAGACAGAGCAGAGGCCAGCTCTCCCTGCAGAAGATAACCAGCCCCCATTCCTGTTGCCTTTCTATTTAAGCAATGGCTTAATTATAGGCTAAACAAGGGGAGTAATATTCACGGAAAGGGTGGTGTTTCACCATCTTGGTTCTAACCGGTTGGAACTTGCCCTGCCTCCTTCCTGGTTTTTTTTTTTTTTCTTCTTTTCTTTCTCTTTATTCCATTCAGAAGACTTTCATCCATCCTGTTTTGATCAGGGTAATTTAAAACTTTGTTTTGAGACTTCCTGACTCAGGCAATGTTGCAGCAATACCCAAAGCAATACTTAACAGTTCCCTGCCTCAAATTTATTGAATGAAGTTCATCCACATTAGGGAGGTCAATTTGCTTTACTCAATCTGCTAATTCAAATGTTAATATCATCCAAAATCACCCTCACAGACACACTATGAGTAATGTCAGACCAAGTATTTGGAAACCCCAAGGTCCAGTCAACTTGACACACAAATTAACCCACATATCATTTCCACCAGTGGAGCATAATATGGAGATATTACACCTCTCTTTATAGCTAAGAATATGATTATTTTTATTTTAGAAGATCCATTTATATAATCAACATTTTTCCACAATTCAACTTTTTTACAAATTACCATTTTATGTTCAGTGATGTCTTTGGAAGAAAACCAGAGAAGGATTCAAAAATTTTTGATTCAAAGTCAGATTTTTGTTTCTATATAGTCCTGTACAATAAACACATTTCCTAGACATGTCAAGCTTCTACTTCTTTATTCCAATTCTAACCACCTACATTATTATTCATTGAACTTTTGTTTTATTCCAGTGGTGTAGAGGAGCTCTACAAGCATTCTTTATAATCCTTAAAACAACCTCACAAAGGAGAAGCTACTGTTTCTATTTTATAGATGAGGAAACAAACTTGTATTTACCAGGTAAATTGCCTATCTATTAAATGAAAGCATAGGCATGTGAATCCAAGTTTCTCTGGTCTCAAAACTAGAGACTACTTCTCCTTATAGTTCTAATACACAGTATTTATGTTATGGGAAGCTCAGCACTTTGTCCTCGAGGCCACATCAGAAGAAAAAGATCTTGCAAGTGGTTTGAGGAGAAGGAAAGAGAAGTTTATTACTTTGCTGGCAAAGGAGGAAAAATGGTAGACCTTCTCATCTCAAAATCCAAATTTCCTGAACATAAGCAGAAATACAGAGCTTTTAAAGGGCATGCCCTCAGTTCTCAGCTACTGTGTTAATGATTCTAATCTTCCCATCTCTGTCAAAGACAAAGCCCCACCTGGGTCTACCTGGGGGGCTGGTACCAGATGGCTGAGCCATCTCCTGTAACACAAAGAACAAAAAATATTACCCTGTCCCTCTCAACCACTGGCCTGAGGCAGGGATGCAGGTTTTAGTTCTCAAAAAGGAGTGGAGGATGTTTTAAAGAGACAGAAAATATTTTTGCCCTTTATTTTTTCAGGCCATTCCCTTTGTTACATTTATATAATTAATACATATTTAAAATCAATAAATACATATTGGCATTTGTCTACAATTTTTACTCCTTAATGATATAAAAAGCTTTATTTTCTGATGGCTTATGAAATGATTATTTCAAGATCTAAGCATAAATAAAATGAAAATCCCTACACATTTGTTAGAAATAATCTGCCTACTAACAGGTTTCTTCTGGTTGACTGGTAAGAAGGATAATAATGACCAATTTTTTTCATGCTTTGAATATAATAGTGTTAAATTGAAGCATTCAATATCCTTTTAAATGTCTTTCAATTTACTTTTTCTTACTACTGGTAATTTTATTCTCAAATTCCCACAAAAAAAGAATAAAGAAGGGATTTACAATATAAATTTGTATTTTATTCTGGATTTATATATTAATTCCAAGGGATTATAGTGTTTCTCATCAGTAATTTATAAAAGCTAGAAGGGCTTCTCCTTTATGGTTTTTTTTACCTACTTCTATCTACAATATTAATTTAACATAGATTATTTAATGACAAAGTCACAGGATTAGCATTCACCCTATTATGTAATCCAGATGTAATATATTAATTTAGTGAAGGTTAAGATTTCCCCAAGATGCCTACATTTCTCCTACACTTTCTCCATAACAATTTAGAAATTCTGCCATCCCCTCCCCTGTGGGTGGTGAGCTGGAACTGGCTGGAGGAGCCTGAGAAAGCTGATTGTCAGCGTCTCCTCTCAGCTTCCCAGCTCCAGTGATGTCATATACACAGCTTGAAACCTGCCTGGTGGGAGTGTTTATACCATGGGAAATGGGAAATGCTACAAATCAGAGCTTTATTTTTTAGGCAAATCAGTTTGAGTGTTCACTGCAGAATATAGTTAATGGAAAAAAATAAAATAATACAAAGTATTTTTTACTTAAGATAGGAAATTTGAAAAGTACTAACATAAAAATACTAAATTTGATGAATATATTAAAATATGTGCAATTTAGCACATTTTAGATGAACAAATTAAGGTTTTCTGAGTCACTGCAGTGAGAAAATCACAGAAAAATCTGAGCCTGAGTTTTGGCCATTGGATAAAGAGAATCAGTTGCAATGTTTATTTTGCAGACAACAAGGTCTGCAAAGCTAAATGACAATGCCAAATGTAAGTGAATGTTGCTTTAAAACAAAGTTCCCATGATTTATTTTTAAAGGTTGATTGTTATCCTATCAGATTGCCCCTGTCTCATCCACCTTCATAAATATAGGAGGAGAAAAGGGGCCAAACTAAGAGGAAAGTATGCCAAATCTCATAAATTCACTAAGTGACAATTCCAAACAGTTAACTTTTCAGTCCCTGAAAAGTAAGTTCATCTAGCATAAGGAAAGATGAACTGAGCTGCAACACAAAGGTGTTTTGCACAAGACGTAAAATACTTCAGGTGTATCTATTTTGAATTATAAGTGAGAACAAACCTTATTTATGCCATGAACAGTTTAGTATTATTCTTCTCCTTAGGTCAAAGGGAAAAAAAACAATTCATGGTGAAATGGGATGTATTATCCAAACAAGGATGCTATTGATACATATTCAGATTACACATTATGGTCCTGAAAAGAATATATTAAAAAACTAATCCACAGAGCTGTGCTCACTGTGAGACTCACATATCTGCTTGGTTTTATTCTTTAATAATAACGGAGTTTTTCCACTGTGATAGTGACTAAGTGGCAAGAGTCTTCCTTCAGTGGCCTCCAGCCATGGATGGAATGCTATAAGTACACACACTTTCTAAACATTATTGTCCTTAGGCAGTGCTGGGGCTCAGAAAACAATGCTCCCAAACGAGGGCCTCAGAAGCAAAGCTTCTCCCTGACCTTCTCTTGCCCTCCCGACTCTGGCCTTTCAATCTTTCCTGAGGCTGTCCAGAGAATCTAGAATCCTCTTCCCCAAGGCAGGTCATGGAAACCAGAACTCCTTTTCCTCAAAGCCAGCTATAAAACCTAAAAATATTACTCTAACTTACCTACCACCTTCCTGTGTAAAAACTGGCCATAAAGAAATTATCTGACTGACCTTGTTTGACTGTAGGTCATAAGACCCCCGTACCAGAGAGGGCCCCGCCCCACACCCAGAAGGAAGGAATGCAGGTTAGATCAGCCAGGATGATCCCAGACAGGCAGGCCTTGCTGGGCTTCCATACTCAGCCTATTAGCATTAAATCACACCCTTTTTGTCCAATCATATTTCTACACGGCTGTCCCTGCTTTGTGGGACCTAAGCATAAAAATTGACAGTTTCCCTTGTATCTTTTATTCCCAAGGCTCCCATGTCACACGCAACTAGGACCAGATAAATTTGTATTCCTCTTCTCCTATTAATCTGCCTTTTGTAAGTTGATTTTCAGTGAACCTTCAGATTGCAAAGTGAAAGTTTTCCCTTCGCCCCTACAGCAACTACAGAAAGTTTTGCCCTTTCTATAGTATTTCATTGCCTTTAAAACATTATGTTAAGCCAGTAAACAACTCATTTCATTGTAATGGAGTGAGCACAAAGAGCATCGATAATTAGTTAACATTTAGTTTGAAAAATAAGCATCTTCCAAACTATCTGTTACAAAAAGTAAAATTAAATGAATATCACATGGACTCTTATTTAAGAATTGACTTCCAAATAAATTTCCATCAAAACATTACATATTTGCAATTCACTATTTATTAATTTACCCAACTCCTTAACCTAATAATAAGCTAACAAGTATTTCTAGCCCAAATAAACATCATCATCATCATCATAAATATAATACTGTAGGCTCTGACAAACCACAAATTATTCCAAAATAGTATTTGAGAAAAGCTAAATCTCATCTAACTACAGGGTTTGGTTTAAATGTTAATAATTGGTTAAAATGTTTGGGAAAGGTAGATTTATTTATGACCTGAGGTCACATGAAATAGGGAAAGATGATAAGTAAGTGTCTCCTCAAAAAAGGGGGAAAAAATTCAGCAAAGGAAACCAGAGCTGCATTTACCACTATGTGATCACATCACAGTTTCACTCAATATCATGTCATTGCTGCATCAATTCTCTGTTCCCTATTACTTCATATGGCCTTGAAGTATCCAGAGTTAACCAAACCTATGGTGAAAGGCACAGTCTTTCAGACTGCCAGGTGTGTCCAATTATTCAGATACAAGCTGTAGGTCCAGGGTTCCCCAGGGCCTCCTTCACTTCAGACAATTGGCTACAGATATGAAGGTCCCCCAGAGTCCCTCAGGTTTGATAGTTCTCTAGAACGACCCTGAACCCAGAAAAGTGCTATAATTATATAGGAGTGGAAAGGTGTGGTACCTTTCCTCTCCATCATAGGGGTCATGGCCAACACTCCTAGAGCAAAAGACAGATTAACAGGAGAAAAAGCATAACAAATTTATTTAATCAAAGTTTTATATGACACAGGAGCTTTCAAAAATAAACACCCAAAGAACCAGGGACAACTGTCTATTTTAATGTTTAGATTTGATGAAGAGTGGACAGTCATGAAGAAATGTGATTGGACAATAGGGTATGGCCTAATGGTACCAGACTGAGGGGAGAAGCAACAAGGCCTATTTGTTCAGATTCTTCTTGGGCTCTTTGTGTATCATTTTTTCTCCTAGGTATGGGGTAATACTTCTCTGAATGAGGGTCTTCAAGGGAGAAGGAAGAAGGGAGGGAGTGACCTTTCTAGGTTTTATGGCTTACTTTGGAAGTGAAGAGTTCTAGTTTTTGCAACCCATCTTGGAGAAGAAGAATTCTGGTTTCTGTGGCTTGCTCTGGGGGAGAAAGAAGGACAAGGACACAGAAGGATGGGAGAAGGTCAGAGAGACCTTGCTTGGGAGACACTTCCAATCTCCTTCAGTTCACAGCACTCAGCAAGCCAAAGCACCATACTTTGGGGTATCATCTTCTGAGCCTCAACACTTACAATGAAGGTTTGATTATAGCAAAAGGATACAAATCAGAACCAGCCAAAAGAAGAGATTTGTAAGGTGGAATATGTGACTGGGGGGGCTACCACTGTGAAGACGCCATGTCTTCAGGATGCACTGCTCTCCCCAGTATGATGCAAGGCAGCAAGGCCTACCCATGCTTCTCTGATGTCCAGAGCTTTTACTGAGGCTTCATTATGTAGCCATGATTGACACAGGAATTGTCCCTGCAGATAACTTAATCTCCAGCCATCCCACCTGAAGGTCTGGTTGATTTCACTTGTCTCAGAGCCCCAGTCCTCTAAGCACATGATTGGTCTTTCTGGTTGGCATTACTCTAAGTCATCTCCTTAGCATAAACAATTAGGTGTGGGTCAGAGGGGCAAAGACACTTCTATCTCTCAGGAAATTTCAAGGGCCAGAGGTTACCTCCCAGGAGCTTGGACAAAGGCCAGACCTCTCTCTGGATATAGTTAATTCTTCACTATGCAGACGCCAAGGACCAAATCTGTCTTAACATTTTATCCCAAGATCCTAGAATTATGGGTGGCATCTTATCAGTACCTCAACATAAAATTGTCAAGAGTTGAGTTGAAGGAAGGAAGGAAGGAAGGAATAATTGTTTTAATTTCCAATACAATAATATTTATCTGCATTGTTCTCTAATTATCACCTATTTTTCCCATCGTTTGGTGGATTTTTTTCCTTTTAGATAATAAAAAATGTAAAGTCTTCTGCCTTGTGTTAAAGGTCATCTGTTAAATGTTTCTTGCTTCTACTTTTCAGTCTTTATTTATCATTATTCTTTAATTTATTACTTTTCTCCTTTCAAACTAATCTGTTAGTAAACACATACTTATGAGTAACAAGTATCTCACCTCAGTGGCAAGCTGTGTTTATAACTAATGATGTTTGATTAATTCTTATTGCTGGTGTAAACTTCATTATCTTTGTTGCAACATGGCTCTATGTCCACCTTCTTCAGGAGAGTCAACCTTCTTTCTTCAAGCTTGTACCTACCCTGAAGGTCAGGCTTAAGCTTCACAAGTAGGCTATGACACCTAATAGGGTGGGTTCTATAACTCTCATTGAATGTATGTTGACTATAATTTAAATGATGTAAGGTTCAGCCATGGGTCCTGATGCATAACATAAATCCTAAGAGCCCAGAATCTGTTCATTCAGATGCCGGAAGTGGAAAAGACAGCACCTGTTAAAAACTGCATTATCAGAAGTTACAGGCACTCATACTGCCCAGCAGCTCTACCTCTTTTCTTTGGCTCCTGTTAGGTTGTTAGGTAATGGGACGTACTTGAGAAACTGAAATCAGTTTATAGAAATAACAAAAACAACAAAGAATGAGATGTCTGAGCCATATTCCCTGGGCTTATATCATAGCTTTCACAAAAAACATGTCCATATTATTAGCATCTGAATTTACTGTCTTAGGTGTGAGAAATTACTATTATTGTGTAGCAATGCATAGTGTTTTACCTTTAGAATCTGAATAATCTAGTCATTAAAAATGATGACATATGCAAGGACAGAGAGGAGGACAATGGTTTAGATATACAAGGGTCACGTTAAGTGCAGTGGGAGTCCCCTGTAACCCTACTCCCCATCTACAATTATGTAATAGCATTATCTCAGGGCACCCACATGCCAATTCAATTCCTATCCTCCTCACCCACAACCTGGGGGGCTCGCTACATAGAATGGGTAGGTCAGTTCAGTCATGGAGAGTGAGGATACAAGTCCCAGGATGCAGACCTGAGACAGTATGTGGTTCCCTGTTGCCTGGACTGAAGTCCGCACATTGGAGAGGGAAAAGGGGGCGGTTCACCATGGGGTGGTTTAAAGGACAGACAAGGCAGAGACCCTGGGGTCTGCAGCCCGCAGAAACCGAGGACAGGCTGGTCATCCAGGAGCACAACTAGGCAATAGCAAAGCCAGAAGTAAGAACAGATTGTGTTTTGTACCAACTTTAGACTTGTATTAAAAAGGCCAGCAGGGCAAGGAACGTGAAGGTGAACGAGGGACATATCCCTCCTAAAGACGGAGCAGAAAGAGAATACATCTTCCCAGAATGCTAGGGCATCCCTGATGTGATGGAGTCATTTGAAGCTCAATTTCTACCATCCTTCATCTACTAGGACATAAATTTTGCTAGGTTATGCACTATGAAGAAGAGAATGTGTGTTATTTTTAAATTTAAGATAAACTGAATCTCTTAAAACAAAAGTGTAAATTATTTTTATCCCAATACGTTTACCAGATGGAGATATATGAACTTTTTTCTTCCTTATCATCATTCTTCTTCCTCTCTTGATTGATACTTAACATGCAACACCTCCCAAGGAGCCTGTGTTCTCCACACCACTGAGCTGAGTTGTAGGATGAGTGGAATTGTTTGCAAGTTTGTCACATAACTTAAAATACTATGGATCAAATGTTAACTCTTCAAAGCATTTTTTGAATGTCTAAAGTAAATTACTTAATCAATGGCATAGAATTCTTAAACTTGACCATCTAAGTGAGGCTAATATTGGGCAGCAGTTTCTAGTGTTGAAGTCAGAGTCCCACAGAAATCCCAGTTCCATCATAATTCACTGCTAGGAAGGTTATTTGAACCCTCTGAATTTTTATATTACTATATATATAAAGTTCCTAGGCTCATTCCTCAGACAGATGAAGAGCCCAGTAAATGGACAGTATTATTATAAACATTTAGAGATGACTAATAGAGAACAAAAAGAGAAATCTCAAAAATGTTAAGCTGCAAATGCTCAGAAAATTGGTGCATTGTAATCTAAATTTTTCAACAGTATTTGCCCCCTAAAAACTATTTTTTGCATTTTTTAATATGTCAGTAGTTGTTGTGAAGTCTTAGTCCAAGATGTACTTTGCTAGAATAACTTTGAAGACACAAAATAAAAACAAATAATAGCAACACATGCCCTTATCCACGAGGAATGCTATGAGGGTTTGATGGTTGTGGTGAGAAGATGAAAGGGCTGTGAAGAAATAAAATGCCTAAAATTCCATTTCATAACATTTTTACTTTTTTGAAAAGTTTCCATATTTATTAAAATTCTCTGAAGTTTCAGTGAAAAAGCTTGTGAAATAAGGTAATATTTATCAGTACTCTCACTTCAAAGGAAAAACACTATCTCAAATTTTAATGACAATGATATTCTCATTATTTTCCAATATTACTGGGCTACTGTAAACCCATAGACAACATAGTTAAATGAAATCCAGAGCATTTCAAAGAAAAATACACTCAATTTTATAATAATAAATTAGCATTTGTTTTAGAGGTTTTAATAAAGTGGAAAATATAGCAGTTTTTTTTTACATTGTACAACTGAGTAATTTTCTTTTAAATTTTGCAAATTATTCATCCTTTGAATATAATGATGTACTTATTACATGTGCAAAGCCAGAAAAGTGCTGCTAGTCACTATACTGAACAACTACAACCCCTGCAATGAAATCATAAAGCAACTTTATTTTTGTCTCTAACTGTTCATTTAAATATATTCTCTGTAACTAGTTCTTCCCTCGCCCCTGGATAACATTTAGGGCAAGTTCCACTACATTTTGCTCCTTAGAGGCACTAAAAGGTCCTCCAGACAGTATTAAATATGTCTAGTTAAAGGTGATAATAACCTTATTCTTCATTCAAAGTCATACTTCTGCCCTACCCTGTTGAAGGCGTTAGAGAGGTGTGATTGTGAGAGGTTTCTTCCTCATGCTATATTCTTGCCGAGCTGGTACCAGATTCTTTGAGACTGGTAGACATTGAAAATGGATTGATTCTTGTCAAATTATGCCCCTAGTTAACAGACAAGATGGACTCCCTGTGGCTCAAAAGTTAAAAGTAGAACCAAGAGGCCATGACAGGGTAAAGGAGTGGCCACACCCTCTGTTGCCTTGGAAAATGTTACAAAACCTATTTGTCTAAAACCAAGTCAAAGAATAGTTCTTAAAAACAGCTGCAGCTGGAAATTCCCAATGGACCACTAACAGACCTCTCAGCACCAACCGACAGACCACCTAGAACCAGCCAATTAAGCAAGACTGGTGATTTTCGGCTTAAAGGTCATCCAATCAAGACTCTATTCCTCACTCCCCTGATGCCCTTTCCCTCCCCTGTCATTTCTGTCTATAATCTCTAACTCCCCAACCCCCCCTTGGAGCGCACTTTCACTTTTCACCAAAGGCTGCACCTCCCCAATCTGCAGATTACTTTTCGAAAATAAAGTTCACCATTCTTTTGATACTTCACTTAGGATAATGGCCTTCCAGCTCCATCCATATTGTTGCAAAAGTCATTAAGCCATCCTTGTTCATGGATGAGTAGTATTTCATTGTATACTTATGCCACATTTTGTTAATCCACTCATGAATTGATGGGCATTTGGATTGATTCCACCTCTTTGCAATTGTGAATTGTGCTGCAATAAACATTCAAGTGCAGCTGTCTTTTTGATAAATGACTTCTTTTCCTTTGGCTAAATTCCCCACATGTACTCACTATTAAATTGGAACTAACCAATGAGCACACGTGTGCATATAGGGAAGTACAACTCGATGGAAATCAAACAGGGGGGAGGGGGAAGGAGGGGATGGGCGAAAACCTACCAACACGGGTACAGTGAACACTATCTGAGTGATGGGCACACTTACAACCTTGACCCAAGCATTACAAAAGTGATCCATGTAACCACAAACATGTGTACCCCTTAATACTTTGAAATTTAAAAAAGTAATATATATGGTGATTTTATTCTGTATGGATGTTTTCCTTCAATAAATAGTTTACTGGAAAAGTAAATAAATAAAGTTCTCCTTTTGCCTGTGCAGATCTTGTTGGTCTTTCATTAACACTCTGCCCTAGTACTCTTTTATTGATTTTTCAGAGTCCACGATCTCTGCCACCACTGTCATGAGGGGCCTCTCACTTGTAGCTTCCTATTTAGGGGTGAATGCTCTCTCTTCCAGCTGGTCACCCATGTTATGTTTTGTGATAACATCAAATCTCAGTGGCTTCACACACACACACACACACACACACACACACACACTTGTTTTATCTGATCGCATGAAAATCAAACATGGACATTAAGAGCCTCTGCTCTATACACTCAATTCAAGGACACAGGCAAAGGTGTGAGGACAGCACTTGAAGCATCTGACCTTCAAGGCTGTGAATGAGGTAAAAGAGTAGAGGATCATTTGTGGAATATCTGATAAGCCAGGTCTTTTTTTTTCCTTTTTTTCTCTTTTTTATTTTTTTATTTCAAAATATTAAGAGGGTACAGATATTTTTATTACATGGATACCTTATATAAAGCTTAAGTCAGGGTTTTTAGTGTGCCCATCACCAGAATAATGTTCATTATATCTAGCAGGTGAGTTTTTACCCCTCACTCCCTCCCGCTCTCCCCCCTTCTTATCTTACAATATCCTTTATATCTCTTTGTGCCTATGTGTGCCCATCATATAGCTCCCAATTATTAGAGAGTACTTGTGGTGTTTGTTTTTCCATTCCTGAGATAATTTACTTAGGATAATGGTCTGCCGTTCCATGCAAGTTGCTGGAAAAGACATTATTTCATTCCTTTTTGTGGCTGAGGAGGACTTCATAAATATACCACGTTGTGCTAATCCACTCATGAATTGATGGGCACTTAGGTTGATTCTATATCTTTGCAATTGTGAGTTATGTTGTGACAAACATTCAAGTGCAGGTATCTTTTTGATAAAATGACTTCTTTTCCTTTGGGTAGATACCCAGTAATGGGATTGCTAGATCGAATGGTAGGTTTACATTTATTTCTTTGAGGAACCTCCACACTGTTTTCCATAGCGGCTGCACTAACCTGCAGTCCTACCCACAGTGTGTAAGCATTCCTATCTCTCTGCATCCTTGGCAGCATCTATTATTTTTTGACTTTTTAATAATAGCCATTCTGACAGGGGTAAGTTTGTATCTTACTGTAGTTTTAATTTGAATTTCCCTGATGATTAGTGATGTTGAGCATTTTTTTCATATATTTCTTGGCCATTTATCTATCTTATTTTGGAAAATATCTATTCATGTCTTCTGCCCACTTTTTAATGGGGTCATTTGGTTTTTTTCTGCTGATTTGTTTGAGTTCTTTGTAGATTCTGGATATTAGCCCTTTATTGGATGTATAGTTTGTGAATATTTTCTCCTATTCTCTAAGTTGTCTATTAACTCCATTGGTTATTCCCTTTACTGTGCAGAAAGTTTTTAATTTAATTACATCCCATTTATTTGTTTTTGTTGTTGCTGTATTTGCCTTTGTGGTCTTAGTCATAAATTCTTTGCCTAGACCGATGTCTAGAAGAGTTTTCCCTATGTTTTCTTTTAGAATTTTTATGGTTTCCTTCTTACATTTAAGTCTTTTATCCATCTTGAATTAATTTTTATATATGGTGAAACATAGGGGTCCTGTTTCATTCTTCTGCTTGTGGCTATCCAGTTTCCCCAGCACCATTTATTGAACAGGGCGTCCTTTCCCCAGTGTATGTTGTTGTCTGTTCTGTCAAAGATTAGTTGGTTGCAGGTAGATGGTTTTATATGTGGGATCTCAATTCTGTTCCATCAGTCTATGCCTCTACTTTTATACCAGTACCATGCTGTTTTGGTTACTATAGCCTTGTAGTATAATTTGAAGTCAGTTAGTGTGATGCCTACGGATTTGTTCTTTTTGCTTAAGATTACTTTCGCTAATCAGGCTCTTTCCTGGTTCCAAATGAAGCATAGAATTATTTTTTGTGGATCTGTAAACTATGACATTGGTATTTTGATGGGGATTGCATTGAATCTGTAAATCACATTAGGCAGTAAGGATATTTTAACAATGTTGATTCTACCAATCCATGAGCATGGAATGTTTTTCCATTTGTTTGTGTCATCTATGATTTCTTTCATCAATGTTTTGTAGTTCTCCTTACAGAGATCTTTCACCTCCTTGGTTAAGTATATTCCTAGGTATTTTATTTTCTTTGCAGCTATTGTAAATGTTATTGAGTCCTTGATTTTACTCTCAGCTTGACTATTGTTAGTATATCAAAATGCTACTGATTTTTGTACATTTATTTTGTAACCTGAGATTTTGCTGAATTTATTTATCAATTGTAGGAGTCTTTTGGTGGAGTCCTTAGGGTTTTCTAGATACAAGATGATATCATCAGTGAATGGGGATAATTTGACCTCCTGTTTCTGGATTTGGATACCCTTTATTTCTTTCTCTTGTCTGATTGCTCTGGCTAAGAGTCCCAGCACTATGTTGAATAGAACTGGTGAAAGTGGGCACCCTTGTCTTGTTCCAGTTCTTAGGAGGAATGCTTTCAACTTTTCCCCATTCAGTATGATGTTGTCTGTGGGTTTGTCATAAATGGCTTTCACAATTTTGAGATGTGTTCCTTATCTGCCTAGTTTGTTCAGGGTTTTTATCATGAAATGGTGCTGGATTTTGTTGAATATTTTTTTTGCTTCTATTGAGATGATCATATGGTCTTTGTTTTTGCTTCTGTTTGTGTGGTGAATTATGTTTATTCATTTGGGTATCTTAAACCATCCTTGCATCCCTCGGATGAACCCTACTGGATCATGGTGAATTATCATTTTGATGTGCTATTGAATTTGGTTTGCTAGTATTTTGTTGAAGATTTTTGCATCTATGTTCATGAGGAATATTGGTCTATAGTTTTCTTTTTTTGTTGCTTCCTATCCTGGCTTTGGTATCAAGGTGATACCAGCTTCATAGAATAAGTTAGGAAGGATTCCCTCCTTCTTGATGCTATGGAATGATTTCTGTAGTATAGGTACCAGTTCTTCTTTGTAGATCTGGTAGAATTTGGCTGTGTCTCTATCTGTTCTGGGGCTTTTTGTTGTTGTTGTTGGGAGATTTTTTAATTACTGGGTAAGCCAGGTCTGAAGGTAGCATCTATCATTTCTTCCCATCTTCCATCAAATAGACCCTAGTGAAAAGATATTTGCACTCCCAAGTTTATTTGTAGCATTGTTCACAATAGCCAAGATATGGAAACAACCTAGATGTCTATCAAGGGAAGAATGGGTAGAGAAATTGTGGCATGTATATATAAATAATAAATATATATATACACACATACATACACAATAGACTATTATTCAGCCTTAAAAAAGAAGGAAAGAAGCCATTTGTAACAACTGAACAAAACTAGAGGACATTATACTAAGTGAATTAAGCCAGACAGAGAAAGAAAAATACTGCAAGATCTCACTTGTGTGTGGACTCTAAAATAAAATGAAATAAAATAAAAATAAAATAAAATAAAATACACAGAAATGAAGAGTGTAAAGGTGGTTAGCAGGGGTGGAGGATGGGGTAAACGGGAAGATAAAGGTCAAAGGGTGGAAAGGTATAGTATTCTCAGATGAATAAGTATAGAGATCTAACATGCAACATTAAGACTATAGTTAGTTACATTGTATTGTATACTGGAAATTTGCAAAGAGAGTATATTTTAGGTACTCTTAAACACAAAAAGAAGAGAACTATGTGAGATGACCAACATGTTAATTTACTTGACTGCAGTAATCACCGTGCGTATGTACGTGAAAACATCATGTTGTACACTTTAAGTATATATAATAAAAATAAATAAGTATATTTTAAAAAGTCATAGATATTTGCAAAGCATTCTAGAAAATGTAGTATTTCTCTGTGTTCAGGGAAAAAACAAAAAGGGTTTGGAAAACTCATATTGTTGGGCTCCTGCTTTATTTCTTGTGACACATGGTTCTCCACAAGTTTGGCTGACCACTTGGACAGGATCTCAGATAACCTCATCAATTTCTCTTGGGCAAGCAGCCTACATAATTCATATTGATCTACAGAATCTTCTCATCAATTCTTTGCCCAGCCATCTTTATGAGAACAGGATGACAGATCCTAACATAGTCACCTCTCCTAGCTCTACTGTCAGCAGAACTTGTTTGTTTGTTTGTTTGTTTTTTCCAGATATAGGTTAAAAATCTGTCATGGTATCCACCTATGCAAACTCAAACGTGGAGCAGCTACAGCCTCTTTCTCTAGGCCTCAGGGGCAATTCTGAGGTCCCAAATCTATTCCCCTGGGCGAACTGAATTGTACCCCTCCCACCCACTTATATGGTGAAGTCCTAACCACCTGTGTGACCCTATTTGGAGATAGGGCCTATAAGGAAATAATTAATGTCAAATGAGGTCATAAGAGTAGGGCCCTGACTTGATATGATTGATAGCCTAATAAGAAGAGAAAGAGGGAGTGAGATCAGTCTCTTTCTTCTGGCATGCACAAAGAAGAGATCATGTGAAAACATGGCAAGGTGCCTGTCACCTACAAGCCAAGAGAAGAGATCTCAAATGAAGCCTTATCTTGCCAGCATCTTGAAGTTGGACTTTCTAGTCTCCAGAACTGTAAGAAATAAATTTTTGTTTAAGCCACCAAGTCTATGGTATTTTGTTATGGCAACCCCAGCAGACTAAGACATCATATAAACAACATTAAGTATTTTGATACAAGAACATAATGTATCTTTACCATTACTTAGGTCTTTAATTTCCTTCAATGATGCTTCACAGCATTCAGCATACAAGTCTTGTACTTCTTTTGTGAAAATTAATCTTTCTCATTCTATTATAAATAGAATTATTTATCTTAATTTCATTTTCAGATTGTACACTGCTAGTGGATGGAAATGCAATTGATTTTTGTATGTTTGTCCTTTATCCCAAAACCTTGCTGAACTCATTTATTAGCTCACTAGTTTCTGTGTGGATTCCTTAGGTTTTTCTCCATACAAGCTCATGTTACCTGAGCATAGAGATAATTATACTTCTTCCTTTTCATTTGAGTGACTTTTTTCCCCCTCCTGACTAATTACTCCGGCAAAAACTGCAGTAAAATGTTGAAAAGAAATGGCAAGAATCGACATCCTTGTCTTTTACTTGATATGAAGGGGAAGTGTTCAATCCTTCACTATTAAGCACATTACTAGCTGTAGGTTTTTCATAGATGCCCTTTATCAAGTAGTGGAAGTTCCTTTTAATTCTTAATTTGCTTTTTTCCATTCATAACATGTTTTTATCATGAAAGGATGTAGGGCTTGACAGAGAATTTTTATGCGTCCATTGACGTGCTCATGAGGTTTTTGCTTTATTATCTATTAATACGGTGTACTATATTTATTGATTTTGATGTGTTAATCAACCTAGTATTCCTGGGATAAAACCAAATTGGTCATTGTAAATAATGCTTTATATATGTTGCAGTATTAAGTTTGCTAGTCTTTTGTTGATGATATTTACATCTATATTCACAAGGAAAATGGATATTAATATGCACTTTCTTTGTAATGTATTTGTCTGATTTTAGTGTCTGGGTATTAGTGGGATGATGGGATGAGTTGGAAAGTGTTCCCTCCATCTCTATTTTTTGAAAGTTTTTGTGAAGTGTTGGGGTTAATTCATTAAATAGTTGGTAGAATTCACCATGAAAGCCTCAATTTTTCTTTGTGGAAAATTTCTTGATTGTTAATTCAATCTCTTTACTTGTTCCTATTAGTTCTATTTACTAATTTTAATAGTTTTTTTCAGATTTTCCAATTTTTCTGAGTACATTTGTATTTTTCTAGGAATTTCTCTTTGTCTGATTTGTTGTCACGCATTTGTTCATGGTATTCTTCTTATAATCTTTTTATTTCTGTAAAGTTGGTAGTGATGTTTTCTCACTTATTCTTAACTTAATTAATTTGTCTTCTCTCTTTTCTTCCTATTCAGCTTACCTAAATTTTTGTCATTATTTTAAAAGCTATTCTAAGAATTAACTTTTGGTTTCACTGATTTCTGACCATTTGAAATTCTTACCATTATAAAATGTCCATTTTTGTCTCTAGTAACAATTTTTGTCTTAAAGTCTATTTTTTCTCTGTTACTAGTGTAAGGACCATAGTTCTCTTTTGGTTACTGTTTACATGTATATATTTTCCTTCTATTTATTTTCAATATATTTGTGTTTTTGTATCCAACTAGCATCTTCTGTGGACAGCATATAGTTGAATCATTTTTATTCATTTCTCCAATCTCTGCCTTCTCATTGAAGTGTTTGGTCTACTTACATTTAACTTAATTACTGACAAAATAGGTATTACATCTCCATTTTGATATTTGCTTTCTGTATATTTTTCATCTTTTTTTCTATTCCTCTATTACTGCCTTCTTTTTTATTGTTAAATAGATCTTTTCAAGAATAAAAATTTAATACTTTCATTTTTTATATACTTTTGAGTTATTCTCTTAGTGGTTGCACTGGGATTACAATTTATATTGTAATGTAAAGTAATTGAATTCAGATTAGTGCCAAGTTGTTTCCAATTTTATAAAAGTAAACATTGCTCCAATATACCTCTTTTCTCTACATTTACTTGTGTGCTATTATTGTCATACAAATTACAACTTCATGCATTATAATCCTCTCAACAGAGTTTTTTTATTTATTGCTTTGTGCAGTTTATTTTTTAAGATCATATAGGAGAAGAAAAAATTATGGGTCTGTGAGGCTCTGTTCATTTTTCTTCATTCTATTCTCTTTCTGTTCTTCAGACTGGGTGATTTCAATTGATCTATGTTCAAATCACCTAATTCTTTTTTCTACTTTCTCAAATCTGTTGTATGCTCTTCTAATGAATTTTTTACTTCAGTTATTATTCTTTTCAACCCCAGGATATCTATTAGGCTCTTAAAATTTATTTCTATCTCTTTATTGATATTCTCTATTTGATAAGACATCATACTCATACTTTCTTCTAATTCTTTAGATATGATCTCCCTTTCTTCATTGAACATATTTGTAATAACTAATTCAAAGGTTGTATCTAGTAAATCCAAAGTCAACGTTTCCTTGGGAACAGTTTCTATTGACCAGCTTTTATTTTTCTATATGCAGGCATACTTTCCTGTTTCTTTGGGTGTGCCATAACTTTTGTTGTAGTTAAAACTGAACATTTTATATAATATAATATGGTAACATTAGAAATCAGATCCCCCACCTCCACCGGGGTTTGTTGCTATTACTGTTTGCTGTTGCTGTCATTATTGCTGTTTGTTTTTAGTTAAACTCCTGGAAAATTTTGTAGAGTATGTGTTATTTTTCAGGTATAGTTGCTGAATTCTCTGCTCAGTTGGCTTGGGGATTAGCTAATAGCTATGCAAGAACTTTCTTAAATGCCTTGAATCAGTATGTCTCCCAGCTTTTGGTAAGTAGCTTTTTGTGTGTGTTGTGTACATTTTTCAATTCTCTAGCAGATGGTTTATAATTCTGCCATACTTTACGTTTGCACAGGGCCTGAAGGTCAGCCAGAGGTGAGAATTAGGGCTTTTTTAGGTCTTTTCTGATCACGTTAACAGCCCTAGACACATACATGGCCTTCCAGATGCCCATAAATATGCCAGACCCATTTCAAGTGTCCTGTGGACATCTCATTCCAAGTTTTCCTTTCAAGGTTTCTGGTCAGCCTTTTGTTATCTCCAACAGGTATTGCCACTTCAGGTAGCTGTGATATTAATCATTGACACTATTTATTTTTGAAAAGTGCCCTGAAGATAGGACCTTTTACATAAACTGATTTCTGAATTGGGTCAAATAAAGACAAGCCCTGAACTTCTCTGAGGTGTGGCCATTTAGGAAGCTCCAAGCCCATTGTGCACCGTCCAGTGGTTTCTTGGCTGCTGGTTTCCATATCTACTGTAGTGGTAAGGTTGGTTTTCAGGTTGACTGTGGATCTATGGAGAGACTGAATGGGAATAGGACAAGTTAAGATGCCACAAATCCTGCTGTTCTTCTAAGATTCAGTAATTTCTTGATTGAGTGTTTCATCCTTTGTATTAAGCTTTTGGTTAATTTCAAGATTTCTTAACATTTTTGCCAGTGTTCTTAGTGCTTTTTCATAGGGATGAATTTTGAAGGTCTTTACTCTACAATTCTGGAAATGCTCCCCCTAATCACTCTCTTGCTCACTTTGAAACAAATCTCCCATGACCTTCCCTCTCTGCTCGTATCTCCACACCCTCTCTGTGTGTGGGGTACCTGCATACCCCCTGGTAAAATGGAAGGGAGTCCTCTTTCGTTTTCTCAGCAGCAACTCTACAAATCCCCTGCACCAGTACCAGATTTCTTCATCTTTCCTGGCGTAAGAGGGAAGGATTTGTCCTTCCCTTTATCAGACACTTTTCTTCTGTGCTTGAATCTTTTTCTGGCATTTTCAAGGCTTTGCTTTTCCTGTTACCCTCTTCATCTCCCCGTCAGCTGCACACACTCTCCTGGTTTCGCTCTCCCACTTTCCTGCTCCTTGCGGTCGTCTCCTCTTCCCTCATTCCCTCTCCACCACATCATTCCAATCAGCACCCAATTTAGACAAATCTCTAGAAAGGTGAAAGGATATTGTCGTGATTGGCCTGGAAAATCATGATTCGCCTCCAGAAGTAGACATTTCTCCCTCAGGACAAAATCGACTTTTTTTCTCATTTCTCACGGCCCCATCTCACAAACACACAGGAGATCAGAGTCTCCTGCATGTCAAATGAGACCCACACATCTAGCCACAGCTTATGTGAGCCTCTCGTTAAACAGCTGCCTTTAGAACTTCACCTCAAGCACATCAACCATTATGCTTTCAGCACATCGACTTTATCTCAGTTTCTCAAACACACTGAAACCTTCTTCCACCTTAGACCCTGTGTGAGTTGTTCTTTCTGCTTGCCATGCCTAAATGGTAGGCCCCAGGAATTTTAAAATAATTCTATAGTATGTGTATATATATTTAACAATTAATCAACCTTAAAAATGAACACATACACATACCTACTCATTACAGATTTTTATTCCATGGATTTTTATTTATATTAAAGTGATGACCTTATTGAAAAATATGGTGGAAAATTGCATGAGTCCAGACAGCTCTATCACTTACCAATTATGTGACACGAGGTAAATTACTTTGCTTTTGTAAACTTTAGTTTATTGATCTATAAAATTAGAAAAGTAATGATACTTACTTGCTAGGGTTGTTGTAAGGTTTAAATGGGATAATAAATGTATACTTCTTAGGTGCATGCCTGACATATTACAACCTTTTTATAAACATTACCTATTATTTTTATCACTATTTTAAAATTAAAATGATTATAAAAATAGTAAGAGTGAAATTATCTTCAGAAAATGTCAGGAGCATTCCTCAACATAAAAACAATTACTTTTAACAGTAGAGTTTAAATTCTAAAATATAAGTATAGGATCTAATATTATACAAATGGTTCTAAAATAAATTATGACTGAATTTCTATGTTAACAGTTGAAGTCGAAGTCAGTGGAGATATACAGCCTTACACAGAATTTTGTATTATCCTAAAAAACTAATTTTAATGTTGCATAAAAACTCAGTTGCTTAAAGTATTTTTAATACAGTCCCTTGTATTTTCTCTATTTTTTCTTTGGTTATTTAAAGGAAGGGATAACTAAATTTTATATGATAACTATTGATGTGCCATACAGAGCAATAGACTAGATATATGCTATTTCATTCCATTCTCATGAAAATCATATTAAAAAGCCTTATTATGCCCATCTTACAGAAAAGGAACCTAGAAGTTGGAAAATTTATGTAATTTACAAAAAAAATGCATAGTAATTAAGAAAGTCAGGAATTAAAACATATTAATATTAACTAATTTTTCTGGTCTTTCTCTTGTACTATATTTCTATATTATCTACTGTTTTTAACTACCAGTGGATTTTGTTAATAAAGTAAATTGGTACAATTGTTCTACAATGTTTAAAAATACTTTTCCTCATTGTTCTACATTCAATTCTGAATTTATCAATATTTTATTTAGCCTTCAGTTTCTAACATCTAAGGTACATTTTAGTTCAAAACAATTCAAAACACACAAAATCCAAATTTTATAATGGCTGTTGATAATACTTGTTTTTATTTATTCATAAGAAAAGTTCATTTCTAACTTCTAAAATGGATGTGGCTGATTGACAAAAAGCTCATTTTAAGACCTGACTGAGGGACCAGATCCCTTCTATCTGGAGGAGTGACCATCTTCAACAGTTCCCATGATAATGTAATTGTCTCTGTCAAGTCATCAGAAGAGGAAGATGTTCACGTGCACATATAAATCAACTCACATTCTATTGGATAGGACATAACCATGTGGTGGATACTTTAATGTGAGATTTGAAAGTAAATTTGTTGTGTGACTTAACCAGTCTCTGATACATAATGTGATATCATTATTAAAGTTTGTATGACTTGCAAAAAACAGAAAAGAAACAAATCTATATTTCACTTAAGTTTAATGCCAATATTTTTCATGTTTTTCTCTAATTTTTTAAGGGTTAAAGCCATAGCAAAATTCAACTTGATTTTTACTTCTATTTTTCTTTTAATCATATTAATCCCTTATAGTTTTGTGACAAATTGAATGTGTTAAGTGGTATTGTCCTATTTTCTCATTATCTCTGTGTGTATTAATCTCAAAGTGTATTATCTGTAGGTTGTCTTCATTTGAGAGATAACCTACAGATAATACACTTTTGGAAAGCTGGATAAATTTTATTTCTCAAAATTTTTATTCCAATTAAAAAAATATTTTCTTAATCATTTCTATACTAATACCTTTTCTCCTTTTCTTTCTCTAATAGGCAATAGGTAAGAATATATTGAAAACTACAAGTTTTATCCCCATTTTGAGGAAAAGGCTATAATGGTTTATGAGTCTCTTTTGAAATCCTCTCAAATTTCAACAGATAGAGTGTGCTAAGTTTACTTAGAGCCTATAATAGGCATTTAAAATTAAAGCTCATTCTCACAATAACCTAAGAACATAATTCTTGTACTACAACCATCCCCAGGGGGCTTTTCTTGCAATGTTCCCATGAAATTCCAATAAAGTTATTTAAATTATGGTGCTAATTTAAAGAAATTTAAATACAACACTTAACATTTAATTTGCATTTGTGTCTTTGTTACAGGATATAAACTTCAGGGTCTAAGAGATTAAGATATTTTCAGCTTCCTTGGGATCAATACAAAAGTGTATAAACTAACTCACCGCATCAAAAATGTTTGCAATCTAGCATTAAAAAGACAATACAATAAATCCAAATGTATGTGCTTGAATTTAAATTAAAAGGGAAAAAAAAACCACACATATGAGATTTAGAAAGATAATTTTATAATCTTAATTGGCTAATAGAATAACTAGGTTATGTCTCTACATAAAAAGGTTTTTGGGTTTTATTCTAAACTGGCTTGAATTGAGGATATAATCTAATTCAAATCATTAATGGAAGTTCTTCTTGTGATCTCAAGGGCTCTTTAAAAGTTCACACCAAATGTCACATTCTTTGCATAGAGATATTTCATCCAATACATTTAAATATTAGGTTATTAAGTATGAAGTGTCCAATTTCTTTAAGTACCAAGTTTGACAGTTGATATCTCTGACATGTCACTTTGACACTCTTGTTTTAATTTTATTGCGAAGGTACGTCCTCATTCTTTCAAACACATGGTTTTACTTGTGACTGTCTTTCAAAGTTTTTTTTAGAGACATTTTCGTGAGACGATGGATAAGTCAAAAATTCATGTTACTTTCAAATATGAGTTCTGTCACAGAACCGATGCAGCGCAGACAGCTCAAAATATCAATGAAGTGTTTGGGAAGGATGTGGCTAATGAACACACAGTACATGGATGGTTTGAGAAGTTCTTTTCTGGTGATTTTAATCTTGAAAATGAGCCCCATGGGCGACCTGAGACCAAGGTGGATACTGATGAACTGAAAGCTGTAGTGGAAGCGAATCCATCTCAACCTACAGGGGAGTTAGCAGCAAGGTTTGATGTCACTATTCCAACAATATTGGACCATTTGAAACAAATCGGCAAGATAAAGAAGCTGCATAGATGGGTACCGCATGAATTAAATGAGCATCAGAAGAGAAATCGTCTCAACTTGCCTTTCTTGCGTACAACATCAAGGCAAACCATTTCTACACCATATTGTTACGTGTGATGAAAAATGGATCCTTTTTAACAATTTCAAGTGTTTGGCAGAAAGATTGGACAAAGATAAAGTGCTGAAACACAGTCCAAAACTGAATATTCATCAAAAAAAGCTAATGGTTTGTGTTTGGTTGTCCACCGCTGGTATTATCCACTACAGCTTCATGAAACCCAGTCAATTGATTACAGGGGATGTCTACTGCAGCCAACTGGATGAAATGATGAGGATGCTTGCAATTAAGTAGCCGAGATTGGTCAATAGAGACAGGCCAATCCTCTTGCAAGACCACGCTCGACCACATGTTGTACCAACAACACTGCTGAAACTACAGAGGCTGAACATGGAAACTCCCTGTCATCCACCGTACTCACCAGACCTTGCACCAACTGGCTGCCACTTCTTCCAGGATTAGGACCACTTCTTGCAAGGAAAAATATTCAATTCTCAACAGCTGTTGAAAACACCTTTCACGATTTCATTGTCACTTGCTCTCCAGGCTTCTTCACTGCTAGCTTAAACAAGCTACTGTTAAGACGGCAAAATTGTGTCCATAGATTAGGCACATACTTTGATTAGTTGTACTGCTTCTTGTTTGAGATATAATAAGCTAAACTTTTGATTTAAAATCAGACATTTCATATTTAATGACATACACACACACACACACACACACACTCATATTCATTTTTAAACCATACCATTATTGAACTCATAATATGTGGACATTTGGCCACATTAGGGTAAATTTTATGGCTGGTTGGGGGAAGGGGAGAGTGGAATTTTCCAACAAGAACTTTCATATGTCGCCGTTCTGGCCAATCTCTTTTAAACTATCACTATTTCGAATCTCTTCTGCCAAAGACTGTGTTTGTCTACTCTTCACTAGCAAAGTGTTCTCTATTCCCTTCTGAGTGTTGTAATGCTAGTAATCTTTGTGAGTACAGAAGTTCACTCATATTTTTGGACAGGTACCATTTTTGCTGATGTTTTCAATAATGAGTGATACTACCAAGGAAATAAGCTAAAATTTCCTTAACTAATGAAAACTGCAACAAACAGATGTATTAGCTCAATTTCATTAGCTTGGTGAACATATTTCCCCTTCTTTTAAGTTGGTTTCTACCAAGATTTGAATATACATATATAATATGAAAATCATATACTTAAAATTCTAACCGCAAAAATAACAACCAACCAACCAACAGAAAACTGACCACTTGCCACATAAAGAAAACAAGTATAGATAAATAAAAAATGAAACACATATGGATTAGTTTCCAGAGATAGAGTATAACTACCCCAAATGACCATCCTTTGTTTCCTTCAATAATTAATGTTTACTTTCTGTCCCAAAGGTACAACCTTCCTTGCTGCCAATTATTTTCAAGCTCCTGACATTATGTTATTTCTTTCAAGGGTCAAAAACAAGCAAAACAAAATTTAAAAATTAAACAGCATTTCATTTTTGTCCCTAAATTCATTTTATGAATTTTTTCTAATAAAAAGCTAATACATGACTTTATACATTGTTATACATTATAAAATTGTCCACACCCAGAGGATGTACAACACCAAGAGAGAATCCTAACGGGTACTATAAACTCTGGGGGTGATTATGCTATGTGTAGCTTCATTGATTGTAACAAATGTACCACTCCTGGCAGGAGAGGGATGTTGATAATGGGAAAGGCTGTGCACATGTGGGGAAGGGGTAACATGGGACCTCTCTGTACCTTTCTCTCAATTTTGCTGTGCATGGAAGAATTCTCTAAACAATAAAATCTATTAAGATTTTTTTAAAAAAAAACAAAATAACAAAGTCAAGTTTCCTGTAATAATTATTTAGATTTCCTCTCTTCAGGGAAACATCATGTAGATAAGTAGAGCAGAGTCGATTAATTACCATCAACTTTACAATACATAACTATGAAACAGTTTTAGCATTTATACAAATAAAAATTGTACTTTTAGCATTTATACAAATATACACATACATTGGAATACAATTATGTATCAAAAGAGAAATAATGTTTGATTTGGTTGAGCGGTACTTGCTTCTGCTTTAACTATAAATCACACACTTCAGATTACTTTATTTTAAGTTACTTCTAAATGAAGATCTGCCTCCTGGGAAGTTAAGTGGTTCTGAGGGATTTTCATCTGGGCCATGGGACAAAGAATGTAAAAATTCTTACTTGTGGTTTTCTATTTGTCAGGACCACCTATTTTGAACAGATTTCATCTCTGCCTACCCAAACGGTTGTGCCATAAATGGGGTCTGTGGGTTGCACCCACAGGATCTATCACAGACACTCTAAGACGGCCCCTGAGTGATCCACGCCTCCCTCTGTTCACACCTTCTTGTGATCTTCTCTATTTGCTTGCCTGCTTCCTACCAATGGCATACAGCAAAGGTGATGGGGTGTCACCCTTGTGATTATGTTACTTTATACAAGACTCAGTCTTGCTAAAACATTCATTCTAGAGATTTCCCTTGCTGGCTTGATGAAGTAAGTGGTTACTGAAAAAGCTATGTGGAAACAAAGAAGGGCAACCTCTAGGAGCCGAGGACAGTGACTAGGAGTAAAGGGCAACCTCTAAGAGTGTAGGGTGGCTTCTAGGAGTGGAGGATGGCCTTGAGGAACAGAGGGCAACATCTAGGAGTGGAAGGAAACTTCTAGAAGTGGAGGGTGGCTTCTAGAAGTTGAGGGGGAAACCTCTAGGAGTGGAAGGTGGCCTCTAGGATTAGAGGGTAGACTCTAGGACCAGAGAGTGACCTCTAGGATCAGAGGGTGGCTTCTAGGATTGGATTGCAACCTCTAGTATTAGAGGACAGCCTCTAGGATTGGATGGCAGCCTCTAGGAGTGAGGGGCAACCTCTAGGAATGGAGGATGACCTCTAGGAGTAGAGAGTGGCCTCTAGGATTGGAGGACAACCTCTAGGAATGGAAGGTGGCCTCTAGGATTGAAGGGCGTGCTCTAGGAGTGGGGGAAACCTCTAGTAGTGGAGGATGACGTTTGGAGTAGAGGGTAGCTCTAGGAGTGGAGTACATTCTTTACGAGTGGAAGGTAGCCTCTAGGAGTAGAAAGTGGCCTCTTGGAATGAGGGCAACCTGTAGGAGCAGAGGGCAGCCTTTGGGAATAAAACATTCCAGGCACAGAAAAACAAAGAGTACGTGATCTCACTCATGTGGAATTTATAAAGTTGTTCTCATAGAAGTAAAGAGTAGGAAAGTGGCTGCCAGAGGATGGATAGGGTGGAAATGGGGGGGATGGGGAGAGATCACTCAATGGGTACCAAGCTACAGCTAGATAGGAGGAATAAGTTCTGGTGTTACATTGCATAGTAGGATTACTAGAGTTGAAAATAATGTATTGTATATTTCAAAATAGCTAGAAGAGAGATTTTTTTAAATGATTTTTTTAAGGTGATAAATATGCTAATTACCCTGATTTGATCATTTCACAATGTATACATGTATTGAAACACCAAGTACCCCATAACTATGTACAATTATTATGTGTCAATCACAAATTTAAAAGAACAAAAAGTTTGGTATTTTTTTTCTGTGAAGAGAATTGATTAAAAATTAATTGGTCTAGTGAAATTTCTTTTGAAATTTTGCTTTACCAAAGAAAATTCATCAATATTGAGAATTCTGTTAAGATTTTTACAGTCGAAATTGTAAAGTAAAATCACCTTAGAGTTAAACCACTTTCAAATAATCCACCATTTAAAATCACGGGCTCAAATCACTATATAGGCACACGTGAGCGTGTGTCCAGGTGTGTGCCTTGCAGCTGACCTTTCCAGCAAGCATTCTGGTTTTTTGCATTCGCCCTGTCATGCTGGTCTTAGGCCTTCTGTCCTTAGACCTATGCTTCCATTTCTGCTGTCCTGCTCTGCACTCCAGAGGCCTTACTTCAAGTTCTGCATTTGCTTGTCTCCTAGGTCAGTAAGTGTCTTATTGGGTTGGATTGGAGGGTAAAAGCAGGGCAAATCCAGGGCTTGTCTTTTCTCTTTCTGTCTCTGTAATAGATAAAACCTGGTGTGTCAGAGTGTCCTCCATGCCTCCAAATCCTCCTGACAGGCCTGCTGTGTTCCTGATTTTGTGAGGCAACCCCACTCTTGAGTGCTGGTAGCTGGGCCTCTTCTCTGCATCCTTCAGCCTGATATTACAGATCTCTGCATCCTCTATTTGTCTTCTCACTTCTCACATTACCAGTAAAATTAATTCTCTATATAAATTTCTCTCTGTTTTAATGTGTTTAAATACTTAGAGTAGCTTCTGTTTCATGGTTGGACTATTGTTCATACACATATTATTAAAAACTCTTACACAGTATAAATTAATAAATGTATACACTCATTGAATGAAATTATTGAACAATTTACTTACTGTTGAATAGTTTCTATGCAACTACCATTATTATATATAATGCAGGCATTAATATTTTGCACATTCATTCTTTATCTACATACTCAATCATATCCTTAGGATAGTTCTACAGAGTCAAAAAATCTGCATGTTTTAAGACCCTTAATACATTGTGAGGTTATTTCCCATCAAGGCTGAACCAATGTACACTCCAATAAATGTTAAACGGCATCATTTTTTAAATCCTTTACTAATTTTATGAGCAAGCATTTCCAGTTCCTACCGTTGTATAACAAATTTCCTCAAACTTAGTGGTGTTAAACAACAAGCACTTTATTACACTCCTGGATCCAGTGGGTCGGGAGTTTAGGCAGAATCATCTGGCTATTGTTTTGCTCCTCTTGGGTGCTGATATCACACATGGAACTCACTTGGCAGAAGGCTGGTCCTGGTGACTCCCGCACAAGGCTGATGACTTATGGAGAACAACTCTGACATCTGCCAGCACCTCCATGTGGACGCCGGCATGGCAGTGATCTCTCACTCCGCAGCTGACACCTCAAGAAAATCAAGTAGGAGCTGCATGGCTTTTTCTGACAACCTGGGAAGTCACACAGGTCACTCTGTTGGTTGAAGCAGAAGCAAGTCTGCCCCAATTTGAGGGCATGGGAAAGGTTCAAGGTCACACCCTAGAAGAGCATGTGGTATGAGGCGATTGTTCCCGCAATCTTTAGGTAGTACAATCTGCCACAGAAAGGAATGAGAACATTTTATATTACATCTAAGAACTTTTTCTTAAAATTTATTTTCTGATTAAAAATCTAATAAACAAGGTTAAAAGTTGCAGGAAGATCCCTGGGGGAAAATTGTTAATAAAAGTATTGGATAATAGAGCAAGAGATGTCTCTCTTATAATTCCACCCTTATTATAAAGTGGGTATAATTAAACATTAACATTTGTAATGCATAACAATGATATATTTTGTAAAAACAAAAACAAAAGTACATACTGATGAATCAAATGTACTTAACAATGATTCCAATCTTCAGCTGTAACGTTCACAAGCTTGAGTAAAGAAGTCTTTGAATAAATGTCAACTAATGCAAGAAAAATGTCTTGTGCTAAAATGTCATCCAAAAATCCCAGCTTACTCTTCATCTGATGACAATCTCTAGCTCCCTCTGTTGGGAACACATTGAAATCTAAGCACGAAACACCTTACAGCACATTTGGGGAAATCGCCATCCTTTTAAAATGAGAACTCAGCCACAAATGTGCCTTGTTCCCCTCTATGGGACATGATGTTAAATAGCTTTCTTCTTAACTATCTTATGTTTTCTAAGGCTTTTTGTAAATTTGATTTTTGCTTCAACCTGGCATGTGTTGCTGACAGTAGGAGTGCTTCAAGAATAATGAACAGATTGTATGTTTTATAAAGGGAGAAGAAAACATGTATAACATATTAAGAGCAATGTTTCTTCATGGCCCTTTCATAATACTAAAACCAATAGGGTTTTCCACCTAGTCATTTGTGGTTTCATATATATTTGGGAAGTTATTTTATATTTGTTGTGGCAATTGCTGTAACCATAAAAATACCAAAATTATCACCAAGTAACCTTGTTAATTATAAGTTACTAAGTTATAGTCCAGGAAACTCAAGTTTCACCTATTTTCAGTGTGTGGACATCAGCTGAATTCTGCTTTAGTTCTAGAATACATGATAGACTCTGTGCTGGTGTCTGCTAGTAGTGTGATCTCTGACACCAGCTTTTCCTTTTCCTGTTCCTACATGTGGTAAGTGATATTTTACATGACAATAGTTAGAAGTAACTAGGTCATTGAGTCAAAGTCAAGCAAAAACAGAAAGGGAAATTTAAATGAATATATGTATGAGTTTTGAAGTTCCAAAGAGTGAGGTTTGAGTGGTGCCTTTGCCTCTCTTACTTCGGTGAAGCTGGACAAGTTAGGATACAGAATTGAAATAAGAGACAACAGTTAGATGCACTCTAACTGCGGCCAAGTCCTACACTTGAATCTCAGCTCAGCCGCACATTAGCCAAGTGGCCCGAAGTAAGGTTCTTGAACTCTTTGTGCCCTCATTGCCTTATTTAAAAATAAATATAATTTTATCCTCATATAGCTGTTGTATGGGATAAAATTAGTTACTATCTTTTTCTCTGTAAAATGTAAAATACTTACTTCATAGGAGTGTGGTAGTAGTAAATGTGTCACAATATACAAAGCACTTAAAACAATATTATGTGATATTAAGGACCTGTATGTTAAATGTGACAATTCTTAAGTACTTAACCAAACTCATTACATTTGGTAGCTCTCAATAGATGGTAGCTCCTCAAGGTTTTTGTACAAGTAACAGATCATAGGACAATCCCTAACCTCTTTTCAGAACATTACTATGGCTCGGGCTCAACAGCCGAACATCTTGTGGAACACGTGTGGACAAGCAGAGTTCTGTCTATTACAGTCGATGCAACAAAGGAGATTTCACACACAAGAAACTGTGGGGCATTTCAGTAAGAGGGTGTTAGGAAGGGCTTGTTGTAGGATTTGGACTTGAAATTAGATGATTAGAGGAGAGATACAAGGAATCACGATTTTGCTCCAGATTGGGTGCTGTCAGTAGGGGGATTTCTATAATAAGTATCTGTACAATTTTTATCTAGGAGGTGGAAGGCATGCAGCAGGTTCAGAGCTGTACTTGGTAAAAAAGGAGCAGCAGTTTTTACATCAGCTCAGAGGGGTGTTGCTACAGTCTGAATGTTTGAGTCTCTCCAAAATGCATATGTTGAGCTCTAATCCTTAAGGTGACTATATTAAAAGGGGACTTTGGGGGTAATTAGGTCTTGAGGGCAGAGCCCTCCTGAGTGGCATTAGGATTCTTATAAAAGAGGCCCCAGAGAACTCCCTCATCCCTTCTACCACGTGAGGACACAGAAAGAAGGCAAAATCTTTAAGAAAGTGGGACCTCACAAGACACTGAATCTGTTGGCCTTGATTTGGGACACCCAGCCTCCAGAGCTGTGAGCAATATATTTCTGCTGTTTATAAATCATCCAGTCTGTGGTATTTTGCTATAGCAGCCTAAACTAAGACAGGATGTTTAGTAACTTTTCTGGCTTGCACACTTCTCGTTTTTGTCTGTGTTCAGGCATGACTACAAAGTGGTCTTTGTTTGCCTCTGCATGACAGTTAAGAATGCTTGTGTCTGGTGTGTTATGTGAAATCACTTAGGTTCAACACCAGAACGCCATGGGCGGGATGCAGGAGTCAAGCCAGTTCCCAGTTTACCACCAGCAAACCGATATTACCACTGTCGGTAGAGACATAATCTTCTTGTAACAAAAGCTGAAGAAGAGTACGGTATTTTCACTGTTTTCTCTCTCCTCACTACAATTTTACATATCACTAGTGAGATTATTTGTCTTAAAGAATAGCTTTTATTATGACACTCACCTAATCCAGTACTCATTTACACGCACTCAAATGTATCAGGAACACAGTCCCAGCTGTGTTGCACAAACTCTTCCGGATTAAGGCTCCAGCCTGCCTCACTGCCTCCACACCCCATCTCCTGCAGCACACACCTGCACGTGGCTGGGGTTCTCCTGCCTCTGTGCCTTTGCTCACCCTCTTCTCTCAGATTGTAACACTCTCAGAAAGTTTCTTTTATTCCATTGATATTTAAGTTAATTGCATCTTAGACCAATCACTCTAACCAACGTAACTTTGATATGTAGAAGCCATATATACTGGTTGATATGTTTAACAAATATGTGGTATCTCACCAGATTAAGATAAAAAAAATAAGTTTGCCTTTCATTTAATGTCTGAAATAAAATTCTTCTAAGCCCCTGTAGCTGAGGTTGTGTGTGTGTGGATAATTCCTCCTTTTTCAGAGCCCTTCTGTGACATTATAAAAAGATGAGAAAATCGCTCAACCTCAGGGGTTAGTCCAAGTGCTTTGCACCTTGTCCTCATTACCAGAACTCTGGCCCCTTGAGACTTAAATGTGCCACAACTACCACTGGTGCTGAGGTTCCAAAGATACTGCCACATTATTTTCTCCACCAATACTGGAGGTCTGGAATAAACTGGAACCTGGAAATCCTGAAAATCTGCATTCTTCTGGTTTTGCTGCTCTCTCCATTGAGAAGCCAAAACGTCATGCATTTCCACACTGGTTCTGAAGAACTTCGAAATTCCAGAGTACATAATGAGGTCTAGGACAAACTTGACCTGGACTCATAATAATACAGTTCTTTTATAATTCAACTTTTCCTCTTTAACGCTTCCTCCACGTGACATGCAGAGCCATCTCCCTCCTGACTACTCAGACCCATAAGGGTCATGGGGGTGCCAGGGGCAACCACACACCACACCCCTGAGCAACCCCTTACCAAACTGCCATAGGACAAGGCTCAGACACTGAGCCCAAGGCAAATGTTTAAAAAAAAAAAAAACCGACAGAAACTAAAAAACAAACAAAAAACTATCTTTTGAGATGAGTTTCTCTTTTAAGATAAATATACACTCTGATGTTAGATAACTTCAGTCAGGGCTGCTGAAATCCACGGATGCCCTTCTAACAGTGTTGGCCCCCACAACAGAGTGAATAAAGATATCATTCCCATTCTTGCTGGGGAAGTCTTTGCTCCTACTAGAATTTTCTCACCACCTTCCAAAAACATTTAGAGCCAGAGTTTTAGGAAAGAGCAGCCTTCCTCAAGATTTGCAAATGCTTTGGTTCCTTAGAAGCAACACTTGTGAACTTTTCAAAGAAAACATTTTTTTCTAAAAACATATTTAAAATTCAACCTTTCAGGCAATAGAATTACACAAATTCTATTGATTCATCTCTCATCGACCTTTGTATTATTTAATTATTGTTGTTGTGGTTGTGCATTGGGGAGTGATAAAACAGAAGCCCCTTGTAAAATACCTCAGTGGGCATATGGGATCACACCTGCCACTATTTATGTAACTCAATATAGCATCCAGTCCAGTGTTTGCAAATGAGGTTAAATCAATTTATTACCTACCCATTTCTAATTCAATGGGGGTTATAGAGCTCTGGGTGAAGAATTCTAAAGTAACTCAAATGATAATTTTAGATTATAAAGGACATTTATTATGTAAGTTTAATGGAGTTCCTTCTTAATTGGCATATATTTCCACACTTGAATTTTGATAAAGTTATTTTATAAGTCTTTGAATTAAATTAACTTAGAGAATTAATTAGCCATAAAATGGGGAAAAGTACATATATAGTCAAAGGAAAACCTTTGCTTCGATAAAAATACTTTCATAAATATTCCAAGTAAATGGAAACTTTTGGACTATGAAGCTATTAGCTATATAATAAATTTCTTCTTAATAAGTGGAGGAGTTTTAAAAGTTAAAAAATTTGACAAGAAATGTATATAGTGCCTTGCCTATTTAGGTAATACTTTAGCAAATACTGTCTGAAAGTTTTTACCTGATAACTAAACTCAATACAAAGATACTGTTAGAAAATATTAGATTTTCATTCACATTAGTATACATTTACAATTTAGTCAAGTGCAAAAATGTAACACACTAATGATACCGTAAAATGAATTTTAATATTTTCTTTTTTGTTTGCTCCCATAAGAAGGGGTATAGTATATCCTCTTTTATGGATAGATTTGCAAGAAACTCTAGAATGATAAGGCATGCTTTGGCTGGGAATCATTAAATTATGCTCTAGGAATACCATCCATAGGTTTTTTTTTTTTTTTTTTTGGTTTTTTTCCAAGCTGTTCCTGATTCTTGACATTCATCATTTAATTTATGCAAATTGGCTCTCTGCAGGTAGTAACTCCTGAGCCAAGTTTAGATTCCCACAGGACATATTACACACTGCAATCTGGCTTTTGTGTACACAACTAATGTGAAACAAAACATAGTTCTCTGAAAGCTTACTTTTGACCTCCTAATTTCTATATCCAGAAGACAATTTCATCACTTACATTATGAACTTTTTCAATGAATCTGGTAATGTTCCTGCAAACCTAGGAACTTGGCTAACAAACAAGCAAACATCCCAGGGATCCTACAAAGTTTAGGACTAGCAGTAGCCTCTGGAGCTGTGTAGATCTAATGTTTCTGGAATAAGTTGGCTCACATCTGTATCTATGAGCCGGTTCCTGGAGATGCTCTGGGATCTGCTGGTGCTGTAGGTCTGCAAGGAACAAGTGCACTGACACCTCCCCCGGGATGATCTGGAAGATTATACATGATGATGATGACTACAAGAATTCTTGGAACACTCAGGTCTTGCGTATCTATAGTAGTCAGTGCTGAAGCATGCTTCAGAAGTGGCAAAACAAATGGGGAAACATTCTGTCCTTCTTTATGACTAACATGCCTGCCTCACAAGCAGGCCATGCCATCTGCTGTGATCTTTTGTTACCTTGCTCTACTCTGCTGTCAGTTACTAGATGGTGGCTTCCAGTTTTGTGGATAATCCATGTTTACATTCTTTGTGCCTTTTTCTTTTTCTCTCTTCCCTCACGGAGATCTATGCTTAGCCTTTTCCTCAATCATTTGTCTTATAACCAGGAGAGTAATTATGGGCAAAAGGAAGAGAAACTACAGCCAGTAACATAAATTCTAATAATAATGCTGCCACTTGCAAACTCTGCCACTCTAGTTAATTCATTGAAATTATCTAGGCTTTGACAGATAACGTGGTAATAAAAACACTTCTACATGTCTTTGTCTAATTTAATTTCCACAGTAATCCCACTTTATGGTACATGGCACTGAGACGCGGAGGCTCCGTGACTTAGCAAGCATGGTGCCGTGAATTATTAGCAAAACCAGAATAACGTCTGCTCTCTTGACATAATATTAATTTGAAAGACACAATGCAATATTATGATGCAGCAGTAATAAATAATGCCTTAAAAGAGAATTTATGAATACCAGTAACATTTATAGTTTTCTGTCATTCCTAATTCTCAGGGCCACAGATTACAGAATTTTTACTACATTTCCATCAGGAGCTGATATGTTATATGAAAACTATTTTTGATAGCATAATAAATATGTTTCTAGGGGATAAAAAGGAAAAGGATTAGAAAAGTCTTAATGTTGTATCTTGTTCCTGGTTAAATTTTAGGTTATATATGTCATTTTAGAATTCTTGAGAGCTTAAAATTTGGTTTTCCCTTTTTGTCTTAGTAGCAGTATCTAGGTGGGATTCTAAAATTAAACTTTTGAAGTTAAGATTGACGAGCAGTTGATTGTTATCTTATGATTAGAATGTCTGCATTTGTCAGGTGTAACATACTTCTGCTTCTTTATGTGGTTGGTTTGTAGGTTTCCAAAAGAAAAAGAAAATATATAAGTCAAAGTAGCATAAGAAAAATACCAGTGCATTTATGAAATCTCTATTTCTCTATGTACCTATCATTTTTCTTTCCTGCCCATAATTAGTATCTCTTTCTCTCTTCCCTTTTCTCAGCCTAATATTGAATTTTCCTATAAGTATTTAGACCTAATCAATGTCAAATTTAATCAATACATGTGAAATATTAGAATCTCATACATCTGGTGAAAACCCTTCATTTCACAGATGATGAAATATAACCAAGAGAACCAAAGTGACTTGTCCAGAACCATCTGAGCATTCTCTGACAAATTTAGAAAGAGGATTTTATTGCCTCAGTGTGAGGGACATTTTGCCAAATTGTACAAAAAGGGTATATTAATATTTAGCTTGAAATTTAACTTTCAATATTTTACTACTAAAAGAATCATTTTTTCATGTGTGACTTACATTTATTCTCTATATTTGGCAGCAATCCATTAGTATGTGTTCAAAATAATTTTTAAAATAGGAACATTCAAAACAGGAATAAGATTTTGACACAGAGACATAGATTTTTCCATACAGAATAGGTAGAACATAAATAATTTATTTCTGCATCAATATTTGCATCTATGATACAAATAATTCAGAAGAATAATGGCAATGATAATATGTAGTGCTAAACTCAAAGAAGTTTGGAAAACATCAGGATGTGAACATGCTAGTCACCAAGTGCTAGAGGGAGAGGGGAGGTCTTATCCTCATCGGGACTTCCCATTCTCTCTCTCCTTCTCAAGAAAGCAGAAAACAAAAATCATTTTTATTTCTTTCTTTATTTTTTAAAAGTACCAGATCCATAAGATGGAAGGATTATGAGCAGCACAGGCCTGAGAGAATTCTGGAAACCAGGATTAGTGGTGGTTGTGACTGTTTACATCTACTTTTTCAGTCATTGAAACTAGAATAATTGCTTGAAAAAAATCTCTGTATTAAACATTCATAACCTCATAGCAGATTTATTTTTTAAAATTTCAATTTCCTCACCTCTATTTTTACATTTTAATTTTAAACTAGAAAAAAAACAAAATTAAGTGACAAAATATGTTTCCTAAATGATTATTAAATGTCTTCCTTAAGGAAAAAATTTCTTCCTTTCGAAAAAATATTGCTTAGTGAATGAAATAAGGGTTAAATCAGTCTCAACAGCACTAGACAAAAATCTAAGAATATTTTGTCTTTAAGGTGAGTAGAGACATTGAGACTACATAATAATAAAATGTTCCTTTTTCCATTTAGGAAATATTTCCAAAGCTCTTTTTAGATTTCAAAATTAACAGACTGGAAACCAAAGTTAACCCTCATGTAATATCAATCACTTGATAGAATCACAGAGGGAAGGGATGCAAGAGGCCAGTCAAAGCCGTCCCCTTACTTTCTGTTGGAGAAAAATGAGGGTAAAGGAAATAGATGACAAATTGACCTTACCACAGCTGTCAGAGACAGAAATAGGACCCAGTCTTTGCTCTCGTGATCACGTTCCTTCAAAAAGATACCTCTGTCTTTACAACACATGCCTTGTCCAATTAATAATTATTAAGTAGGCTCCATGTTGAGGCACTATGATAGGTATCCAGAGGCAAAGCCTTTGAAAAGATGAATACAGAAAAAAATTGCATTTCTAGTATGCAAGAACTGTACTAAATAAAGAAATTATAAACACACCTCCCTGAGAAATTAAAAAAAAAAAACTTGGAAGCTATGTAACAATTAATGTAGCAATAAGTATAACATGGCAAAGAGATTATTTTGGAGGAATATATGCTTAAATGTATCTGGAATAAGCAGGAACATAAGACTTACGCATTCATCCCCATCATCTGACAGTATCTGTGGGAGAGCAGATGTTGAAGATTTTATGGAAGGAGGGAAGAAATGAAGGAAGGAAGAAGGGAGGGAGGGAGGCGTGGAGGAAGGGAGGGATAGATAAGGGTGGGAGAGGATGATTGAGTCTTGAAAGATGAGGTGAGGAGAGCTAGTTGGATAACAGGGAGAAAAATACTCTACAAAAAAGACTGAAGATGTATACAGTGTATCATGGAGATGTATGTAGTGTATTGTGAAATGGTAAGTAATTGTTCATTACTCAGAGTATATTTCAAGGAATTGCACGGGAAGTGATGCTAAAAATATTGGCAAGGATGAGCTCATGAGTGATTTGCTATACTGTTGTGAGAAAGTTAGACATTCTCTTTTGGCATTAGGAAGCAATTCTAAGATTTTAAGCAGAGGTCTGGAAGGGTCACATGTGTTTGACAAGCCTGGGGGTGGGGGGATAGGTTAGAAGGACAGGGAGAGTTGCCTCACAACCAATAAGGACTCCGTCTCCTGAGGCTCCTTCCTCGAGGATCCAGCAATCCAGGGAGAGAGACATTTACAAAACTTGACAGGGTAGACTGTGGTAAGGACTTCTCAGAGGCGTGAGTGAGTATAAGAAAAAACAAATGTTTATTTTTATTGGGAAAATGGTTTATTTTGAAGGTTCAACAGGATTTTGATGGATTAGAGAATAGAAGAAGAGAATTCAATTCTAGAAGCAGCAAACTTATTAAAGCCCCACAGACATGAACATGCAGGTGCAGGTTTGTTTGCAGGAACATCTTTCTGAATCTGTTTCCTGGGACTTTGGTCACCAGACAGCTTAGCCTCCCCAGACTCCCAACCAATGCTAGCATTCAGCTCCCAAAGCTGGCTGTGTCACAGGACTCTGGAATAAATAAAGGTTGAAATATCATCAAAAGAAGATTAGAAACCCAAACAAAACATATATCCCATCTTACAGAAAATATGTTGAGATAAACCAAATACATCAAGCAGGAAACCAAGTCAAAACTGGAAGTGGAGGAAAGTTGCCAGATGGCTCAGACGTGGTGCTTCCAAAGTTGATGAGATAATGAAGACCAATCCATCACTTTAATTACTTTTAAAATTTTTGTTTTCTTTTCTTTTTGCCTTGAAGCCAGGAGAGTAATAGATTAAAACAGGAAGGGCAAATTGATCCCTTCTTCCACAAAACTGATCACTTGCTTCGAGTGGTATGTTGGCACCATAGGAAGTGCGAGGATCTGGACAGGGCTTATGGCAGGGGATGTGGCCTGTCTGGCACAGGACAAGGACACGTATGAGGATGCATGAACTCAATCTGAGACGATCAATCCTTCAGAAAAGCTGACTCACGGTTTTTCCTTAGGATCTCAATCCAGACTAGGACTCAGGAGCTGGGCTAGCTCCAGGGGGTCATGGCCTCACTAGGAGCCTGGCACCACCCACTGCCCAAGTTCCCCAGGCTTCCCGTTCCCCATACCTCCAAAGCCAAGGCCATCAAGCCTAATTTCCAGCAGGTGATGAATCTGTTATCCTCTAGGGCTCAGACCACTAGTATCAGAGCAGGCTTAGAGGTGAGACAGCCGGAGAAGAATTTTCAAGGACCACCTACCAGGAAGAAAAGTGAGGGACAGAAATGGTCAGAAAGGGAAATGTGGGACGAGAAACATGTATTATTATGTTTCAGTATATGTGGAAAACTATATTACTTTTTTTTCCCTTACATCTTTATTAACTAATCAGGGAGGTTAGAAAAGTTGGTTGCTACAGTACAGAGAGTTAGTCTGTATGTACACGTGGCGGGGGGAGAGAAAGAGAGAGAGAGAGAAAGATAGGTCAGTGAATGGGAGCCCTGAGTGGGTGACCACCAGCTCCTCTGGTTCTCGGGATCGCCAGGCGTGGACGGAACCACACCACTGGCTTTCCTGGGCCTCCAGCTTGCAGAAAGCAGATTGTGGCCTACATAATTGCATGTGCCCATCCTTCATAATAAATTTCTTTCTGCATGTCTATCTATATCTATCTATATCCTGCTAGTTCTGTTTCTCTGGAGAACGCTGGCTATGGCAATGACATTGTCAAATCAATTTAAATTTCCATCCATTCACCTATTTACTTTTTTATTGAAGATATTATTAATTTTCCTCCTTCCCATAAAAAGTTGTTTTGAAGATTAAATGAGATAATTGATAATTTGGGGTTATCAGGGACTAAAGAAATGAATGGATGGATGAGACGCACAGCCCGCTGGAAGGACGACACCACCATTCAGCAGAAACAGGGCACTTCCTCCAGAGCCATCAGCATCCACTCCACTCCTGGATCTTGCTCATCTCCGTCCCTGCCTGCAGCCCTAAGGTTTAAATGAAGAGGGCACTTGGACGCCTCAAGGTGAGCAAGGGAAGCGACATGAGCTGCTTTGTGTTTTAGATTGATTTTGAAATGGTTAAATAGATGTGGAGTAATATTTACTTTTTATCTCTAAAACTTCAATTCTGCCGTTTAGATTTTGTGAAAGAGTAGGTGAACACAGTAGATATAATACTAGTATGTTATATATTTTTGATACAATTCTTTATAGCCCTTCATGAGGTATTGATCACCGCTCTGATAAAGAGCAATGCCAAGCAAGCATCAATTTCCTTTTGGTCCATCTGCATTTTAACTATGCTTTCTGGGAAGCTCTTCAAGTCCTCAGGGAACACAGGTGATAAATAAATAGATGTATTAATTTTAAAAATTAATCTTCTGGAACAGGATTCTGTTCTGAGCTGCATTCCTTTCAAAAATAGCCTTCCCTATAAATTATAGTGTTAATCTATATTTTAATTCTTATAATTCATCTGCTTTTTTTCTAACATAACTCTATTCTGCATAGCAACCAATGAGTTTTCACCTGAACTCAAAATTTTTTCCCTGCAACATGACTTTAAAAAAGCAATTTAAATCCCCACTTGTATACAAGTTGGTTATAAATTTAATTATGTTTCCTTTATTAAAATCAAAATGATGGAAAAATCTTAAAAAGAAAGGTCAGTATTTCAGCATTGGCTCATGATTACAATGTGCTGATTTAATACCCATATTGTATATCTAAATTACTACATAATATGTTCATATATGTAGAAATAAGGGGTGGAATCTGGGATGATGGTGGAGTACGAAGCACCAGGAATGTGTTTCACGACTTAGATAACAATTGCACTGGCAGAATCTGTCTGATGTAACTATTTTGAAACTCTGGAGTCTATTGAAGGCTTGCACCTTCTAGAGGAAGGCTTGGATAGTAAAGTGCAGTTAATTTCAGTCAATTTCAGCTCTTAGCACAGCAGCACCCACCCATGCCCCACCCCAGCTCCGTAAAGGTAGCAGGAAGTGCCCCATGGCAGGAAGCCACACACAAGTTCCAGCAGCAGCCTGAATACAGCTTGTTGGAGCCAAGGCTGGGAAAAAGGTCCCTGTCCTCCAAATATCGGGATGTGTGCTCCGATCACTGACTGGTGCTTCTGATCAGAGAGGTGTAGACAAAGAGGAGGTGGTCATTGTTGTTTGCACCTTCCCCCATTGTTGCAAGGCCTTCCAGCTGAAGTGACTGTCAGGGTAGTTAAAGGGTCACAATCCTTTTTCCCTCTTCATCTTTCTTATTTTTCCCCTTTTGGAAGCCAGACATTATACACAAGGACATTCAACATCAACTGTATTTATGGGGGAAATTAGAAAGTTATCACGCATGCCCAGTGAAAGGGTGGAAAGCTCACTAAGTGCTCATGCCACAAGTGGAGAAAGATTTCTCACAGATTTTAGGATACAGAGAAGTAAAAGTTTATTTATTTTTCTGAGAAAGAGAGAGAGAGAGAGGGGGAGGGAGTGGCCATGGCACATGAATGAAGGAGTAGAAATGACAGGCACCAAAGAGAAACAGCTCGATGTTTAAAAAAGGTAAAAGTGGCTCCTTTTTTCCCTCTGCTTTAGCAGACTGATAACAGAAGCGGCAGTGAAGTTGTTGCAGGTGTTCTTTATTTTTCTCTTTTCTCTGTGAGGCTGGCTTATCAAAGGTCCTTGAAATCTGGTCATGGGGGGACTGAGGCAGAGAGTGGAAGTGGGGCACTCACACCCCTCCTGTCTGCTTAGGGCTCTTCAAGGCTGAGAAAAACTCTTAGAGATAAGGAGTTAGGCCACAGGTGTTTAATTAAACAAAACAAAGGGCAGTTATGCTGTGAGATTATTTTTCTTACTTTCTGTTTGATAGCTGATTTTCCTCTGGTAGGTAGGTTATTAGCAAGGCTACCTTTCACCCAGGAAGAAGCACAGGCTCAGAAAACACCTGAAAAGACTTTAAGTTTACTCCTCAGGCTGACCCCTGGCACAGAGACAATCTTCAACAACCCAAGAAACAAAAACAAAAAACAAAAAAAGATACAAAAACAAAACAAAACAGAAAAATCCAACAAACAGATGGAATATAAATTTTGGCAGACTTCCCCCACCTCTGGCCACCAGATATCTAAGTGCATTTCCTTTTGTGCATGTAAAACCCATACATTCCCTCCCCATGGGACACAGCTGAGTTAACCTCAGCTTAAATGGGTGTGAAAAGGTTCTTTTCAAAAGTTCTGGATCCTTTAGGCCCACCCTCTTATAATATAAAAAGCAAGTTGTCTGTCCCTTGCACATATGCACAGTTATTATTTTCACATGAATTTTTCATTATATGGTTTATGATTCTGTAAATGTTTTATATATCAGTCTAATTAAAGAAGCCTTCCACTTAGATTTAATCTGAAAGTGAGGTAAAAATAAAAGGGTTGCACTTGTATTATAACATATATGTGGAGAAGTAATAGATACTGTGTTTTTAATATTCATCTTTATTGAAATTATCCTGAATGTGCACATGAAGTGGTCTGGGTTAGAGACAGATTTCTTATTAAAACCTCACAGTGAAAAATATATGCATAAGTCCTCTTATCTTAGTCCTTACTACTGGGGTGACAAGAGCTAGGTCAATTGTCCTACCCAAGTAGGCAGGCACCCCATTGGAGAGGGTCCAGGAAAAATGACTTTTCCTTGCTTTTAAAGAAGAAGGAGGCAGCTGTTTCCTCCTCTCCTGAAAGGGTCTCCTAAGAAATATAATGGACCTGAGTCTAACCTACCTCAACCTTTTGAATGTAGAGTCTCTGGAGGAGCCAGATCGTTCCATGTATCTGGCCCTTTACAACCTAGAGATGTTTCTGAGACCCCAAGCCTCATTTCTCCTTGAAATGTAAATACAGTGTTCCCTAGGTATCTGTGTGGGAGTGATTCCAGCACTCCCTGGGTTACAACTCACAGCCAATTCACAGAGGGTTCATGGCATGTGGTTTGTGGCACACAGCATTCCACATTTACTTGATTTGGTAGTTTCCAATGAAAATGAAGACCCAAGGACAGCTCTCCCGGAAGCCACGTTCTGCAGGGGGCCTGTTCACGTGTAACTGGTTTGACTAAAGACCTTAAAAGAGAACGCAGACCAATTTTAATTAAAGAGCAAAGACTAGTACCAACAGCTGTTCTCTGTCAACAACCCCTCTCGCTGTCTCTTGCTGGACTGTGAATGTCCCAAAGGACAGCTTTCTAGCTATCTCCAATTACTTCTCTGGAGGAATCCCCGGAGTATGTCTTCATTGAAAAAGCGAGGAGTACCCTACTGATCTGCAAAAAACTAGGTCTTATTTCTTCTATCTAACCATATGTTTGTGCCCATTAATCAACCTCTTTATCAGTTTATAATAATCTATTGTATATGTCAAAATATCCAGAAGAGAATTATTTGAATGCTTCTAACATAAAGAAAAGACAAATATGCAACTCAATGGATATCCCAATTACACTGATTTGAACTTTAAAAAATATGACTATATTAAATTATCATGTGTCCTGAAAATATATACATTTATTATTTATTGATTTAAAATAAATCAATCAATCAATAAAATTTTTTAAAAAGAAAAATGCAGAGCAGTGTGTATGGTATACTATCATTAGGGAAGGGCAAGAAGAACAACACAAAAAATTACTTATTAAAATAGAAACTTTTATATACGTATATATATTCCAAGGACGGAAGCTAGATTTCTCTAAATTTACATTTTTTGCAGTTTTGATTTTAAAAAATCTAAAAAATTTACATAATTAAAAAAACAAATAAAAATGGAAGAAGGATTCCCTAGAAATACAGAACAAAGTGAAATAATTGAACCTGATCATCTATCAGGTTGATGGCTGAAACACACAAGGAAGAGTGATTTCAACTGTCCTTAAAATGCAATTATAGTAATTTGACTGTTCATTTGAAAAAAGAAGTCCAAAGAATTTTGAAATGTATTCAGTAAAAATATGGCATGGTTTTTTGAAATTATAATAAAACAATTATAATTCATTGTAAAGCCATTAGGAATCAGAATTTTTAGCTTAATAGAAGAGACAAAGTATAAAAATAAAATCTTAAATGAAAACATTAATGTCTTAAATTTGAATTGGAAATATCAGTCTAAGTTCACAATTAATGTTTTTCTTTGCTTAACCCAAGGTCATGGCAATATTCTATAATTTTTATCTAAAGTGTTTGTAGTTAGACTTCTTGTAAATAGATCTGCAATCAAATTGCAGCTGACTTTTCTGTGGGGTACAAAGTAGAGAACAAAATTCATTTTCTCCATTTTTCCCCTGTGTTCTGAGATTAAATTTTATCATTTCTAATGCAGTGTATGTTTATATTTTGTTGAAGTTTGTTACATTTTTAAGAAATTTTGCATTTATATTCCCTACCAATGTTAGAATCTTAGATCATTTTAATTCTACTTAACCCCTCCTGCAGTTTACATAATTGTGTCATAATTGTTTTAATTTTACATATATTCTCAGTATATGTTTTCTCTTGCTCTTTATTTCTTTATGTATTTCTGTGTTTAAATCTGTGATCATTTTTCTCCCATCTGAAGCACTGCCTTTAATATTTTTGTAATTCTCTTAGTGCATCATCCTTTCAGATTTATTTTTCTGGAAACATCTTTATTTCCTATCAATGTTTTAATTTTTCCATGATTTATGTGTGAATACAGTTCTTTCAGCATTTTACTGACGTCATTTCATTGTCTTCTGGCTTTCCATCATTTTTATTGACAAGTCAGCTTTAGAGTTAATTTTACTTCTCTGGAGGTAACGTGCCTTCTTCCTTTACCTATTTTTAAGGTTTCCTCTTTTCTTTGCCTTTCAGCAACTTTGTTTTCATATGACTATTTCCTTTATATTCACTCCGCGTGGCAGTAGCAGAGCTTCTTGACTCTCTGGGTGAATATTTTTTATCAGTTTAGCAAAGTTTTTGGCCATTATCTCTGCTCACTTGCATAATTTTTTTTCTGAAGTCTCTTTTCGAGACCCTAATTACAGAAGTTAACATTTTCCCCACATTTTCTTATTCTATTTTTTGTATCTTTTTTTCTTTCTCTGTGTGCCTCCATTTAGATATTTTCTACTTGTAGGACTTCTACTTAGTAAATGCTATATTCTTATGTCTAATCTGTAAAACCCACTTATTGAGCTCACAATTTCATTTAATATATTTTTTAATTCTGGAATTTTTATTTAGAATTTTTACAAATTTTAATTCTCTGGTGAATGCAGCCATCTTTTCATACATTTTCTCCATCTTTCTATGTTTTTATAGATATTAATAATAAAGTCCCTGTTGCTAAGTCCACATCTGAATTGGCTCTGGGTCTATTTCTGTCTTCTGTGTTTTCATTTTTTGTGTATTTTAATAGAGTTTATATTGTTTATGTATTTAGTGATTGATTGGATGCCAGCTATTTGTATAAGGCAGGTTCAAAACGATGTATTCTTCCATAAATGTTCACCCTTTGCTCTACTGGCCAGATACAGTGGTGAGGGGCACCTGATCCAATCATGGACTGAGATGAATCAGGCTGTGTTACCAATTTGGTAAGTTTCCACCTATTCTGGTGCTTCCAGATATCTAGTGTGAATTCCAGATAACATCACTGTGCAAGCATCACTGTCCTTCTCCTAAGTAGGTTCAATTCTTGTTTCTTACTATAACAAGACTGCTGAAGCATTGATCTGGTTTTCAGAGGGTTAATACTTCACTTTTTAGCCTGCTATACTATACCACTTCAGAATTTGGCAAATTTCTTTAAAAGAAATTTGGCCCTGCTTTCTCACCAGGTCTTGTCCTTATCCAGGTTGACTTATCTATTCCCCCATGGAGAAAGCTTCCTCCTCTCCATGCACAGCCTGCATTCTCAAACACCTTTTCTCTGTCCTAAATTGGAAAGTGCCTTCAAGGCAAAAGTGGCTCGGTTTGGCAGCTCCCCTCTCTCCTTGGTAGCCCCACATCACAACCTTACCTTCCTGTTCTCGGTTGTTTCAAGGGATCTCAGCAGATCTTGGATACATCTGAACAGATTTTTAAAACTCATCTAGATTTTCTAAGAGCACTCAGTTGAACTCTTGATTGGTTGCAAGCTATCCTGTCATACCAGAAATTGGGCCATGTGATGAATTTAAACCTTATACGTAAACTGTAGCATTTCTAGTGTGAGGCCATGGTAGGGACAACACCCTAGAGAGCTCCCACCTGTCCTCCAGGTCTACCAACTTACAAATGGGGTCAGAAGAACCAGGTAAAAGACTTCACAAGAGTGCATCGTCTATATGAAAAATGTACTAAATTGTTCAGGACAAGTGACTCAGCTTCCTTAACAAATGAAAACAAAGAAGGGGGAATCTGGGACTGTGTAATTTAACAGAGATATAAGAAACATATAAACCAAATACAACATATTGACCTTTTTTTAATCCTGATTCAAACAAACTCTCTATGAAATGTACCTATGATCCACTTAAGAAAATTTGAAGATGGACTGGATATTAGATAATATTACAGAATTATCATTTAACTTTTAGGTGTGATTATGGTAGTGTTATGTTTTTAAAAACTGTTGATATTTCTTAGAGATACACACTGAAGTAATTGTGGATTAAATTGAAGTTTTAGAATTGTGTTTAAAAATTTAGCAAGAGAGAAAAATAACTGGGAGGTCAGGGTTATAAGGGAGAAAGTACAGTTGACCCTTGGACAACATGGGTTTCAACTGTGCTGGTCCACATATATGCAGATTTTCTTCCACTTCTGCCAACCCTGAGAGCAAGACCAATTCTTCCTCCTCCTTCTCAGCCTCAACATGAAGACAATGAGAATGAACGCCTTTGTGATGATCCACTTCCACTTAATGAATAGTGAATATATTTTCTCTTCCATATGATTTTCTTAATATCCTTTTCTTTTCTCCAACTCATTTTATTATAAGAAAACAGTATATAATATATATAATATACAAAATATGTGTTAATGGACTGTTTGTGTTATCGGTAAGCTTCCAGTCGACTGGAGGCTATTATTAGTTAAGTTTTGGGGTAGTCCAAAGTTTTACTCAGATTTTCGATGGCCCGGGTCCACTGCCCCGCCCTTGTGTCCTTCAAGGGTCAACTGTAGCAGTTTCTACTCACTCATCACAAGGTTCGTGGCTGGGGCACCTATAACAAAAGACATTAGCAAGAGAAAAGCATACAGTTGTGTTTAATAAAAGTTTTAGGTGACACAAGAACCTTCAAAAATGAAGACCCAAAGAAATAGGGAAATCTGTGTATTTTTATGCTAAGTTTGATGAAGAGTGGACAGTCATACAGAAATGTGATTGGACAAGGGGGTATGATCTAATGGTAATAAACTGCAGGGAACTTTACAAGGCCTTTCTGTTCAGATTCTTCTTGAAATCTCTGTGTCTTTGAGGATAAAGATGTTTCTTTCCTTCTGATATAATAGGGAGGGCACCAAAGGAATGAAGGTTTTATGACCTATTTTAGAGGAAGGTCAGAGGATTCTTTTATGACTTGCTTCAGGGAGAAGGGCCAGGGGAAGGTGAGAGTGACCTTCTTGCGCCTGCAGTTTCGTCGAACGCCAAGGTGCCACATTTTGGGGTAGTATGTCCTGAACCCCATTAGGGTTTACAGAGGAAACAAAATTCTCCATATGTTGATAATTATAGAGGATGAGATGTGAGGCTTTGTGGTTTCATTATGTTCTCTCAAATTATTTGTGTACACTTGGAAGTTTTCACAGTAAAATTTTTAAAAGGCATTTTCATTTTATTTAAATTCAGTCTTATTCATTTCAGCACTATGATCCCATATTGAATCTAAGCCCTCCTCCTTCCCACCAAACCCCTAGCCAGCACCACTGCCGTCCCAGTGGCCCTGGCCACTCAGAATACGTGTGGGCTGGGGTGGGAGTGAAAGAGGCAATGATGCGCTCTCCTTCCATGGAGGAAATGTCATTTCCCTGCTCTGCTGTCTTCTTCGTGGGGCAGAGAGGTTGCTAAAAGAATAGACGTCTTCCCTCTCAGATGGCCGGAAATTATCAGGCTCCTTCATTTTCCGTTGGTTATATTGGAAGCATACCTTGCCGAAGGTGGTAAGATCACAGTTCCCCTTTCCAACACACAAGAAGAGAGGAACAGAAGAACAGAGCGGAGCCATGAATGCCAGCATATTAATAATTACATTAAATATTGATGGACCAAACATGCCAATTTACAAAACAATTGTTGAATCTGTGAATTTTTTTTAAAAATCCATTTCTGAGTCAATTAGTCCCCGAATCCTCAATCAGCTCAGGCATTTTGCCCTGATAAGTCTGCGATGGACTTACAGCACAGAACACTCACTTTTCAGCACTCTAACAGAGAGCTGTCTCTACTTCTGGCTCAAGAAACCCAAGTGAATTTGCTGGTAGAGATTTCAATACAAAAGAAAGTAATTTCAGTTTGTAGGAAATTTTTACCATGTTTCTAAATTGAAATTAAAATATACATATACATCAGGATATCATTATATGTTCCCCTTCTCAATTAATGGCAAAAGTATAAATGCTTTTTAGTAGTTTTTTTAACCTTTTCATGATGCAGGTTGCTAATAAAGCCTGATGTTTGTAGAGGGTGCATAGTAGGCATATAATTCTGTTTTACTAAGACTTAGAAGCTGCTAAAGTATATTTAATCAGTCCTTATTTCTTCATTCAACTCCAAGCTAATGATATAACACATGAAGGCAATGAAATCACAAGCTAGAAGAACATAAGTAAGTACAGGTATATCTAAGAGACATTGAGGGTTTGGTTCCAGACCACTTCGATTAAGTGAATATCATAATAAAGTGAGTCACATGAATTTTTTGGTCTCCTAGTGCATACAGTGCATATAAAAGTTATGTTTATACTACACTGTGGTCTATTAAAGGCGCAATAGCATTATGTCTGAAAAATCAATGTGCATACCTTAATTAAAAAATACCTTATTGCTAAAAAATGTTAACAATCATCTAAACCTTCATCAAGTCATAATCTTTTTGCAGGTAGAGGGCCTGGCCTCACGTGGGTGACTGCTGACTGGTCAGGGTAGATGCTGAAGATTGGGGGGCTATGGCAATCTCACAAAATAAGATGACAAAGTCTACCACATCAACTGACTCTTCTTTTTTTTTTATTTCAGAATATTACAGGGGTTACAAACATTTAGGTTACATATATTGTCTTTGCACCACCCATACTCAGTTGAGTCTTCTTTTCACAAAAGATTTCTCAGTGGCATGCGATACTGTTTGATAGCATATTACCCACAGCAGAACTTATTTCAAAATTGTAGTCAATCCTCTCAAACTCTGCCCCTGCCTTATCAACTAAGTTTACGGACTATTCTAAATCCTTTGTTGTCATTTCAACAATGTTCACAGCATCTTCATCAGAAGCAGATTCCATCTCAAGAAACCACTTTTTTTTTTTTTTGCTCATACGTAAGAAGCAACTCCTCATCTGTTAAAGTTTTATCATGAGATTGCAGTAATTCAATCACATCTTCAGGCTCCACTTCTAATTCTATTTCTATTGCTATTTCCACCAAATATGCAGTTAATTTTTCACTAAAATCTTGAACCCCACAATGTTACCCATGAGGGTTGGAATCAACTTCTTCCAAATTCTTGTGAGTGTTGATATTTTGACCTCCTCCCATTAATCATGAATGTTCTTAATGGCATATAGAATAAAGAATCCTTTCCAGAAGGTTTTCAATTTACTTTGCCCGCATTAATGAGAGGAATCACTATCTATGGCAGCCATTGCCTTAAATAATAAGACTTGAAAGTTGAAATTACTCCTTGATCCACGGGCTGCAGAATGAATGTTATGTTAGCAGGCATGAAAACAACTTCTTGTACATCTTCTTGTATATCTCTATCAGAGCTCTTGGATGATTATGTGCATTGTCAATGAGCAGTGATATTTTGAAAGGATTTTTTATTTCTGAGCAGTAGGTCTCAACAGTGGGCTTATAATATTCAGTAAATCATGCTATAAACAGATGTGTTGTGATCCAGGCTTGTTGTTCCATTGATAGAGCACAGGAAGAGTGGATTTAGCATAATTCTTAAGGGCTCTAGGATTTTCAGAATGATAAATGAGCATTGGCTTCAACTTAAATTCACCAGCTACATTAGCCCCTAACAAGAGAGTCAGCCTGTCCTTTGAAGCTTTGAAGACAATGCTCTCTCTCCTCTCTAGCTATGAAAGTCATAGATGGCATCTTTTTCCAACATAAGGCTGTTTTGTCTACACTGAAAATCTCTTGTTCAGTGTAGCCACTTTCATCTATTATCTTAGTTAGATCTTCTAGGTAACTTGCTGCAGCTTCTACATCAGCACTATTATGTTATGGAGATGACTTTTTTTTTGAAATCTTATGTACCAAGCCCTGCTAGCTTCAAAGTTTTCTTCTGAAGCTTCCTCACCTCTCTCAGGCCTCATAGAATTGAAGAGAGATGGAGCCTTGCTCTGGATTAGGCTTTGACTTAAGGAAATGTCGGGCTGGTTTGATCTTCTGTCTAGACCACAAAACTTTCTCCATGTCAGCAACAAGGTTGTTTCACTTTCTTACAATTCATGTGTTCATAGGAGTCACACTTTTAATTTTCTTCAATAACTTTTTCTTTGCATTCACAAGTTGGCTAACTGTCTGATGCAGGAGGTGTAGCTTTTAGTCTACCTTGGCTTTCAACCTGGCTTCTTCACTGAGCTTAATCATTTCTAGCTTTTGATTTTAAGTGAGAGGCTTGTGAATTCTTCTTTTTACTTGAACACTTAGAGGCCATTCTAGGGTTATTAATGATTGGATTTCAATATTGTTGTGTGTCAGGGAATAGAGAAGTTCAAAGAGAGACAGAAAGAGAGAGAGGTAGGGGAAGGCCAGTCCATGGAGCAGTCAGAACACACACAGCATTTATCAGTTAAGTTTGCCATCTTATGTGGGCATGAATCGTGGTTCCCCAAAACAGTTACAATAGTAACATCAAAGCTCACGGGTCACAGATCACCATAACAGATATAATAATGACAATAAAGTTAGAAATATTGCTAGAATTACCAAAATGTGATACAAAGACATGAAGTGAGCAAATGCTGTTGGAAAAATGGCACCAATAGACTTGCTCGATATAGGGTTGCCACAAACCTTCAATTTGTAAAAAAAAAATAATAATAATATTCACAAAGTGCAATAAAACGAAGTACCTATATCTAAATACTATAAATGGCAAACTATTGATATTTAATTAAATTACCTAATTGTTATCTTGGTATTAATAGTCAATTCAAATATCACACAACAACCTGTTCATAAATTTGCTCTTGGTGGTGTTAAAATTAACTCATTCACCATGCTTCAGTTTATACTTAGTTCCTATGGAACATACAGAATTGAATTTTTTAAATAAGATTTCATTCCAAGTCACTATTTCCCATTAGAAAACTCTATGAGGATTTTGTACAGGAATATATCTCATATTTGCCAAAAAGGACATTTTTTTACTTTGTTGAAAACAAGTAAATTATTTTTTCCATTTATCAGTAATATCACTTTTCTTCCTAACTTCGGGCCTTTTTCGGGTGTTACTTTTACAAGAATTCTACTTCTAATAACATGTATTAATAAGTCTGCTCGCTCAGAGGCCTTTTCCATTTCTTCCAATTATTGGTTTTGATGGTTACAAATTATCAACATCAATGTTTTGAAAAAAGACACAATAAGAAAACAACACAAAAAAACCCATGTACTTCTGAATATATATTATGTAAAAACATTTACATTTAGGTTTTCAAGAGAGTAATATCAATGCTTCATTTTTATCTAAATTCCTGTACATGTATTATACATATATGAATACTCACACATAAAATTCAAAATATTCATTGAAAACAAAACAATGAATGTTTTAGAAATGTGGCCCTAGCACTACAAGCTTTAGAAAAATGAAAATGCTTTTAAGGCAAAATTATTAACACAAACTTTGGTTTAAAAAAAAATCAATGTCACCTAAATTGGAAAATACCTTTGGTATATATCATCCTATTGAAATACTTATGAAATATAGTAATTATAATTTATGATTTGCTTTTTCTTTTGAAGGGGAACATATCAAAAAGTACCAATAGAGGGAAGAACATAGTACATGTGTTTTATAGGGAGGATATTTCATTTTTCCTGTTGCAGCATTAAGTGATATTTTTATTTAGTCCTTGATAATGTACATTTTTTTGGAATGACAATAGAAATTTCATCCTGGATTTTAAGGAATGGACCTATTCAATAACCTTACATGGATGAAGGGCCTATAATAACAGCTTATCTCATACAGGTTACCTTGTCTTGTCTTGGGAAGTGTCCCTAAGGTTTATAATCAAAAGAAACAGTAATTCAAAGGATTATGAAAATAAAGAGATATTTAATGAATTCCAGAATCTGTAAATTTGATAAAAGCCCAATAGGGGTATAGTAGCAGATTCTTGAAACAGAATCACATGTACAATAATCATGCTATTCTGTTGGCTCTGCTCTAAGAATGAACACTACATAATGTTCTAAGAAGAACATCATGTAAGGTAGGAAAGATGCAGACAGTTAGGATTTACTTTATTCTGTGCAAGATCTTCTTCACATGTGGACAAACTACAAACTGACAAGCTACTGCTGACTGTAGTATAATAATACCACGGACCATGAGAGCAAGTTGAAAAACTAGGCAATGCTAAGCACCAAGAGAGGAACAGAGAGATAAGTCAGAATTACAAAGGAATGATGATTAATAACATGTGTGTTTAAGCATAATAAAAGTTCTGAAAAATAACATGAATTGTGAAGTTAATGTTTAAACAAGCAAGTTGATTCAATTATAATTGGAGTTAATGTTAATGTACTAGTCAACAATTTCCCCTATTTATGTTAACCTCTCTCTAAGAGTGGAACTAATACCATTGACACTTAAACAGGGAAACATCAGCTGTTTAAATAAACACTTTGTTTTAAACTTCCATTTTCAAGATCATAAGAAGTATACATTAATCTTATGCCAAAAATTATTATCCACCATTTGAATCTTCTGTGCCCATAGTTTTCTATGTTTAGATTTTATGTTTTTATATTTCACATTAAAAGTGTAACTATAGACCATTTACTTATTTCTGAGAACTCATAGACATTAATATTTTAAATATTTAAATAGCCTAAAATACTTATTCAGAAAAGAAATGTTAAATTCACACTAGAAGACCTAACCTTTAAATACGTTCTGGCCTTTAACCAGTTGAAATCACACTATCATTTTAATCACTCTTACTATCACCTGGGTTGCTTTATTTTTCAACATCCACCTGTCTTCAGCTTTCTCAGCCACAACAACTAGGAACAATACGTGTGATTTATCAAAAAGCCTAGAAGTGATTTCTTTGTCACCAGGTAGTTAAAGGAGCAGAGTATGTTGGCTCTTGCAGAGTAAATGCATTCCTTCCCTCCATGAATACTTTTAGCTGCCATGGACCAAGTCTAATTCACTGGAGAATTTCACATCATTGTGCTTCTGTGAGTTTTCATGAATTAAACTGGCATTTGCTATTATAAACTTCTATTTTTAGGCTTTTATAATAATTTGGCTGGAAAATATAATTTGATACAGAACTATACAGGATGGCAGCTAGAATAGTACATCTTTGACCAGGTTTAAATTAAAAGAGAAATGAAAGCCATTTGGGCAGCTTTAATTTATACAAGTGCAGAGACAGAATAGAAAATGTGCTAGACCTATGACTTTATTTCAAAATGCTGTCTGTTACAGCTGAAGCAGTTTGTAAACCATCAAAGCTTCATGGAAGTATGCGAGTAGCCAGCACCAGTATCCCCCATCCCCCAGAGCCAGGTGATGCTTTTTTCTCATATGCTTATTCAAACAAAAGTTATCCAAACAAAATCTCCTTTGTTATTGCACTTAGCACTCATTCAACTAAAAATGCCCTTTCAACAAAGCAGACAAATCACTATGTCCTGAGCATTCTCTGATACAGAAAGCTAAGCATGTTTTATCTATGCAATAAGCAGAAACCTTGGTCTTCCTTTTCAAGAGCTGCATACTTCCATTTATTTTGGGTGAAAGAAAGTATAGCTTAGAAATCCAATCATTATCATCACCACCAGCAGTGCCATCACTATCACCTCAGGGTATTAAAAGTGAAAGGGACTGTATCAGCAAGGATTCTGCTGCAATTAACCTAAGGCATTTGACTTATCTAAAGCTTAAAATAAATAAAAAGAGGATAGATTTGCTCACAAAATTTTCGCAGGGCTGAAGAAGCTGCTCTATTATTTGCCTCCAGAAATTATTCCAGAATGACGCTGCCTGCCAGGGAAGATGGTAAATCTGTGACACTCATGAACTGGGGAACCAGAAACATGCCTCTGGAACTTTCAGCTCCAGAACCACAGCCCCTCAGCTGCGATCCCAGGAGCTGTTATAGGACTGCTCACCTTCAGCTTCGGGCCAGGATTGAGAACCACTTCTGCCTATTTTTAAGTACCATCATGAAATAAGAGCACACGTCTTCTCAATGCTCAAGATGCTTATGAGTCAACACTATGTAGAAAAGCCCCAGACCTGTCCACCTTGCCAGCAGAACAAAAGTATGTGCATCATGAACAGCATCAAGGCCTTTGCTTCACTGCCACTGTCTATATCTCACATCAGCATATCACCTGTGGAATCCAAATCCAATCTGGAATCCCAGCTGCAAGATAGTCTGGTACATTATAATGTTCACTTTCCAGTCCCTACAATAAAAGAAGGCACATTAAAAGACTGTTTTTAAAACATATTTGGTTGTAAAAATCATACTTTGCATCATACTGCAGTAAACATATGTATATATATATATACACACACACAGTAAACATATATATACACAGTAAATATATATATACAGTAAACATATATATACACACACAAGCATATATACATTCACAGGTTCTAAAACAATACTGTCTCTAGGTGTGATGCACCCTGATATTTTCTATTTTATTCTACTATTCTGTTCTATTCTATTCTATATTTCCACACTTGTCACTGGTGAGTAAATTTAATCCTACTTTGGAGGGTGAGAAATCTGCAGTATAAAAATAGTAAAATAAATATTGAGCATCAATGCACCATATCTACCACAGACTGTTAAAGATAATCGAGTTAAATTCGCTCATATTTTAGAGAACGAAATGAAATAATCTTCCTAAAATCACACAACCAGTGTAGTAGCAGATTTGGAAATAGAAATCAAATCATTTGGCTTTTCATTCTAGGGCCCTGACATTCATTCTATAAAAGTTTATTGAATATTTATTATGTATTAAGAAACTTAAAGTAATTTTAGAAAGATAGATTAGTAGATAAAAAGAGGTTTACAAACACTATCTTATTTTACCCTCAGAAAACTCTGAGACATAGATATTATCATATACTTTTCAAAGAAGAAAAAATTGATACTCAGAGAGGCACAAAACAAAACAAAACAAAGCAAAGCTCCAAAGCTCAACTCCTAAAGCAAAGTTCAAACCCTCTGTGTAAGACTGCAAAGGTGCCCACTCCCATCACCCTCTAGAGTGTATGCCATTCAGCAGTAATGATCACCACCAACACTATCAAAACATAATGAAAGTGATAAGGTTATTCACTAAGCATCGTTATTTGTGAGTCATATGTTAATGCGCTATAAAAATTTACTTAATTTCATGGAAGGAAAGTTGCGTTGTTTCCATTTTATAGGTAAGGATACTGTAAGTCAGTGAGTTTAGTGACACACTCAAGGTCACACAACCAGTTATTAAGAGAGCTTGGATATACGCCTGGATTTGTCTGACTCTGTGCACTCTCCAGTCTTCATGAATCAGCTACCCAGGCTGACTTAGTACACATAAACTCTCAAACCTTAATTTCTTATTACGTGGAAGTGACTATCCAAGGGCTATAGGAAAAAAAAAATATGGCAGCAAAAATTCATTGCACTTCCTGTGCACATCACATACTTCCTAGGCATTTACTCTTTATCTGTTAGCATATTTGATTTTCAAAATAAAAGAAATAATATGTACCCAAAAAAGTTCCTTTGAGATAGAGATTTTTATTACCCCTATTACACAGATTACTAAACTGAGGCCAGTGAGGTTAACTAATCTAGCCAAAGTACTAAATGGTAGAGATGGGTGTTGAACCAGGGAATCCAGCCAGAAGCTGAGGTTTGTACAAACCCAAAAAACAGTGCACTGTGGGCATTCAAAGAAGGGAGGTCGCAGCTCTTTGGGATGCACAAAAGTTTATAGAGATGAGAGTATTTGATGCTTGCTTGCGTTGGGGATTAGTAGAAATGAGCCATGTAATTAAGAAGACAGGAGAATTTTCCTAATTGACTTACTAGTAAGAAGACTCACAAAGGTCAGGAAAGAGTAAGGCTTGTATGGGGAGGTAACTTTGTTCATACATGGCTTTGGAGAAGATCAGGGGGATAAATTCAGAAAAATGAGCTGCAGCCCAAAGGTGGAGGCCTTTGAATACTAAGGAGTTAGACTAACCTTCATCATGTCAAAGGCAAGCCATTTAAGGAACTAATGAGGAAATATCATGATCAAAGCTGGTTCAAGACTCCATGATGTTTTGTGCTGTAACTTCCAACCGGAATCTCTCCCTCTCTGCCTTCTTCTATGGCCAGCGAGTGTCTGGGACCAGGCTAACGACTACTCATCGCTAAGGATTAGTTTGAACATCGTTTTTTCCTGGCTATCTTTTTAGAACTCAAAAGCCTGGATTAAGTGTACCACCTCCCTTTTATTCTAATACCCATATTAGTAAGCTATGTTAAAATATTTAGTTTATATATCTTTCTTCTAGTCTAGACTCTGAGTTCTTTGAATGCAGTTGTGAACGCACAGTGCCTGGCAGGCAGTAACTTCTCAATAAACTTCTGAATTTGAATGAATTACCTCAACCACTAATTTCACACATCCTCTACTTTAAAAATTCGTGTTCATATGAGCACTCTTATCTTTCCACTGCATTGTTTTCCAATGCCTAGATGCAAGCAATGACCTTGTCGACAAAATATCCAAATGCTCACAGTTCATATAGTCATGTTCACATGGTAAGTGTTATGGGCTGAATTTTGTCCCCCCAAATTCTTAAGTTGAAGTCCTAACCCCCAGTACCTCAGAATGTAATTGTATATTTGAAGATAGGGTCTTTAAAAGGATAATTAAGTTAAAATGAGGTCACTGGAGTGGTATCTAATCCAATATGACTGGTGTCATAAGAAAGGGAAATTCAGATATAGAGACTTACACAGAGAGAAGATGAAGGGAGAGACACAGAGACAAAAGGGCCCTCTGCAAGCCACGGAGAGAGGCCTCTGCACCTTGATCTCAGACTTCCAGCATCTCCAGAACTGTGAGAAAACAAATTCCCATTGTTTAAGTCCCCCGGTCTGTGGTATTTATTACAGCAGCCCTAGCAAATTTCTATAATAAGGATTAGAAGGTGAAGAAATGAGCTCTGCAAGTCAGTAGCCATGAATTCTGATGCTGAATTATATGCAAGTATGTGATTCCCACCTACTGCAGGGCCACCCTCTGTGGAACCAGCTTTTGTTACTACCTGTTGTTTGGGCTGAGGGCCAGTGTGTCCTCAGCACACCACACGGCACCTCAGTACTAAATGTGTAAGTGACATTCAGTAAACTGGTTTGAATAGGAAGGAGATAAATCAGGCAGCAGTGAGTAAATGGATTTGGATGGGTAGGATAGAGGAAAAAAGTCAGCAAAGGAAGTCTCCTCACTAAAACATTACCCACAGTGAGTTGAATTCCTCCACTTGCTTCATCCACATGAAGGCTTTTCTGTATCTTCCATATCTTGACCTTCTATTTCACTTACACACCGGTTTTTAGGCTGGAGCACAGTGCAGATGAAACAACCATTTCGCCTTCGCAGACCATTGCTTCCCAAGTCTTCCCCCACCAATGCCAGAGCACCATTCTTTTTTCTAAAAGTCAGCAATTCATTTGAAAATAGCCACGGATATTCTGGCAAAATCACACTTCTGGGATACATGGCTTTGAATGGTCTAAGTCAAGAGTTTGAGACCTGCAGTCAGGAGATAAGCCTTGAGAGCCATTTTATTCAAGGCTTATAGTAGCTGAATTCTCAGGTCTTATTAGCAATTAAACCATGAGAGAGTTGGTCCATGCATCAGCTTCAGGCTCACCTTTGAATTCAGCTGCAGCAGGCCTCCACATACACAAACTTACATAATTCTTTCTTCAATTTTTAGTCATGTTTGCACCACCCACCTCTCAGCAGAACTAGGGGAAGAGTGCTGAATTGCTGAATTCATTGAATTATTGCTGCTTTGTATCTTCTCCAGACACCACCCTATCTTGCCAGAGCCTCCCAATGGCAACAGCTTGGCCAGCCTCTCTCAATTCAGCTAAGTCCCTCACCTTCGTCAGCCTTTCTTTTCCATTTGCAGACACAAAATCCAGAGCCTGAGTCTTCCCCAAGTGGCTGGCGCTGTTTGCTGTTCCCCTCTGAAGGACTTCATTTCTGGAATTAAGTTCAACAGGATTCACTGTGTCGTTAATCTTCAAATCTTTCATAGATAAGTATTCTTTTGATCTAATCCAGATTCTTCTTACTTTCATGGCAAGGCAAAAGGTCTTCTGTGTCTTTTTATATCCTAGTACTGCACAAATCCCCATTCCTTCCTGAACCCATGTCAGTCAGGCTCCTGTCACCTCTTCTCCATTGAAAGGGGTCCTGTCACAGAGACTGCCGAGGGCTAGAGAGGAACTGGGCGGGGACCGAGATTCAGCTTCCCGGGACAGTGCGCGGGAACCCGCAGGCCGGCACTGCGCCACTAGAAGTCAGCGGGACTGGGCCCAGGAGTTTATCGGAGAGCGGGACGCGCCCTTAGAGGTTGCTTACAACTACCGGCGGAGAAAAACTGCGTTCCCGGCGCGATCGGAGCCCGGCTGTGCGCCAGGCTGGCGGCGGCCGCCATCTTTACAGCCGCCCGCGCGGAGCCGTGAGCCGCGTCTCTAGCTCCGCCCCGCCCCGGCCCAGGGCTCATCCGCTGGGGCGAGACAGGCTTTGCCTGTGGTGGCCAGGGACAGCGGCATCCGTGGGTTCCAGGTGGGACGAGATCCCGGAACTGTAGAGGTGGGACCTTTGAGTATTGGAAACAGTTTGCAGCTTGTCCTTCTGGTTCTGCTATCCCGGCTCTGGCCTCCGACAACTCCGCTCCGTGCCGGTCCTAGTGCCCGCCCCTCAGGTCCCAGCCCTCCTGTACCCCAGAGATCGCTCATTTTGAAGGTTGCTGGCCATAGTGACTCATTTGGTATAACTGCTGGTTCCCATGACAACCAAATACCTCAAGAGCCACAGGCTGAACCAGAGCAGCTCCCCATAATCCTGCCCACTTCAATAGGGAATTTCGCGCCACCCAAGAGTGATTCCAGCTGCCACTACTCCCCCCTCCCCGTGGGAACATCCCCCCGGTGGAGACTGCTGGGGATAGAGACGGCCACCTGCCTCGCCTTGAGGTCTAGTGGTGGAAAAGGGGTACACAATTGGAGATCCCCCTATCAACCAGTTTCACGCGGAGACACACATCAGAAGGGCAGCCACACGTGGCTAGATGAGCAACCTCTGAGCTGTGTAAAATTTTCCCAACTCAGCTCTCACACTGCAGCCAAAGGAAATTGTGTTTCTACCAGAACCTCAGGAAGAGCATGGTCAAAGTAACCCCTATGATCTACAAGACCCTCCCAAAGCACAGGGCTTTCGCATACCCCAACTGGGGAATCAGAGTCTGCTACGGACATAACAGAATACCTAGCTAATAGAGAGCGGAGGACTCATATTCTCAAGTACAATCCATTAGCTCAGAGCCCACGCTGGGAGGTCATTCTCACCACACTCCACTGGGAAGAGGAGAAGACCACAGGTCAGAGTTAACTCAAGATCCAACAAACTTGCTAAAATACACCTAAGGCAATACAGGCCACTACTTCTCTCCCTGGCTTTGCCAAGGAAAAATAATTGTGGCCTGGTGACAGGGCCATAAACTAGCTCTAACACCCCAGCTCTCGACCAAGAGTCCAGATGAGAAAAAACCAGCGAAAGAACTCAGGGAACATGAAAAATCAGAGTGAAAAGTCACCCCCAAAAGAAATTATCAGTTCCTCAGCAATGGATACCAACCCAAATGAAATGGGTAGAATGACAGAAGAGGAATTTCGTTTATGGATTATAAGAAAGCTCAATGAAATTCAAGAGAAAATTGAATCCCAGCACAAAGAAACCACAAGAAAAATGCAAGAAATGAATGAAAAATTCTCCAAAGAAATAGAAATATTACGGAAAAATCCAATAGAAATCCTAGAAATGAAAGAAGCATTCAAGGATCTACAAAACACAGTGGAAAGCCTTAAGAATAGGCTGGACCATGCAGAGGAAAGAATTTCAGAGCTAGAAGACAGCTCCTATGCGCTAAATAAATCAGCTGAAGAGAAAGAACACAAAAACAAGAGACAGGAAAAAAGCATACAAGAAATGTGGGATTATGTAAAGAGGCCAAACATAAGGATAATAGGTATCCCAGAGGGAGAGGAAGAAAATTTGCATGGGCTGGAAAATTTATTTGAAGGAATAATAGAGGAAAATTTCCATGGCTTAGCCAGAAATCTCGACATCCAAGTACAAGAAGCACACAGGACTCCTGGGAGAGTCAACGTGAAAAGGCATTCACCACGCCACATAATTATTAGACTGACCAAAGTAAACACAAAAGAGGCACTCCTCAGAGCTGTAAGACAAAAAAAGGAGGTAACCTACAAAGGGAAACCCATCAGATTAACTGCAGATTTCTCAACTGAAACCTTACAAGCCTGAAGGGAATGGGGAGACATCATCAATCTCCTAAAACAAAACAAAGGTCAACCCAGAATTCTGTATCCTGCCAAACTAAGCTTCTTATATGAGGGAGAAATAAAGACCTTTCCAGATAAGCAATCACTGATAGAATTTGCGAAATCCAGACCGGCCTTGCAAGAAATGCTTAGACCTGCATTATACACTAACCAGTGCAACAGACACCCACCTATGTAAAATTACGCAAAGGCTAAAACCCCAGAAACCAGATTCCACAATGACGCAAGAGGTAAAACAAAAGATACCACCCAACAGAATAATCAGAAATTTACCCCAAATATCAATTCTCTCAATAAATGTAAATGGCTTGAACTGCCCATTGAAGAGACATAGGCTGGCTGAATGGATTAAAAAATACAAACCAAGTATCTGTTGTCTTCAGGAAACACACCTCACACACAAAGACGCATTCAGACTCAAGGTGAAAGGATGGAATACAATTTTTCAGGCTAATGGAAACCAAAAGAAATCTGGAGTAGCCATCCTCATTTCAGATGACATCAACTTTAAAGCAATAAAAGTAAAGAAGGACAAAAATGGACACTATATAGTGGTGAAGGGAAAAATTTCACAAGAGGATTTAACAATCCTAAACATTTATGCACCCAACACAGGAGCACCCAGGTACATAAAGCAAATGCTGCTAGATCTAGACAACATAATAAGCAGGAATGCCATAATTGCAGGGGACTTCAACACCCCACTGACGGAACTGGACAGATCCTCCAAACAAAAAGTAAATAGAGAAATAAAAGACCTAAACAGGACTCTAGAACATTTGGGCCTAACAGATATCTACAGAACACTCCACCCAAATAACACTGAATATACATTCTTCTCATCAGCTCATGGAACTTTCTCTAAAATTGACCACATCCTAGGCCACAAAACAGATCTAAACAAATTCAAAAAAATAGAAATCATACCATGTATCTTTTCAGACCACAGCGGAATAAAATTAGATATCAATTCCAACAGAAACTCACATCTTCCTCCAAAAACTTGGAAACTAAACAATCTATTGATGAATGAGTATTGGGTCAAAGGGAGATTCAAAATGAAATCAACATATTCTTCGATCTCAACGATAATGGGGACACAAGTTATCAAAATCTGTGGGATACAGCAAAAGCAGTCTTGAGAGGAAATTGTATCGCCCTACATTCCCACATCCAAAAGACAGAAAAGTCACAAATCATAAACTAATGAATCATCTTAAGGAAATGGAAAAGGAAGAGCAAAGCAATCCTAAAAACAGCAGAAGAAAAGAATAACCAAATTAGAGCAGAATTAAATGAAATCGAGAACAAAAGAACAATACAGAAGATCAATGAAACGAAAAGCTGGTTCTTTGAAAAGATAAACAAAATAGACAGGCCACTTGCCAGGTTGACCAGAAGCAGAAAGGAAAGGACTCTAATAAGCTCAATTAGAAATGAAAAAGGAGAAGTCACAACTGATACCATGGAAATACAAAACATCATCTTGAATACTACAAAAATCTCTATGCCCACAAACACGAAAACGTGGAGGAAATGGACAAATTCTTAGAAACACACTACCTCCCTAGGCTCAACCAGGAAGAAACTGAATTTCTAAACAGACCAATATCAAGCACCGAAATTGAAGCAGTAATTAAAAATCTACCCACAAAAAAAAGTCCCGGACCAGATGGGTTCACACCTGAATTCTACCAAGCCTACAAAGAAGAACTGGTGCCTATACTGCAGAAATTATTTGAAAATATCCAGAAGGATGGAATCCTCCCAAACTCATTCTACGAAGCCAATATCACCTTGATACCAAAGCCAGGAAAGGACACAACAAAAAAGAAAACTACAGACCAATATCCCTTATGAATATAGATGCAAAAATTCTCAATAAAATCCTTGCAAACCGAATTCAAATGTACATCAAAAAAATAATCCATCACGATCAGGTGGGCTTTATTCCCGAGATGCAGGGATGGTTCAACGTACGCAAATCTATAAATGTAATTCACCATATAAATAAAAGCAAGAACAAAGATTATATGATCCTTTCAATAGATGCAGAAAAGGCTTTTGACAAAATCCAACACCCTTTTATGATAAGAACTCTTAACAATATAGGCATAGATGGCTCATTCCTAGAAACTATTAAAGCCATATACGATAAACCCACAGCCAATATCATACTGAATGGGGAAAAATTGAAGGCATTCCCCCTTAAAACTGGCACCAGACAAGGGTGTCCACTATCTCCACTTCTTTTCAACATAGTGCTGGAAGTCCTGGCCACAGCAATTAGACAAGACAGAGGAATCAGGGGCGTCCAGATAGGGGCAGAAGAGGTCAAACTTTCACTATTCGCAGACGATATGATATTATACATAGAAAACCCCAAGGATTCAACCAAGAGATTACTGGAATTGATAAATGAATTCAGCAAAGTCTCAGGATACAAAATTAATACACACAAATCCATAGCCTTCATATATGCTAATAACAATCAAGCCGAGAAACAAATTAAAGATGCTATACCTTTTGCAATAGCAACAAAGAAAATTAAATATTTAGGAATATATCTAACTAAGGAGATCAAAGACCTATATAGAGAGAATTATGAAACACTGAGAAAGGAAATTGCAGAGGATGTAAATAGATGGAAAACCTTACCATGCTCTTGGATAGGCAGAGTCAACATAGTAAAAATGGCTTTGCTACCTAAATTAATTTACAGAATCAATGCAATCCCTATCAAAATACCAACATCATTTTTTGCCGATCTAGAAAAAATAATTCTACGCTTCGTGTGGAACCAGAGAAGACCCCGTCTAGCCAAAGCAATCTTAAGCAAAAAGAACAAATTGGGAGGCATCTGTCTACCAGACTTCAAACTATACTACAAGGCTATAGTAACCAAACTGCATGGTATTGGCACAAGAACAGACATGTAGACCAATGGAACAGGACTGAGAACCCAAATATAAAACCAACCTCATACAGTCACCTGATCTTTGACAAATTCCAGAAAAACGTACACTGGGGAAAAGATTCCCTATTCAACAAATGGTGCTGGGAAAATTGGATGGCCATATGTAGAAGACTGAAAGTGGACCCACACCTCTCACCTCTCACAAAAATCAATTCACAATGGATAACAGATCTAAACCTAAGACATGAAACCATAAGAATTCTCGAAGAAAATGTTGGAAAAACTCTTATGGACATTGGCCTAGGCAAAGAATTTATGAAGAAGACCCCCAAAGCAATCACAGCAGCAACAAAAATAAATACATGGGACCTGATTCACAGCAGCACAAAAGCTTCTGCACAGCCAAGGAAACTATCACTAGAGTGAACAGACAACCTACAGAATGGGAGAAATATTTGCATGCTACACCTCTGATAAAGGGCTTATAACCAGAATCTATACAGAACTTAGGAAAATCAACAAGAAAAATCAAACAACCCTATTAAAAAATGGGCAAAGGACATGAACAAAAACTTTTCCAAAGAAGACAGAATGATGGCCAGCAAACATATAAAAAAGTGCTCAACTTCTCTAATCATCAGGAAATGCAAATCAAAACCACAATGAGATATCACTTAACTCCAGTGAGATTGGCTCATATCAAAAAATCCCCAAATAACAAATGTTGGCGGGGATGTGGACAGGTAGGAACACTCATACACTGCTGGTGGGACTGCAAATTAGTACAACCTCTATGGAAAAGAATATGGAGATATCTCAAAGAATTAAAAGTAGAATTACCATTTGACCCAGCAATCCCACTACTGGGTATTTATCCAAAAGAAAAAAGACATTTTATAATAAAGACATCTGCTCTCGAATGTTCATAGCAGCACAATTCACAATTGCAAAGTTGTGGAAACAACCCAGGTGCCCATCAATACACGAGTGGATCAATAAAATGTGGTATATGTATACCATGGAGTATTACTCAGCAATAAGGAACAATAGTGAATTAACACATCTGGTATTATCCTGGTCGGAGCTAGAACCCATTCTTCGAAGCGAAGTGTCACAGGATTGGAAAAACAAGCATCACTGGTACTCACCATCAAACTGGTACTAACTGATGAACACTTACATCACACAGGGCAATAACATTCATCAGAGGGCGGGAGGGGGGTGGAAGGGATGGGAAAAACTCTCACTGAATGGATGTGGGGAGCACAGTTTGGGAGACGACCACGATTGTGGCTCTGACACGGGCAGAACAGGGGCAATGTGTATGGCCAAAATGTTGTACCCCCATGATATTCTGAAATTAAAAAAATAAATAAATAAATAAAAAAAAAAAAAGAAAGGGGTCCTGTCCAAGTTACCAGTCCTCTCACAAGGTCAAAACCAATGGCCAGTTTTCAGGGCTAAATTAATGACCTCTCAGAAACAGTGGTCACTTGACTGTCTCCCCATCTTCAAACATTCTTTTTTCTTTTACTTAACCTCTAGAACATTGTATTCTTGATGTTTTGTTTCTCACCTCATTGGCTGTTTCTTCTCAGCCTCCTTTGCTGGACCCTCCTTGTCTGCCCTCTAAATGTTGGAATGCACAGCATGTCAAAGCTGGGTTTTCAGAACTCTGTTTCTTAACCTACACTCATCCTTTACCAGTTCTACAGCTTCAAAGGCCGCCTGTCCACTAACACAGGTAGACTGCGACAGCTGTCAAGTTCATATCTAGGTCTAATGTCTCACCAGGATTCCTGAACATCTTCTTACCTATCCACCATCTCCACTTGAACACCCAATAAACAGCCCAAACCTGACATGAGTAAGTCAGAACCCTTGCTCTCCACTCCCTTCCCTTCCCCTTCTCCCCGCATACCCCAAAATCACTCTTCTCTTTGTCTTCCTCATCTTGGCAAACATCACTACTGTTCACAAATTTCCTCAGACAGAAATACATAAAGGTATTTTGATTGTTGTAATATCTCATTACCAAAAACGCTTAAGATTGGTAAGTTCTACCTTCAGAATATATCCCCCAAGTTTGGCCATTTTTAAATGCTCCATGTCCCCTACCTCCATCTATGCTACAATTATTTGTTGCTGTTTTACTAACATAGCCTATGAAGTGGTCTCTCTGCCTCCATTCTTGCCCATTCCCCACTTTCTCTTTTTCATGTAGCAAAATTTTTGTTGTTGTTGTTTCTGTTTGAAATACTTTATACATACGAGAGACTATTGTAAGAATAATCTTAAAAAATAAATCAGGAAATCAATTGCCTTTTTCCAAAATTCATTATCGGTGTTCCACCACATGTAAAAAAACTCAAACATCTTGCTGTGGCCAAAGACCTCACACTTTCCTACCTCCCTTTCCTCAGTTTCACTGTAGCCATACAGGTCTCCTTCCTGCACAACAAACACACCAAACTCATTTCTGCCCCAGGTCCTTTGCATTTGTGGTTCCCAGGAAATCTTTTCCTCGAGATCTCCACATGGGTCACACCCTCACATATTCAGGGCTTTACTGACCTAAACCCTCTCCACAGCAGCCGGGCCTGACCACTCTTAAATATAGCCACCACCAGCACCACCACTGGCATTCTCCAGCCTTTTATAGAATTCGTTTTTTTAGAGCCTCTTCTATATATAAAATCATACTACATATACTTATTTGTTCTTTTCTGTCTCCTCATCTGCTCTCAAAAAGGCTTTGCTTGTTAATTTCTGTATGTTTAAGTCTGGAAATCTGGCTGCCATGTTGTCCATATTCAAAAAGTAAAGTCTCTATGAGTATCTGATGTGCACTGTGTGTGCAGGGGTAGGGCTTGGGTTAGAAAGTCCTCAGTATAAATCTCTCTGCTATTGCTTCAAAATACTTTAAACTCTGCTTTATAGTATGGCAGTTTTAGAACCAAAATAATAGTCTTTAACTATCCATTTTCATAGAATTGCATTGCAGTACCTGAACTGTGCAGCCACATATTTATAGACTACACTATATTCTCAGAGCCCAGCTGGCACTGATAGACCAAAGATAACAGGCAGTTGTCAAATGCTCACTTTGGAAAAACATCCAACAACAATTCTACTAATCAGTGTTCCCTCAGTAATGCACTTTCAATCAGCAAAGCATTTTCAAAATGTATTTATAATTTCCTAACCCATGGAATGAAGCATAAGTTATCCACGAAAACAATCATTGGAACTTCTGAAACCAGTTTGTAAGAACAGTTCTCTAAGGGTGAGTGCACCTGCAAGAGCTACTCTTGCTAGTCAATACCAAATGGGCAGCCCAGTTAAGGAGATGCTGGAGGGCTGGAAAATGCCTCTGTGGCTTTTTTCCACTCGTGTGTGAGAGTGGACTGACCTCCTGCTGTCTTGGATCATTAACCATTTAGTCAAAATTGATAAAAGTATAGAAGCAGGGATATTTTTGAGAGCAATTTCATAGGTTGAATATAAATTCACTGGGAGGCTAAATTATACCTAGCACTTTATGATTCATAAACACGGTTTTAATCTCAGGGAAGCAGGATTTAAAGATGACCATAGCTAAGAAAGCAAAGACTTACAGATCCCATGACATTCTGATTTGCTGTCAGAAGGATAGCATGGGCCTAAAGAAGAAGAAAAAAGAAAACTGCACACAAAGCATGTCAGTTTGTGTGTGGCACCGTCTGGAGAGGGAGCAGCAGATGTGTGCGTCACCAGGAGGTGCCATGGCTACGGTGCAGGGACACCTGCACATCCAGTGGTTCCAGTTATTATACAACCCACCCATGGTAATTATGACACCATGTGCTCTCCTATGTAGGTTTTCCTATATAGAGAACAAGCAGTCCTGGCCAGGAGGATCTTCTGGTCCTCTTATCTGTGCTTCTGGGAATAGAGCCTTTGCGCCCTGAGTGATCTTGAATCATCAGCCAAACTCTGCTCAAATCTGTTACTCTTACCAAAATTTGTTACTGGATCTGCTGAGCTAAGGAGCAGTCCACAAACCAGGGTAACATCTGTAAACTAATGAATTCCTTCCTGAGGGCTAGCTCTTCTTCAGAACCAATATCTCAACTCAAATACTTCTCCTTGCAATGTGGCACTGAGTTATAACCTAAGAATATGAAGGCGTTCAGTGAAATGTTTGTGATGTTGAAGGAGGTGACGGATCTGCAATTGCTGAATGAAATAAGAAATGACTGAAACAAGACAAGACTGGGGTGGATAAGCACAATGGACACTACTCAACCTTAAAGGGGAGAAATTCTGTCATTTGTGATAACATGGATGGGGTTGGAAAACATGCCAGATGAAATAAACCAAACATGGATAGACAAATACCACACATTATCACTCATATGTGGAATCTAAAACAATCGAACTGATGGAAGCAGAGAGTAGAATGGTGGTTACCAGAGGCTGGGGGTGGAGGGATTGGGAAGATGATGGTCAAAGGGTACAAGGCCTCCGTTAGATAGCAGGAATGTGTTTGATGTTTTGTTTTGAGATACAGAACACAGTGTAGTGAATATAGCTAAAAATTCAGTACTGTACATTTTAATATCACTGAGAGAATAAATCTCAAATGTTCTCATGACAAAAAACGTCTAAGGTGATGGATAGATTGATTAGCTTGAGTTAATCATTCCACATTGTATTCAAAAATCATAACATTGCTTTCTACCCCATAAATATATACAACTACAATATGTCAATATATAATTACAAAGAAAAATAAATGAAAGACAAAATTCTATGTTGAGGTTATATAAATAACACTGTAAACATATAAACAAAATAACTTTTCTACAAGAATTTTAAATCTAAATTTTTAAAAAATTGACAAGGAAAAGGAATAATTTATATATATATATAGTATATATACAGACACACACATATATATAGTAAAGGACACATATATACACAATTATATATATATCTATATTTCACAATTAGTCTATAATGCATAACGGCCCTTTTTCGAGTTATTGTAAAATTCCATAGACATTTGTTGAACTGAATCAATCGAACCAAATATTTATGATACCTGAAAAAAAAAAAAAACCAGGATACAAATCACTCAAGGAGTAATGCAAATAGGTTGGGGGCATTTTGAAAGTCCAGAGTACAGCACAGCGTGCTGAGAAATGACTCCAACTGATGGCTTCTTGACCTATTGATGCCTTCAGACTAAATAAATCTGAGACATTGGGAAATAAGCCAATTCTATCCTGTCTTAATTTTCACTGCAGGAGATGTCGTCTATAATTTTCACAATGTTATTTCAAGCTATTCCTTAGCCTAGAAGTGCCTCAAACCTTGTAGGTGTTTTTTTTATACATACTTTGAAACAATGGTGTTTTACATAACCATCTTCCTTTCCCTGTCACTTAAAGCATACTCAGTTTTAGGTGAAAGATGTCAATCTCTTCATGTGATTCACTTCTTGTTCTATTTAATTTCTTCTTTTATTGTTCTCATCTTTCTCCCCTGCCTGCACCACTGAGCACACTGTTACACAGCAACTCTTTGCCTTTGACTTGGGAGGCGGGAGAAGCACGTCCTCGCCCTCTCCTCTGGGAGTGGAAGAATCAGCTCTTAAGTGAGCCAGGAATTCGAGGGAACTTTTGTCTGGTTATAGCGGAAAACACTAGACTAAGAATCAGGTGGTGAGCGCCAGGGTCTGGCTCTTCCGTATTCCATCGTGTGACCTTGTATAAATTGCTTCATCTGTTTATACTTTACTATCTTCATTGGTAAAACAGAGGTAACAATGAATAACAGATCTAGCTACATTACAGGGTGACTGTGAAGATCAAGTGAGGGGAAAAAAAGGGAATACACTGGAGCCTACCAAAAAAATTACTTGATCCAAATGCCACTATGAAAAAACAGTCTCTGTACAATATAAATGATCGGTGGATCCTATGATCCCCATCATATTCAATTCAGCACAACAAAACTTGGGAAGGACATTGGGGTTGGAATAGGATGTAACCTGGATTAAATAAGGGCAAACACTAAATTCATAAAATTAGACTCAACCATTCAACTAGATTGTGTTACCAAAATAACAGACAACAGCTTATAATGTATAAGTTTCATACCAAGCCCTTTGGGCAGAAATTATGGGCTTTGCAATATCAAGTTAGAAAGTGCACCATTCAGGGCATAAGCCTGAGTTATGTTTTCCCTTTATGTATATAAGCTGCCCCTAATAATGGGAAGACGGGAGCTTTTTTTACTGATTTATAAGAATACATATAGTGATAGTAATAAGACTAGTTAACATTACTGGTCAGTGACATTAAAATTCCAGACACTATGCTAAGGATTCAAGAGACACAATTTTGGGAGATATATGCCTCCTGGACAGACATAGATAAATTATGAACAAATTGAAATAATAACATAACATTTGAAAGAAAGTAATATGACTTCAAGTAACTCATTTTTTTCTATTCCTACTAAATTAAAATTTATTCTTCTATAAAGATAGTTCATGGGATCCCTTTTCCAATATCCAATGTGGAGTTCTCCTATTAGGCAGGGTTTCTAACCAAGGTAGGTATGAAAGGAAATACATGGGCCTAAACCCCCATATGGAGACAAAATCTCTAGAAATAGAGCTCAATATGAGTATTTTTTCTGATGCATATAAAAGTTGGAGTAACAACTTATGCCGGATGAAGAAGATTCAATAGATTCCATCACTTCTTCCTCTGTGCTGTGTCTAGAGGTTGTAATGCAACCTATTTTTTCATTTACCAGACATGACAGTCAGAGTCATTTCAGGAAACAGACCCTGTGTAAGTATGTTATCAGGAAGGCATTTAATGCAGGGGAAAAGGTGCCTTTTAAGGACATCAGAAAGACTGAAAGAGTGAGCTTTACTCTGGACCTCCTGGGGGACCCCCAGAACCCCAGAGAACTGCACACTGCTGCTCTGTAGTGAGGGTGTCAGCTGCTCCTGAATACAAATCCCCTGCCCAAGCCATGATCCAAGAAGTAGCTACCAACACTTACATAACTTCTGGTGACAGGACACTGAAACTCTAAATTTGCTACGCAGGAAACTAGAGGCAATAGCAGAGGAAAACACCATGACATGACTTTATTAATAACTAAAACCACAAAGAGCAGATATAATATAGGCATACCTCGGAGATATCACAGGTCATGTTCCAGACCTCCACAATAAAGTGAGTATCGCAACAAAATGAGTCACACAAATTTTTTGGTTTCCCAGTGCCTATAAAAGTTATGTTTATACTATACTGTAGTCCATTAAGTGTGCAGTAACATTATGTCTAAAAAAACAATGTACATATCTTAATTAAAAAAATACTTTATGGCTAAAAAATGCTAACAAAGTGAGGACATATAGTTGGCAAAATGGTGCTGATAGATTTGCTTGACATAGGGTTGCTGCAAAACCTTCAATTTGTAAAAAAAATGAGATATTTGTAAAGCACAACAAAAAGGAGCACAAAAAATGACATATGCCTATATAGTGTTGGCTTCAATTTCCTCTTCCAAGTCTCAAATAAAATGCAGCTAATTGATGTATTCAGAATCTCAGCTGCAAGGGAGTCATAAAAAGGTAACGTTTAGTTTTCAAACTCTGCAGCAGAGGGTGTGCTAGAGAGGGATAAGTGCTGATCAACCATATTCACAAGTCCACGTTTGGCTATTTGGCATTCAAAAGAATCTTTCTACCTACACCTAAAACCCACATAGGGAGTGATGTCAGGGAAGATGGCAGAGGAGGGAGCACTAGGAATCTAACTGTCCACCTAGACAGCAGCTGCACTGCCAAAAACTCTCTGAAGTAGCTATTTTGAACCTCTGTGTTATATCAATATCTGAATGCTTGCAGCTTCCAGGGGAAGTCTTGGTTGATTAACTGTGGGGAATTTTTAGCCAATTTTAGCAACTATCCATTCCCCACACCCTGGCACTGTGGCAGGCAGATGGGCCCATGATTTTGGTGTAGCGTTGGAGCCAGGGTGAGAATTAAGGACCTTGCTCTCCAAATGTTGGGGCTTTGTGCTCTGACTGCTGATAGCTGTGTCTGATTGCTAAGGTGCAGGCAGAGCAGCTGGCTGTCATTGTTTCACCCCAGCTGCTGGGGGTTTTGAGGGGATTTACATGGACAGCACTTCTTTTTTCTTCCTTTTTTCTCTTTTTCCCCTTTTGGTAGCCAGACGTGTCAGGATCAGGACATTCAAAAGCAGCAGTGTATATGGTGGCATTTGTAAAGCCACCTCACATGCCCAGGGAAATATTCAGGCTCAGAAAAGACCTGAGAAGGCCTTAAGCTTTCACCTCAGGGTGATCCTCAGAATACAGACACCTTCAACAATTAAAAGAAAAATTTTTGAAAAAGACCTTGGCAAAGGGAAGAATCCAATTCCCAGAGTTACCACATGATAAGAATCAAATGTAGTTTCAACAACAACAACAAAAATCACAAGGCAGACAAAAATGCAGAAAAGCATGGCTCATGTAAGTAACAATATAAATCAACAGAAATGCCCCATGATGAAGCCCACATGTCAGACTTATTGGACAAAGATTTTAAAACTGTCTTAAGGATTCTCAAAGAGCTCAAGAAAGACATAGACAAAGACCGGAAAAGATGTATGAACAAAATATGAATAAGAATAAAGAGATAGAAATTATTTAAAGGAGCTAAAAATAAATTTGGAAGCATAAAAGTACAATAACTGACACGAAATATTTACCAGAAGGATTCAAAAGAAGATTTGAGCAGGAAAAAGAAAGAATAACATGAAGAGAGAATGATTAAAATTATTGAGTCTGGAGAACATAAAGAAAAACAATGAAAAAAGTGAATGGAGTATAAAGGACATTTGGGACACCATCAAGAGGACCAACATATGCATTGTGGGAGTGCCAGAAGGAGAAGAGAGAAGAAAGGGGAAGAGAGAATATTTAAAGAAATAATGGCTGAAAATGCCCCAAATGTGATTAAAGACATGAATCTACAAATCCAAGCAGCTAAATTATCTCCAAGTTGGATAAACTCAAGAAGACCCATACTGAGACATATTATAACCAAACTGTCAAAAGTCTGAAAAAAAGAGAGAACCCATTCCTAAGCATTTTATGTTTTATGTTATTGCAAATGGATTGTTTTCGGGATGTCTTTTTTAGCTAGGTCATTATTTGTGTATAAAAATGCTATGATTTTTTGTATGTTTATTTTGTATCCTGCAAATTTACTGAATTCTTTTATTAGTCCTAACAGTTTTTTGTGGAATTTTTGGTGATTTTTACATTTAGGACCATGTCATCTGCAAATAGGGATAATTTTACTTATTCCTTTTCTATTGGGATGCCTTTTATTTCTTCTTCTTGTCTTATTTCTCTTGCTAGTAATTCCAGTACTGTGTTGAATAGAAGTGGTGAGAGTGAGCATCATTGCCTTTTACCAGATAGTGGAAAAGCTTTTAGTTTTTTTCCTTAGATTATGATTAGTTGTGGGTTTTTTATAAATGGCCTTTATTATATTGAGGAACTTTCTATATCTAAACAGTTGAGAGTTTTTCTTAAAAAAAGATGTTGGACTTTGTCAAATGCTTTTTCCACATCAACTGAGATGATCACGTGGTTTTTCTCTTTCATCCTGTTAATGTGATGTGCCACACTGATTGATATGTATACATTAAACCAGACTTGTATGCCAAGGATAAATTCCAGTTTGTCTTGATGTATAATCTTTTTGATGTGTTGTTGAATTTAGTTCGTTAGTAATATTTTATTAGGGATTTTTGCATCCGTTTTCATCAGAGAAATTAGCCTATAGTTTTCTTACTTTATGATATCTTTATCTGGTGTAGGTATTAAGGTAATTCTGGCCTCATAAAATGTGTTTGGAAGTATTTCTTCTAGCTCTATTTTTTGGAAGAGTTTAAGAATATTTGGTATTAATTCTTCTTTGACTGTTTTGTAGAATTCAGCTGTGAAGCCATCTGTGCTTTGTTTTTGTTGGTAGGTTTTTGATTACTTCTTCAATCTCTTTATTTGTTATTGGTCTGTTCAGGCTTTCTATTGCTTCCTGACTCAATTTTGGTAGGTTGTATTTTTATAGGAATTTTTCCATTTCCTCTGGGTTATACAATTTGTTGGTATATAATTGTTCATAATTTTCCCTGATAACCCTTTTTGTTTTTGAAGTGCCTGTTTCTCCACTTTTATTTGATTTTATTCATTAGAGCCTTCTTTTTTTTAAAAATTTGACTAAAGGTTTCTCAATTTTATTTTTTCAAAAAGTCAACTCAATTTTATTGTTTTTTCTATGGTCTTTCTGTTCTCTATTTGATTTATTTCTTGAGATATAGTGCTAAACAAATTATTTGGGATCTTTCTTCTTTTTCAATAAAGGTTTTTATTGCCATAAACTTTCCTCTTAGAACTGCTTTTGCTGTATCCCATGTTTCACAATGTTTTCCTTTTTGTTTGTATCAGAATGATTTTTTATTTCCCTTTTATTTTCTTCTTTGATCCATTGGTCAGGAATTCATTGTTTAATTTCCGAATATTTTCAAATTTTCAAATTTTCCTTGTCTTACTGATTGCTAGTTTCATACTACTGTGGTCAGAAAACATACTGAATATGATTTTCATCTTCTTAAATATGTTAAAACTTGTTTTGTTGCCTAATACGTGATATAGCTTGGATAATGTCCCATGACAGCTTGAGAATAATGTGTATTCTACTCTCCTTGGTGGAATGTTTTACACATGTCTGTTAGATCCATTGGTTTATAGTGTTGTTAACAAAATCAAAACTAAACAAGTGAGAGACTACAGCAAACTACAAAGCTCTGCACAGCAAGAGAAACAGTCAACACAGTGAAAAGGCAATTTATGTAATGAGAGAAAACATTTGCAAATCATTTATTTGATAAAGAGTTAATATCCAAATATATAAGGAACTCCTATGACTCAAAAAAAGAACAAACAGAACTAACAAATAGCCCTATTTAAAAATGGACAAGCTCTGTGGAAAACAGTATGGAGATTCCTCAAAGAACTAAAAGTAGACCTATCATTTAATCCAGCAATCCCACTACTAGGTATTTACTCAAAGGAAAAAAAGTTATTTTATCAAAAAGACACTTGCACTCGAATGTTTATTGCAGCACAATTCACAATTGCAAAGATGTGGAATCAGCTCAAGTACCCATCAATTTATGAGTGGATTAATAAAATGTGGTATTAATACCTTTTGCAACAATCTGGATGGAACTGGAGACCATTCTTCTAAGCCAAGTATTGTAAGAATGGAAAAACAAACATCACATGTACTCACTATTAAATTGGAACTACCGATCAGCACCCATGTGCACAGATGGAGGTAAAATGCAGCAGAAATCAAGCAGGTGGTAAGGGGGAGGAGGAGATGGGTGAAATCATACCTAACGGGTACAATGTACACCAACTGGGTGATGGGCACACTTATAACTTGGACTCGAGCAGTACAAAAGCAATCCATGTAACCAAAACATTTGTACCCCTGTAATATTCTGAAATTTTTAAAAATTTAAAAATTAAAAAAGAAAATAAAAAAGGACAATTGCCTTCAATCAACATTTCTTCAAAGAAGACATACAAATGCCCACTACGGATATGAAAAAGTGCTAAACACTACTAATTATCAGAGAAATGCAAAGCAAAATCACAACAAGACATCATTTCATACTTATTAGGATGACTATAAAACAAACAAAAAACATAAAAGATAAAAGTGTTTGTGAGGTTGTAGATAAATTGGAACCCTTGTATACTGTTGGAAGGAATGTAAAATGGTGCCACTGTGAAAATGGTATAAAATTATTAAGAAAAATTAAAAATAGAACTATCATTATGATCTAGTAATCCTAATTCTGGGTACATATCAAAAAACTTATATCAGGATGTCAAAGAGATATCCACACTGCCATGTTGATTGTAGCATTATTCACAATAGCCAGTATATAGAATCAACCTAAGTGTCCATTAATGGATAAATGGATTAAAAATGTGAGATATAAATACAATGGACTGTTATCAAACCTTAAAAAAGCAAGAAACCCTACCATTTGTGACAACATAGATGAACCTGGAGGGCTTACACTAAGTGAAATAAGTTGGTCACAGAACAACAAATACTGCATGGTTCCAGTTACATGTGGTATCTAAAATAGTCAAACACACAGAAGCAGAAAATAGAATCGTGATTTCCAGAAGTTTAAAGGAGGGGAAATGGAAAGTTGTTTCTCAATGGCTGTAAAGTTTCAGGTGTGCAAGATAAATTAGTTCTAGACATCTCCTATATAACACGGTGCCTATAGTTAACAGTACAGTGTTATGCATTTAAAATTTTGTTAGGAAGATAGATTTAGTGTGAAGCAGTCTTACCACAAATAAAAGAGAAACAAGGAAACTTCTGGAAGCAGTGGATATATTTATCACCTTGACAGTGCTGAATGGTATCATGGGTGTTTACATATATCCAGACTCATTAAATTATATACATTAAACATGTGCAGGTTTTTTGTGTATAATTATACCTCAATAGAGCTTATTTTCAATAGGCCAGTCAATGGTGAAAAGGCAGTCTTTTCAAAAGATGGTGTTTTGAAAATTGTACATTCACATGCAAATGGATGTAATTGGACCATTACCATACACCATATACAAATATTAACTCAAAATGAATCAAATGCCTAAACCTAAGAGCTAAAAATATAAAACTCTTAGATGAAAATGCAGAGGAATATGTTCATGACATTGGACTTGGCAATGATTTTATGGATATTACACCAAAAGCACTAGCAACAAAAGAAGAAATAGATAAATTGTACTTCATCAAAATTAAGTATTTAATATTTTTGTGAATCAAAGGACACTGTTAAGGAAGTGAAAAAACAACACACATAAAGGGAGAATATATCTGCAAATCAGTATCTGATTATGAGTTAATATCCAGAATATATAAAGAATCCTACAACTCTGCAACAATGAAGCAAACAACCCAATTCAAACACTGGCAAAGGACTTAGATAGACATTGCTCCAAAGAAGATATACAAATGACTAATAAACACATGGAATATGCAAATGACCAACAAGTGCATGGAATAATGCTGAATATCAATAGTCAATATGGAAACGCAAATTGAACCCACAATAAAATACCACTTCACACCTACTAAGATAACGATGACAATAGTAATAATGATGATAATGTAAAAAATAACAAATGTTGATAAGGATGGGGAGAAATTGGAACCTTCATGAATTTCTGGTGGGAATATAAAATAGTGCAGCATGTATGGAAAATAGTTCGGTTGTTCGTCAAAAAGTTAAACATAGAACTACTATATGACTCAGCATTTCCACTCCTAGGTGTATATTCATGAGAATTGAAAGCAAGGACTCACACAAATATTTGTACACCATTGTTCATAGAAGCTTTATGTAGCCGAAAGGTAGAAACAACTCAAGCATCCACCAACACATGAAAGGATAAATAAAATGTGTATACATACAATCGAATAATATTTAGCCATAAAAAGGAAAGGAAAGAAATTTCATTCGCTACAACCTTGAAAATATTATGCTAAGTGATAGAAGGCAGATACAGAAGGGCAAAATGTTATATTATTTCACTTATGTGAAGTACTTATAATAGGCAAATCCAGAGGCAGAAAGCAGAATCAGAATAGAGACAACCAGAGGCAGGGAGGAGGCAGAATTGGAAGTTATTGTTTAGTGGGTACAGAGTTTATGTTGGGATGATGAAGAAGTTTTGGGTGTAGATAATCACGACACTTACACAACATTGTGAATGTATTTAATGCCATCAAATAGCACACTTACAAATGGTTTAAAAAATTATAGTATGTATATTTTACCACAATGAAAAATAGTGATAGCATCAACTTCATCACGCCACTGAACACAATGCAACTTTCCTTTTTAAAAATGAAAACATGACCTTCTCCCCAAAGTACTATTAGTCTTTGTGCCCTTTCTGGGTGATGTCTATTCCTTTTTTAGTTAATTCCAATTTGCAAATTAACATCATGTCACTTAACAGCTAAATTTTAAATAAATCACCACCAACATGCCTTATGTAAAATAGTGGCAAAATCAAAGAGAAGAAAAAACTTTTGTTGTCAGTAATAACTATGTACAGAATGTACCAAGCAGACCGTAGACTATTAACACCATCCTTGCTTCAGGTGGCCACAGCTGATGTTTAACGCTTCCTTTTTCCACCCTGCATTCCATGTGCCCTTTGCCCTCAGCCAGAAAGTAAGCCAGTCAGCATTTCTTCCCTGGTGAGCTACTAAGGCATCTGAGGCCTTCCTTAACAGGGTTGCCCTTGTTTTCCACCAACTTTTACTACCAACGGTGGCAGTATTAGGATGAATCCCAGAGGACACTCCAGGATCTAGATATACTCTTCTCATCACAAAGTCACATCTTATGTGCTTTGATTTTATAAATCTAGCCCCACACAACAGAGAAATCCACTTTTTTTTATTGGTTCAGGGCATTAGAATTCCAAATGGCAAATATCCCTTTCTAGAAAGGCATTACAGTTTCCCCTGGTGAAAGCATTCTATTCTTAGATACTAAAATCTCTAAACCAGTAGGAACTTAGTTCATGGATATGGAAAGAAAAAATTTTGCTTGGTGGTCATTAAGTGGCAGGTGCCATTTCACGTCCACCCTTTTGATCCAGAATTCTAGTATTCTGACTGTGGAAGGAGCTACAGCATATATTAATCACTGTTTCAGAGGATCATGTGGGATGGAGCCCTAATCTCTGAAGGTACCATCTCCCAGCACGTGACATAACTGAGTCTTGAATGTCCCATCCCATCATTCTGTAAGACCCCAGTACCTAAAAGAACAATGTACTTGGTAGCTGTGAAATCCCAGCCCCATCTCTTTTACCATAAGTCTGTAGGACATAAGTGATGATGTGCAGAATGCTGTGGTACAATTGCCATAATTCGAGTTACTTTTTCTATTGTGTGTCATGAACACTCAGATTGTCATTATTTAACGGGATATAAATCCTCACTGTGTTCATCCCATTTCTAGTTGGGTAACCATCCCAGAGACTCCTCACTCAAGATAGTGGATATGAACTGCTCTGGTAGCACATACTTTATTAATCAAGGTTTTGTGCCAGACACAAAATTTACTATAGTTGTTTAAAGCACTAAATGATTTGATATGTTTGTGTTCACAAAACCTTTGGAAGAGAGCAGTGACTGGGCTTTAGGCCGGGAAGGAAAGACTCTCAAAACTAACTCAGTCGGAGAACTCCTGCCTGTGCACTTTGGTGACGCCGGGCGCCCTGAGGCCACCATCAAGCTGACCAGTGGCAGAACACGCCGCGCTAACTGAAAGCCAAGGGTCCAAAGCAGGACTCGGAGCGCCGCGCCACGTTGCTGACAGACGCTCCTCGCTGGTGCGCGGGGACCTGGCGGCCGGCCCCGGGGACCTCGGTATGGTGACTTCCTCCGTGCCTGGCACAAGAAAGCCGGCAAGGGAACACGGCTGGAGAAGGGAGGAAGCAAAGGACAGGCACAAACGGAACCTGTCTCTGTAACCCTGCCCGGCGCCACAGACAGCAGAGGACGGCAGAGTGTGGCCCCTGCCATCCTCGCTGACGCTTCCGGGACCCCTGCTGCCGAGATAACCGGAGCAGGAGCCCTGCTTTGCGTGCCCTGGAGGAGAGGAACACGCTAGGGGAGGTAAGAACGGATTCCAGCTGCCAGCAGATCCTCTCCACACACCCCAGGCTGCAAACACAGGCTCTCATCTGTCACCCCGTGCTCAGGTATTGTAACGGCAAAAACCGGAGTCACGTTGCCGAAGGAAACACCGAGAGGTACACAAGGACGCAGAGAGATAAGGTTTATTAACGCAGGCGGGCTCAGAGGGTATCAGGGGATCTTCCGCCAAAATCTGAGCACCCCCGGTCAGGGGGACTTATCTTTTATACTTCAAGAGCAAGGAGGTGGTACAGAGCGGCCTATACCAGGAAGTGTGCACATACGGAAGTTACTGTAACTTACAAGGTAGCTGCTGCAAGGGGAGCTGTTTACGGGAGCATGAGCTGCAGGCGTTAGTCAATTTCAATTTCTTTCTTTATAACATCAGTTTCACAAACATTCCTGTGGGTGTGGCGACAAGCAGTCTTACAGAAGCCGATTAAGCAATTAACATACATAGGGTTACAGCTTGTCCGTTTCAGGGTAAAAGGTTTTTAGTGAATTTCTATTTTTCCCTCACAGTATATGAGCTTCTTCGCGGCAGTGCCGGTAAATTAAACAGAATTCTTGTTCTCTAGAAAGCACTCAGGGACCATTTCTTTAATTGAACTGATTAGGAGAAAATATTTACAAATGGGGAAATATATTTATAAAAATGATTTTTTTATACAAGAAAAGCAGCAAACGTGGTGAGGAAAGTTTTATACCATACCATATGCAGGACAGATGAGGAAATCAGTAATGCTTTGCCAAGAGGATAGTTTATTCAGTGAAATGATGACATAATAGCTTTTACATGCCTGAAAAATTTCCATGTGGAAGAGATTGTATATATTTAGGAGAAGTAGACAAAAATTGAAGCAGGACATGAATAGATGTTTTAGGAAGCAGGATTTCAGCTCAATTTGAGAAGTAGATTTAAAATTTCTAGAAAATTCAGGAAATACTGCCATGCGCTATCATGCGGTTCCTCTCCCGGATGGTGTGGGGAAGGTCAGATGGGAGGATTCTTGTTCTGTTCTTCTCAGGGAGACTGAACTACAGTAAAAATTTCCCAAAATGTTTCATCAAAATTGTTTCTTTGGCATGTTTCTATTTAGGGGGGAAAAAACAGGCTCCAAGATCAAATGTGTATATGAAATCCTTAATACCATTCATCTTTAGTGCAGGCTTCTCAGAGATTTGCACATGCTTATGAAGATTATGAATATAAAAACTCGATATATGGGAGAATGCTTTCAGAATTCATTTGTTAGTGTTTATTTTTATTGCAGACCCCCTCTACAAAAAAAAGAAAAAAAGAAAAAGAACTTTGCTAAATGCCTTTAGAAAAAAAAAAAAAACTATGAGACCTACTTTAGGGGGATTATGAGAAACATGAGCAGACATTACATCTTGTTTGCTTTTGTTTCCCTGCCTCATACTCCCATGTGTCTTCTGTGGTGCCAACAGCATGTGGAATGGACGAGGCAGGAAATGAGGGGGAAGAAAAGAGACAGGAAGAGGTAAGAAACGATAAGGGAAGGAAAAAGGAAAGAAAAACAACCAGGAGGGCAAAGGAAAGTTAAAAGGGAAGAAGAAGGGAGGACTGATAAACTCAGAAACAGGATTGGGTCTAGAATGCATAAATTCTCTTTTTCCCCAAACTTTTCACTTTTTATTGTGAAGTATATATCCCAGCAAAATGCAAAGAAAAAGTACCCCAGCAATTTAGAGGTCAAAGAAGTTGATCTCACTCAGGCTATCTCAGTGTGTGTTACAACCTCTTTGAGACGATGGGCGATATTCCTACCCAGCCATGCTACGCACGCCCCACGGGCAGAGTGGGTCTGGAGACTACTTTTCCAATCCCTAATGGCCTCCGTGCTCCCTGTTCCCAACAGCTCTCAAGATTAGGAGATCACTGTCCTAAAGGAAGGATTTGTTACAACAGTTAACTACCTAGAAGCTTTGAAAGCAAGACACTGCTCAGGGCGACTCAGGAGAGTGGCACTTTAGTAATGCACTTAAGAATAGGCTGTATTGCAATATGATACACTTCATGTCACTCGGGGAAAAAAAATCAGTCTTGAAGAAAAGCATGTTATTTTTTAGGCAGTTATTTTTCCAGCAACCAGTATAATGAATATCACAAAGAATTAGAAACACTGACACTAAAAATCATTAGATTTCTACACAGATGAGGGATTTGCATAAATCCCATTTGGTGCCAAATAAGCAAAAGAGTATTGATGCTGCTTTCTGAAGACAGAAGGGATTCAAATAATTTATTTTGTGCATGCAAACCCAGGAGATCAGCTTGCAGTTGCTAAATACAATGTTGAAAAACTGGCAGATACAACATTCATGAGGTGACAAAACTCTGCATGTATACCAAACCTCCACTGATGCTTCTTGGTTTTCATCAGTAAATGAGTAAAATCAGAAGTTGTTTAGATGGACAGGAAAGAGTTGGGTGTATGCACATACTGCCTTGGGGATTTGTGCAAATACATTATTTCACAGGTAAAGGTTCAATTATAAGCTTAATTTCTAATTGATGCCACTTTACTCTGCAGGGAAAAATGCTCATTATGTGAAGTGTTTCACAGCCTGCTAGGAAATGTGGATATAAAGAATGCTTATGCCTGTGCCTCCCTCATCCTAACAGATACGTCAAGCCATCTCCTGGCACCAGCTCTTCATTCATTATTACTTTAATATCCTGAGCTTGCTTATTATGCCACAGGTAAGCATTTGCAATGTTTGCGTATCAACAGCCTATTTGAAATGTAATCACTTCACTGGCTAAAACTCTGGGTCACAAGATTAAAGTGGATGAAGGCGCAAGAAGGAAGAAAGGTGAGAAGATTTTCCACATGCCCATTTCACAATTGAAGGTCCATCGTGCCTGGTATTTTGAGATGCTAGTGAATGCAGGAAAAGCTGCCCTCACCTGCTGTGGAGGAAATAAGCCAAAATAGAACACCTCCGTATTTGACATAGGTCAGACATTTCAAGCTACTTCTTTTAAAACAAATGCAATAAAATCTACATGTTTAATCTCAAAAATGTTTGGGACCTATGAGTCAAAATGCCAAATATCTAGAAAATTATTGTGTAAAATTCCATTCTTTGTGCAAACATTGCCTGGTTTTCTCCCTGTCCTCCTCTCAGTTTTAAATATGAGCAAACTGAAACCATTGAGCAAGCGTGTGTTTCCCAAGGTCACTTAGAAAGATAATCAAAGTATCGGTCCTGCTTCCCACCTTGTGTTATTGAAGAGGGTGTGAATGAAAGACTTTTCTGAATGTTAGGAAAAATAAGTGGTGTAGTGTGAAGATTAGGTAAGCGTGGAGTTTGATGATAGAGTCCAACAAAAGGACATGACTGGAGGAAAGAAAGAGTTTCCAGAAAAACTTAGGAAAATAATCCATAGAATGTGGGCACTGGTTGGCTGTGGAGCCAGTAAGAGTCACACATTTCTAAGTCATCTCGATTTCCAGCCTGGACATAATGCCTGGGTTCCCATTGACTTACCCTTGAGGAGCTAATCTGGCTATGGCATAGGCCTCGTGTGCTTTCATTTGCAATTCTATTCATAAGCAGGAAAACTGTTCTCCTGGCTTTTGCATGCTATCTGCCCTTCATGATCTGTGTTTTAATTTAAATTGGAATTCTTGATTCTCTCATTGCAGGCCTGAAATTCTGACTCCCATTCTTGAGACAAAACTTCATAAGGTGTTTCCAGTAGAAACTTTAAAGCATTCTTCATCTCCAAAATGCTGGTCATTGTCATCGGTTAAAGAAAAAACTATGAAGACCTTTCTGTCACCCACTTGTCTCTGACACGTCCCTCAATCTGTAAAAACATGCTTTTCTTGATTCAATATCTATGAAACTACTGTAGAGCTTAATCTCCATGGAAAATAATTTCTCATTACAAGCGTTCAATTTTCTGCCTACACAAGTGAATACTTTTGCAAGTATAACCAACAAAAGGCCTAATTATGGCATTCCTAGGGAAAGCAAAACAGAGCCATAAAGATCCCTCTGAGAGGGGTACCCTCCCCGTGCTAGTGCAAGAAAACAGCCCTTATCACCAGAGACGGGGCATCGTGGGCTGCGATGGATCTGAATAAATACACTTAATGAAGCAACCCTTATCTTCCACTAGTTTTACACCCCCTTTATATATATATATTAGTGACTCCCCTAGAAATATACTTCCCTTAGCCAGAATTTCTTTGTCTTGTCATTTCTTCCCAAAAGTATAAAAAGTATAAAAGCATCTCGCTTTGGCCACTTCTTCAGACTTCATTCTCTTGCAAAGATCCCCATGTATTAATACATGTAAAACTAATAAAATTTGTATGCTTTTCTCTTGTTAATCTGCCTGGTGTCAGTTTGGTTTCTACATCCAGCCAAGGAGCCCACATAAGAGCTAAGTGGGTGGGTGGGGGTCGGAGGTGATCTCTGCCCCCCCCCAACAACACCCCTGGGGAAGGGAATCACCGTTGAGCTTGTCACTTATAGGAGTCCTGAAAGCCCTGAGTCATGCCGTCTTCCTCAACTCTGGCCTCCAGAAAGACCTGATCATTTTATGTCTTAAATACCTTATAACTGCCCAAATTTAGGCCCTCTCCACTTCTCTCCTGGGTTACTTATTCTGTGTTCCTGCCTCCAATCTTCTACATGCTACCGATTTGTCATAAAATATCAAGCTGGTTAAGTCACTCCTTATTTAAAATGTTTGAATTTTATTCCGCTTTCCTCAGAGTAAATCTGAACTCATGATCACAGATCCTGAAGCCCGTGGTGACCGGCTGCCTGTTTCCTCTCCGGCCCATAGGCTCCTGCCACTACACCTCCTCCTACTACTGCTCCCACGTACAGGGGGATCCCCTTCCTTACTGGAAGGTCTCTCCCAGGCATTCTTTTATTTCTTTAAACTTTCTTAACAGTTCATTAAAAGATGATTCACATACCACAAAATTAACCCATTCAAAGTATACAAGTCAATGGGTTTTGGTATCAGACTGCTTTCCAAGGTGGATGTACCATTTTAAATTCCCACCAATAGTGTACAAAGTTCCAATTTCTCTACATCCTTCCCAAAAGTTACTATTATCTGACTTTGATTCTGGCTATAATAGTGGGTGTGATGTAGCATCTAACTGTGGTTGTGATTTGCATTTCCCTGGACACTAATGCTGTGAAGCACCTTTTCATGTGATTATCACCCATTTACATAATTCTTAGAGGAAGGTCTATTCAGATCCTTTGCCAACTTTTAGTTTGTGTTATTTGTCTTATTATTGAATTGTAAGGGTTCTTTCTATATTATTCTAGATACAATTCACTCATCAGCTATACAATATGCAAGCATTTTCTCACATTCTGTGGTTAGTGTTTTCACTTTATTGAGGGTGTCCTTTGAAGCACACAAGTGTTTAATTTTTAAGTTCAATATATCTATTTTTTCTTTTCTTCTTTTTTTTTTGCTCCTGCTGCTCTTGTCTTGTTTAAGAGTATTTTGCCAAATTTGAGATCTAAAAATTTAGCAATTTTTTAAGAGTTAATAGTTATATTTTAGATTAATTTTCAGTTATTTTTGTATACAGTATGAAGTAAGCTTCCAAATTTATTCATTTGCATGTTTATATCCAATTGTCCCAGCAACATTTGTTGAAAGACTATCCTTTCACCATTGAATGGTCTTGGCATCCTTGCAAAAAATCAGCTGACCTCATAGTTTTATTTCTGGGATCTCAATTCTGTTCCATTGATCTATATGTCTAGCCTTATGCCAATGCCTTGATTACCTTTGTTTAGTAGTAAGATGTGAAACTGGGAATTGCACACCCTCCTACTTTGTTCTCCGTTTTCAAGACTGTTTTGACTATTCCATATCACTTGCAATTCCGCACAGATTTTAGAATCAGTTTTCAGTTTCCACAAAAAAAGTCAGCTAGAATTCTGACAGGGATTGCATCAAATCTGTTTATCGATTTGGGAAGTATTGCCATCTTCACGCTATTATATCTTCTGATCCATTAACTCAAGATGTTTTTCCATTTATTTAGGTCTTTAATGTTGTTCAGCAATGTTTTGTAGTTTTCAGTGTACAAATTTGTATCTCAATGAAATTTATTTATAAGTATTTTATCTTTTATTCTACTATAAATGGAATTGTTTTCTTAAATTTATTTTATGATTGTTTATTGCTTTGTATAAAACTACAATTAATTATTTTTATTGATCTTGTAGCTGAAAACTTGAAGAACTTTTTTATTATTACTAATCAGTTTTAGTGGACTCTATATCCAAGATCATGTCATCTGAAAATAGAGATAGTTTTACTTCTTTCTGATATAGAAAACTTTTACTTCTTTTTCTTGCCTAACGCTCTGGAGAAAAAATATAACAAAACATTGAATAGAAGTGGCTAGAGTGGACAGACATCTGTGTCTTGACCCTGAACTTAGAGGAAAAATATCCAGTCTTTCACCATTAAGCATAATGTTAGTGGCAGGTTTTTATAGATACCCTTTATCAAGTTGAAGATGTTTCTTTCTACTCTTAGTTTGCTGACTGTTTTTATCATAAAACAGTGTTAGATTTTTTCAAATGCTTTTTCTGCAGCTATAGAGATCATGTCATTTTTGGGTTTTATTCTATTGATAAGATGTAATATATTAATTGATTTTCAGATGTTAAACTAGCCTTGCATGCCTGAGATAAATACCACTGGGTCATTGTGTATAATGCATTATATATGAATTTGATAGTTTGATAGTACAGTTGACCCTTGAACAATATGGGTCTGAACTGCATGGGTCCACTTATATGCAGATTATTTCAATGAATATATTGAAAAATTTTGTGGAGATTTGCAACAATTTGAAAAAACTTGCAAACTGCATAGACTAGAAATATCAAAAAATTAACAAAACATTAGATATGTCATGAATCTATAAAATACATATAGATACTAATCCATTTAATCATTTACTACCATAAAATGTACACAAATTTATTATAAAAAGTTAAAATGTATCAAAACTTATGCACACAAATGTACAGACTGTACATGGCGCCATTTGCAGTCCAGAGACATGTAACAAACATAAAGGTTTGCAGCATTAGATCATAACTGCATAAAATGAACTATAGTATGTACTGTACTACTGTAATAATTTTGCAGCCACCACCTATTGCTATTGTGGTGAGTTGAAGTCTTGTGAGTATGCTCTTAAAATTCTGCATGACATTAATCATCTCAGTGTGAACAGTTTGTCTCTCCCGTTAACTGCAGATCTCAGTAAAAAATGATCTCTCCCAGTTCTCCTGTATTTTTCATCATGTTTAGTGCAATATTGTAAACCTTCAATAACACCATGGGACCCATATGAAATGCCATATGATGCTGGAAATGCTCCCAAGAAGCAGAGAAAAGTCATGACATTACAAAAAAGTGTTGAATTGCTTAAGGTGCACCATAGGTTGAGGTCTGCAGCTTTGGTTGTCTGCCACTTCAGACAGATGATTTATCTTGTAAACAGATGATGTAAACTTCAGGTATCAATAAATACAGTACAGTACTATAAATGTATTCTCTCTTCCTTATGATTTTCTTAATAACATTTTCTTTTCTCTAGTTTACTTTATTATAATAATACAGTGCACAGTACATATAACTTACAAAGTATGTGTTAATCAGCCATTTATGTTATTTTTAAGACTTCTGGCTGGTCAACAGTGGGCTATTTATTAGCTGTTAAGTTTTTGAGGAGTCAAAAGTTATACGTGCATTTTTGACTATGCAGGGGGTGAGTGCCCTTAAGCCCCATATTGTTCAAGAGTCAACTGTATTCTGTTGTGGATTTTTGCATCCGTATTTATAAAAGATACTGCTCTGTAGTGTTCTTCTTTTCTTGTGAGGGTTTTGGTATTAGGGCAGTACTGGCCTCATAGAGTGAGTCAGAATGTGTTCTCTCTGCCTCTTTTTTCAGAATGAACATTTGGTGGATGGGTGTTACTTCTTCCTTAATTATTAGGTACAGAGTTCATTGGTGAAGCTATCTGGAACTGGGCTTTTTTGTGTGTGGGCAGTTTTTTTTTCCACATAAAAACTACTAATTCAATCTCTTTGCTTGTGATAAGTCTATTCATGTTGCCTATCTCTTCTTGACTCATACAATTATTCATAGCATTCCTTTATAATCCTTTTTGTTTATGTAAGTTTAGCAGTAATGTTCTTTCTTATTTCTGATCCCAGTAATTTGAAACTCCCTTATTTTGTTTTTAGTAAATGCAGCTAAAGGTTTATAAATATTGTTGATCTTTTTAAAAAATCAGCTTTAGTATCATGATTATTTCTCTGTTGTTTTTTCTATTCTCTATTTCATTAATTTCTGCTCTAATCTTTATCGTTTCTTTTCTTTACTTGGTTTTAGACTTAGTTTTTTCTTCTTTGTCCAGAGTCAGGTGAAAAGTTAGGTTACTGACTTAAGATTTTTCTCTTTTCTTAATATAGACATTTAAGATATAAGTTTTCCTCTAAGCACTGCCTTAGTGAAACCCCATAAGGTTCGGTATGTTGTGTCTTCATTTTCATTCATCTCAAAGTGTTTTCTAATTTTTCTTTTGATTTTTTCTTTGGCCCATTGGTTATTTAGAATGTACTTTTAATTTTTACATATTTGTGAGTTTCCCAATTGATCAATTGTTATTGATTTCTAATTACATTTTACTGTAGTTGGAGAACATACTTGGTATTATTTTTATCATGTTAATCTTATTGAGATTTATTTTATGACCTAGAGTGTGGGCTACCCTAGAGATTGTTCTACCTGCATTTGAGAAAAAGGCATATCCTGAGATTATTTGGTGGAATGTTTTGAAGATGTCTGCTTAGTTGGTTTATAGTGTTGTTCAAATCTCCTATTTCCTTGCTGATAATCTTCCTAATCACTCAATTCATTATTAAAAGTGGCATACTGAACTCTCCAACAATTATTGTTTAATTGTCTATTTCTCCCTTTATTTTTGTCACTTTTTGCTTCAAGCATTTTGGTGCTCTGTTATTAGATGTACATATGGTTATAATTGTGTGGTTTTTTTTGGTGGATTGTCACTTCCTTAACTGACACAGTACAGGGTAAGATAAAATCAGTACAACCATGTAGTGCAAGGTTGACTCAATCAAGGTGAGGTATACACATTCTGTATGTGTTCATACATACTCTGTGTGCACCTCCAACACTGACCTCTTATTTATGGCTGTCTGTGTGCTTTCCATACCTACTAGAATATGCACTCTTTGAAAACAAAGTTGTGTGATTCCTCTTTATAAGTCTGGTAACTGCCATAGTTCATGGCATTTTAGATAAAAATCTTGTTAAATGAGTGAATGATTTGTTTGACATTCCTAACTGTGATGTAAAGAGAAAACGTGTGGCACATAAGGGCAATTGTAATTCAAAGTCTTCAGGAGTTGACCATTTGCCAATAATATGTTGACTTTTCTACTTAGTCAAAAACATAAGCAATGATCAAATATTTATTACAGTGTGATGCTGGTTTAACTCAGAACTAGTCAGGATACCTGGTTTTTAACTACCTCTCTAACGTAGTTCACGTGAGGAAATTGCTGACCCTTGCACAACTTTGTTTCTTCCTTTGTCAATGCACTTCTTATCTAGCAAGGTACTTTGTGGAAAGGAAATAAGACAAAAATGTTAAAGTGCCACCACATGTTAAAGTGTGAGGTAGGAGTGTCTACAAAAGGTGAGGCTGAGATGAATCCTTGGCTTTCCAACTCATAATCTTTTCTTTTTCAGAATATTATGGGGGTACAAACACTTTGGTTACACATATTGCCTGTGCACTGCCCAAGTCAGAGCTGCAATTGTGAATATCCCCCAAACTGTGCACCCCACACCCAATAGGTGTGACTTTTCCCATCCCCTCCACCCCCTCCCACCTGCCAGGCCCCTGAAGAATATTATTTCCATGTGTGTACATAAGTATTGATCAGTTAGTACCAATTTGATGGTGAGTACCAGTGGTGCTTGTTTTTCCATTCTTGAGGTATTTTGCTTTGAAGAATGGGCTCTAGCTCCATCCAGGATAATACCAGATGTGTTAGTTCACCATTGTTTTTTATGGATGAGTAGTACTCCATGGTATACATCTACCACATTTTATTAATCTACTCGTGTATTGATGGGCACTTGGGTTGTTTCCACATCTTTGCCATTGTGAATTGTGCTGTTATAAACATTCAAGGGACGGTGTCTTTATTATAGAACATCTTTTTTTCCTTTGGGTAAATACCCAGTAGTGGGATTGCTGGATCAAATGGTAGTTCTGCTTTTAGTCCTTTGAGGTATCTCCATATTACTTTCCATAGAGGTTGTACTAGTTTGCAGTCCCACCAGCAGTGTATGAGTGTTCCTATCTCTCTGCATCCACGCCAACATTTGTTATTTTGCAAGTTTTTGATATAAGCTAATCTCACTGGAGTTAAGTGATATCTCATTGTGGTTTTGATTTGCATTTCCATGATGATTAGAGAAGTTGAACAATTTTTTATATGTTTTCTGGCCATTATTCTGTCTTCTTTGGAAAAGTTTCTGTTCATGTCCGACTTATAATCTTCAAAACCTGGTACAAGTTACTCTTGAGTTTAGTTTCTCTGTCTGTAAAATAGGATAAAGATAGCAACCTTTAAAGGTTGTTTTATATAGTATAGGCAATGTGGTTTTTGCAGCACCTGACTAATTGAGGATAACACTTAAATGAGAGGTTTTATAGAAACTGCTGTAAATACATGATATTTCATAGATGTCATGGAATTCTAAAGTAGTAAATCACATCATTGTCACAAAAAGAAAACTGGCAGAAGATTAAGCAAAAAAAAATTTAAGATGCTGCTTTTATAAGAAGCAAAAGGGCAAACTGGCAATCATGTCCTGTTCCTAAATAAACATGTTATGTACATGGATAGGGGAAAGTATTACAATATGGAGTTAAAAATATTTTTTAAAAAGATAATAGAAAATATTCTGTTAAAAAAGCATGCAATTATTTTCAAAGACACAACAGCTGCTATGATACCAATTACTAAAAATAAAGGTATTCTCCCACAAAATAAGCATAGGAAAACCTTAAAAATACTCATAACTTCTTTGCATAGTCCAGGTAAGGTACTGTGAAGATGAAATAACTGGCTTTGAGCTAATTTAGTATCTTAAAAAATATTAAGAATGTTTATAATTGGCCTCATTTGAAGATGACTATGAAGATGATGGTTGTCACTTGCTACTAAAGCAACCTGTCTTTGAACACAGGAGATAGCAGCATCCACTGTTAGGTTAGTCAGGAAATCATTCCACACCCCTCAGTGTTGATAAGAATGAGTACTTCTTTCTCTCCTCTCCTGTCCTGCCTCTTGAAGCTCCCACACAGAAAGTGTTTTGGAGCAGTCTCTACTCTCTTTAACACCCCCATAACTCTCTGGGAGAGTCAGGACTGATGTACGCAGCAAAAATGAAAGAAGACGTGATGATCTGTCTCCTGGAACTGTACTTTACACAGATATATTTGGCATGACCCAAATACGGGCAGAAAAATGTTAAATCTCTCTTGTCCTCAAATACCTCCCAAGAAGGAATTATGTGACTGGCTTATAAGAACAAATGCATAAGGAATTACTTTAAATTAGACTGTACTTTTTAAGGAGGGTAGATGACATTTCAAAATCCACATTCTTTGCAGAGTTACTTCTCAGCTGGTGTCAGCAGGAGGTGGTAGGCACAGTGTTAAGAGCATCGAGTCTGCAAGCAATAACTGATAGAATTTGCAAAATCGAGACTGGCCTTGCAAGAAGTGCTTAGACCTGCATTGTACACTAATCAGCACAACAGACACCCACCTAAGTAAAACTACGCAAAAGCTAAAACCCCAGAAACCAGATTCCACAATGATGCAAGAGGTAAAACAAAAGACATCACCCAATAGAATAATCAGAAATTTACCCCAAATATCAATTCTCTCAATAAATGTAAATGGCTTGAATTGCCCATTGAAGAGACATAGGCTGGCTGAACGGATTAAAAAATACAAGCCAAGTATCTGTTGTCTTCAGGAAACACATCTTACACACAAAGACGCATTCAGATTCAAGGTGAAAGGATGGAATACAATTTTCCAGGCTAATGGAAACCAAAAGAAATCCAGAGTAGCCATCCTTATTTCAGATGATATAAACTTTAAAGCAACAAAAGTAAAGAAGGACAAAAATGAACACTATATAGTGGTGAAGGGAAAAATCTCACAAGAGGATTTAACAATCCTAAACATTTATGCACCCAACACAGGAGCACCCAGGTACATAAAGCAAATACTGCTAGATCTAGACAACATAATAAACAGCAATGCCATAATAGCAGGGGACTTCAACACCCCACTGACGGAACTGGACAGATCCTCCAAACAAAAAATAAACAAAGAAACAAATGACCTAAACAGGACTCTAGAACATTTGGGCCTAACAGATATCTACAGAACACTCCACCCAAATAACACTGAGTATACATTCTTCTCATCAGCTCATGGAACTTGCTCTAAAATTGACCACATCCTAGGCCACAAAACAGATCTCAACAAATTCAAAAAAATAGAAATCATACCATGTATCTTTTCAGACCACAGCGGAATAAAATTAGAAATCAATTCCAACAGAAACTCACATCTTCATCCAAAAACATGGAAACTAATATTAGTTTCCATGTTGCTGAATGACTATTGGGTCAAGGAGGAGATTCAAATGGAAATCAAAAGATTCTTCGAACTAAACGATAATGGGGACTCAAGTTATCGAAATCTGTGGGATACAGCAAAAGCAGTCCTGAGAGGAAAACTTATCACCTTAAATGCCCACATCCAAAAGACAGAAAGGTCACAAATCAGTAAACTAATGAATCATCTTAAGGAAATGGAAAAGGAATAGCAAAGCAATCCTAAAGAAGCAGCAGAAGAAAAGAAATAAGCAAGATCAGAGCAGAATTAAATGAAATCAAGAACAAAAGAACAATACAGAAGATTAATAAAATGAAAAGTTGGTTCTTTGAAAAGATAAACAACATAGACAGGCCACTTGCCAGGTTGACCAGAAGCAGAAAGGAAAGGACTCTAATAAGCTCAATTAGAAATGAAAAAGGAGAGGTCACAACTGATACCATGGAAATACAAAACATCATCTTTGAATACTACAAAAATCTCTATGCCCACAAACACGAAAATGTGGAGGAAATGAACGAATTCTTAGAAACATACTACCTCCCTAGGCTCAACCAGGAAGAAACAGAATTTCTAAACAGACTAATATCAAGCACCGAAATTAAAGCAGTAATAAAAAATCTTCCCACAAAAAAAAAGTCCTGGACCAGATGGGTTCACACCTGAATTCTACCAAGCCTACAAAGAAGAACTGGTGCCTATACTGCAGAAATTATTTGAAAATATCCAGAAGGATGGAGTCCTCCCAAACTCATTCTATGAAGCCAATATCACCTTGATACCAAAGCCAGGAAAGGACACAACAAGAAAAGAAAACTACAGACCAATAGCCCTTGTGAATATAGATGCAAAAATTCTCAATAAAATCCTTGCAAACCGAATTCAAATGTACATCAAAAAAAAAATTCATCACGATCAGGTGGGCTTCATTCCCAAGATGCGGGGATGGTTCAACATACGCAAATCTATAAATGTAATTCACCATATAAATAAAAGCAAGAACAAAGATTATATGATCCTTTCAATAGATGCAGAAAAGGCTTTTCACAAAATCCAGCATCCTTTTATGATAAGAACTCTTAACAATATAGGCATAGATGGCTCATACCTCGAAACTATTAAAGCCATATACGATAAACCCACAGCCCATATCATACTGAATGGGGAAAAAATGAAAGCATTCCCCCTTAAAACAGGAACTAGACAAGGTTGCCCACTATGTCCACTTCTTTTCAACATAGTGCTGGAAGTCCTGGCCAGAGCAATCAGACAAGACAGAGGAATCAGGGGTGTCCAGATGGGGGCAGAAGAGGTCAAACTTTCACTATTCGCAGACGATATGATATTGTACATAGAAAACCCCAAAGATTCAACCAAGAGATTACTGGAATTGATAAATGAATTCAGCAAAGTCTCAGGATACAAAATTAATACACACAAATCCATAGCCTTCATATATGCTAATAACAATCAAGCCCAGAAACAAATTAAAGATGCAATACCTTTCACAATATCACCAAAGAAAATTAAATATTTAGGAACATATCTAACTAAGGAGGTCAAAGACCTATATAGAAAGAATTACGAAACACTGAGAAAAGAAATTGCAGAGTATGTAAATAGATGGAAAACCCTACCATACTCTTGGATAGGCAGAATCAACATAGTAAAAATGGCTTTGCTACCTAAAGTGATTTACAGAATCAATACAGTCCCTATCAAAATACCAACATCATTTTTTGCCAATCTAGAAAAAATAATTCTATGCTTCATATGCAACCAGAGAAGACCCCGTCTAGCCAAAGCAATCTTAAGCAAAAAGAACAAATTGGGAGGTATCTATCTACCAGACTTCAAACTATACTACAAGGCTATAGTAACCAAAACTGCATGGTATTGGCACAAGAACAGAGATGTAGACCAATGGAACAGGACTAAGAACCCAAATATAAAACCAACCTCATACGGTCACCTGATCTTTGACAAATTCCAAAAAAATGTACACTGGGGAGAAGATTCCCTATTCAATAAATGGTGCCGGGAAAACTGGATGGCCATATGTAGAAGACTGAAACTGGACCCACAGCTCTCACCTCTCACAAAAATCAACTCACAATGGATAACAGATCTAAACCTAAGATATGAAACCATAAGAATTCTCGAAGAAATCATTGGAAAACTCTTATGGACATTGGCCTAGGCAAAGAATTTATGAAGAAGACCCCCAAAGCAATCACAGCAGCAACAAAAATAAATACATGGGACCTGATCAAATTAAAAAGCTTCTGCACAGCCAAGGAAACTATCACTAGAGTGAACAGACAACCTACAGAATGGGAGAAAATATTTGCATGCTACACATCTGATAAAGGGCTGATAACCAGAATCTATACAGAACATAGGAAAAATCAACAAGAAAAAATCAAACAACCCTATTAAAAAATGGGCAAAGGACATGAACAGAAACTTTTCAAAAGAAGACAGAATAATGGCCAGCAAACATATAAAAAATTGCTCATCTTCTCTAATCATCAGGGAAATGCAAATCAAAACCACAATGAAATATCACTTAACTCCAGTGAGATTGGCTCACATCAAAAAATCCCCAAACAACAAATATTGGTGGGGACGTGGACAGCTAGGAACACTCATACACTGCTGGTGGGACTGCAAATTAGTACAACCTCTATGGAAAGTAATATGGAGATACCTGAAAGAATTAAAAGTAGAATTACCATTTGACCCAGCAATCCCACTACTGGGTATTTACCCAAAAGAAAAAAGACATTTTATAATAAAGACATCTGCTCTCGAATGTTCATAGCAGCACAATTCACAATTGCAAAGTTGTGGAAACAACCCAGGTGCCCATCAATACACGAGTGGATCAATAAAATGTGGTATATGTATACCATGGAGTATTACTCAGCAATAAGGAACAATAGTGAATTAACACATCTGGTATTATCCTGGTCGGAGCTAGAACCCATTCTTCGAAGCGAAGTGTCACAGGATTGGAAAAACAAGCATCACTGGTACTCACCATCAAACTGGTACTAACTGATGAACACTTACATCACACAGGGCAATAACACTCATCTGAGGGCGGGCGGGCGGGGGGGTGGAAGGGATGGGAAAAACTCTCACTGAATGGATGTGGGGAGCACAGTTTGGGGGATGACCGCGATTGTGGCTCTGACACGGGCAGTGCATGGGCAATATATATAGCCAAAGTGTTGTACCCCCATAGTATTCTGAAATAAAATAAATAAGTAAATAAAAAATGAAAAAAAAAAAAAAAAAAGAGCGTCGCGTCTGGAGCCAGACTGTGAGGCTGTCAATCCCACTTCTTCTTAGTGTCATGAGAGTTTGGACAAAGAATTTAAACTCTCTGTGCTACGTTTCTTCTTCTGTCAAATAGGGTAATAAAAGTACCTACTTCCTAGGGTTATCGTAAGTTTTAAACAAGTTAATACAGGTGAAGGGCTTAGAATATTATCGAACGCATCATAAATGCAATGTAATTAATTGTTCAATAAAATCAGAGAAGGAAGTACAGATTGTTTTTTGAACAAATGTTATTCTTTTAAAAATATACCAGAAGACATGAGTATTAAATAACTATTTTTGAACAATTCATTATCTCAACAACTACTTATGAATATCTTTAATCATATTAGCAATTAATCTTATGAATCATAAAGATATTTATTACTTTTACAAAAGAGACATAGATTCTACCCTCACGGAATTTATAACCAAAGGTTGAATGGGTCACTATGAGAGCTTCAAGATTAAAAATGCAAAACGGTACGTGGCTGATCTACCAATGCTAGTTTGTAAAGATCATTTTATTGTCATCCTTCAATCAAAGTGGTGAAATAATTTATATCCCTTTGAATTCCATTAAGAGATCACATAATGTCATTTAAATAAAAATACACTTTTCATAATACACCTCAGTTCATCACCTACTAATACATTTCTTTTACTTATATGACTATTTTTCCCTGCCAATATGAAAAATTGACTTTAAATTAGACTATACTTCTAAATTTATATATGATATACAAACATGTCATATTTTTATATGGTAGAGCCCACTGAGCATGGGTGTTTCTGACCACTTCCTTGTGTAGCTGAAGAGATACGAAGTGTGTTTGCTCCCCAAGAGAAGCCTAACTGCCACCCAGGAAATGCACTGTGAACGGGGCTGCCATGCACATAAAACAGAGTTGTGTAGTGCACAAATCCAGGGAGTGCCACGCACATAACACAGCCCTCTCTTCCACAGCAGTAAAACTCATCCGTGGTTGAATCAAGACAACGGCCAAAATGGGCATGGAGGTTTGAGTGGCGCTGTAGACTTGGTGGTCAGCACAGGCAATTGTTTCTCCTGTACACATAGGGAGCATGAGCACACAGACAGAATTTAACCCCCCCCCCCACAAGCACATACACACACCCAAAGACATAATAAGTGATCCCAGAAGTTTTGAAGTAACAGGGATTCAAAATAATAGCAATAGCTATTGGCTATTGAGCACCTACAAGACTCAGATACTAAGCTAAGTGCTTCATTGATATCATTCACTAATGTGCCTGCATTAACACCTCCTCTATTACACATAAGAACACTAAAATTCAGAGGATTAAAAGACTCCATAGAGCTCATCGGTAAGCAACAGGATTAGGTTATAAGCTCTGGTCTTACCAAACCCAATGCCTAAACTCTGAAATATGATGCTGCTCTGCAGCATAAAGGGGATTATCAATCTCCATGAGATGACTGCTCACGACCTTGCTCTTTAGTTTTGCATGTGCTTCATAAAGCTTTACCTGTATTCCGGGTGTCTTAAGTATCAATCATGAATCATATTGTTTCATGCTATTCCAATATATAGCACAATTTTGAGTATATATTGATGCTCAAGCATATATTCATATATCCAATCACTGAGTGTAGGTTGTTAGAAATAAAACCTAGAAGACTCAGACATAAGAGACCATGAGAAACAGGAATGTAAGAGAAGGCATAATGGTGCTAAATGAGAAAGAATTTTTATTTATGGCGATAGACAACATATCAAAAGGTTTTTTTGGGGGGTTAATTGTTTTTTACTATATAGCATTTATGCAAGGAATAAATCACTAGGAAATGCCCTAAGATAAATATTTTGAGAAGATATTTAAGTGCCCAATACCTAACCAAGCCTGACAGGATATATTATTTTCTATTTGCAGGTTTATAAGACTTCATCTTCTTCTGGTAGAGTGATGGGAAGAGAGGAAAGAATTGTTCTCTCCTTTTTTCCCATTTGGAATGTTTGAGTGATACTGCAATTTCAAATTTCTGTATTTTGTATCCAAATCTTTTTTTAGCTGCTTTGACAGTGTCCTTTACTGAGTTATATCTCTACATCAATCTTCCCTGAGACGGCTGTTGTAGATTGTGAGCGTTCACGGTTTATCACATGAGAGAGGCCTGAACAACCATGAAGACTTCGCAAACATGCTGCCTGCTGCCAGTGCGCGGGGATGTGATGAGGAAGATTGTGTAACCTGCCGGAGACACACACTCAGCATATCACGGAACTGGCGGGACTGTCTGACACCAGACCTCATGCTCCTGGTTGCAATACTAGCAGGCTCTCTGGTGATTCATTTCTGTATTTAAAACATACTGGAAACCTAACTATTGCTCATTCAAAAAATTTATCTTTTGCCAAACTCTCACATACTTTGTAAGTACACCTGATTTCAGTGATGAGGTGATTACTTGTGTAAAGGGGACCAATATTGACCATCACACCTACTGCACTTGCTTGACAATGAGGTATTCATATATTTTGTATATGATACAAAGAACAATAATCCTTCTTGATCCCTCTACCTACCTATTCTGAGTTCCTTTTGGTATGTTTTGCGGCATTATCATGGCGGCAAGACACCACAATGGTGCCTCAAACCAATTCACAGAGTCAACATTCATTGATTCACTCATTCATTCAACAAGTATTTATTGAGTGTCTGTTGTGTCTCAGGCATTGTTATAGGTATTGCGGATACAGAGGGAAACAAGAAATGAAATGTCCTATATTTTACGGCAGTAAATAAAGCAGGGATGGAATGTATTAACAAAGAAAAATTAATAAGCATAAGCAAGTGAAAACAAATTTTTATCACTGGAATTTCCATATAGAGAATTGAAGTAGGGTGAAGTGACAGGTGCTGACTAGGCAGCTCTCAAGACTGTGCTCACAGAAGACCTCCTGAGCATTACTATTTAAGGTAAGACCAAAATGTAAATTCTTGAGAAAGGGGTTTCCAAGCAAAGGAGACAGCTAGTGCTTGTCTTAACTAGGTGTCCCTGGGCTAGTTTTAACCTCTCTAGGCTTCGGTCTCCTCATCTGTAATAGAGTTAACACTCAGGGTTGTTGTGAGGATAAATTTAATTAATGTATATAGTAGAACAGCGTCTGTCACAGGAAGGGATCACTAAAATTAACCACTGCTGTCTTATGGTAATTATAATTATGATTTTTCTCTTTTAACTCATTTCCTTCCAAGAAATAAAGACACCAGGTTGAATAGATAACAATGTATATTCACACACACATAGTTTATTTACATAGACTATAGCCACAAGAGTGAGGAAGACAACATATCTCCATTATTTAGAAATTCTAGCACTCGAGGTCTCAAAAACCAACAGAGAGCTGCTGAGACAGAGGAAGCTGGGGGGAGAGGAGAAACAGGGAGGGGTCTGACTGGTATGGCCACATTTATCCAATGGGCTTTGTACAACATAATTTCCAGAAGTCTTAAGAGAAAAAATATACAGTTTGAAAGCATAAAGAGAGGAGAATATAAGGAAAATTTCAAAAAATATAAAAATCTTTGTTAAAAACTATAGAACAAGGGAAATAAGAGGCAGACTTGGTCACGTGAAGGCTGCAGACCAGCACTGACTCGATGCAGTGTCTGAGTGAACCACAACGATCACATACTCTTCTGTCAGACTCTCTTAGGGAAGGGTGAACTGCCTCCAAAGGAAGATGACATTTTAAAGGTTTTGTATCTAATGCCTGGCATGCAATTAAAACTTACTAAGTACATAAAAAGGCAGAAGGACATGAATGAAAACAAAAGAAAAATGAGATAATGGATATGAGCTCCTGCTTGATCCAACTATAAGTGTGAATGCTGGAGACTTTTGAATACTGTGATCGGTACAATTTGAAAATAGAAGAAAATCTGTAGACAATAAATGAAAAGATGTAGATTTTCTTCAGTAATTGGAATTTATTTTTAAATTGAAATTCTAAAATTTGAAAAATATAATAATATATGAAGTTAAGAAATCATTAAACAGCTTTCCCAGCAGATTAGACACAGCAGAAGGCAGGATTTGAGAATGGGAAAACTGGTCATCAGAAACGACAAACTTGAGACACAGAGAGAAAAACACAAAAAATGATGTAGAGACACAGTTAAAAGGTATAATATAGGTTTAATGTGAGTCTTAGAAGGAAAGGGGAGCATGACTACTGGGTTTTGAATAGTCATCTTTACTAATTTTGTCCTGAATGCTCACACAAGGCACATGGATCAGAGAAACAGTTATTGTTCACCTTGCGGTACATAATAAGTGCACGTCCTCCTCTACATCAGTCCTTACCTTGGGGAAACGCCATGATAGCCAGATGTGGAAAATGCATTTCTTACAGAAACAGCAATAAGACTGGCTCTGATTCCACAACTGCAATGACGAGAGCCACCAGGCAGCATAATGACATCTTGAAAGATGTGACAGCAGTAGCCTCTGAACCTGGATATTTACACCTTGTGAAGACATCTTTCATCAATAGATGTGACAAAAATATACTTTCAGATGACAAAAACTGAGAAAATCGATTGCCAAAAAAATTTGAACTTAAAAAAAAACAGAGTATTCTATGCATTTAGAGCATAACTCTGAATAAAAGAAGGAACTTCAGAAGTTAATAAAGAGGAAGAGAATGGGTAAATATGTGGGTAAATTTAAATGAATAGTAACTGAATATTGACTTATAAAGCAATAATAGCAATATTTGTGTGACAAAATTAAGTAAAATTTGTTTATTTTTTTCTTTTTTCTCCTCTTTCATTGACAGACAATAATTGTATATACTCATGGTATACAACATGATGTTTTGAAATGTATATACATGGACGGTATGATTAACTAAGGTAATTAACATATGAATTAAGTCACATATCTAACATTTATTTTGTGTGGTAAGAACACTTAAAATCTACTCTCTTAGCAATTTTCAAGTTTACAACACAGTGTTATTAAATATAGTTATCATGCTGTACAATAGATCTCTTGAACTTATTTCTCCTCTAACTAAAATTTTGTATCTTTATCCAACATCTCCCCAATTTCCCCACCCCCCATAGCTCCTCTCTGCCTCTATGAGTTCAACTTTTGCAGATTCCAAGTAAAAGTGAGATCATAAACGTATGTCTTTCTGTGGCTGACTTATTTCACTAACAGAAAGTTCTCCAGCTCCACCCATGCAAATGATAATATTTGCTTCTTTTTTTAAAGTTGAATAGTATTCCATTGTGCATATATATCACATTTTCTTTATCCATACATTCACTGATGGGCAGTTAGGCTGTTTCCTTACTATAGATATTGTGGATAATGCTTCAATGAACATACTGATTTTGTTTCCTTTGGATATATACCCAAAAGTGGGATGGCTGGATCATATGGTAGCTCAATTTTTAATTTTTTGAGGAGCCTCCATACTGTTTTCCATAATGGCTGTACTAATTTAAATGCCCAGCATCAATGCACAAGTGTACTTTTTTCTCAACATTTTAATCAACACTTCTGTCTTTTTCATAGTAGCCATTTTAATAGGTGTGAGGTGATATCTCATTGTGGTTTTAATTTACATTTTCCTGATGATTACTAATGTTGAGCAATTTTTCATACACCTGTTGGACATTTGTATGTCTTCTTTTGAGAACTCTCTATTCAGGTCCTTTGCCCACTTTTTAGTTGGGTTATTTCTTTTCTTCCTAATGAATTGTTTGAGTTCCTTGTATATTTTGGATATTAACCCCTTATTAGATATATAGTTTGCATATATTTTCTCCCATTCTATAGGTTGTTTTCACTCTGTTATTTCCTTTGCTGTGCAGAAAAGTATTTTAGTTTAATTTAATCCCTTTGTCTATTTTTGCTCTTGTTGCCTGAGCTTTTGGGGTCAGATCCAAAAAATCATTATGCAGAAAATGTCAGGAGATTTTTCCCTATGCTTCCTCCTAGTAGTTTTACAGTTTCATGTCTTACATTTAAGTTTTCAATCCATTTTAAGTTGATTTTTGTGTATAGTGGGAAAAAAATATGTAACATTTAAATGCATAATATCAATTTAGTTGGGAGGAAATTAATGGCAATACCATCTTCTAAAGTAGTGGCATTATTTGAGAAGTAATAAAATAATTTTATTGTATATTAATAAGTCAAAATTACATGATATAATCCTACTCCCTCTGATAACTACAAATAGATGAATAAAAGAAAATATGACAAGTTATTGTAAGAAAAAAATGCAAAAATAAAATATCTGATTCATCAAAAAAATGGACAAGACTAGAGTGAAAAAGAAATATAAATGATAGGTATAACAGAAAACAGATAGCAAATTTTAACTAATTTCTATATGTCTATATTTACAGTAAATATGCATATTCCAAGTAATTCAATTAAAGACAAGGATTGTCAGACTGGATACTGCTGAAAATGGCAGTGATTTGCCCATATCAATCAGCCTTTACTATTTGCCTGAATACTGGCCCAGTCGTCAGTCTTCTACCCCTGTGTGTGTTTGCTTGGAGGCGTTCTTTGGCTATAACATCCTACTTTACCTATGTGTCCCCCAGGAGTAATCTTCAATCAGTGACTCCTCAGAGTTGGTGAGTTAACAGATCAAATGCTTCACTTTTTGGAGTGTGGAAATTATCTCAGAGGTGTGCATTTTTTGCTGTCTGCCACAGACTCTAGTCAGATTAAGCTCAAGTTGCCAACAGTGGCTTCCTCTCCTTCCCTATATAATTTGCCCATTTCCTGGCAGTGATGCAGGGATCATCTCTGAAATAAACTGTGCACATCAAATCCCTCTTTCAGGATCTTCTTCTCCGGAAGGCCAAACTGTGTTATGGCATAAAAACATGAAATCTAAATTGAACCCTGGGATACATATGTGAGATAGACTATAAATTTTAAAAGTTTGAAATAAAATAGTGGAAAACACAATAAAAGCACTTTTTAAAAAGCTTATGTCACTATACTGATATAATAAAAAGTGTTTTTCAAGGTAAGAAGGCTTTCTAGAGATAAATAGGGACCTTTCTAAATCATAAAGGCTTCAATTCACCAGAAAGCTATACTATTCTAAATCTATATAACATGGCTTCAGAAAGATAATAACTCTAAATCTGTATAATACAGTTTCAAAATAAATAAGGCAAGAAATTAGAGAATTCAAAGGAGCAGGAGCAAGTTCATAATCATTGTGGGAGATTTTAATATACCTCAAAATAATTGAGAAAGCAAGTGGTCAGGAAAGTCAGTCTTCACTGGCACAGAAAATTTGAGTAACACAATTAAGAAATTGAGTAATGCATTAAGAAATTATGTAACATAACTATGAATGCACAATTAAGAGACTTGACCTCATTTATATATACAGAATACAGCAATGAACAATTACAAAATTTATAGTCTTTTGATGTATGTGTGGAATATTAACAAAAATCACCATATGCTGGGCTGTAAAGACAGCCTCAATAAATTTCAAAGGATTTCATCAGAGTATGTTCTCTGACTACAGCAGAATTAACCCAGAAATTAATAACAAAAATAAAACTATAATAATCCCAAACTTGTTAAATATTAAACACATTTATAAATAATTTATAAATCACAACAGAACAGAAATTGAAAATATTTTCAGCCAAATTATAACAACAGTGAAACGTATCAAAACTTGTTGGACACAGCTAAAACAACCCTTTAGTGAGAAATTTGTAGTATCAAATGCATATATTGGGGAAAAAATAAAGACTGAAAATCAATAATATAAACTTCCATATCAAAAAGTTAGAAAAAGAACAGCAAATCTAACACAAAGTAGAAAAGGTTAATAATAAAGATAAAAACAGAGGTTTGTGAAATTAAAAACAAGCATAATTTAGGGAAACAGTTCACAAAAGCCAAAGTTTGATTATTTGGAATAATTAGTAACATTTTTAAATTTCTAACAAGACTGATCAAAAAAATGAGAAAGTATCAATATATATCACTGCAGACCTACAGACATTTAGAAAGGTAAGAAAAGAGTGTTATGATAAACTCTATGCCAATAATTTGATAATTTATATGCTATGACAAAAACATAACTTACCAAAACTGACAGAAAGAGAAGTAAAAAGTCTGAATACTCCTAATGCAAACCGTTCTTGTAACCTTTCCTCAAAAAAAACCTTTAGGCCTAAATGGCTTGACTAGCGAATTCTTTCAAATATTAAAATAAGAAATAGCATTGATCTCACACAAACTCCACATATAATAGTGAAAAAGGGAACACACTTGAAAACTTTGTATGAGGTCAGCATATCCCTGAAAAGGAAAAGAAAGAAAAATGTACAAATCAATCTCTCCCATGAACACTAATGCAACTATCCTAAACCAATTAGCAAATTAATCCCTACAATATATAAAATGATACTATATACTCATAAAATGAGTTTATTCCTCTAAATCAAGGGTGGTTTAAAATAAGAAAATCAATCAAAAATAATAACATTAGGAGAGGAAAAGGGGAGAAATCGTGTAATAATCTCAGAATTATATATAAAATTGAATACTGAATCATAAGAAAAAACTATTAGTATCTGGGAATAGAAGGCAATCTAATCTCCTTAAATTGATAAAGACTATCGACAAAAACTCCAGACTAGACTTTGTTTTTCTACATTAAAGTAAAATTGTAAAAATATTATTAATATGTTTCACACTCACCACTTTGTGTTACCTCAGGGTTTACACACAACAGCACGTGTTGCCATACAGTTTTAATGAAAGTATCCATTTTGTTTGTGCCTTGTAATTTTATTTCTTTTGTTTTTTATGTTGCCACATAATCTCCCACGGTAGGTGCTGTGGTGATCTCCCCTCAGGCAGGAAGGACTTTCTCCCATAGGTGCTGGGAATTCTATGAGCAGGACGGCCTCAGCTGAGGAGAGCTGCCTCACATAAGGTCAGGCCCCTTTCTGGTGTGGCACCTCCAGCCACTGACCGACATGGTTGTGTCAACGCCCATCCTCCCACCCCAACAAGGGTCAGCTGCGGAGGGTCTTTCCAACCTCAGGACTCCCTGCAGGGTTGCCTCAGGCCTCCACTGAGACTGCTTCAGTGCTCTCAGCTTCGTCACCCGCCCAGTTCTCCTTCTTCGCCCTTCTCTTCTCAGCCTTTGCTCCAAGAACACTCCCTGATGCACCTTCCATATATTACTCCGCTCTCAGATCAGCTTCCTGGGGACCCAGAGAGTTGCCTCTTCATATTTTTTTTCTTTTTTTTTGGCATGGCTGCCTAATAGTCCATAGAATTTAAATGCCATAACTCCTCTGTCTCCATTTTACATATTTATAGTTATTTTCCTCTATAACAACAAGGCACCAAACATTTTGTTGCATATTGATTTAATAGTCTTTTGAATTCTTTTCTTTTTTTTTTAATTTTTTTTTTTATTTCAGAATATCATGGGGGTACAACACTTTGGTTATATATATTGCCCATGCACTGCCCGTGTCAGAGCTACAATCGTGGTCATCCCCCAAACTGTGCTCCCCGCATCCATTCAGTGAGAGTTTTCCCATCCCCTCCACCCGCCTCCTGCCTGCCCACCCCCTGATGAATACTATGCCCTGTGTGATGTAAGTTCTCTCAGTTAGTACCAATTTGATGGTGAGTACCAGTGGTGCTTGTTTTTCCACTCTTGTGACACTTGACTTCGAAGAATGGACTCTAGCTCCAACCAGGATAATACCAGATGTGTTAATTCACCGTTGTTTTTTATTGCCGAGTAATACTCCATGGTATACATATACCACATTTTATTAATCCACTCGTGTATTGATGGGCACTTGGGTTGTTTCCACATCTTTGCAATTGTGAATTGTGCTGCTATAACATTTGGTGCAGATGTCTTTATTATAGAATGTCTTTTTTCCTTTGGGTAATACCACTAGTGGGATTGCTGGATCAAATGGTAGTTCTGCTTTTAGTCCTTTGAGGTATCTCCATATTACTTTCCATAGAGGTTGTACTAATTTGCAGTCCCACCAGCAGTGTATGAGTGTTCCTATCTCCACATCCCCGCCAACATTTGTGTTTGGGATTTTTACTCGAGACAATCTCACTGGAGCTAAGTGATATCATTTGGTTTGATTTGCATTTCCCTGATGATTAGAGAAGTTGAGCGATTTTTATATGCTTGTTGGCCATTATTCTGTCTTCTTTTGAAAAGTTTCTGTTCATGTCCTTTACCCATTTTTAATGGGGTTGTTTGATTTTTTTCTTGTTGATTTTCCTAAGTTCTGTATAGATTCTGGTTATCAGCCCTTTATCAGATGTGTAGCATGCAAATATTTTCTCCCATTCTGTAGGTTGTCTGTTCACTCTAGTGATAGTTTCCTTGGCTGTGCAGAAGCTTTTTAATTTGATCAGGTCCCATGTATTTATTTTTGTTGCTGCTGTGATTGCTTTGGGGGTCTTCTTCATAAATTCTTTGCCTAGGCCAATATCCATAAGAGTTTTTCCAACGTTTTCTTCGAGATTGAATTATTTTCTTAAAGTACATAGTCAAGAGTGGAATAACTAGGTCACAATTTGTGTGTGTATGTGTGTATATATGTGTGTGTGTATATTTATATATGTACCAACACAAATTATATTACCTATATTATACAAGTAAATTATACATATTTACAAGCATACAATTTATCAATTTGTAACACATATCTACTTGTATGGCAGCTATCCTAGTACCTCACATAATTAGGTATGATTTTATTTAAAAATTAAGAGATGTAAAATGGAAACTCATCTTTCCTTTAGTTTGAAAATTTTATCGCTAGTAATATTGAATTAAGATATATATGTATATATAACTTTCTCTATAAAATCTTTAGCAAAGTATACTGAATAAAAACACATGCAATATGAGTGTTACACCTAACTGATTTTACTACTTTTTTTTCTAAACAGCTTATAAATCCCTAGTTTTCTATACCAATGGTCCCCAACCTTTTTGGCACCAGGGACTAGTTTCATGGAGGACAACTTTTCCACCGTGGGGTGTGTGTGGGGGGGGAGGTGGCACGCAAGTGGTGATGCCAGCGATGGGGAGCGGCTGTAAATACAGATGAAACTTGTTTGCTCACCTGCTGCTCACCTCCTGCTGTGCGGCCCAGTTCCTGAGTTTCATGGAAGATAATTTTTTCAGTGATGGCAGGGGTGGGGCGGTCAGGGGTAGGCAGAGTTCAAGCAGTGATGCAGCTGGTTCCTAACAGGCCACCGACCAGTACCAGTCTGCAGCCCAGGAGTTGGAGACCGAAGTTCTGTACAACTGTTTTCCCTACGACTTAATGCTATATAACCCCATAATTAACTTAGAGATGTTTGATAGCATGAATTTATTTTTCACTCAAATTCGTATTATTAGTCTGAAATAACAAATGTATCATTTATTAAAAATAACTATCTTAGAGATATGTACATATTTGGAAAGATAAATCTCAGTTCTAGAACTTTCTAGTAATTTAAGCTTTCCTAACCCTATTCCCTTACCTGTATAAATGTGGATACAAATATCGCCCTCATAGCATAAATATGATGGCAAAGTTTGTGAAGCACCTAGAGTGCTTTATTCCAGTAGCAATAAGAGCTTGAACAGATAGGAGAAAGAAAAGGGTATAACTTGGGGGACACAGAAAAAATTGAGGGGGGCAGTGTATTAGAACCAATAGCCTCCATGGAAGGATTAGCCTTAGTGTGAAGAAGAGACTAGTGGAAAAGAGACAGAGGTAAGCACAGAAATTTAGAGCTGCCATGAGTGGATTTGAGAGTGTCTGTTCCCTGCAGTCTGAACTATGGTCCTGGCAAAAATTAGATGTTCAGTAGACATTTGCTGAATAAATGAGACATGAATTTTAAAAGTAAATCTCCACATAAAATGTTTTTATAACAATGACACTATGAAATCACTTAAAGGATTAACAGAGTCATTAAAAACGAAAGATGAATGTGTTTGTCAGTTGCTTTGCAGTGATGATTCATAGTTAAAGCACAAAGTCTATGAAAAATACAAAGTAAGTAAACAATGAGGTTTCAATTAACCTCTTATTCATGAAACTCCCAGAAATTTTATGTTAACCCCAAACTATTTGAGAAATGCATGAATGTTAATTACTCCACTTATTCTTAAACAGTGATAGGTGATTTATTTGGAACATTGTGTTCCAGTCTCAGTCATATTCAAACCACAGTAAAAAAAAGCCCATGCAATAGCCAGTGAGTTGGAAGACACGATCATCTGTAAGACATTCAGGTGACTTGTGAGTAACACGTGAGGGACAAGTGTTAGAAATTTCTAGCTTTTCCTAATACCCGTGTATCATCACTGCATGGCTAACCAAGCAATCTGATGTTTAATTCAACTCTGCTGGTGGAGGTGGAGTCCAAGTTAATGTGGGGTGTAGGACTGGCCGATGCCTTCACATGTGGTCACTGAATGAGAGGACAGGAAAATTCCTCATGGGCCCCTGGGCTTGGGAGGTTGCATGCAAAAAATGAAACGTGGCTAACTTTGTACAATTCTGAGGTCACTTTGTACTTGGAAAGACACAGGTGAGGGAGACACATGGGTGTGGTTAGACTCCCATTCCCAGCCACACTTAGCTGGTGACATCGGGCAAGTCATTAAGGCTTTCCAAGCCTCCACTTTTCTTTATGCAAAATAAAGATTAATGGAGCATCTTGCAAGACCAATAAAAGTGTTAGCAGTGATATATTTAAAGCACTTGCACACAGCATGGAATCTGGTGTAAGTTTATAAATCATAGGTACCATGAGTAGAAATAGTAGCATTAATAACCTAATTCTCTTCAACCCATGATGAAGCTGATATCAAGATTGATTCTTAGTAATTTTATCTGCCCTTTCCTAAGGAAGATTCTTGCTCCATCACCAACATAAATTCTAAGTTCTGCTCTCACTCTGAAATCTGAAAACTTTTATATTTACAATTTGAAGTTATAAATACACTGTGAGATATGTCATGACATCTTCCCTACGTGTCCCATCCCTATGTGTGAACACCAGATGTACTACCTTCCCTAGGACAACAACATAATTACTTGCATAATTTTTGGAAAAGTGCTTTTGGCCTCACTCCTATATGACTTAAAAAAATTACTGCTGCTTTGTAATTCAGTCCCTGCTTAAGCAGCCTGTCCATAATTTAGGAATGGAGTGATAAAATCAACATTAGCTTGAGACACAGGAGGAGGGATCCCCACCCTCAGCAACCATTGGTATGAACACAGTTGCCCTCCTATTGTATCTCACTTTGAAATAATCCAAATTCAGAGGGGAGAATATCAATCGTGCTTTATTTCAGGGAAACCTCAATAATACACACACACACACACACACAAACACAAGTTCTTAGCAGCACTTTATCTCAAGGCATCTTCAAAACTTAAAAAGATCAGCTAGCTATTTTCTTCAGCATCAAATTTATGCCTTTAAAAACACCCACGTTTCTAATATTTTAAAAGTTACTCATCCTTATTTACTTACTGAAGCTAAGGAAAACTTTGTAAATTTATTGAACTTACTATTCTTATGTGTACGTAGCAGATGGCTGTGTGCCTGAAGCCAGGTAAAGGCAAAGTAGCAATAGCAAAAGGGAAGATGATGCTGGCAATGACATGATAAGCACTCCAACATCTAATTCTTAAATTATTTTATACTTCACCCCTTTTAGCATCCTACCTATCAGTGCTAGCATTCCAGAAACTAGAAGAACTTTGTTCTAAATAGAAGAGTATCATTTTATTGCAAAGAATATAGCATGTGATGCTCTCTTGAGTGAAGAAAAGAAATTATCTTTAGAATTCCACTGGAAAACTTTTGTGGCAGTTTGTCAGTCCTTGCACCAACAATAACTGTTCCCCTCTCAGTTCAAAAGAAATGTACATTATAGCTGATAAGACTTGAGCCCATTGGGAAAATAAAAGTCCTCTCTCTGGGAATTTGAAATCATAAGCAAGAGATTCCAGACCCAGTTTGAGCTGGTCCTTTGAATAGGGATATGAGAACAGGAGTGATGGCACAGCCAACTTCAGCCTGTCCACTATGTGCTGGACAAAGCAATCAGACACAGACAGCAGACAGGAGAGAGGGAGAGAGTCTGCTGTGAGGCCCTGACTCCTGTGGTTTCCTACTTCCAGCCCTTCCTAAGATCTGGCTGCATTGACTAAGACACCCCGTACTTTGATGATAAAGTCCCTGGTTTTGATTTTTCTAGTTCAAACTGGCTTCTTTTATCTATATTGAGAGGAATTCTATTCAAAATATAAGCCAGGCACGTTTAGAGCACAGAAGGACTGAAGTTAATTCTGGTAAAAGAATGGCCTAGGATTGAAAATTGGGCAAAACTATGAAATATGTGATTGGATGTTAACGGGTTGATACACATGTATTCTAAGAGTAATAACAGAGCATAAAAAGTAAATGTAGGTGTTGGGGAGGAGAGATTACTTTGCGTGAAAACTGTGGGGACAAAATTAGAGAGAAGTCAGTAAAATAACTTTGGGTCCAAATAACAAAAGATCTTAAATGCATTCATAAAATGTTAAGATTGTATTCTGTTATCAGTTGAGGACTACCAAAGTTTGTGATCATAGGAAATAAAGACAAGGAAATTTCATTTTCAAAACTTTGCACAAATTATTTACAGTCGTCCCTCAGTGTATGCAGGAGATTGGCTCCAGGACCCCCGCAGATACCAAAATCCACCCATACTCAAGTCCCGGCAATCACATGTTTCACAGTTTTGCCCAATTTTCAATCCCAGACCATTCTTTTACCAGAATTAACTTCAGTCCTTCTGTGCTCTAAACGTGCCTGGCTTATACTTTGATTACAATTCCTCTCAATATAGATAAAAGAAGCCAGTTTGAACTGGAAAAACTCAAGTCCCGCGCAGATACCAAAACCCACACGTAATCAGGTCCCACGGTCTTATCCGCACGTGTGAAAAGTCCGCCCTCCGTATATGTGGGTTTCACATCCCGTAAATACTGTAGTTTCCATCTTTGTTTGGTTGAAAAACACCTGCGTATAAGTGGATTCACACAGTTCAAAAACCCGTGTTGTTCAAGGATCAACTCTACTGCCAACTTCCACATTATTTCCCACTTCTTTCTTTCTAGTACTTTTTTTAAAAATCCATCTCCATGACATGGATTTTGGCAACTTGAATATAATTTAGTACTATTTTGGAAATGCAAAATGAGACGTGGACTTTTTGGCCATAATCCACTATTATCTGTCCGTGTGATAACAAGACATGGGTTCAATAGTAAGATTGCAGTGCCTCAGCCTTTTTCCTCTGGTTACTCTCTTTCACAGATGACAAACTGCGTATCAAATGGCAAGAGCGAATTCATCCAAGACTGCTCAGCAGGAATGGTTTAGAGCATGGGTACAAACTTGAATTTATAATCCCAGCCAGGAGTTTTAGAAAGGTTTTCATAGAGGAGCTAGGATTTGATTTAGGTCTTAAGGAAATAACACACGTATAGAAGTTGAGAGGAGGAGGCAGGTGCCATGCAGAGCTGGCCTGACCAGGAGGTCTGGGTCCTCACCCCTCTCTTGCTGACCAGCTGTGTGAGCCGGGAGAGGCCCAGGTAATCCATCTGCCTGGTTTCCGCATCTTAGAAATGGAAACTCTTGTTTCTATTTATGTCATGGAGCACTTGAAGGAATTAAATAACATAATTAAAAACAACAGTAACAAAAGCATTCAATGGCAAAAGTTTCACAAAGGGAGAAACCAAACAAATTTACTGAACTATAACTTATGACTGTATATTATGGAATAAAAGTAGAGAGTAGAGAGAAATAAGAATGAAGAATCAGCAGGAGCCAGTACCTGGTGGTGCGAAAATCAGGGCAGGACTGTCCAGATGAAGCTCATCAGCACAGCCTCGGTGGGAGCTCCGGGAAGGAAGCTCGTTACCACTGGCCCAGCCTGTGGGAGGCTCTCCTTGTACTGAACTCCTATTTGCATTTTAGACAATGACATAGTGTCTACCTGTAATTGTTCTTTAATTATACCATTGGTGCTTTTAAAATCTTCTCCTGAATTAGATTATAAGCAATTAGCTCCTACTTTAATATATTTAATATCCTCCAGATCAGTAAATATGTAAATAACCACAATGCTGGGGGCATACAAGGTGTTATTAATAATAAGTATAAAATTTGAGGATAGTAGGTTTCACATGTGGAATGGGAATCATGGTATCACCACAGCCTGATTATTAAGCAGAATGGGCATATTCTAGGAAGATTAAAGGAACAAGCAGGCTTATTTGGGTCAGGAAGTAATCAGTTCCTAAGTGGTTTCTTAGCAGCTTACATAAATTCACATGGTCTAATTGACTGCCATTGGTTTGTGTATGCTTTGGGAAGATGTAGGTCAGAACGCCAGAATGTGTTTAGCTTATCTTGAAAATTTCTATATATTCTCCATTTAAAACAAACAAAAAAACCTGTAGATCAGTAGGTCCCTTTAGCTTATTCCTAATGTTCCAAAAATAGCTTTTATACTTCACATAACTCTATGCTCTCTCCAATGTAAAGATTTGTATAGAGGAAATAAAGCATCATAGGAATGAAAAGTCTTTGAGGAGCAACAGAGTTCACCTTTTTGCTATGAGGCATAAATGCATCTCACGTGTCTAGGAAAGGTGGCACTCATTCTGTTCTTCCTAGTGTCTCACTTTCCTGAGAAGCCCCTTCACAGGCATTGAAGGGAGACAACCTTCCACAGCCCACCCCCACCCCAAATGTCCCTGATATTCTGGAAGAATATCACTTTGCACCCAGTAGGAGCACCCTTTCCAGGCCCTTCTGTGAGGAGCAGCTCATCCAACTTCACCAACCTGCCCTCCATAGATCAGACAGCAGAGAATTTTAAAATGAGATTAACAGTTAAATGTATCACTATGTCACTATGCTATAACCCACTAAAAATAGGCAGTGAGGTAGTAATTCATCCTAGTCAGGACTTGAAACTCTTAGAAGTGTCTGTCAAACCTCCTCTATTTTCCAAAGTTTTGTGCATTAACATGGTCACGTTGTTGGCCCTGGGCTTTGTATTAATTGCAGAGAATTCTCAGTTTCTCTGTCTGCAAATATTATGGATATAAATTTATAAACAGAGCCTCCATCATCTGTTTTTGCTTGTTGGCTTGTGTGTTGTTATAACTCTGGCCACTGGTGCACCTAATTAGCTACTAATATATGCATGCATGTATGTGTATGCACTGAGAAGATGTCACTTGTATCTGCCAGACAAACAGAAATGGCTTCTCTCCTTCAAAGCTCCACATTGTGCCAGTGGGAAATGTTTTGGAGATTAGTCAGTTAAAGAAACAAGCCCTTCCCCAACCCCAAAGTGGAGCATTGCTCAAGGGTTACCTTCTCTGACTCCTCCAGGGCAACATAACCACATTTTGCGTTTTGTTCCTGGTACATATTACATAGTCCCTATCACTTATAATTAGACTATATGTTTTCATAGAGAAGGAGCTATCATTTTCATTTCCATATTTTCAGAGTGGCATGTAGTGGTAATCTAATGAATCTTTTTTTTAATTCACTTACAAGCACGTGTTCATCCCCTACAGCACACCAGACTGTGTGTTAGGTGCTAGGGATACAATGGAGGACGAGACTGAGTGGACCCTGCCCTTCCAGAACTTATATTCTTATGGGAAGAGAGATGAAAACAAGCAAACAGAAAACTGAAAAAAAAAATCAGTTCAATAAAGAAACAAACAAAAAGTCCGAGATAGACAATGACAGAGAGGGAAGGCCTCTCCCTGCAGGTGACCCTTAAGTAGAGAGGTCAGGGAATAGGGAAAACTTGGAGAAAAGCATCCCAAGAAGACGGGATCCCACGTGCAAAGGCCCTTATTTGGAATGCAAAAGAAATAATGCATGCATAAGCTTACACACACACACACGCACACTCACACACACTTCAGCCTAAGTGCTTTATATGAAAAATTCTTTCCCACTTCATGGAAGGCAGCCTTGCTAGACAATTTTCTAAGTCTCATTATTGGTCATCACCCTTCAGCATAGTATCCTTGGGTTTTATTTTTTATGTGGTTTAATGTAGCCACCTCCTGGTTACAAATCCAAAGCACAGGCAAGAAGGATGCTGCCAGAAAGCAAAGCAGGGTTAGGATCACAGGGAACTCCCCGTGGCAGCTGATGCTACCTCCAGTGTGCCTCCTGGGCTGTGCATAAAGGAGGCCACAACCTGCAAATTGTAACTCTAGGATTGAAAATAAAATATATTCATTTTTGAAAATTGGGCCAGTTTTTAAAATATTTTCCATACTTAGGTTTACAAAGTATTTGAGAGTTCTCTTTTAGGATATACAGTCAGTATAAAGTAGTATTAAATGGTTAAGAAGCATTACAGTTTAGTGGTTGAGATTATGGGCTTTAGATTCAGCCTTCCTGGGTTCAAATCCTGGCCCTATGACTTTCCACCCATGTGATCGCTTTACTCCTCGTGACTCACTTTCCCCATGCCTGTAGGTGTTCCTTTTGTTTCTCTGCTCATTCTCTCCTATGCCCCATTCCTTCTTCTTACTCTAGCTACCCCTCTGATGTAGACATGTGCTGAGGTCTGGCCCATGGAATATGAGAGCAAATTAGTAAATGCTACAAGACAATCAGAGCAGTGCCAGCTCCCCGTGTGGGCTATTATGATTACAACTTTCACCATTAGAATTTTCTTCTTTTACTGAGCCAAAATATCTCTTTTAAATATCCTATTGATTACTCTCAGAGCTGCACTTTGATATAGCATATGATCTTCAAGTTCTTTCAAGTATTTTTAAGAGTCAACTGTGTCTGAAGCTCTGTGATATTTGTTAAGAAACAATTTTATTTCAAGTTCTCTTCCATATTGACAGCCCCCTCCAAAGAGCTGTTGGGTTTTTAATCCAAATTTAAGGTATTTCACAGACTGTTTTATATATACATTTATTCTGAAGTGTTTTTATACTCATTCAGCACTCATAAAGTCAATAACTGGATGATAACATTTTTTGGTGTAGCTGTGTCTCCCTATGCAGCAAAAATTTCAAAATATTCACAGATGCTTTAGAAAAGTAGGGGAAAAAACAGCCTTTTTGAGCTTCTGCACACAACAGCTGCTGACCTAGCACTCCTTCTTGGGTGCTGAAGAAGCTCCGAAGCCTGGGCCATGGGAAGGGCATCACCATGTGCCCTCATAGTCATCTGCTAGGCTTAGGCAGCACACCCCAAAGGCAGGACCCTCATTGTTCAGACACCCTTCCAGGCTTTTGCAATGCCCATTAGCTAATACAGTGCCCACACCTCACCCATGTGGCCAGCTTGCCTGTTAGAAATACAGTGAGAAATTAGGAAGTAAGGGGAAAAAAAATCAAGAAAAATCAAAATCAGACCAAAAAGTCCACATTTTTTATGGAAAAAGTACTACAGATGTTTGTTCTGGTGCTGGCCCTATGTGGATTTTGTCACTTAACTAACAGTATTTGAAGTTTCAAAATATTTAAACTCAAAACATAACAATTTATATTTTATAATTACAAAAATATTTTAAAACTTTCTTTGGTTTAAGGAGTCAGAGAAATATGAAATGGATTTTTAGAAAAATTTACCATAAAATATAGTTGGGTTAGTGTTTGTATGCTTATTTTGTTTTTAGGTGTCTGAGCCAGGGATAGGGAACCTGTGGCCTTCTAGGTCCTTAAGTGTGGCATTTTGACTGAATCCAAATTTTACAGAACAAATCCTTTTATTTTTATTCATACATTTTTGTTTGTCTTTTATATTTTTTATTTTATTTTAAAAATGAATGTATTTAAAATACCAAATAATAAAATAAGTTTCAATGAAATAATCCTCCCAGATTGACCAGCACAATTAGAACATTAGTAAGCCATAAGGGCTAAATTGACAGCTGCTATGCTCATGATTTGGTTCTAACTTTCCCTCCTGACTGGTGCCACTACTGCATGAGGCTGGTTGGCAAGAGTTTATGGGGGTCGAGCACGCCAGTCAGTTACCAGCTTTTGACACCCGTTTGTACTGTTTGAAGTGGAATTTGTAAATAGTAGCAAAGTTCAACAGTATTTTTTACTTCTGTCTGCTTAACAACCCACCATGTCAAAGAAGACCAAGAGAATGCTGAAGGAAGAAAACAGATTTTTAAATGAGGATTTGGAATTGCAATATTATCTTGTTTCTGCTAATGATAAGATGATTTGCTTGCTTTGTGATACTGCAATAACAACATTAAAGAAATTCTATGCTCATCAGCATCATAACACTAATAAGGACAATAAATATTTTAAATTAGAGGGAGAGGCGTGAAAGGCTGCATGGCAGAAATTAAAAAATGAAAAGCAAAAGCAAAGAGAATTCTTTCAAACAGCAATAAGACCTGGAAATAATACCACTGAAGCAACTTTAAGGTAGCTTATATACTCGGGAAAAAAGGGAAGCCATTCAGTGATGTAGAAATTGTGAAAGAATGCATTGTTAAAGTTGTAGGATTCTTAGACCCCAATAACGTTTCAAACAACTGCCTCTTTCTAGGAGAACCATAACTCTCAAAATATATGTTATTCAGTCGCTTTGGATGAATCAACTGATACTACTGACTTGGCACAGGTTTTATACTTCATTCAGGTCATAACAGAAGATTTTCTTTGCTACAAAGAGTTGCTCACTTTGGATACTCTTGTGAACAGAACAAATAGATATCTTCAACAACTTTCAAGATAAGTGCTGTGAAGTTGGACTGAATTTGGTAAATTTAGTGAGTGTATGTACAGATGGTGCACCTTCCATGACAGGAAAACATGAAGGGTTTATTGCACACATAAAAAAATTATTAACAGATCCAGATGCTCTCATTTATTTTCATTGTATCTTGCATCAGCAAAATCTCTGTGCTACAGGTACTATTTTAAGTGACACTTTGCATCATGTTATAAGTATTGTTAACTATATTCATGCAAATGCAACATGGCCTCATCAGAAGTTGAATGATGAGGTATTCAGTGTGCATTTCCTGTGTCATTCTAAAGCTCATTGGCTATTGCAGCGACAGGTGTTAGCCAAAATTTTATCTCTGTAAGAATAGATAGTTAAATTTTATGAAGAACAGAATCAGCAACATGAATTAGTGAAAGAATATTTCTACAGGAATGCAGCATTTCTGTGTGACATCATGTCAAATCAAAATGACTTGAATATTTCTTTGCAAGGTAAAACTAAGTCTACATACAATATGTGGCAAAAAATCCAAGCATTTCAAAAAAAGCTGTCTTTTTTCAAAACACTTCTTCTTCAAAAGGAAATTTTGGATGAACATTTTCCCCAGTTAGCAAAGGTCATTGATGAGTGGGATGATATATGCAAATCATTTGAAGAATAAGCAGCTGTTATAGACCTATTACTTGGAGAATACAATGAAAATTTCACTGACTTTCAGAATCATGATGTCACACTCAAATTAGCATTTCAGCCTCACCTTGTTGATAACACTGAGGCAGCTGAAGAACTACAGATGGAATTGATTGAGCTCTCAGTAGATGACATTTTAAAGTCATCATTTGATCCTAAGAAAGATCCAATTGAAATACGGAAAAATGCAGTAGAATACCATGACATTGGCAACATGCCCAAAAAATGCTTTCTGGCTTTTCAACCACTTATTGCTGTGAATCTACAGTCTCCTACTTAACCCAAATCAAGATGCCCTTAAGGTCACAAATGATTGATACCCATCTAGAGGATCAACTGAAATTGCTGACCTCTATACTGCAACCAAATATGCAAATGCTTTCCAACAAAAAGCAGACACAACAAAGTCATTAAAAGCTTAGTTAACTTTAAAATTAACATGTAGTTTCATTTTTTGAAATTATTAAGTACATAGTAGTTAGATTTTTACAAAATAATGTACATTTTTAAGCATATCTAATTGAAGTTTCTTAAATGTGGCTCATTCTAAATGCAGGGAGAGAGAAAACAGATCTATAAATCCAGGTTGTCATACACAGCATAGGGCACAGCTAGGGATCTAGTCAAGGTTACAGAATAGGACTGCCTGTCTCCACAGAGTGGAAGCAGGAACAGCATACAATGGAGCACCTCCTCCTTTAACCTCAGTGACCTTTGGGTGCCAGGGATGCCTCCTGCACAGGTAGGTCACCCTCACCAGAGCTGGGCAAGCCACCCCATTCTTGCTATGCCAGTGCTCTTTCACTCTCAGCTGGACTCACCATTTCAGAAGATTATATAATTTGCTATAAATTTTATAAAATGCCACCTTAAGGATTCAAGCTTTACCTTTAGCAAGCCTTCTCTTCATGCACTCATTAATTACTAAAAGAATAATACGAGTAAAGATTGGAAGAAGAACCTGTTATGACATGGGCATATCTCATATCAATTACCACACCATTGTGATGCTGATACATACTAGAAACACAGCTTAAACATTTTAAAATTTGACTTTTCAATCATAAAGCAGCAGGATTACAAAAGCAAAGCAAAAGATTTATCAAGGATGGAAAAATACACATGTTCATAATATCTAAGAACACAATATACATCTATATGCTATAGTTTGAATTCAAGCCATATGTGTCTTGATTCTGGAAAATATGGCTATAATCTGAATATAAGATAAACACTGATCAAGAAACTAATCCTGCAATTTAGAGCAGTAATTTAGGAAATAACCCTTGGACTTTAAAGCTTGAGTATCTAAAATATACCCAATAAAAAGTCATTTTGCAGAAAGACCTCTTCTCGCATGCCTGGTTGCTAAGTGGTAATACCTTACTTAGAAAGTAGCTGGGACTACCTGTCCTGGTCTTTGTAAACAGCTGTTATCCAAATAGGCTTAGCTACTTTCAATATTACTCTCTTACTTTTTTAAACATTCTGCGTTATGCAACACTGACTTATATACTGCCTTACATCTCACTCCTCTCTAGAACATGAGGCCACTGAGCACAATTACCATTGCCTCCTTTTTGAAAAATTTTAACTGATAAATTATAATTGGATATATTTATGGGGTACAATGTGAAGCTTTGATACATGTACACATTGTGGAATGATCAAATAAGACTAATTAACATATCCATCACCTCATATACTTATCATTTCTTTGTGGTGACACATTTAAAATCCACTTGGCAATTTAGAGATATACATTGTTATTAACTGTTGTCATGTTGCTGTGCAAGAGATCACCAGAGCTTCTTCCTCCTAGCTGAAACTTTGTACCTATGATCAATGTTTCCTCTTTCTCTGTCCACTGCCCCCAGTCCAGCCTCTGGTAACCACCATTCAACTCTCTACTTATATGACAAGTTTGACTCTTTCAGGCTCCTGTAATCACTGAGGGACATGACATCTACTTCAAAGTATGTATTCTGTTTTATTATAACAATCCCATACTCTAATTTCAAAGCTTCTTATTCTTCTGAAACCTAATGAGCTCATGCATTCTGGTAAAAAAACAAACTCATGACCAAATCCAGAGAATCACCTAGAATTCCACCTTCTCAGAAATCCTGAACTACAATTAGTGATCTCTGTTCTAAACTTCATTTGTCAACTTTTCTTTTACTCTGTTAATCTCATTGCACCTGTTATTCCATGAAAATTCAGATATCTGATGGTTGCAGAGTTTCTATTATTCACAGTTGTGCTAGGTCCAGGCAATGCTCCCACGATGATGTACATTTTAGTCATTCCCTTTCCAACCACTCTCAAATATCTAGTTCCTTTGTCTGGTTTTTGAACCAGCCTGCAAACCTTCTGTTAATAATTTTATTAACCCAATGCCCTGCTTTCTCTAAGCCTGAAGCAGAAATGCTATTCCTCTATAAATTCACGTTCTCCAGCTCCACTTGGCCCCCAGCACAATAGACAGTACTTTCTGTGTGCTTCCTGTCAGTCTCCTGCCTGAATACCTATGGTGACTGCTTCAAGCCTTCATCATACTTCCGTGACCAGCTCTATGCTATCCATATCCTAGTTCTTCTCTCTACACTTCACATTTTGTTGAGAAAATCTAACATGTCAAGAAAGAATTCCTCCAATTTTCTTACATAACTTGCATAAATTTATCTATGTCTGTTCAGAACCCTCTTCATTTTATCACCTTGTTCCATCTGTCATTGTACATCTTGAATTTTGAGTCTTACATAACACTGACTTCTTCCATATACATTATATGCCTACATAATTACCCACACTAGAAAGTTAAAAATACATGGAACAAACTTTTCACCAGGAATCATCTTCAAACTGCTATAGGATCTTTCATTTTTCATTCACAGAATTCCAAAGAGTAATGTACATATTGATTCCCCTTTATAATCTTATACTCCTCAACCCAGTACAACTCAACTTCTCCCCTTAAGATTCTACAAACATTATGACTACAGAGATCACCAGTGACTTCTTAGTAGCTAAATTCAAGGGGTATTTTTCAGTCATTTTTTCTTTACCACCTTGGATTTTGCCTTTACACTTCCTTCTTTGAAACACTATTTCCTTAGTTCTTTATTCTATATGTTAGACAATATATAGCTGGGGCTTATTTATTTATCCAGTCTGACATTCTTTGTCTAATTGGTGCATTTAGACCATTCACATTTAATGTGATATTGACATATTGAATTAATATCTAACATCTTTGTAACTGTTTTCTATTCATTGCATTTGTACTTTGTTTCTCCTCCCTACCCCCACCTCCATCATTTTCTACCTTCTCTGGTTTTAATTGAGCATTTTAAATAATTCCATTTAATCTCATCTCTTAGCATATCATTTATTCTTATTATTATAATCATATTTAGTGATGCTTTTGAATTAGTTGCTGTATGTTTTTGATTTGCATACTTGCGTTAATTTATATTAAGACAATAAATACAAAGCTGAAATTGGAGCAGAGTCTTAAATTTGTGGTTAATTCTCTCTTATGTATTTCTTTTCTGCAACAAAGGCAGAAAGCCAGTTTCCACATTGACAATATATGAAAGACAATTCTTTGGCATTTTATTTTACTTTGGAAATGGCAAAAAAGAACCTCTCGATTTTGTTGATATAGTGTGTATACAAACAATAAATAGAAGAAAAAGATAATTCCAGAGTAGATCTTAAATTCAGTTACTTAAACATATAACATATATCAATTATTCCCATAATATATCTATTTTAACATATGAAATTAATTTTACTAAGAAATATATGACTCATTCATCATTTAAAAATGAAGGCACTTTTATATTATCTACTATATTTTGAGGTACTCCTCTCTATTGACTGGAATTTCTTTTGTTTTAATAAACATTATTTTAGAATAGTTTTGGATTTACCAAAAAGTTTTTTTTTAAAGTAGAGAAAGTCCTATATAGCCCACATGCAGTTCCCCATATTATTATCATAACATATTTTTATGATTCATTTGTCACAAATTAATGAACTAAAATTGATACATTATTATTAACTATAGTCCATGATTTATTCACATTTTCTAAGTTTTCCCCTAATGTTCTTTTTCTGTTCCAGGATTCCATCCAAGATATTGCATTAAATCTGGTCAACGTGTTTCTTTTGGGTACCCCTCAGACTCCTTAGTTTATAGTCTCTCCTTGTTTTTAATGATCTTGACAGTCTTGAGGAGTACATGTGAGATATTTTGTGGAATGTTTCTTAACTGGTATTTGCCTAATTTTTCACACAGTTAGACTGGAGTTATTGGTCTTTGGGAGGATGCACAGAAGTAAAATGTCATTCTCATCACATCATGTCAAGGATACAAACTGAAAAATGAATTATTGCTGTTCATATTGACCTTGCTTATATGGCTTAGGGAGTGTTTGTTAGATTTCTGCAATGTAAAGTCACTTTAAAGTTCTCCTTCCCATGTTCTACACATTCTAATTAACTAACTATATACAGCTCACACTTAAAGAGTGGGGACTTATGCTCTACCTCTTTGAGGACAGAGTATCTACATACATTATTTGGACTTCTGCATGGAAGACATACCTGTTCTTCCTCATTAATTAATTACCTAATTATACAAATGAATTTATGTAATATATGTATACACACAGGCATTTATTTTATTCCATGGGCTATAGCATATATCTTACACTATAGGAAAAATACAATAACATAATTTATGTCCAAATTGTTTCAGCTTTGGCCATTGGGAGCTCTTTCAGTTGGCTCCTATGCCCCTTTGGAATACCCCAGTAAGTGTGTGTGTGTGTGTGTTGTACTTTCCTACTTTCTGGCACCAAAATACTACAGACTCATCTTGTATATTTCCTGCTGTGGTCTTGGAAGCAGTCATTTCACAAAGTATCCATTTTTCCTTTAATGGTTGAATGGTATTAGAAACCAAGATCTGAGTCCTAGATGTGCTAGTGCTACTGGTGCACCATTCCTTTTAGGACCCCCTCAAATGACAAAGCAAGGAAATGTATATGTGTATACTATCCTATGTGTATAAACACATCTATAAATATTAGTGTATGTACACATCTGTGTTTATATTAAGACAGACATGAGTTCACACCGATGTCTCTAGTTCTAACCCTGCACCATGTGAGTCACTGTAATCTTCTTCCTTGCTTGTCAGTAACCTCCCACTCCAAAAGTGAGGGACCTGGCTCCCACCAGCCCCCACCCATCTACATAATTGTTCAAGTCCAGTATAAATGTATAGTGGTTTTAGAATTGTTAACTTTGTGAAAAACAAGTTTATCAACTAGAGTACAATGCTTAGGTACAGTTTCTTGTGCTTTTAATCATATAGGCTCCACTTATTTACAAAATCACTTGGGTCATCACACTTTCTTTCATTGCATTTATTCATGTTGTTTCATATATTTGTAACACAGTTTTTTTTATCACATTCTGCATTTCATCCTAGGATCCCACCACTTCCTAAATGTTTTCTTTTAAAATTTACATACATAACGTATAATGTACACTTGTATCTTCTGCTGTAAATTCTACAGGATTCGAAAAATGCACAGGGTCATGTATTTACCATTATAGTATTATACAGAATGGTTTCACCATGATAAAAAACAAAAGCCTCTGTGCTTTATCTATTCCACCCCACCCAAATCCTGGAAGCCATTAATCTGTTTACTTTTGCCAGAATTTCATATAAATGGAATCATATAGTACATAGTCTTTTCAAAGTGGCTTTGTTCATTAGCATATACACTTATAATTAACTCATACTTTTGCATGGCATAATAGCTTATTTTTTTTTTGCTGAATAATATTCCATTAGGGATATACCACAGTTTGTTTACTCATTCATCTATTGAAGGATATCTTGGCTGCTTCCAGCTTTTTGTGATATGAATAAAGCTTCTATAAACATCCATGTGCAGGTGTTTTTATGGACACAGTTTTAAAATAAGTTGGACAAATACCTAAGAGTGCAATTGCCGGATTGCATAAGACTATGTTTAGCTTTGTAAAAAACTGACAAAATATATTCCAAAGATACTGTAAAATTTTGAATGCCTATTAGTAATAAAAGAGTTTCTGCTGCTCTGCGTACTACTGAACAATGTCATATTTGGGGGATTTCAAACATTCTTATAAATATGTAGTGGTATCTCATAGTAAAATTTGTGTTTCCAGAATGACAAATGATGTTGGACATCTTTTCACCTACTCATTTGTCATCTGTATTCTTGAGTGAGGTACCTATTCAGAACTTTTGCCAATTTTTGTTGGGTTGTTTTTGAATTGTTGAGCTGTAAGATTATTATTATTTGTATTACAGATCCTTAATAAGGTTTGTCTTTTTGCTTGCTTTATCTGTTCTTTTTCCCTTTAGTTTCCCAAACTGAAAGCTAAGGTTGTATATTTTAGATGTTTTTATTAAAAGAAATTTTTTAAATTTCTCTCTAAGCACTACCAGACTAAGTTGTCTCCCATGAATTTTGATAAGTTTTATTTTAATTTTCATGAAGTTCATAATATTGTCTTTAATGTCTCTTTAGATTTTCTTTGGCCCATGTGCTTTTTAGAAGTCTTTTTCTTTAATTTATAATAGTTAGTGGATTTTCCAATTATATTTTTCTTATTGTTTTCTAGTTTGGCCTTTTGTGGTCTTATAACACACTTTGTATGATTTCTATTCTTTTAAATTTGTTAAAGTGACTCATTAAAACAAAAATAACATCATAAGATGTAAGCTCTAGGGTGAATAATAAAAGTTTAAAAGCAATGCATAGCTAAAAGGCCTACAGAGGAGAAAACAATAAGAAGAACGATAATAAAAATAAATACTTTATCAAGCCAATAAAAGGCAAGTAAGGAGAAACAAGAAAGAAAGGGAAAAGTATGGTACAAATGGAAAACCAATAAGACATTAAATTTAAACCAAATATGTTAGTAATTGTATTGAGTTTTACTGGACTAAGTACCAAATTAAAATGCAATAATGTCAGGGTAGATAAAAATGAAATTAAAATTAAACATCCCCCCCCCCAAAGAGTGGCCTATATTTTCCTTACTAGAGACACACCATAAATATAGGACATAGAAATGCTGAAATATAGAATAGAATAAGACGTATCTTAAAAAATTAACTAATTGAAACTAATTGTAACTATGCTAATATCAAACAGAACACACTTTAAGTAAAAAAGTATTACTAAAGACAAAAAGGACCATTTTATAGTGACAAATTCAATATAATAATAAGACTGATATTATCCTCATTTTGAATGCATATACTAACACCAACTCAAAAATCTATAAATTAAAATATAGCAATACAAAAGGAGAAATAAATAAGTCTACAGCATACTTGGGGATTCTAACAAACCTCAAATGATACAACAGACAAAAAAATCAGTATAGGTATGGAGGGTTTTAACAATATGGTTGACAAACTTAAAAAGATGTGTTCATTTTGATCTGTACACTTATGATTTGTAATTCTATACATACAGTTAAAAATTATTCCATTGCATTGTAGAGTGTCAGAGGTCACTTGGCAAGGCTAGGATGCAATGGCATACAAATGGGGACAGGTTCAGAGGCTGTGGCATTATATTTGGCTAGAGATTATGATAGCAGCTCAAGTTAAGTAATGATAGCAAAACTGAAAGGAATTAAGAGAAATATCAAGGGCTTAATGATGATGGATGGCATGTTTGTGATGGGAAGATCAAAGAAAAATTGTCAGTACAATTTTTTAATAGATAAGTTTTTTTAAAGTTGAAAAATCATTTTTATTTGCATCAGTGTATTGATGACTTTGGACATAGAATACAAGAGGTAAGAAGGACTCTTCTGTGACTCTTATGCTTCTGGCTTGGGTAAGTTCACAAATGCAAGACACAGAAGGAAAATCACTTGTTTGCATTTCTGTGTCCACTTATATTACATAAAAGTCTTTGAATATAGGGCTGTTAGAGATAATTCATATCTGTCTTCCTGGTTGGAAGATCAGCTGCTGAATCACTGTAGGTGGTATGTGTAAGGTGGTTGACTGATTCCTGATTTACTACCTGCCTTCCTAGATTCTGGAACTCTGTAGAGCAGAGACAACTAAGTCTCAGCAGCTTTTCTTATGGCTACCTTTTCCTCAGAAACTTTAAGAAGTATGAATCATCAAAGCAGAAAATCAACAAAGAAACATAGGACTTAAACAAAACTTGAAAACAAATGGACCTGACAGACATCTACAGAACACTCTACCCCAAAACTACAGAATATACATTCTTCTCATCAACACATGGGATATTTTCCAAGATTGATCATATCTTAGGCCACAAAACAAGACTCCAAAAATTCAGAAAAATCAAAATCATACCATGTATTTTTTCAGACCACAGTGGAACAAAACTAAGAAGCAATCCCAAGAGAAACTCTCAAATCTACACAAAGTCATGGAAATGAAACAACCTGCTGCTGAGTGATCACTGGGTCAATGATGAAATTAAGAAGGAAATCAAAAGATTCTTTGAATAGAATGACAAAGGGAACACAAGCTTCCAAAATTTGGGGGATATAGGCAAAAAAGTGCTAAGAAGAAAATTCATAGCTTTAAATACTAACATACAAAAGACAGAAAGATCACATTTTAACAACCTACTTTCACATCTGAAGGAACGAGAAAAAGAAGAATAAATCAAACCCAAAGCCAGGAGAAGAAAAGAAATAACAAAGCTCAGAGAAGAACTGGAAATGGAAACAACAAAAACAACAACAAAAATACAGAGGATCAACGAAACAAAAAGTTGATTCTTTGAAAAGATAAACAAAATTGAAAATAGAAAAGAAAGGACTCAAGTAACCTCAACCAGAAATGAAAAAGGAAATATTACAACTGATACCACAGAAATACAAAATATAATTCATGAATACTACAAAAATCTCTACACACACAAACTAGAAAATCTAGAGGAAATGGATAAAATCCTGGAAACACACAACGCCCAAGTCTGAATCAGGAAGAAATAGAAATCCTGAACAGACCAATAATAAGTAGCGAGATTGAGGCAGTAATAAAAAACCTCCCAACAGAAAAATGCCCCAGACCTGATGGATTCAGTCGAATTCTACCAAACCTACAAAGAAGAACTGGCACTCATCCTACAGAAATTATTCCATAAAATCAAGAGGGAGGGAATCTTCCCTAATTCATTTACCTTGATACCAAAGCCAGGAAAGGACAAAATAAAAAACAGAAAACTACAGACCAATATACCTTATGAACATAGATGCAAAAATCCTCAACCAAATACTAGCAAACTGAATTCAACAGCACATCAAAAAGATAATTCACCATGATCAAGAGATTCCCAGGGAAACTATGAGGATTCAGTATATGCAAACTAGTAAATGTGATTCACCACATAAATGGAAATAAAAACAAAGACCATATGATCATCTCAATAGATGCAGAGAAAGCACTCAATAAAATCCAGCACCCTTTCATGATAAAAACTCTCAACAAAATAGGCATAGAAGGAACATATCTCAAAATTATAAAAGCCATTTATGACAAACCCACAGAAAACATCATACTGAATGGGAAAAAGTTGAAAGCATTCCCTCTAAGAACCCTAACCCTAACCCTAACTGGACTGTGGTTAAGAACTGGAACAAGACAAGGGTGTGCACTGTCACCACTTCTGTTCAACAAAGTACTGGAAGTCCTAGCCAGAGCAATCAGGCAAGAAAAAGAAATAAAAGGCATGCAAATTGGGAAAAAGGAAGTCAAAATATTCCTGTTTGCTGATAATATGATCTTGTATCTAGAAAACCCTAAAGACTCCACCAAAAGACTCCTGGAATTGATAAATTAATTCGGCAAAGTCGTAGGTTACAAAATCAATCTATACGAATCAGTAGCATTTCTATATACTAATAATAGTAAAGCTAAGAATCAAATCAAGGACTCAGTACCATTTACAGTAGCTACAAAGTCATAAAGTACTTAAGAATATACTTAACTAAAGAGATTAAAGATCTCTAAAAGGAGAACTATAAAACACAGATGAAAGAAATCATAGATGACCCAAACAAATGGAAAAACATCCTATGCTCATGGATTGGTAGAATCAACATAATTAAAATGTCCATACTGCCCAAAGTGATTTACAGATTCGATGCAATTCCCATCAAAATACCATCATCTTATTTCACACACCTAGAAAAAATAATCCTAAACTTCATTTGGAACCATGAAAGAGCCCAGATCATCAAAGCAGTCTTAAGTAAAAAGAACAAATCTGGATGCATCACAGTACCTGGATTCAAGTTATACTACAAGTCTATAGTAACCAAAACAGAATGGTACTGATACACGGGAGACACATAGACCAATGGAACAGAACAGAGAACACAGAAATAAAGCCATATAGCTATGACCAACTGATCCTTGACAAAGCAGACAAAAACATACACTGGGGAAAGGAAGCCCTATTAAATAAATGATGATGGAAAAATTGGATAGCCACATGCAGAAGAATGAGGCAGGACCCCTATTTCTTGCCATATACAAAAATTAATTCAAGATGGATTAAAGAACTAAATGTAAGGTATGAAACCATAAAATTTCTGGAAGAAAATGTGGTGAAAACTCTTCTAGACATAGGTCTAGGCAAAGAATTTATGACTAAGATCCCAAAGGCAAATACAGCAATGACAAAAAGAAATAAATAGAACTTAATTAAATTCAAAAACCTTCTCCACATCAAAGGAAATAATCAACAGAGTAAACAGATTGGGAGAATATATTCACAAACTATACATCTGACAAAGGACTAATATCCAGAATCTACAAAGAACTCAAAGAAATAAGCAAGAAAAGAAGCAACCCATCAAAAAATGGGCAAAAGACATGAACAGGAGTTTTTCAAAAGAAGACAGACAAATGGCCAAGAAACATATGAAAAATGCTCAACATCACTAATCATCAGGGAAATGCAAATTAAAACCAAATGAGACACCACCATACTCCCGTCAGAATGGCCATTATTAAAAAGTCCAAAAGCAGCAGACACTGGCCTGGATGCAGAGAAAAAGGATTGCTTATACACCACTGGTGGCACTGCAAACTGGTACAACCCCTATGGAAAACAGTATGGAAATTCCTTAAAGAACTAAAAGTGGACCTACCATTTGATCCAGCAATTCCATTACTGGGTATCTATCCAAAGGAGAGATCATTTTATCAAAGAGACACATGCACTCAAATGTTTATTACAGCACAGTTCACAATTGCAATGATGTGGAATCAACCTAAGTGCCCATTAATTCATGAGTGTGTAAAGAAAATGTGACTTTATATATATAAAAATACACACACACACACACACACACGCCATAAGAAGGAATGAAATAATGTCTTTTGCAGCAACTTGGATGGAACTGGAGTCCATTATCCCCTACGTGAAGTATCTCAGGAATGGAAAAATAAACACCACATGTTCTCGCTAATAAGTTAGAGCTAAACGATGGGTACACAAGGGCACAAAGAGATATAAAGGACATTGGAAACTAAGAAGGGGGAAAAAAGGGAGGTGGTTAAAGGATAAAAACTTACCTAGTGGGTACAATAAACACTACCCAGGTAATGGGCACACTGAAAGCCGTGACTTCAGCATTATACAGTGTACTCATGTAACAAAAATTTTTGTACCCCCTTAATATCTTCAAATAAAAAAAATAGAAAGAATGAATCAGTTGAGTCAATAGCTTAAAGCAACCTTAGATTGACTCACATGTTTTATCTATTTAAAGCTTAGGGAGACTCTCCTTACATAATCCAATTAATACAGTGTTGTATCACAAAAGGGAAAAAAATCCTAAATGTGTGATATTGGAGGTCTTATTTTAATGTCTCCATTATGTAATGAAGGTCAAATTTAAGAGAAGAAAATACTTCTCTGAATTATATATTATCCAGAAGCCTGTAAGTCCCAGCACTTGCAAATAAAAAACTAAAGTAACTATCAAATCATTTTTATACTTGCAATTGTTTAAATAATATTTTTTCCTTATAATTAGATTCCATATTTGAAGGTTGTTCATTTTTCATTGCTCATATAAGCATGTGCTTCAGTTAACTTTAGTCGTTAAGGTTACCTAATCACTGTCATATTTTGAATGTCACTTCAATGTTGATCAGATAAAAAACTCAAAATAGTTACTGCTTTAAAATGGTAATACACAATGTGGAAAAATGACCTTCATGTTCATCTAACATTTATGAATACTATATTAATATTGCATCAAAATATAATGTACTAAGAAAATAAAACTTACTGACTAGACATTGTGCATGCCTTGATGAACTGAATTTACAATATAATCGTTTTGTTTTCATGTGGATCTTTTTCTCTTACACAAATTCAGTAATTGAATACTTAAAACATTGCTGGAAGTAAATAACTGTTACTATAATCTTTTTATTTTACTCAGAAACCAAGCAAGAAACTCAATTAAGTGCCCAATTCAAAATAGTATATGAAATTACAAAAACATCTATGTATGGCTATTTATATATCTCAACCTTAAGAACCTTAAGAACCATGTTTATAACTATAAAGAGAAAAATTAAATAATGTCATGGAAGTTAGTATTAAAGAAATGTCATTAACAAAACAAAAAAGATTTATAACAATAAAATTTTGGATATTTGACACTTGAGAAGTTATGAGGCCTAATGATACACTATAAAATATATAAACTAAAATTATTAATACCCTAAAATACTCATTTGAGTTGTGCCTCTATTTCTTTTTCCTGACCAACAGTCATCAGATATCTTCAGAATAAACTTTTAGATAGGTAAAATTATCAAGAAGGAAAGTCCCATTTTCAAACAGACCTGATGTAAATCGGTATTCAATTTATTATTTACTGCTCTCCTTTAAATCAGAGTTACAGAATAAAAGCAAAGCACATTTACATGAAATAAGCAAATTGGACTTTATGATTAAGAAATATAAAAAAGTTTCAGCATGAGCTGATTGGCATCCTGTGAATGAAGAACAGTAATCATTATAAATTATGTTTTCAGGATAAACATTTGCATCTTACTACAAAATGAGTATTAACAATAATTAATAAGTTACACTTTCTATTGATTTCTCTGTGGCAGAAAATTCTTGCAAAGAATTAATATAGGAACCATGATTATATTTTTATATCTACCCATTTAATCACCAAGTGACATAAAGCACCTGTAAGGTGCCAAGCATTCTAAAAAATTCAGATGAATAAGTCTGGCACAAATGAAAACATAATTTTTTTGCTAGACATTATTTATAAGGTCTTAAGAACATCCAATACTCTTGGTCTAACCGGATTTTTTTTACAAAGTACTTAAATAGTTACTCACATAAACTATCCTCTTTGTATCCCTACACTTAGCTTTTTTCATATGTTATATTTTCATTGAATGTAAACTAAAGGAGATTTTATTCATGATAAACCACTTCATGAGCAGTTAGCAGCCAGGGGGACAGAATTCTGCAGGTTACAGAATTCTGTGATCATTAGGTAGGTCCCACCACTGAGGCTCACACCAGGCTTACCTTAAGTGAATGAGTACTGTTTTTCCTTTAAGACAAGATTGATTCATGGTTAGTTGCTTAATGCGATTGCTAATAAAATATTAAATAAGAAGTACTAGAGACAATAAAATGCTCAAGGTAATAATGATGGATTTATGGTTTAAAATGTAAATAAAAGTAGCATAACAAACTTCTCTCTTTCTTGAAGAGTACCATATACACTGTAAAAACGCTATTATTAAAATTTAGAGCAAAGAATTGGCTTTTTGTAAGGGCCTAAGAATTTTTAAAATATGTTTACAGCTTTGTAGAATAGTGAAAGTAATATATCTTATTGTAAGGAAAATTTGAAAACTATAAAAAAACCCAAAAAATATGGAAATATAAAGACATTAAAAACGTTGAAATCCAAGCATCCAGAGTTCACCTGAGTGATATAGATAGCATAAATATATTTTTCTTTCAAATTGATATCATACAGCAGATTAAATTTTTAATACACTGAATTTTAGAACAGTTTCAGATTTACAGAAAAAAATTATAGATAGCACAAAGAGTTCCTATCTATCCCATACCCAGTTTTCTCTCTTATTAACATCTTACATTGGTACAACACATTTATTCCAATTAATGAAGCAGTGATGACTGAAGTCCACCGTTTATACAGATTTCCTTAGTTTTTACTAAATGCCATCCAGGATGCTACATTACACTTAGTCGTCATGTCTCCTTAGGGTCCTCTTGGCTATATCAGTTTCTCGAATTTCCCTTTTTTGATGACTTTGACAGTTTTGAGGAGCACTGGTCAGACATTCTGGGAGATGTTTATTAGAACTTGTCTGATGTTTTTCTCATAAGAAGTCTGCGGCTATGTTGTATTGGGAAAAGGACACAAAGACAAAGGCCCTTTTCATCACATCGTACCAAGGGTGTACATTTTCAACATGATTTGTACCTGTTGGTGTTGATCTTGATCAAGTGACTGAGGTAGTGTTTCTCAGGTTTCTCCACATGAAAGGGACTCTTCTTTCCCCTTCCCCTACTATACACTTTGAAAGAAGTCACAATGCAAAGCCCACATCTGTGGGGAACATAGACTTGCATTCACTCATCTCGAGGGCAGAATGCAGAATGCCCATGTATATTAGCTGAAATTCTTCTGTATGGGAGATTTGTCTCTTCTCTTTTATATATTTATATCTATAAGTGCTCATGGATATTATTTTCTACTTAGGGCTATAATCTAATACTACTTTATTGATATTTTTGCTCAAATTTTTCTTGTTTTGGCCATTAGGAGCTCTTTTAGGGGGCCCCTGTCCTCCTTTGATGTGCCCCCATTGATATGTGTGTGTGCGTGTGTGTGTACACATGTATGTACATGTGTGTGTTTGTATGTTTTGAGTATTTCTTTACTTTCTAGCTCTATGAGACACTCCAGGCCTATCCTATTTCCTTTCCCAGACCTAGGATTATTTGGTTACTTTTATTGGAGGATGATATTAGTACTAGTTATACTCTTTGTTGATGGGTGTCAGATTCACTTTCATATTCAGCTTTTTAAAAAAATTATATAAGAATTCTCTTGTTAATTTTTCTCTTAAAGTGTGGTTTTGAAATAATTTTAAAATTTAGTAGCCCATTATACATTTTGCTGGAAAAACAATTATTTAAAAATAAAGTAAAATTGATGACTTGCTTCTGTTTGCAGTTTGCTCTCTTCTTAATGACACAGCACCATTCTTTTTCTGCCAGATGAAGCCAGCTTTTATTTTAATAGAACAGATATATTCTGTTTAATATCTATTTTTCATATTTTACACGTTCACTAGCAAACAGGTAATATATGTAGAAAATGGGACAGTAGAAAAGAGATTATTATGTTGGACAGAAAATTGTACTTGTAGGATTTGATGTCAATTACACAATAGAGCTAGAAAAATTGTACTGAAGCTAGTGATATTTTAAAAACAACTACATCAAGTGAAATTTCTTCAGGATGACTTTGAACTTTTATCCAATATACTATTGTGAATAATTCACAGGGAGTCAAGAAAGAAGAATAGCCATTTTAAAGAGGAAATGTGAAAAAAGAAAACTTTTCTAGAAGAAATGGTATCAAAAAATAAAATAAATTATAATTGATAAGAATAAATGCTCAAGATTTTTTCATGGTTGTAGTAAGCAAAATAAGAACACAATAGTACCACAACTACTTAATCTAAATAAGTCTTCTGCAATGACACAGCACTTACTACAATTTGATTCAAGAATTCTGATATTTCCTGAACCATGCAGATTTCATTGTGCCCTTTGCATATTTCACTGGACTAGACTACCATTACTAAGCTCAGATTCCATGGCTGACTTAGTCACTTTGTCAGACTTCAAAATATTACCCAATATGATTTATTCTTGTCTTCCTTAATAATTTAAACTTGATTTCTATCTATGTTGGAGCACAGTCATTGTTGAAAACACTGATATTAGAAGAAGGAAGGTATCCCTTGATAAAAGACGACAGTAGTATTAGTACAAATGGTAGAATAAAATTAGAATTTTGAGTTAGCCAGTTTTGCTTCTTCTGCAAAGCCAACAGGGGAAAAGAGACAAATACAATCTTCATATATGTCATAAGGTACCTGACATGTAAGCAAAATTGAAAAAAATATATTTCTGCCAAGACATGTGCACATTGCACATACTCTGAAATATAATTGAGTATAAGAAGAGGCCTTGAAGGTACAGAGTATGAAAACCTGTTCCTGGATGCTAAATGGGGCATGAATAATGGTAGTTGAAAATGCAGTCTTAGGAGGAAATAAAAACTCTGAGCACCGTGAGCACCATCTATTAAAGGTCCTCTATTGGGCAATTGAAGAATTCTACCTCAGGTAAAAATTCATCTTAATGGCTTCAAGGTGACTGACTGTATTTAAGAAAGAAAGGATTGGACAGAGTACAGAAAATAACAAAATGGGCAACCATGATCAAATTTATAAACTATGTCTGGGACTTTTGTTTCCAGTCAAGAAGGAATAGCAGGAGCTAGATTCACCCTGCAATCTAAAACTACTAAATAAAATAAGACATATAACTCAATGCTACTAAAATATTGAATAACAATCAAAGAAGGACAGTGACCCCTAAAAAAGAGAAACCGAAGAATTGAGTACGATGATTTGCCCAGCTCATAGCCTGATAAAGTTTACAGACCTTGTACAGAGATGGAGAATCCAGTCAGAGCCTGAAAATCTCCATGAAAAGAAGATCTGCGAGCCTGGGGATCCCAAAATGTCAGGAGTCCACAGGACAGAGTACCAAAGATGAGACAGCTACACAGAACTTTGAAGATCTTCAAAGAATCACTCCAACTATTCATTTGAATAATGGTAAACACATGCATGTGAGGAAACTATCCAAGGCTGAGGAAAGAAATAGCAAATAGCAAAAAGGATAAAGAGAACTGTACATGTACCTCACACAAACCTGGGCCTAACCTTGTCCACAACATTTGGAGAGTAAAACCTTGTGATTGATGGGGCATTGGGTAGACTACTAAGAACAGTTTTGTCTTGGTGTTGAAGAAAAATTAACACTAAAATAAATACTGCTCTGACCCTGTGTAACTAATACTTAAAATAAAGACTCAGAAAGATCAAACTTTTTCTAAGAAGTTTTAATTCATTAAAAACAACGATATCACAGGGATACCAAAATATCCAGCACTCAACAAATAAAATTCACAGTGTCTGACATCCAATCAAAAATTATGAAGGATAGGGTGATGTCAGTAAAAATGGTGGAACATTTTTGAACATTTTTTTCTTTCATAAAAACATTAAGAAGACTAGCCAAAAGGTCAGAATCAACATTTTTAGGACTCTGGAAATTAACCAAAGTTTTACAACAAAGAGTGGAGCATTTATTTGAAGAAAACTTGCTGAATCTCCATAATAAGAGTGACCTTTGTGGCATTTTGGCTTAGTCTAGTCATGTTGCCCCCTTCTTCAGCACCTCAGTATCCTTGAAAAATAACACAACATGTTCCTGGTGTAGCATGAAGCATGACCAACCAGGAGTAAGGGAAGATAAGCAGAATGAAGCAGGGGCTCTTTCAAAGCCTCATTCCAAAAGAGTTGCCATTATTTGACTTGTCTGATGATTCTAAGGAAGACTCACTTTCAAGGTTCTCTGTATTTGACTTCACATGGCACTTGCCCAGTGTGAAAATCTCTTCAAAGGGAGTATCTGTCAAAATCTTTTAAAGGCAAGTGTTTTAACTTCACAACTGTCAAAGGTGGTGGATAGTAGTCTAAACAAATATGAGAGTAACCAAAAACTTAAGAGGAAAAGTTGGGAAATGAGATGTCCATAAGGGCTTTGGAAAGCTCTGATATATTCCTGGGGATCTGGAAGGTCACATGTATGCACAGGGCTTCATGCATTCCCAGGCTGGTACCCATGCTATGCTGAAGAAAGACATCAGAAGGCCCCAAGTTCATACCTCTGACTGACCTTGAGACTTTGTGCATGCAGGAAGTGAAGGCTAAGGCAGAGATCTAAGACATTTGCCTGAATGTTGAAGGCATGGCCCAATGTGCACATAGAGCCCCTCAACAAAACTGGAAGACTTAATGGTTCCAAAAGTTTGGGGATATTTCTGCCTAATAATTAACTAAACACTAAGCTAAGTGAAATGAGATATCAATAATTACACATGACAAACAATGTAGAGTTTACAAAATTAGATAAGAAAAGTTACTAAACAAACAACAGCTACAATAATCATCAGTAACAACAAACCACAGAGAGAAGGAAGATTTGTATTTCCTGAGTTGAAACATCATATCACTTAAAATGGCCAGTTTAAAAAAAAAAAGTGAAATATGAAAAGAAATAAGAAATTATGTCCTGCAAGCAGAAAAAAGCAATCAACAGAAGCTTGCACTAAGGAATACCTGATGTTGGACTTACTGGACAAAGATTTAAATCAGCTATTTAAAATATATTCAAAGAAAGTAGCCATACTAAGGAACTAAAGGAACATACGAGAATAACATCTTACCAAATAGAAAATATCAGTAAAGAGGTAGAAAATAATAAAAAGAGCCAAATAAAAATTATAAAGTTGAAAAGTACAATAGTTAAAATTAAAAATTTACTAGTAGATCTCCATACCAGTTTTCAGTAGGCAAAAAGAAGAATCAGCAAACTTGAAAATAAGTCAAATGAGGTTATTCAGTCTGAGGAACAGAAAGTAAGAGGCACAAAAATTAAGTGAAAAAGTCTCAGAGACCTATAGGACACTATCAAGTGTACCATATATACATAATGGGAATCTGAAAGGAGAGAATAGAGGAGGAGACAGAAAGAATATTTAGAGAAATGGTGGCATGACACTTCCCAACTTTGATGAACAATATTAATCTACACTTTCAAGAAATTCAACAAACTCTAATTAGGAAAATTGCAGAGAGATCTATACCTGGAAACATCACAATCAAAAACTGAAAGCATAAGACAGAAAGAAAGTCTTGAAAGTAGTGAAAGAAAATGAACTCATTACATAAAGAGGATCTTCAATAAAAATTAAATGTTGATTTATCATAGGAAACCATGGAAGTCAAAAAGCACTGAGATGCTACATTCAAAATGCTAATAAATAAAACTGTCAACAAACAATGCTGTCACTAGCAAATTACTCTTCAGAAATGAAGGAGAAATTAAGATATTCCCAAATAAACTAAAACTGAGAAGATCTGTCACTAGAAGAACTTCCCTAAAAAAAACACAAAAGGGTGTCCTTCAGATTGAAGTAAAAGGACACCAAAGAGTAATTCGAATCCACATGAAGAAATAAAATGCACCTTACTGGTAACTATGTAGGTAAAAATAAAAGAGTATAAATGTAATTTTTGTTAGACTTGTATTTTTATCATATGTGATTTAAAAGATAGCTAGCTGCAGGCCAGGTGTGTTCGCTCACACTTGTAATCCTAGCCCTTTGGGCGGTCTAGGCAGGAAGATTGCTTGAGGCCAGGATTCAAGACCAGCCTGAGTGCATAGTGAGACCCCATCCCTACAAAAAATAGAAAATTAACCAAGTGTGGTGGAACATGCCTGTAGTCCCCGCTACTTGGTAGGCTGAGTCAGGAGGATCACTTGAGCCCAGGAGTTTGAGGTTGCAGTGAGCTATGATGATGCCACTGCACTCTAGCCCAGGCAACAGAGCAAGACCCTATTTCAAAAAAAAAAAAAATACAGCTACATAAATGTGTAATTTTAAATCTGTTCTGATGTAAATACAATGTATAAAGAAGTAATTTGTAGGATAATAACATGAAGGAAGGCAGAAAATGAAGCTATACAGGTGAAAATTTTCTGTGTACTATCAAAATTAAGGAGGTATTAATCTAAACTAGATTGTAGTAAATTAAAATATTACTTGTAATCCCCAATACAGCCACTAAGAAAAATCTCACAAAATATATATTAAAAGAAATGATAAGGAAATTTAATGATATCATAGAAAATATCTATTGAAAACAAGAAAACAGCAATGGATAGATAAGGACAACAAGAGGCATAAGACATATGGGAAACAAATAGGAAAATGGCAGACATAAATCCTATCATACTGATAATTACAAAGGTAAATCATGTAAGCACTCCAGTCATTGTAAAAGGCAGATATTGGTGAAATGGATAAAAAAATTATGATTCAACTATGTGCTGTCCACAATAGACACATTTTATATTCAAATACACAAACAGTTTGAAGGTAAACAGATGAAAAAAAGTTATGCCATGCAAACTGTAATCAAAAGAGAACTGCAGTGGCTATACTAATATCAGACAAAACAAATTTTAAGGGAAAATTTGTCACTGCACACAAGGAAAGATATTTGTAATGGTAAAATACTCAAACTAACAAGAAACTCAAACAATTATAACATATATGCACTTAAAAACAAAGTCCCCAAATACATGAAGCCAAAATTTATAGAACTGAAAGGACAAATAGGCAATTCACAATAATAGTTGGTGATTTCAATACCTCATTTTCAATGATGTATAGAACAAGTAGACAGAAGATCAGTAAGAAAATTGAAGATTTACACAATGTTATATATCAACTAGACCTAACAGAAATCTATAGAACACCCTACCCAACAACAGCAGAACACACATTCTTCTCAAATGTACATAAAACATTCACCATGATATACCATATGTTAGGTCATAAAACAAGTCCCAGTAAATTTAAAATGATTGTGGTCTCTGACCACAATGTAAATAAATTTAAAATCAATGACAGAATAATTGATATGTTCACAAATATATGAACATTAAACATCAAACCTAAATAAGCAATAGGTTAGAGAGAAATCACCAAGAAAATTACAAAATACCAAGAGATGAATGAGAACAAAGGCACAAGACACTAAAACTTAAGGGACAGCAGTAGTTTTAAACACTTAAACAATAAAAGAAGAAAGATGTAAAATAAATAACCTAACCTTCCACCTTCCACTAAAATAAGAACTAAACACAAAACAAGCAAAAGGAAAGAATAAAATAAAGATTAGGGTGAAAATAAATGAAATAAATAGTAGATAAACAATAGAGAAAATTAAAACCAACATGTAGTATTTTGGAGAGAACAACAAAAAGGCCTTGAGTAAGACCAACGAGGAAAAAGAGAGAGGGCTCAAATGACTAAAATCAGGAATGAAAATGGGAGCATTACTATCGACTTTACAGACACAAAAAAAATTATTTGAGTATACTATGCACCACTCTATGCCAAGAAATTAGATGATCAAGTGAAATAAATATATTGAAAGACACAAACTTCTTAAATTGATCCTGAAAGAAATAGGCAACATTAACATACTTATGACAAAAAAGAGATTGAATTAGTAATTTAAAAACTTTTTCACAAAGAAAACTCCGTGACAAATGGCTTTTTTGGTGAATTTTACCAAAGCGTTAAAAAATAATTAAAACCAATCCTTTGCATTCTCTTTCAAAAGCAGAAGTGAAGGAAATACTTCCTAATTCTTCTATATGGCCAGTATAGTAACACCAAACCCAGAAAAAGATATCACAAGGAAAAAAAAATAGACTAATATCCCCCATAAATATAGACACAAAAATCTTCAACAAATACTAGCAAACTGAATCCAGCAGCACATTATAAGGATTATACAATGATCAAATTAGATTTATTTCAGAAATTCAAGGTTGGTTCAACACATGAAAAGTAAATCAGTGTAATACATCATACCGACGGAAGAAAGGGGAAGAAGATACGATCATCTCAATAGACACAGAGAAAACACTTGAAAAAGCCAACCTCCTTTCATGATAAAACCCACAACAAAACAGAAATGGAATGAAACTCCCTCGACCTGATCAGAGGTATCTAAGAAAAACCCAAATACTTAGTGGTGAAAAACCGGATGTTCTTCCCCAATATCAGGAACAAGACACGAATATCTGCACTCGCTACTTCTATTCAACATTGTACCAGAAGTTGTAGCCAGATAAATTAGGCAGAAAAAGAAATAAAAGTCATCTAAATTGAAAAGAAAGAAGTAAAACTATCTGTATTTGTAGGTGACATGATTCTGTATATAGAAAACCCCAAAACATTCAAAAAACAATCTCTTAGGGCTAAAAACCCAATTCAGCACCACTGCAGGATCCGAATGTCGGATAGTTCAGATAGTTCGCAGAGAGCTTTGGCTGATCCAGTTTCCCCCCTCCTGCTTGCAGTTCTTAGAATAACCTTACAATGTGCTGAGAACGCAATATCCTGAGACAGGGAGGAACTGCCGGATGTAACCGAGGCTTTGTTCTTTTCCCTCCGAGGAAATGCAACAGCTTGAGATAGAGAGCACTGGCCCAGGACAGCCCGAGCTCTGTTCTTCTGTATCCCAGAAGCAGGATGCCCTTCGGTGTTTTCTCCCAGCAACTCACATGTCCCCTGAGACCCCGGGGTGAGCTGCCTTTTGGGATCTCCCAGCAGCGGTGCAAGCGTGGCACGTGCAGGTGAAACCCTGCACCCCAGGCAGCTTTCCTGAGCCTCAGCCGGCCAGCTCACTGTGGATCCTAGTCTTCTGTTATTCCTTGCCGCCGATCTGTAAGTAACAAACCTGCTTTGTATAACTTGTTGTATGATGTGAGTGTGTTCTATCTCACCAAACTCAGACAAATAGTAAAACTGCAGCCCAGGACGGGGTGGGCAGAAGCGTTCGGACTCCTATTCCCGGCGATTGCCACAGTGATAATCTTTGTTGTCCTCCATGAAATGGAGTCCTCCCTTGGGATTGGTAATTCATTAACCTGTTTCATACCTAGATCAATATACAAAAATCAGCTGTATACAGTGTCAATGAACAAACAAAAAATGAAGTTAAGAAAACTATTCCGCTTACAATAGAATAAAAAAATAAAAAGTTAGGAATAGATTTAATAAAAAAGTGAAACACATAAACTGAAAACTACAAAACATTGTTGAAATTAATGATCTACATAAATGGAAAGACATTTCATGTTTATGTATTGAAAGGTTTAATGTCATTAAGATGACAATACTATCAATACTACAGTCGATAATACAATATTGTATACTTGGAATTTGTTAAGAGAGTAGATCTTAAATGTCCCCACCACACACACAAAAATGGTATTTATGTGACATGATGGATTGCTTAATTGTGGTAATCATTTCACAATGTGTACATGTATGAAAGCATCACATTTTATACCTTAAATATATATAGTTTTTATCATCAAAAGCTGGAAAACAACAATGTCCACCAAAATTCCAGCTCCATTTTTTTCCTAAATTAATAAGCTGATCCTAAAATTCATACAAAATCCAAATATTACTAGGCATGCTAAGAAGCAGGAAAATAAACCACAGTAAATATCAAAATCAATCAAAGCTAAGCCAGAAGTAACATAGATGAATTCTAAATGAGGATATTAAAAGTTATTATAACCTCAATTCATATGTTTAAGAAGCTAGAGGAGTATAAATAAAAGAAATAATTTACTTTATGCTCTCTCCCTCCTGTGATAGTTCATACAGAATGTATCTACCCCCAGCAATGAAAATACATGTGTTCAGTATTTCAGCCCACAACCAATAACAGCAGAATATATATTATTTTTAAGGGCACATGGAACATTTAGCAAGATAAACCTTAATATGGATCATCAACAAGTCTCAATACATTTAAAACGATTCAGAAATATAAATAAGTCATAACACCTTTTAAAGCAGCGCTCCCCAACCTTTTTGGCACCAGGGACCGGTTTCCTGGAAGACAATTTTTCCACGGGGCGGGGTGAGGCGGAGCTCAGGTGGTGATGCGAGCCATGGGGCGTGGCTGTAAATACAGATGAAGCTGCACTCCCTGGCCCACCGCTCACCTCATGCTCCGTGGCCCAACAATTTTTCCAGGCATGGGGGCCGTGGGGGGGTGGGCGGAGCTCAGGCGGTGATGCCGGCCAGTTCCTAGCAGGCCACGTACCAGTACAGGGCCACTGCCTGGGGGGGTTGGGGACCACAATTTTAAAAGATTCAGTGTGTTCTCTGACCCTAACAGAATGAAATTACAAATCATTAACAAAAAAGATTTTTCAAATATCCCCAAATATTCAAAACCTGAATAACATAATTCTAGATAAACCATGAGGCAAAGAAGAAATTAAAAGGAAATTAGAAAATATGTTGAACTAAATAGAAATGAAAACCTAACATTAAAATTTATTGAATGTCGCTAAAGCAGTAATTGGGGAAAATATTATATAACATTACCACTAATATTAGTAAAGAAAAAAGTTTTCAAGTCAATAATCTCAGCCTTTACCTTAAAACAAAACAGAAACAATCAAAAAGCAAAGAACAAATGGATTCCAAAAGCTAATAATAATAATGATAGTAGTAGTGATAGAAATCAATAAAAAACAGAAAAAGAAGTAAAGAAAAAATTAATGAATCCAAAAGCCGTGTTTTTTAGAAAGTTAATAAAACTGATATAAACTTGTAGCCAGACCAAACAGGAAAAAAGAGAAAAGACACAAATTACCAGTACTGTGATTGATAAAGGTGACATCACTACAGATTCCAGAGATATTAAAAGGATAACAAAAGAATCTTATGAACAGCTTTATGCCAATAAATTGAACAACTTAGATGACAATTCTTTTAAAGACACAATTAACAAGGCTTATTAAAAAGAAATAGATAACCTGAGTGTCCCTACATCAATTAAGGAAACTGAATCTGCAGCTTAAAACTTCCCACAAATCCACCTATGTGCCCATATCACTTTGCTGAGGAATTCTACCAATTATCTAAGAAGGAAATAGTACCATATCTACACAAACTCTCATAGAAAATTAAACAGGGGAAAAATAATTCTCTGCTCATTCAATGAGGCCACCAACACTTTCATATAAAATCCAGACAAAGACATGACAAGAAAACTGCAGATCAATGTCCCTCATGAAAATGGATACAATAATTCTTAAAAAAATTTTAATAAACCTAATCCAACAATATATAAAAAGGATAATAAAAATGCAAGGCCAATGATAAATTAATATAATTCACCATATTAGCAGACTAAAAAAAATCATCTCAAAAGACAAAAAAACAGCATTTGACTTTAGGAATTATAGAGATATCAGCATCAAAATAGACAAAGAGACCAAGAGAACGGGGTAGCATAGGAGCACACCCACATATTTGTGGTCAGTTGAGTTTTGACAGAAGTCCAATGGCAAATCTGTGGAAAATAGGTAGTCTTTTAAACAATTGGTCCAATTACAAATATATATTTTTAAAAAAAGAATTTTGATCTATACACTGCAACATAAACAAAAAAAATAAGATAGATCATACTCAAATATAAAACCTAAAACTATGAGATTTCTGGAAGAAATCACAGGACAAAAATCTTTGTGATCTTGGGTTTAGGCAAAGATTTTTTTACATATGACATCAAAAGCATAAATAAAAGAAAAGAAAAATCATAAATTTGGTGTCATTAAAGTTATGTATCTCTTAGCTTCAAAATGCAATGTTAGCATAATGAAGGACAAGCCACAGACTGGAAGAAAGAATTATCAAGTTATGATAAAGGACTTACATTCAAAATATGTAAAGAACTCTATGAACTCAATCATAAGAAAATAAGAAACATAACTTTAAAAAATGGACAAAATAGTTTGATAGATCCTTCATAAAAAAGACATATGGATTTCAAAAAACATAAGAAAGTATGTTTAAAAGCATTAGTCATTGGGGAAGGCAAGTTAAAACCACAATGAAATATCACTTCATTTTGACTATGTCAAAAATCATAGTCACTACACAATGTGTTAGCAAGGATGTGGGGAAACACAGACACTGTTGGTGGGAATGTAAAATGGTACCACCACTTTGAAAAAAAAAATGAAAAATTTTTAAAATGTTAAAATATAACACCTACCATACAACTCAGGCATTCTACTCTTAGGTATTTATACAAGAGAAATTAAAATGTGTAGCCATGCAAATACCTATAGACAAATGCTCATAGCCAACTAATTTATAATTACCAAAAACTGGAACCAATCCAAATGTCCAACAGATGAATGGACGCATTGTTGTCTATCCATACAATAGAATACTACTCAGCAATAAGTAGGGAAAATTCACTGAACAGGCAACCACGTGATTATTCTCAAAATAATTGTGTTTGGTTTAAGAGGCCAGACAAAAAAGGGAGTACATACTGTATTCTCTACAAAAAATTCTGAAAAATGCAAACTTATCTAAAGTGACATTGTTACCTGGGAATGGGGAGTGACAGAGAGAGACACGAGGGAGAGATTACCAAAGGGTAGGAAGATCCTTTTAGGAATAAGGGATGTGATGTTCATAATCTTGAACATGGGGGTGGTTCACAGGTGCAAGCATGCCAAAAATTATCCATTTGTACCTTTGAAACATGTGCAGTTTATCATATGCCAATTAAAACTAAAGAAATTGTTTAAAAATTATATCTAAAAGAGATTTTCAGCTCAAATTATTTGTTCAGGGTAGTAACCAAAAACTACTCCAGTAAAAGACTACTACTGAGGTGACTGTTTTGCCCATGAAATTCCATGCATGGCCTGCCTTTGCCTGTGATTCCTTCTATTATTTTAGACTTCTAATGACAAAACAGAGGGAGCAAGGTAGCACCAGAAACCAGATGGCCATGTGTTTTCCTGCTAACTGGACCTGTTGCTTTAGTACAGAACCCATTCCATCTTGGTCTCAGTTTCTTAATCTAGAAAATAAAGACACTGATGCTAACATTCTATGATTGTCTCTTGTCAGATATCAATCAGTTAAGTTAGTCAAAAATCCCATTTCTAGTATAAATAGTACTCTTGTTTCTTCATTGTCCTCACAGGTTCTTATCAGGATCAAGCTATTTCATTATTTTTTCTATATGTATTCTCTGGAATTTAAATAATAGCTACTGTCATTGCTGTGTTTTTGTATAGTGTGGTCCAATTGCAGTATATTTTTTGATGCTATAAAACTGCCTCTTTAAAACAGCATTGACTTAGGAGCAAGAGTGCTCCTACTAGCTATATTGACCTCTGAAGTGCACACAGTACAGGATGGACTCCCAGATTATGACCTCTCCCAAAGGACAGAAAGAACATAAACATTTTTTCCAGTGGGATAAATTTGTTGTTAAGAAGCCCCAACAAAATGACTTAATACTTCAGCAAAGATTTTTAAAAAGAATTTTACACAATTAGATTTTGCTCTCATCATCTGTGAAATACCTAGTACATAACATATTAGTAATCTCTAAAATATGTAAAATCAGGAAATCAGCATTGGTGATGTTATCATTTGGTTTTATGTTGCCTCTTTTGTCTCATTTACTTGCTCAGTTAAGATATTAGTGTGGTGTTTTTTAATGTGTCACAACAAATGCTAATGAATTGTTTATCATTTTGTCATCAGAAAACACAGCAAAATCTGAGGTAGTCTATACTACCAGATGGAATTAGGGCAGGTGACAGTAAATTATCACAGTCAATTACAGCTTTTCTGCAGGATATTGTGACTGTGCTGGCATAGATGCATACAGCCGCACCTTTCTGTTATACAGCTATTGATAGAGAAAATTTATTATTTTTCTTACTCATAGACAAAGAGAAGGAGAAGCAATTTGTACTAACATGAAATGGGCGTGGAATGGAAAGTCTATGCTAATTCCCTTGCTCTCTCCTGGATCATCTGAAATTCCAAAAAATATCTCATTGGTTCTTTGTATTAATGACATCATGTTTACTGGAATGTGACGAGTATTTGAGATGTCTTGGAAAGACTCATGTTATCTAGACCATGGAGAATAAACCCTACAAAGACTCAGGGGCCACATTAATAAAGTTCTAAGGATCCTGTGATCGGAGTCCTGCCATTCTTTCTGTACTAGTTATTTATTGCTATGTAACAGACTGATCAGTGACATAAAACAATAAATGTTATCTCACAGTCCATGTGGGTCAGGGATTTGGGAGTGGCTTTCCTAGTTGCTTAAGGTTCAGGGTGTCCCTTGAGGTTGCAGTATAGCTGTCAGCGGGGGCTTCTGCCATCTCAAGGCCTGACTGGGCTGGGATTTACTTCCAAGCATGCTCACATGGCTGTGGGCTGGAGGCCTCAGCTCCCGAGTGTCCTTGTGACAAGGGAGTTGGCTTTCTTCTCCCCAGTGCTGTTGGAAATAAGTTTCATCTTTTGATAAGAGTATCAAAATTTCATGGTTATATTTTTACACTTACCATATCCTTCAAGGTATTGCAACTTGTACCTCAACCATTAAGAAGGAATCACAGCGTTGGTAACCCCCTTTGAGTTTTGGAGGCAGCATGTTCTACACTTAGGAATCCTTCTCTGACCCGTGTTTTGGATGATATGGAAGCTGCTATGGTTAAATGTAGTCTAAAGCAAATAAAGACTCTGCAGCAGGTCCAGGCTGCTCTACAGTTGTCTCTGAAAATTGGGCCATATGGTCTGGCAGAACCCTTGGTACTAAATGTTTCTGGGTTGGGAAAAGACACCATGTGAAGCTTCCGGCAATAGTCAATAAAAGAGTTGCAGTGCAGACCCTAGCTTCCCAGAGTAAGACCATGCCGCCTGCAGCAAAGTCCAAAAACCATTCAGAAAGCGCCGCTGGTATGCTGCCAGCCCCTGAGAAACGTAGAGCATCTGAACACAGCATGCCAAGTGCCCATGAGGCTGGCACTACCCATTATTAGCTCAGCTCTGTCACACACGCTGGTTTCTGTTGCCAGGTGGCACAGTATCCATCAGCTGTAAGACAGAAGTGAGACAATAGGAGTGGGCTCAAGTAGTCCAAATGGAAGCTTAGGCTTCAGGAGCAGGTGGCTCAGGCCTCTGGGTCACTGACCACTGCTGCTTCAATGGCTCTCTTTCAGCTCACATCTGTAGCCTCAGGAGGGGTTCCCCATATCCAGCTGAAAAAGGAGGCAAACACCAAGCATAGTTCATAGATGGGTCAGCTCAGCAAGGTTGTGCAAGCTAAGAATGGACTGCTGCCGGGCCCTGGTCCTTCTTGGAAATGCCCTAAGAGACCATGATTAGGGAACCTCTCTAATGGGTGGGGACTTGAGCAGCACACCAGGTCATCTACTTTGGGTGGAAGCAGAAATAATCCAAGGTAGGGATTGTATGCCTCATGGACAGTGGCAAATGGTGTTTGAGCAGGAAAAGTATGTGGATAGACCTATAAGTTGACAAAAAGTGTGAAAATATTTTTATTGCATGTTCATTCCTACCAGAAAGCATCCACCACAGAGCAGTCACTAAACAACCAAGTAGGCAGGATGAATTGGTCATTGATGTCAGCTAGCCTTTGTCCTTCAACACCCCTGTGCTTTCTTTCAAATGGGCTCATGAACACCAATGCTATGGTGGCAGAGGCACAGGCTGTGCTGGGCCCAGTAGCATGGGTTCCCCCCCATCAAGGCTAGTGCAGCCACTGCCCTTGCTGAATTCTGACCTGTCCACAAGAAAGCACAGTTGTCAGCCCCCCAAATGATACCATCCTTCTAGGAGACCAACTGGCCATTTGGTGGTAAATTTGTTTCATGTACCTCCTTCCACACTGAGAGTGGGTGGGATTCACAATGAAACAGAATTCTAGGCAGAATATTTCACACTCTGGTATTCCAGGATGGTCTCTTGGTGCTCCCAGGCCCAGTGGCAAGTTTAACCAGGCAAGTAAAGTAACCACAGCCTGGAAAGTGCATGTAAATAAGAGGCTCCCAACCCCTCAAAATGAGTGTCTGGGTCACCACAGAAGAAAAGCAACGTGAACAAGAGAGGTGCTGGCTGGGGGGAAGCCGACCTGCAGAGGCTGGTGGAGGGAGGTGATGAATAAATACCAGTTACAGTCTCAAGACTAACTGTAGCTGTGAAGGCTTTAGTTTGTCCCACTAACTTTCCTCTAGGAAGTACCCGGAGGTTTTGTGCCCAGAGAATCCCAGAAATGCTACAGTTGGATAGAGAGAATGTGATATGAGAATCAAGTGGATCTGAGAGATGTTAGTGTCCTATCTAGGTTTTCTCTACTCCTTGGCACGTCATCCCCCAGCAGCTGCAAATGCTGACGATGAAGGGTTTCCACCCACACACACAGCTTGCTTCAGAGTATTGCCCGTCGCTGAGAGGAGCCCACTCCCCCGGGTATGCCTGGGGGTTTGCACGAGCATCAGAGCCCTCCTGCTCACAAACAGGAGTGTCCACAACTCACTGATACTATGCTACAAAGTCTGACCGGCTTTCCTCACGGTAGGATTTCTGCGTTCCCTAGACCAGCCTCTCAGCCCTCCCCAGCCCGATGAGCAAGGCCAGGCTTCCCTGGCGCCACGTCCTTGCGTGGCCATTGTGCTCTTCCATTCCGCACCTCTCACTTCGCCCAAATCCCTCTAACGCATCCTGCTCCTAGAAAACATGACTTAAAAATTGGCTCTCAAGGAAATTGATTTTGATTCTTTTTACTCCCATTGGAGTATCTCACAAGAGGTATTTATTTGTCACCAATGATGTTTTCAGGAGCATGGGACTAGTTTGGAAGGGGGGAAGAATCTAAACCTCATTCCCAATATATATACTTTAAGCAAAATCTATGATTACTGGAAAAGTATTTCATAATGAACTGGATAATGTGAAATATTTGACTATAGAAGTTAATTGCTAATAATTATTTGGTCTTTTAAAGTTGATTTTCATAGAGATTATTTTAGTTTAGCAATAACAGGCAACTTTTTCCTTTATAGTTTTTAAGGTTTGGGGTTTTTTTTTACAGTTTTCTTTTTCTGCCCTCCCTAACCATACATGCCCTTCAAGACTCAGCCCGAAGGCCATCTTTCATCTTTCCCACAAAACCATTAGTGAACCCTCAAGTGGAACTATTTTCTCTCCCTGCTGTGAGCTGTTCTGGCCTTTTATATGCAACTCATTTTAACTCCATCCATTTCTCTCATATATTCTGAAATAAATTGAAATAAATTACCTTCCTTTGACTATCAGCTATATGTCATTGGAGAGCAGTATCCCTGACTGTTTAGTTTTTGGAGTTCCTTCCAGAATCTAACCAAAGTGCCTTCAATCATAAATGATTGGGGGTCAGATGGGACCGGGTAGAATTCACATACTGATAGCATGTTATCAGAAGATGCAGCCTATTTCAAAAATTCTGTGAAGGACCAGATTATTTTGCAAATCTACTTGATTACGAGTGGGCAGGTATGATTGTCTGTACCAAGGGAATGAATAAAGAGGGAAGGAAAAGATGAAAGAAACTACCTGGAAATTTGCTGTCTATCAAGGGCCCAACAGGCTGAGCATTGAATTCTCATAACACCTTTAATAGACAAGAGTCCTTCATTCCATTTTACAGAGCTGGAAATCTAATTCAGAACTGCCAAGTAACTTGGATGTGATCACCTAGTGGCTGAGCCAGAGTTCGAGAGAAATGGTTTGAAACTCATGCTCTTCCCACTAAACCCTTGTCCCTGTTAAGATCCAAATAATGTGAAATTCTAAGATTTAGCCACCATAAGAAATACGTTTCCTCCATGAAAACATTGTTTACGCATTTATATAAACATGGAATACTTACTGTCGCCTAAGGTTCTGAGAAAGATGCCGAGAAACATACAAACAGTAAATCTTAAATCAAAATCCCCCTTCTCAAAACCCATTATCTTCCACCCTAAAGAAAGGAAGGCCTTTGCATAAGAATATACCTGGAGCAGTTTTTATTATCCCATCACTCAGGATCTGACCACTATGCAAAAGTGCATTATTTCCAGGCTCACCAGACTTTTAGGTAGCACAGTACTTAGATTTATGAGATTTCAAATTTGAAAGCCATGATTTAAATCCTGGATTGACCAGTAACAACTATCTGTGATATTTTGCACAATTTTGCCTCTTGAAATCTCAGTTTATTCACTAACAACATAAGCATCCTTGTAAATTTTTTGTGGGTCTTCTATGAGTTATGCTATGGTTTGGATATGGTTTGTTTGTCCCTGCCAAATCTCACGATGAATTTTAATCCCCAGCGTGGTGATGTTGGAGGTGGGGCCCAGTGGGAGGTGTTCGGGTCATGGGGATGGATCCCTCATCAAAGGCTTGGTGCTGTTCTCACTCTCCTGAAACCAGATTGGTTCTCAGGGGAACAAATTACTCCCCATAAAAATGGGTTGTCATAAAGCCAGGATGCCCCTTGTGTTTGGTCCCTCTTGGCACGTGCACGTGCCCACTCCCCCTTTGACCTTCTCTGCCATGTTTTGTCTCAGTACAAAAGCCCTCCTCAGAAGTCAAGCTGATGCTGGCGCCATGCTCCTTGTACAGCCTGCAGAACCATGAGCTAAATAAACCACTTTCCTTTATAAGTTACTCAGCTTCAGGTATTCTTTTATGGCAACACAAAACAGACTAAGACAAGATACATATGAAATATTTAAGGAAATTCTGGCACATGATAAGTATTCAAAAAATAGTCAAGTGACAGGATAATTAGTGTCTCAATACAATACTAATTCCTACTAATATAGAAATATCAGAAAGAATGAATATTTTCTCTTCCTTCTCCTTCATATCCTCCCCGCACACACACTGCTAGCATGAGGAGGGGTTTGAGGGTCCCAGGATTTTGAGGTGCAGACTCTGTGTGCGTAATAGTTAAGGAGTTTTGTTTTCAGAAAGTGCTGAGTTACCCTAGAGACAAGAAGTTTAGAACTAGAGTACTGAAGGGGGTGAAGAGGCATGTAGCTAATTTGAGGAGGTTTCTCCCAATACTGGGAAGATGACAGGCCAAAATTTTTCCACCTGGAGTTGATCTGCTCTGCACTTTTGGAAAGCATTAGGAGATGCAAGGGCCTCAGGAGGGAATTGCTGTGGAATTTATTTGGGAACACCCAGCTCTGAGCTCTGGGCTCTGGCCTGGCAAAGGTCTTTCTGCCCAAAGTTGGCCCAGAAGGAGTGGTGCCACCAACTTCAGGAGTCTAAAGTCAGTTCTGACCATCCTTATACCAAAGCTCCTGTATACTGTAGTACAAGTAAGGTCCCCTGGATCTTCAGGTAACCACAGGGAGTTGAACAGGGAGAGGCAACCCACATTAATCTGTGAGACAGAATTTCCTACTAGATCAGGAGGATGACTAAACTCCGAGCATCTTGTATTAGAGAAAAAAAGTAAAAAATGAGTGACTTTGTTCACTCTTGGAATGTGAAATAAAACTACCTTAAGCTGAACCAGTTCTTGTTACCTGCTTCCCACCCCTGCCCTTGAGGCCCCCTTTGAACTCTTGTAATCTCAGGAAAAAGAACAAAATTCATTTCCATTAAGAGACACACAACTTTTTGAAGAAACTATTCTATGTTTCTTTTGAAAATTGTGTTTTAATGTGTTTTGAAATGATAAAAAAGGAACAATTTATCCCACTTTGGATGGTTCTCGCAAACATGAGAATCTAAAATTGGCAGATGCCTGCAGTGTTTAGTAAAGAAACCAAAACTTTGAAAACACATTAGACCTTTCTCAAAAGAAAAGGGAAGTTAGAGGAAAGCAAAAATATGGGTTTCCAGGGAAGCCTCGTTTTCAGAGGAAAATGAGGTAGAGAAAAGCACACACACACACACACACACACACACACGGCCCACAGGGGGCTGTAACTGCTTTCTTAGCATTAAAGACAAACTGCAGAGAGCTCAGTTTAACAAATATGCATGGAAGACATTCCATGTACTCAGCACTGTGCAAAGCGGTGGGGATTCAACAATAAACAAAATGCAACTGCTCTCTTTGAGGAGCTTATATCAACTGGTATAGATACAAACAAAACACCATAGTTTCAATGAAAAGATGTGCATGCAATGGAAGCACCTAGGAAGTATGCCCAGCGGCCTAGAGGGGTTCACCGCTGCGGCAAAGATGGACTAGGCATTTGCCAGAGAATGGAGGGAAGGGAGTGTGGGAGAACGTGCGACAAAGGAAACTGTCAGGCGACGGCAAAGAGCAAAGGCAGCAACGTGATGTGTGCAGGGAAGTGACAACAGAACAGGAGACGGGAAAAGCCCTTTCAGGAAAGACTAAAAAGGTAACAACTTCTTACGAATGATGCGGTTCACGGCTGGAGCTTGAGGCGTTGCCAGTTCTTGGGCCCCTCCAAGCCGGGCCGCTCCACGGAGAGAGACGACAGGCAGCAGGACGCGTGGAGAGTTCATTGCGAGCGAAGTTCAAGAGTGTGAAGCGAAAGTTCGTCTCCTAAGGGGAAACGGGTCTGTCTCCGGGAGTGGAGAAGACCCTGTCTGATTCTATATTTCTTCGTGTATGTCAGTGATACGTGTTTATGTAAAGGTTACTTGTAACTACTCATAAGACCTCCGGGAATCTCAGTCCCCCCCCTTTCCTGGCCTTTCAGGGTCTCTTTCCGGGGGTGCTATGAATTTGTAAACTGTCCTGGGAGTGATCTTTACCTTGTTAATGTACGGAAACGACTTAAAGGTCAAACATCGGTCAGAATTCCTCCTCTCTGCGCTTGTGCGTGGTGGGGAATGTCCGTTTACCGTCCAAATCGGTTTTGTGGTTTCTGTTCAGTCTCTCATGGGTAGTCAGGTCTGCTTACCCCATTCTTGACGTCTAAATAACTGCTTGCATCAAACCTATTTTCCATGGCCATCCCTTTTTACTGGTTTTTCTGTAACCGTTTCCTCCATTTTGTTTTCCGCCCTTAAAATTCCCATTACCGCTCACTTGTTTTTCTGTCCCTAACACTATCATAGTAGATAACACTTGTAGAGTGCTTATTGTATGCCATGGGCAGTCCTAAGTCTTTTACTTGAATTTGCTAAATCACCTCATTAATCCGGTGAGATAGTTATTTTTTCCGTGTTTAAAGTGACATTAAATGTATTATCCATTTGAGAGAGAAGGAGGGAGCATTATTTAATAATTGTGCTGAGATAATAGCTACAAACCATGACTTTCAAGGAAAACTGTAGTGAATGGTCATCACCCTGTACATTTTTCATAAATTAAAAAATAATGAGGTACAGATTGCCACATACCCAAGGTCTCACGACAGCTAAGTGTTGGAGATTTGAGGAGAGCAGACACAAAGGCCAGAGCGATTGGCAGGAGACAGAGGCAGGACACAAGGACTGAGAGGTAGAGATGGAACACGTGGGGACTGAAATTAGCAAGGCTTGGGGATCTATCGGATATGGTGGGGAAAGAGTCCAGCAGCCACGGAGGTTTCTGGTTCAGGCAGCTGTATGGATAATGATGCCATTTGCCTGGGGGTGGGAGTCGGGTCTGGGGAGGAAGAGCAGTTCCAGAGAAGTGATGAAAACCAGCCAGCTCTGGACGAGAGGTATCCAAAGATGTATCTGATACACCTGAGGTGTATGAAAGCAAAACACTGATAAAGAAGAAGTAGTCAATGATACTTGTTAAAGCACAGTCGGGCAGACTTTATTTCGAACCATTTCGATCGCTATGGGGTGCTGCAGTTGGGGAGAGAGATTGGGCTCTACTCCAAATACAGCAGGGGCCAGTGGGCATTGACAGCTGGGAGCAGGCTGTGGCCAGTGGATGGAATGTCACAAGGAGGAAATATCAGGATGGGGGATTCTGGCTAAACTGGCCTACCAGGATTCTTGCTGAAGGCAGGCCAGGGTGGTCAGCTATCAGGCTATGGGGGCTTCTGGCCAAAGTAGACTGACTTAGCAAGGCTCTTTTGCTAAGAGGATTTTACAGGGAAGTACACAGATGGACTCAGGGGCAGGTTCAGGAGCCTGACTAAAGTTTGGCCAAGCTATTAATCTTTGCCAACATGTCTATCAGGATTTGGACGTGTATATTTTAAATTTCGGGGGAAAAAACTGTAAGCATATTGGAGTTAGTTAAAACAATGAGACTATTGATGGAGGAAGTGAAAGTGCTGGCAGCTATATAAAGAACCTGGAAAGGAGAAACAAAATGTTGCATTATGCATATCTTCCAGATTAATCTCTGAATTCCACGGGGTTGAGGCTCCTCATAAATTTGAATTCAAAGAAATCTAGTCCAGCATCTCAAAATAACTTGAACGCTATTTTTATCTTTCTATGTAATTTTTAGTAGCATTGTATGAATTTTAATTCACATCTCCCAACATTTCTCACCGGTCTCCTTTCTCCAATTACTTTACATCCACATCCGCTCCACAGACTTACTGAGCAAAGCCCAAACCCTCTCCCTGCACTCCCCGCCCCAGCACACACCACACTCACACACACATACACACACACACACACACACACACACACACACGGGCTCTTCACCCTGTACCCGGTAGACTCTATCTCTGCTGGAAGCGGCTGCTCTAGGAGGACTGCAGGACCCCGCAGCAGCTCGCTGCTCCCCAGCTCCTGCGCCCTCTGGGAATTGTCATTTCTTCAGGGTAAAGTATGAAGAGCTCTGTAGGTAAATTAGTTTTTGTTTTGTTTTGTTTTGATTTTAATCTTTCCAGTGGTTTTGCTAGCAGCAGAACATAGGGAAGCACTGGTAAATAAAAATTGTCCACCACCTTACACAAAGAATGACAATGTGGCAATAAACTGCTTCTAAAAGCGGGTAGGTCATCCCCAGCCTTTTCCCAGTATGAGCTGAAAGGATAAAGGCCACCGTCTAGTTCAGCTGGCCTTAGGCCTCGTGGAAAGGTTGCAAGTGGCAGATGATAAGGTCCACAGGTTTAAGCCCTGAGTAGCTATGTTCAGGCCAAAATTTTTAGCATATTCATATTTTCTCTCTGTAAAACATTGCTCTAAGATGTATATATATATATATTAATCATCCATATGCTCCCTGCAACGGCTGATTACAGCAGAAACCTATTTATATACTGGTTTTGGTACATTTATGCTCTGCACCCCCACCCCCCAAAAAAAGTCAATTTTTTCCTAGAATAATTTGAATAAGAGTAAAAAAAGTTATCTAATTTCCCCAAGTCAGTCTTTTGCTTTTTCTTTGAACAACAAAGAAATTCTATTCTCATAATCCCCCTGCTGTGAATCTTTGACTCCTGACAAGAAGAAAATAGCACTTTTCATCTCGTAGGTGAAATGAGATGGCTTTTAGAGGTTTGGCGTCAGCGTTTGCAGTGGCCTGACTGTGAGTGAGATTAAGATACCTTCAAGTTGCAGAGAAAGTCCTCAGAGCCCCTGGAGCCCGCCCTGCGGGAGGAAGGGCGCATGCAGCCTGCAGGGGCAAGCACAGGCCAAACCACGAAAGGGCCTCACATTCTCCTCTAATTTGGGATTTGATCTTAGAGGAACAGAAACCCATAAGAAATTTTAAGAAGAATAGATGGAGCACAGAGGATTTTTAGGGCACTGAAACTACTCTGTAGGATACTGTAATGATGGATACATTTATTTCTCCAAGCCCATAGAATGTACAACACCAAGAGTGAACCCTAATGTAAACTACAGACTTGGGGTAACAATGATGCATCAGTGTAGGTTCATCAGTCGTAACAAATGTGCCACTCTGGTGGGGACGTGGATAGTGCAGGAGGTCGTGTGTGTTGGGGGACAGGTGGGAAGTCTCTGTATCTTCCTCTCAATTTTCCTATGAACCTAAAACTCCCTAAAAAATAAAATGTATTTTAAAAAATTTAACTGTTCACTAGTTAGAAATTGACAATACAAATGTCAGAAATATACTCAGAAAAAGAAAGAGGTAGGGGAGGGAGAGGGGGAGAAACTGGAATTGAATCGCAAGGTCTTCAAACCATACCTGGAGCAGGCCAGGCCAGAACACAGGAGAGGTGCATGGTGGGCCCCACAGCCCGAGTGTCCCTGCAGTCCCTGTGCTGCCCTGCCCCAGCCGGCAGCTCTGTGATGCGGGTCCCCCTCCCTTCTCACTGGGAGCTCTTCCCCTTCCCTCAGTGAGCCAGCCCTGCCCTGGCCACACCAGAGACCTCCGAAATCGACCCATGCCTACAGCCAAAGTCTCAACCTTTGGCCTGTAGCAGCCGCTTAGCCATCGGAGTTCCAACACCGAGTGTGTTTTCTCTGCCCCTTTCTTAGTTACTGAGCTCACGGCTATCTCTGTGACCACAGGCCCTTCCAACCCGAGTGGAATATCCACACTGCTCCGCGCTCCGCCACGGGGCCTCTGATGAACTCCAGATCCCACTGTCCTCTGTCTGCTCCTTCACTTTTATTCGCAAGCTTTATCAATGTTCTCAAGCATCTTAATATACTTCTACTCCCTAATGTAAGGAGATAATTTTGCTCAGGACTTCAAGAAAATATGGATGATATTGTGCAAACTTTTATAAACATCCAGTCACACACAAATTTTATTGGCAGCCCCACACTTTTTTGCTCAATTTCACTTTTTGGAGGAAGAGGTGCCAGCTTTGGTGTAATAGCAATCCTTCCACCTAGGCCGATCAGCCCCTACCTTGTATTCACAGACCTTGCTTCATCGACCACCAGATCTCCCCATCCTGCCTACCAGGCAACCCCACCTACTTGTCCCTTGAACACTCCAATGACCCAAACAAAACTCCTCTAGCACTAACACCGAGAGTCTCATATTTTCCTAATTCCACTAAATGGCAACTCCACCCTCCTTGGCCTGAACAGTCAGGACGAAAACCTTGGTGTTTCCTTCAGTTCCTCTTTTACACTTTATAGCCAACCCTGCAGGAAATTCAGTGGCCCTATTGTGAAATATTCACAATCTGAACCTTCACTGCCACCTCCTGGGTCAAAACCACCATGACATCTCACCTGGAAAAGGGCGATATCTCACCTTGATGCTGCCTTCTCCTGCTGCCCACCCATAGCCCTTTTTTACACGGCAGCCAGAGTGGTCCCTTTACGGTGTCAGATCCTGTCACTGCGCTGTTCATGCCCCACAAGGCTGCCAGTTCACACAGGAAGACCCACAGTCTTCCCCACAACTGATCCGGGGCCTGCTGCTCCTGTGAATGCCTCTCCTCCCACCGGCCTCGTTTCTCACTCACAACCCCCCACCCCCCCACCCGCATCCCTCTGGCCTCCAAGCACACGCTGGTCTTGAATCCCTCGCTTTTCCAGCTTCCTCAGCTGCCCGTAAAATGCTTCCCCATTTTCTTCAAGTAAAGGGTCAAATGTAGTCTTACCAAAAGCTCTTTCCTTGCCCCCTTACATACAGTCCAGCGCACTTAACAAAGTGCATTGTCTTTGTCTGTTTTCTCCTTCAGTAAGGTAAGCAGAAAATTTTTATTTTAATTGCTGTAGCTTTAGCACCTAGACCAGTGCCTGACCCATGTTTAATGCTCCGTAAATGTTTGTTGAGTTAAATAATTAATCGATATATTTTTGTTGCTCAGATGTACCCCTCTACCATTTATTCCCAAAATGACTGACAGATAGATAGATGTAATACACACATAAATATATATTAATTACACAATGTTCCGCTCCATCCTACTTCACTTGTCAGTCCAACTCCCATCATACCCACTCTCCCCTGTGAGCATTGCTGTCATTGTCTTATCATTTCTTAACAAGAAACGTGGAAGAGCATGCTGAAACTGGTTTTCTGATCACAAATTTGTTCCTTCTATTTTCTTTCCCATGCTGCTAGAGCAATCTCTCTAAAATATAATCCTGATTAGGTCATGTAACTGTTTAAAATTCTTCAATAGTTCCCATGGCCTATATGATAAATCTAAACATTTGTATTATGTACAAGGAGATTTGACACCAAACCACTAGAGGGCAGGCACTATGGTGTTCTTACTACACGTCCCAAATGCCAAGCACGGTGCTTGACGTATTATGCAATGGGTAGACAAGCAGCCTTTGCCAAAAGACAGAGAGAGGAATTTTAAAGTTGATTAATCTAGCCCATGTTTATCTTTCCACCCAGTAACCTCCCCAGTAAGGAGTGACTCATGACTTCAAGCTGCACTGAACTTCTTGCATCTCTTCAAAGATAAGACATGCAGCCACCTCCCCACCTACCTTCCTCTGCACTTGGCCTGTGCTGCCACTCTGCATCTGCCTGGGCCCTCCTCAGGCTTTGCTTGCTAGCTGAAGTCCTCCCCATGCCCTGTCCAGGCTTGTCCTGACACACGGGTCCATGCCGGTGACCGTGCACTCTCCCAGCACCACTTCCCGTGACTCTGTGACTGATCATACTCCACTGCAATGCGCTGCTTGTATCTGAGCCCGGTACCCATGCCCATACTGACCAGGCACACCAGCACACGCCCCGACACACACAGAGAACATGGACTTCTGGAGAGAAGGGATTCCAGCGCAATGACAGGTGCACAGTAGATGCCAAGAAAATGTGTATCAAATAAGTAAACAAGTGAGTAAAATGAGCAAAGAATTCCATGAACCAAAACAAATCCAGTGAACAATATTCTCGGTTGCTCCTGAGATTGGGTGCTAGAGTGACATCGAGATTTCACCTTTGCCAGGAACGATTTAAGTGTCAAATTTACAACTAAGCTGCCTCCTGGAGACAGGAGGAAAATCAGAACTTATTAATCACAGCCATAACTGGAAAGGTGGTAAAAGAAGGAAAAGTGGGAATACAGGCAGCCAATATTGCAGTCATAGGAACAGGAACAGGGAAATCCCCATTAGCAGAAGCAGCTTTCAGAAATTCGGGAAGGCAGCTTGAGATGAAACAAGACAGGCCCCACAGTACGTATAACTCAGCCTCTCAGGACTCAACACTCACGTACCTGATCTAAACTCACAATTACCAATCACAGAACAGCATAAAGTGTGTTGCAGGTAGATTGTAGTGGTTTGTATTCTTTCATACTTAAACGTTTTCAGCAGCTATTTAGAAATGTGTATATTCTCAACTAACATATTTGCTTTAACTTTCTATAATTAAATTTAAGCATGCAGTATTACTTCAAATATAGCCAATTATTTTGTTAATTAGCTAATTACCCATAATTTCTTCAATTTGCATCCCAATGACAATTGTAAAATAAATTAACGCTCCTTCTAAAAATTGGCAGTAACTAGTGTATTTCAGTTAGGCCAGCATATATAGTCACAATAAGACTAACACACAGCCCCAACAAAGAATGGGGGAGGGCAAAATCTCATGTCTTGAATCCAGATCAGAATTAAAAGTTTTCTCCTTTGCAATTTCCAAACACTGCCATCCATGTCTATAGATTTATGAAATCCTTGAAGGGATATTTGCAAGTCACTAGTGCCATGTTTAAAAATCCTCTTTATTAGAGTTTATTGAAATGAAGCCTTCAGTGCTGCCCCAACTGAACTGAAATCCTCATCAAAATATTCCCCTTTTCTCCCCCTTCCATCCTTCCCCTGAAGACCCAGTGATCCCTGAGGCAACTACAAAAACCCTTAGGTGCAGAAACCCTAGTCTAAGCTCAGGAGCTGCTTTTTACTGTTGCACCTCTCTGAGCTGGTAATCGTTTTGTGGGTATATTTTTAAAGCTTTGTATTTATTTTACATAAACTGCCATATAGTTCTGTAGCTGTGTTTTCTCGCTCTAATAACTCCCAAAAAAATGTTTAGAGAGTGAAGACATCTTTATATTCAGCCTCAGGAATGAAGTGCAGAGGATATGTCTTTCCTGTGCGCTGCAGGTCACCAGCTGCCTTACTGAGAACATTATACAACATTTCACAGAGGAATTAGCACATAATAATCTAATCAAAATACATATTTCTATGATACCATCTTACCTCAGCATACATTCACATCTCCATCTACTGATTAAATATAGTAACATACACAATACAGTAAAACCAAGCTTCCATTTAGTTAAGCTTAAATTTGCAGGGCATGAACTATTGGTTTTGGACAATTGAGTGCGAAATTCCTTTTCTACCTGCTGGTCTAAAAATCAAATTAGAACAGGTAAAAATTCAAAAACAGTACTATTCTTGATACATTTCATGTTTCTTCTCCTTCTATTTTTTTTGCATTTTAATAAGCATGATATTTACATTCTGAGATACCCTTAAAAGATGTTTCGACCAATCCCTTATTTCTCCAATGCCTACTGTGTATAATGACGATCATGAAAAGAACTCTGGAATGTCCATCTTTCTTTAAAAAATATTAATTTTTTTCATAAATATTTGGTCAGCACCTGTGACATTTGTACAATAAGATAGGAGCTAAGAATAAAATTAGTGAAGAAAAACAGGCATGATTCCTGTTCTTAAAGAGATTACAAATTAATAATTAAATGATCACAAAGAGTGTAAAATAATTAACTGACACAATTGTTCTGAAGGAAAAGAAAACATGGTTTTATGAAAGTATTTGAATTACAGGATCAGGAAAGCCTTCTCGAAGTAGTGAGCTGAGATACAGGATATGTAGAGGCTACCTAGGCAACAGGGGAGGAACAAATGTTCCTGGGAGAAGAAACATAACCACACGTGAACACTCGGTGGAGAGACAGCATGGTGTGGTCAAGGATTGGAGATTGCTCAGCCTGCTGCGTCAAGGACAGCAACAGTGAGCACTGGAGAGGGCCAAACCATGCAGGGTCAGAGATCTTTATCCCAGTGACAGCTGCCAACAGTGGAAGAATTTTTAAACAGGTAGGATTTTATTTGTCATATTATCAGTTTTAACCTTTGAAAAGATCAATGTACCAAAGTGTGTAGAGAAGACTCCACTGTGCAGAATTGGAGGGGTGATCTGGAGAAGACCCAGAAGGCTAAGGAAGCCCAGGCAGGAAGCGATGGCAGCTTGGACGAGGCAACGGTTCTCAGCTGGAGAAAGAACTGCCTGCTCCTCCAGAAATGTTAAAAATGAGTATATGCATTTTGGATGTCACAATGAATGGGGAAAGCTAACACCATTTATTAGGTGAGAGGCAGGGATGTTAAATGTGCCACAATGCATAAGATACTCCCCACAAGAAATGAATCTTTCTCCCAAAATGCTAAAAATAGTGCTCCCATTGAGAAAGACTGGAGTAGGGTGATATTGACAGACATAGAGAAAAATTCACAAAGCTTGGTGCTGGTAAATATGGAAGATGAGGCAGAAAGAATGCTTAAAATGACTTCTAAAGTTCTGACTGGCAAAACTAAATGATGCAATTATGAAATCGGGGATCACAATAAAAAGGAATTATTGAGGGAATAAAGCATGATTTTATTCTTGAGCATGCTGATTATGAAATGCATTTGAGACATCCTTGTATAGATCTTGGGAAAACAGCTGCTAAATAGATCTGGATGTCAGTGGAGTGGCCTGGTTTATATACTTAAATGTGACTCATAGGTGGTCACTGAAACTATGGCTGTGAATAAGAATCAGTGAGGAGACACACTATGGTGCAAGAAGGAAAGAGGGCTTGAAGCTGGAAGTCGGGACACTATGATACCTAAATGTCTGATAGGAAGAGATAGCAAGTTATATGAAAAGGAGCAGCTACAGAAAGTAAAACGAAAATCGTGAGAGATTATTAACATAGAAGCCAAGGGAAGAGTATCTCAAAAAGGAATAAAAGGTCAACATTGCCTAACGTTATTGAAAAAGAAAATACTAACACAGTGAAAAATTTATTGTATTTTGTAACATAGAAGTGATTGTTGATCTCAGCTAAGAAGCTTTCTGCGCACTGATGGTAGAGGAATGCATTTGAGAAGAGTTGAGAGCAAACAAATAGGAGAAAATGGAGCAGAAAATGCAGAGCGGCCCTTTCAGGAAACCGCCACGGTGAAGGAGAGGGGAGACAGCGCAGGACCTCCGGAAGAGCGTGTCCCGCGACCTGCTGGTGTGTGTCAAAGCACCCAGCACTATCTAGTGGCTTGAAACAGTAAGAATCAGTTTCTGCCTCTCTCTCCCAGTTCTGAAGGTTAACTGGGTAGCCCTTGCTGGGAGTCTCTCGTCAGTTTGCAGTCAACTTCAGGCGGAGGCCAGGGTCAACGACCTTCTCCTCAAAATCAGGTTAAGATGCAGATGAGGCGCCTTAGATTTGGTCTGGAGGCCAAGATCCTCAAACGCGGTTTCTCTGGCTCTGAGACGCAGGAGCATCGCAGAGGCTCCGGATGGAAGAGGAAAGAAGCGAAGCCTGCAGCAGGCAAGGTTCACGGCAATTCTGAAACCGAGCTAGGCGCAGACTGCCCGTTTCCTTTGGTGTTTTAATTAACGCCGTTAGGATATGACTTTTGTACAATAAACAGCATTTAAAGTACACAATTTCATGAGTTTTGACAAATTTATCATTACTAAACCACCAGAACAATTAAGATGCACATTTCCTTCTTCATCTTCAAATTTCCTGTGTTCGTCGGTCTATGCCATCCTTCTCAAGGGAACCGTGACCTAGTACTGCCCCCATGGATAGCTCACATTCTTTTATGTAAGTGGAGTGATTCATTATGTAGACTTCTGGGTCTGAATAGTTTCTATTAACTATTTTGAGATTCATCCATGTTGTTGTGTGAATCAGTAATTTGTTTCATTGTATTGCTAAGTAGTGTTCCACTGTATGGATGTGCCGCACTGTGTTTATCCATTCACAAGTCATTGGCATTTGAGTCATTTCTAGTTTGGTGATATTATGAATAAAATAGCTGTGAAAATGTGAAAACAGGTTTATGTAAGAACATATATTTTTATTTTCTTTTAGGACAAAACCTATGACTTGAATGACATGGTTTTATGGTAAGTGCATATTTAACTTTTTAAGTAACTGTCCGACACTTTTGCACTCAACAGAAGTATGTGAATGTTGCAGTTGCTCCATATCTTCACCACCACTTAATATGTCAGTGTTTTTATTTTAGCTATTCTAGTGTCTATAGTGGTATTTCACTGTGTTTTGAATGTGCATTTCCCTGATGACTAAGAATGTTGAGTATCATTCTATTATTGACCACTCATACATCGTCTTTAGTGAAGTGTTTGCCAAAATTTTCGCCTATTTTTATTAGGCTGTTTGCATTACTATCGAGTTATAGAAATTTTTTTTGTTAGTTTTTTAAAATTCTGGACAAAAACGTGTCTTAATTTTCTATTTTTATTGTGTCTTTTAAGGAGCAAAAATTATAATTTTGATAAAGTTTGACTTATCTTTTTCGACTTCTCTGGATCATGCTTTCTGTGTCTTATCTAAATCTTTGTTTAAGCCGAGGTCACAAATATTTCTTCCACTAGCAATTTAAGTTTATCATTTAAGTCTATGAACTATGAAGTATGGAGTGCTATGAGGGTAAATTTTTATTTTCTTTATATGAATATCCAGTTATTCCAGCAGAATTTGTTGAAAAGAATTTCCTTTTCTCATTGAAATGCTTTCACAACTTAATGGAAAATAAACTGACCATTTATGTATAGGTCTATTTCATTTACCTATATGTGTATCCCTCACCACACTGTATTAATCACTATAACCTTATACTTAGCACTAAAACCAGATTATGTAAATTCTCTAAGTTTACTTTTTCCCTTTAACGTTTTATTGGTGATTAGATCATTCACGTTTCCATATATATTTGAGAATCAGCTTGTAACTTTATACAGAACAATCTGATATAATTTTGATTGGATTTTTTGCATCTGTCAATGAATTTAGAATGAATTAACATCTTAAAAATATTGCATGTTTCAACTCGTGACTATATTTCTCTCAATTCACATAGGAACTCTTTATTTCTTTACAGAAAAGTTGTATAGTTTTCTGTGTACAGATCTTGCACATATTTTGACAAATTTATTTCTAGATATTTTATTTTCAGAGATGCTATTATAAATGAAATTGCATTTCTTATTCCAATTTCTAAGTTTTTACCTAGGATATTTGATTTGATTGGATTTGTTTAGTATATTTGATTGATACAATTGATTTTGTACACAGACCTTGTAACCTGGGATCTTGCTAAACTCATTTTTTAGTCCTACTAACTTTTAATAGATTCATTCCTTAAAAGATTCAAAATACATAATTATGTCATCTGTAAATAAAGGAAGTTTTACTTCTTTCTTTTAAATCTGTAGGTCTTAATCTCTTTTTATTGGCTTAATGCATAGAAGTGGTTAGAGAAAACATGCTTGACTTCTTAATCTTAAAGGAAAGCACTAGTCTTCCATCATTAAGTATAACATTAGCTATTGGCTTTTTATATAAAAGTCCTTCATTTTGATGGAGATTCCTTTTATTTTGTGAAGTTGGGGCTAAAGTTTTTTTGGGTTTTTTTGGTTTTGTTTTTGGTTTTTTTAGTGACAGAACACTGAGGAAAGGGAGAGTGCTGTGGTTCGGATGTGTCTCCTCCAAAATTTAGGTGTTGAAACTTAATAACCAATATGCTGGATTAAGAAGTGGGGGCTTTTAAGAGATGATAAGGCCATGAGTGCTCCTCCTTTATGAGCAGGATTAAGTCCTATTATAAAAGAGACTTCACACAATGGTAGGCTTTCTCTTGTTCTTCCACCTTCTACATGTGAGGACAAAGTGTTCCTCTTCGCTGGAAAACACGGCAACAAGGCAACATCTGGAAGTAGAGAGCCACCTTCACCAGACACCAAACCTGCTAGCACCTTGATCTTGAACTTCGCAGACTCCAAAACTGTGAGGAAATAAATTTTTGTTCTTTATAAATTACCCAGTCTCAGGTATTTTGTTATAGCAGCACAAATGGAAAGCTCCAAAAAGACTTTCTTGAGTTTTGTCCAAGTGCACTTTGAGTATCCCTTATCTGAAATTCTTGGGACAAGAAGTCTTTAAGATTTTGTATTTTTTCAGATATTGGAATTTTTGCATTATACTTACCAGTAGGTAGAGTATCTCTAATCTGAAAACTCAAAATTCAAAATCCTCCAGTGGGCATTTCTTTTGAGCATAATGTTAGTGCTCAAAAAGTTTCGGATTTTGGAGCATTTCAGATTTTTGGATTTTTAGATTTGAGATGCTCAACCTGTCCTAATATTTGCATGCATGAGAATACACATGTGAGATCAGGAAAGTAACCCCTGGAAATCCATAGACTAAATAGTACCTGAAACTCACGCAGGACTAAAAATAGTTCACGGTCATGTTCCTGCCAAGGATAGAAGACAGACTAACACATTTGGCAGTGTAAACTCCTCAGAACTATATATTTTGATAGGGATTACAGTGAATATCTATGACAATTCAGAAAATATTGCCATCCTAACAACTTTATGTACTCCCACTTGTCAACATGGGATATCTTCCCCTTTATTTGGATCTTTAATTTTTTTTTTACAATGGTTTGCAGTTTTAGTGCACAAGTATTGAGCTTATTTTGCAAAATTTTTTCCTAAGTATGTTATTCTTTTTAATTATTTTTAAATAGAACTTTTATCACAAGCTCAGCTGAGCTGGAGACAGCTGAGCTATCAGGTGTTAGAGTAGCTGATCAAAAACAACAACCCAAAAGGAAAGTAATAGTTTGGTCTTTAATCACCTACTGAAATAGTGTAAGCCAGAGGCTAAAACCAAAGAAAGCACTAACTGCCCCTGCTTTTCTCCTCCATGGAATGGCACACTAGTTGAGGGTGAGATAGATCATCACAGAGGGTGTCCTGAAGGAAGGGCTCTTGAAGTTTTATCAGTACCCGGGCAGGAGCAAGGAGAATAGGGTAGGACTAGAAGTGGAAAAGTATTGGGTATGGAGTCAGAGTGGCCAAAGTGCCTTCACGCTTTCCCCTTCTCCACCTGATAAGGAGTCCTCAGCAGAGGTGTCTGCATAAGGCCTCTGCCAAAGGCCATACTAAGAAAACTTAGGAATGAAGACGTTCTGGCTAAGAATGAAAATATGCATAGGGGCACAGCCAGCCAGAAGGGCTGAGTCCTTGATTGCAACTGCCCCTTGAGATTGTAATGTGTTGGCTATGGACCAAGTCTGGTGTGGGGAGGGCAATTTTGCTCCATGAGGCCTTCCAGGAAAAGCCTTTGCAGTTGGCTGTGGTCAGGCCTGAAAAATCACACATACCTTTTTATGCAGTATCTGAACTCCTCAATTTTTTTTACTTAATTTCATTTCAGATAGTTCATAGCTTATGTGTAGAAATGCAATTGATATTTGTACAGTTATCTTCTATTCTGCAGTCTTTCTAAAATCATTTATCTTTTTTATTACATTTTTTTATGGATTTCTTAGCATTTTCTATATGCAAGGTCATGTCATCTGGAAAGGAAATAATTTTGTTTCCTTCTTTCCAATTTGGATAACTTTTTTTTTCTTGCCTAATTGTCCTAGATAGAAACTCCAGTAAAATGTTCAATAGAATTGGCGAGAGAAGACAGCCTTGTCTTCCTCCTGATTTTAAGAGAAATGCATTCAGTCTTTCATCATTAAGTGTTATCTTAGCTCTGTTTTGTGTGAGTGTGTGTGAAGGTGTTCTTTATCACATTGTGAAAGTTGACCTCTATTCATACGTTGTTCATGTTTTTATAATGAAAGGGTGTTAGAATGTATAAAATACTTCTCTGCAATGAGTGAGAATTCCATGTGTGATTTTTGTACTTTATTCTATCAATGTAGTATAGTTCTTTGATTTATTTTTAGGTCTTAAACCAACCTTGCATTCCTGGGGCAATTCATACATTCTCATGGTATATAATCCTCTTCATATGTACTGGATTAGATTTGCTATTATTTTCAGGAGATTTTAGTTTCTATATTTAGAAAAGATATTGAGCTATAATTTCTGTTTCTTGTGATAAATTCTTTTTCTGAATTTAGTATGAGGATGGTTCTGGCCTTAAAAGGAGTAGGGAGTTATTCTCTCCTTTTCTATTTTTTGGAAGTGTTCAGAGTAAATTCTTCTTTATCTGTTTGGTAAGATTCACCTTCAAGACTTCTGGACCTGGATTTTTTTTCATGTGATAAACTGATTTAACATCACTACATGTTATAGATCTAGTCAGATTTGATACATTTTTGCTGAGTCAGTTTTGGTAGTTTTTATCTTCCTAGGAATTTGTCCACTTTATCTAGGTTATCTAGTTAGTTTGTTGTGTTAAAGTTTTTTTGTAGTATTGACTTATAATTCTTTTTTTTAATTTCTATATAGTCAGTGGAATGTCCCTTTTTTTCATTTCTATGTTAGTAATGTGAGTTTTATCTCTCTTTTCCTGGCCAATATAGCTAAAAGTTTGTCATTTTTGTTTTTGTTTCATAGAATAAAGTTTGATTTCATTGATTTTTCTCTATTTTTATTCTGTTTCTTTTTTGCTCTAATTGCTTCAGCTTGCTTTTCAGTAAGTTTTCTCTACTTTTGCTACTTTGTTAAGATGGAAGGTTAGGTTATTAATTTGAGATCTTTTCTGATATAGTCATTTACTGCTATAGATTTTCCTCTAAGCACTGCAGTCTGTAAATTTTGATACTGTTTTTTCTTCTTCTTTTATGTCAAAATATTTTTTAATTTCCCTGATGATTTCTTCTTTAACCCAGTCATTATTTAGGAGTATTTTGTTTAATTTCCACACATTTGTAAATATCCCAAATTGCCTTTTGGTGTTGATTTTTAATTCAATTGTATTTTGGTCTGACAACATTTGTATTATTTTAATCTGTTTATATACATTAAACCTGTTTGATGGCCTAATATATGACTGAACCTGAATAATGTTCCTGGGAAAGTGAGAAGAATATGAATTCTACTTTTGTAGGGTGGGATGTTTTATAGATATATGTTAGGCCTACCTGATTTGTAGTCTCGTTTATCTCTTCTATTTCTTTGTACTTCTTCTGTCTAGTTGTATCTATTATTAAAGTGAGGTAGTGAGATCTCTAACTATCATTGAATTATATATTTGTCCTTTCAATTCTGTCAGACTTTGCTTCATGTGTTTTATGTTCTGTGGTTAGGTCCATATATGATTATAATTGGTGTGTCTTCCTAACAGATAAATGATTCCATCATTTAAAAGTGTCCTTTTTCCCTCCAGTAAAATTTTTTGCCTTAATTGGTGCTTTGTCTCATGTTAAATCTACTCTGGCTTTTGTTGTTGCTATTATTGGTTTGTTGTCATTATTATTTTGCATGGTCTATACTTTTTCATTCTTTTACTTTGAATCTGTCAGTGTCTTTCAATCTATCAGGTGTTTCTTTAGGGAACATAAAGTGAAACCATGTATCTTGCTTTTAGTCAATTTTGTTACTTTCAGCCCTTTTATTGAAGTGTTTACCCATTCACATACAATGCAATTGCTGATAAAGTGGGATTTATATCAGCCATTTTGCTGTTTGTTTTCTAAATATCTTATGTCTTTTTCTCCTCTCTTATCTCATTTCTGAATTTTTTGCATTAAGTAGATATTTTCTGGCCTAAATTTTAATTCCCCTGTTATTTCTTTTACTTTTACTATATTTTTTGTGTTATTTTCTTAGTGATTGCCCTGTTGATTACACATAATACCTTAACTGAAAAGGTTCAGGCTTGGAATAATATCAACTTAATTTCGAAAATATACAGCAACTTTCATCTAATAAAGCTCTGTTCCCTATTCCCTCCATTATGGTATTATTGTCATAAGAATTACATCTTTATATATCATAAGCCCATCAACACAGCTTTATAATTAACTCTTTATGCAGTAATCTTTAAAATCAGACAGGTAGGGTAAATAACTTACCCTAGTTTGGCTATCAAGGTGATACTGGCTTCATATAATGAGTTTAGGAGGAGTCTCTCCTTCTTGATGTTATGGAATAATTTCTGTAGTATGGGTACCAGCTCTTCTTTGTAGGTCTGGCAAAATTCAGCTGAAAATCCTTCTGGTCTGGGGCTTTTATTTATTGGAACATTTTTTATTGCTGCTTCAATCTAGTTGCTAGTTACTCATTATTGGTCTGTTCAGGAATTCTATTTCTTCCTGATTGAGTCTTGGGAGGTAGTGTGTTTTCAGAAATTTGTCCATTTCCTCTATGCTTTCATATTTATGTGCATAGATATTTTCAGAGTATTAACAGATGATATTTTGTATTTCTGTGGTATCAGTTGTAATATCTCCTTTTTCATTTCTGATTGACCTTATTTTGGTCCTTTTTCTTCTATTCCTGGTTAATCTAGCAAGAGGTCTATCAATCTGGTTTATCTTTTCAAAGAACCAACTTTTTGTTTTATTGATCTTCTGTATTATTTTCTTGTTTTTGATTTCATTTAGTTCTGCTCTGACCTTCTGTCTTTTCTTCTGCTGGCTTTGGGTTTGGTTTGCTCTTCCTTTCTATTTCAGTTCCTTGAGACATGTCATTAGATTGCTAATTTGTGATCTTTCTGCCTTTTTGATGTAGGCATTTAAGGCTATGAGTTTTCCCCTTAGGATTGCTTTTGCTGAATCCCATAGATTTTGATAACTTGTGTCCCCTGTGTCACTTAGTTTAAGGAATTTTTTTACTTTCCATCTTAATTTCTTCATTGACCCAATAATTGTTCAGCATCAGGCTGTTTAATTTCCATGACTTTGTGTAGAATTAGATGTTTTTCTTGGAGTTTATCTCTACTTTTATTCCACTGTGATGTGAGAAGATACATGGTATGATTTCAATTTTTTGAATTTTTTGAGTGATGTTTTGTGGCCTAAAATATGATCAATCTTGGAGAATGTTCCATGTGCTCATGAGAAGAATGTATTTTCAGTAATTTTTGGGTAAAATGTCCTGTAAATGTTCATTAGGCCCATTTGTTCTAGAGCCCCATTTAATTCCAGTGTTTCTTTATTTATTTTCTGCTTGGATGATCTGTCCAGTCTGTCAGTGGGGTGTTTAAGTCCCCTGCAATTATGATGATGCTGTTTCTCTCTCTGCTTATATCTAGTAGGGTTTACTTTATGAATCTGGGTGCTCCTGTGTCGGATGCATAAATATTTAAGATTGTTATGTCTTATTTTGAATTGCTCTCTTTACCACTATATAATGTCCATCTTTGTCTTTTTTTCCTCATGTTGATTTAAAGTCTATTTTATCTGATACAGGAATGGCTACACGTGCTTTCTTGGTTTCCATTTGCATGGAATATTTTTTTCCATCCCTTAACCTTGAGTCTGTAAGAATCCTTGTGGGTTACGTATGTTTCCTGGAGACAGCAGATACTTGGCTTGTATTTTTTTATCCATTCAGCCAGCCTATGTCTCTTGAGTGGGGAATTCAAACCATCACATTGATTGATAGAATTGATATGTGGGATGCTGTTCTGCTTATCCTGTTGGAAAGTATCTTATTGCTTTGTTTTACCTCTTGTACTATTGTTTTATATGAGCTCTGAGCTTTAGCTTTTGGGTAGTTTTACACTGGTGGGTGACCACTGTGCTGATCATGTATAATGCAGTTCTGAGTATTTCCTGCAGGGCAGGTCTGGTCTTGACAAATTCCCTCAGTGTTTACTTGTCTTGAAAAGTCTTTACTTCTCCTTCATTTCTGAAACTTAGTTTTGCAGGATACAAAATTCTAGGCTGGCAGTTTTTCTGTTTAAGAAGACTGAAGATGGGGCCCCAATCCCTTTTTGCTTATCAGATCTCAGTTGAGAAGTCTGCAATTAGCATCATGAGTTTTCCTTTGTAAGTTACTTGATGTTTTTGCCTTAGGGTTCACAGGAGTTCCTCCTTCACAGTTGTCTTTGGCCAGTATGATGACTATCTGTCTTGGTGATTGCCTCTTTGCAATGAATCTCCCAAGTGTTCATTGAGCTTCTTGTACTTAGATTTCTAAATCTCTAGTAATACCAGGAAAGTTTTCCTCAATTATTCCCTGAAATAGGTTTTCCAGCCCTTTTGTGTTTTCTTCTTCACCCTCAGGGATGCCTATGATTCTTATATTTGGCTGTTTTACATAATTCCATATTTCTTGCAGGCTTTGTTCATTCCTCTTAATTCTCTGTTCATTATTTTTGACTGACTTAATTCAAAAGAGCTGTCTTCAAGCTCTGAGATTTCTTTCTTCTGCCAGGTCTAGTCTATTCTTAAACTTTCCACTGTGATTTATATTTCCTTAAAGAATTTTTCATTTCCAGAAGTTCTATTTGGTTTTTCTTTAATATGTTGATCTTTTTAGTGAATTTTTCATTCATTTCCTGAATTATTTTTCTGGTTTCTTTGAGTTGGTTTTCTATTTTCTCTTGGATTTTGTTGAGCTTCCTTACCATCCATATTTGGAATTCTTTATCAGTCATTTCAATATTTCCATTTTGGTTGGTATCCAGTGCTAGAGAGCTGTTGTTCCCTTTTGGTGGTGTCCTTTAGTTCTGATTTTTCAAACTTTGGGCATTATTTCCAGTGATTCCTTCTCATCTGGAGCATCTGTTGCTTCTTATTTTGGGATTTTCTTTTGTTTAGATGGGGCTTCTCCCCCCCCCAACTTGTACAGGTGTGTTGGTAGCATATGTTAAGAAAGAACATTTGGGTTTGCTTGTTGGTGCTTAGGTGGGGGTCTAGGTTCTAGATGGATACATTGGTTATAGATATCCGTAGCATGGTGGTTTTCTCAGTTGCTAGTTTTTTTGTAGGTTATAGCGGTGGTAAGCTATGTGTGTGGGCAGATTCCCTGTCTCTCTTTGATAAGAGAGGATGGAGGCCTTTGGAATCCTTTCTCTTTCCCCAGCCCTGTGGTCTTCTTAGCAATGTGAATTGTATTCTCTGTTCATTTTTTATTCTTTTTTCTTCATCTACATTAGAATGAATAATCTCAATTGTCCTATCTTCAAGTTCACTTATTCTTTTTCTGTTTACTCACATCTGATAGTGAGCCCCTCTAGAGAATTTTTCATTTCAATTATTATACTTTTCAGCTCCAGGATGTCTATTTAGTTCTTTTTCATTATTTCTATCTTTTTATTGATAGTGTCTATTTGTTCAGATGTTGCTCTAATTCTTTTATTTAGTATTTTGTACATATGTTCTTTTTTAGTTATTTAATAGATTTATAATAACTAATTTAGAGTCTTTGTCTAGTAAGTACAACTGTCCACAAGGACAGGTTGTATTGGATGCTCTTTTTCTGTGTATGGAGAATACTTTCCTGTTTCTTTGTATGTGTTTTCTTTTTCCCTGAAAAATGGATATTGTTAAAAATATAATGTGGTAATTCTGGAAATCAGATCTCCCTCTTTCTTAGGGATTGCTTTTGTTCTCTTTTTTTTAAAATGACTTTTGTACATTAATTCTGTAAGGTCTCTATCCTTTGTCATGTGCTGCCTCAGAAATCTCAGTTAGCTTACTAGTCAGCTAATGACTGAACAGAGATTTTTTTAAATCCTTCAACCACTAAGTCCCTCATCCTTTCTCAAGGGGTTCCATGTATCTGAGTCACATCTTCAACACTTTGGCAATCTGCAGTTCTTCATGGGCATTCACTTTCTGCTCTCACAGAGCCTCAAGGACCTCCTTGGTGAGACATTAAGGTATTTCCTATGCATGCAAATGTGCACATATGCATGATCTTACAGATCCCCAGGGATATGTCAGATCATAGTTTTTCCAACATCCCTAAGTATATCTCATTTCCCATAACTTGTTAATAAGTTTTTTTTCCAGACTTTTGTTTTACCCAACTACTAGCACCACCTCAGGGAGCTGTGGTGTTAAATATTGCCACTGATCATTTTCAACAAACACCCAGGGGATAAGACTTTCTCACTGAGTGAGTTCTGCGTCTGCTGAAATATAGACAAAGTTTGTGAATGGGACTTTTCTGGAGAGCACTGAGGTCAAATAGACATAATTTTCCAGAGATGAGACTTTATTAGAAACTACAAACCTCATAGTCCCCTTCCAGTGGTTGCTAGGCTGCTGGTTTTCACATTAACATGGTTCTGAGGCAGTTGGTTTTCAAGGCTACCATGGAGCTGAGAGAGGGATCATAATAGAGCAAATTAAAATGCTACAGAGCTCGCTCTTCTTACCAATATATTCAGCTGTTTTTCTTGAATTTATGATCCTCAGGTTGTTACAAGCCTTTGGTTAACTTCCAGGGCTCTAAGAGGTGGATTTTGACAATTTTGGTCAATGTTTCCCTTGCTTTTATTGAGGAATATATTTTGGAGGTCTTTACTCTTTCATTTTTGTTAGTGCTTGCCTTTACATGGTAAATTTTTTTATCAGTGTTAGAATTATATATAATTTTCTTCATTTACTGATACACTAGCAAAAGAAGCCCTAAGTGCCAAGACAGTATTCACAATTTCAAGTTAAGTGGAAGCCATACTGTGCCTATAGTCACAGTGTTCTCCACTGGAAGCCAGAATTTCCAATCTGACAGAATCTAAGGTTATGAGAATGGGAAACACAAAATTAGTATTTGACTAATAATGAGAAGGATCAATACTATTTCCATACACTGGTTACTAGATCCACATGTTCTAGCTATCAGGGACCTCATGCTATACATTGGCTGTTATCTCATATACCATATCCAAGGGAAAACACTCCTTTCTGAGAGGATGACTATATATCCCTGCCTCATGATCTTGGTCTTGATTATATGACATTTTAGTCAATTAAATTAGTGCATGGATGATAGCCAAGAATTGAAATTTTCTTATAGTGAGACCTACTTTTTTGTGCTTCTATCATTTTCATGCTAAGATTATGAGTTGGGTATGTCACAGGTTCAAGGAGGATGATAAATATGAGGAGCAAACTGGCAACAACTCACCACTCCATTTTTGGCTCACATATCATTCTGTCTCTGAACCAGGACTGAAAGTCCCCTCCCCTCCATCGGTTGGTCACATGGAACCATTGTGGCCTTGGATGTGATGTGAAAATACTTTATAGGAAATACAGTGCTTTAGATCTGTTTGGGCCAGATAATAAATATTCCTATTCCATCATGTGATAAATTGCTGCTCCATCTTATGAATCACTGGGTCTGATAATATCCAGCTCTGACTCCATATTCCCTTGGTTTACCACAGTAATAGTTTAGTCTCTTCTAGCTCCAGCAGTATGGCAGCTGCTATTTTTGAAAAAGCTACTAGTTCTTATTGCTTCAGAACCCTATGGTTCAGTTCTGCAATTTTTCTATCAGAGCTTGCCAGAAACTCCATAAAGCATCCTTATCCATCGAAGATCAATTTCTGAATTTACCTTTGGCTCTTCTGCTGAGGCTTATGACCCAAGTGGCAGAGCAGTTTGCACTGCAGCCTTGATCTGCTGTAGGGCCCACTCTTGTTTTGAGCCCCTCCTAACATGTTAATCTTTTATATCACCTGACAAATAGATAGTTGTCAGATTTGCAGATTTGTTTTATGCTGCCTCTAAATTCCAAAGAGGCCCTCTAAATGCTCTGGATTTTTCACAGAGGGAGGGGATATCAGGTAAAGCTAGTTGCCCCTAGAGCAGAGTTCAGAAAGTTTTTTTCTTAAAGGACTACATAGTAAATATTTTATTACTTGGGTCTATGCTTTCTCTATCACAACTACTCAACTCTGATATTGTAGCTTGAAAGTAGCCATAGACCATGTGTTAAAGAGTGAGCATGGCTGTGTTCCAATAAAGCTTTATTTACAAAAATAAGAGTCCTGGCTGGATGCAGTGGCTCACGCCTGTAATCCTAGCACTCTGGGAGGCTGAGGAGGGCAGAGAGCTTGAGCTTAGGAGTTTGAGATCAGCCTGAGCAAGAACAAGAGCCCGTCTCTACTAAAAATAGAAAAAATTAGCTGGGCGTGGTGGTGCATACCTGTAGTCCCAGCTACTGGGGAGACTGAGGCAGGAGGATCACCTGAGCCAGGAGTTTGAGGTTGCCATGAGCTATGATGACACCACTGCATTCTAGCCTGGGTGACAGAATGAGACTCTGTTTCAAAAAGAAAAAAGAGTCCTGCCCATGGGCTTTAAGTTGTCATCTCCCACCTCAGAAGTTTGTCCTAAATGCCCCAGATGTTTGGACTTCTAAAATCCTCACTAATGTTGAGGAGCCTACATCTTAATGAGGTTTGTTTATCACCCATTGGCATGGGTACTTCCTAAGGCATTCACAGAATGTGATGCTTCCTGCTCACCAGGTCCCTTTAGCATGATGTCATCATTATAGTGGACCCCCACCAGGACTTCCATGGGACGTCAAGATGATTAACACACCTCAGTCCATCGTAAGAGAATGTTTTAACCCCTCATGTCAAAACCATGTTTAATCAACATTACCATATGTAATGAGTACTGAGAAGAAAGCCGGATCAGTGGCACAAATTAGATACCAAAGGCTGTGTTGATCTGTTGCAGTGAAGACAGCACACCCCTAGCTGCTGCAGTTGAGGGAGCCATTCAGTCATTCATGAGGACTGGTCTGATTTTTGCAGGAGACATACTGGAAACAGAATAAGGATATGATGGAGACCACCAACTTTGCATTTTTCAAGACTTTGATGGTAGTAATATTTTTTATGATTCACTATTTTGGCTAGAGTGTAAGAAGGAGAGTACTTGAGACCAGAAATATTTTTAACCTATCTTTTCTCCATACTGTTAGAAAATTAATTCATGTTTGCTAAAGTGCACCAATTGAATTCCAAAGTCATTTGCAGTTTTTATCTTGTTTCACATGATAGTAATTCCACAAATAACTATTTCATAGAAACAAATAAAAGCATTACAAATATATATATATGAATATGGTAGTAATTTAGAAGATGCCCCAATAATAATGCATTCTAAGAACAAGGTAAAGAATGTTATTGAAACAGTGAGGTTTATTTATAGGTATCTCAGTGAAAATGATCCATGCTAATTTAGTTATCAAGTTTGACAGAGTAATGTTATTTTGAAATATGAAACAAATCTTCAAAAAATGCTAAAATCATCATTTGATTTTTGCTTTAGCTTTACAAAATGGCTCCTATTCTAACTTACTTAGAGTAGTGTTAACATCTTTTTAAGAACTACAGAGCCTATCACCGAACTGTGCATATACGTGCAGTACTAAATGTGCCATTAAATACTAAAAAAGGGAAAATGACAATAATAAATGTGTAACAGTTCAGCAGCTTAGGCCAAATGTCATTTCATAGTCCTATCATGGTCAGCATTTCTGCTTGCTCCTGTTTCCTCTCTACTTTCAACATACAGTATTATGTGCCATGTCCTTGAAAGTGTATGTGCTCTAGCTCTCACATTTGCACCTGCAGACACTGTAAGATAGTGACTCAGGGGCTCAACTCCAAGTTAAAACTGCCCTACAATTTATTAATTTCAACCTTGTATACTCATTTGTTCATGTTTCTTCTTATTTAACTCCTGCAGTAGAAACCAATTTCCTTCTTCGTTTACTGGCTCTCTTCTCTTCCCAAATCCTTGTGCCCCCAAGTCCAGTCAATCCTGATTCCTTATACCCAATTCCTTTGGTTCTACAATCCTTCCTCCCTGTCCCCCTCCTCCATTCTAATCCTTCCCAAAACAAGGGCTCCACCCCCGCTGTCTTCCTACATGCTTCTAACTTCTGCTGCCAGTCCCACGCGCTGCTTGGCTGCCTTATCGCAGCTCTGCCCTCGTAGCTATGGTATGACCCTAGAGATAGTTAAGGATAAAAGCAACACTGGAGATTAAAAAGTGAACTCTGCCTTTCGCCACATGGGGAAAGTGGACCAGAAAATTACTTGGCTGCAACATCACAATGAAAATCAATAGAACACAGATTCTACCAACTACTCCGGGCCCTAATATGTGCCGTCACACAATCTTGTGCCGTAATCTGCCCTTAGTGATTTGTCTGTACTTGCAGTCTTGACTGTTTCCGGTGTTGCTCCGACTCAGATGATGGTATCTGCTGTCATTTTCGGCAGTATACAAACTTGAGATACCAAAGCAACTTTTTAGCTTGAGCATATTCTGTCAGTCATTTTTAAAAGATTGAAAACGGATGAAGTAGGAGCCACTATCAATGTTTTATAAAATATCTGGAGTTTTAGAAGACAAACAAGTCAGAGTAAACAACAGAAGCTGAAGTAAAATTCTGAAAATCATTAAATGTTAATGCCAAACCAATATCCCCAGGGATTTTACCAGTTGTACATATTTACGTTTAATTATATGTTTTAACTACGTAATTGTTTTTAAATAAGGGATTACATGCATGCAATACATAGCAGGGACTCTAGGAGGCACCATTCATATGTATTCTATGTGGCACCCCCACAACGTATAATAGGCATTACAGATCAAATAAGTAATTATTCTAAGATCCATTACCAAAGAAAAACTAATTGTTTGTAAACTGTTGGAAAAATTCATACAAGCTATTTAACATAATTTTTTTTCAATTATAGTAAAATCAAAATGCCAACATTTCCCACACCCTCCCCCTCACCTCTAGACGTTGAGGCTGGTCAGTGAATCCATTTGGCCTCCAGATTCAGGGAAGAGGGACGGGGATTGGAGAAGGGGAGGAGATGGAAAAATTTGAAAAGGAAGTTAGCCTGTTTCATAATTAAGCAGAAAAAAATAACTTTCTTAGCTTCTACCAGATTTTTGTGAAATTAAAGATTTCACAAATCTTTAATTTGCCAGGTGAAGATGGTTTAACTAGTCAGCAAAGCAAAGTTAGAGTTCTTGTTTTTTATGCATCCAAATGGTTCAGGCCCTTGCCTGGAAACAAAAGAGAGTAGCAAAAGCTACAATGAATAATAATATTTGTTACCCTTATTTTGAGCCTTGGAATCTCTGCAGATTGTGTATTGAAGAAAAATGTTTTCCTTTAATACATATTAACATATTTAATACATGTTTAATACATGTTAAACTCTCCTGTGCCTGAGAATTAGCAAGGTACTTAGAATGCTATGTGTCTATATGATTTTCCTCCAAGAGCTACCTGCTAGGAGCCAGAGATCTGGTACTTCCCTCTGTGAGTGGTGGAGAGACCCCAGAGGGACCTTGCTGGGAACGCCAAAGCCGGTCTTCAACTGTCTTATTCAGAGAATTTTGGAAATGTGCTGCTGCAGGGTGTCTCGTGGAGTTCTCTGTCCAACAGAGTGATGGAGCCTGTGACAAGAGATACGAGGAAGGACGAGAGGGGGAGAGTTTGAGGAAGGGTGTCTCTCAGAGGAGGAAGGACAAGAAGGGAGAGCTTTCAAATGGGTGAGAAAGACTTGAAATTTAGAGCCAACATGGGATCCTACATGAAAGTTTCAACTTTTTTCTTCTTTTACCTTGGACTATGGAATATTTATTACTAAAATCCAATTTTTAGCTTGATTTGCTTTTGTTTTATTTTTATTTTTAAAATTTTATTTATCTTTTATTTTCTCTGAGCTCCCAGTGAAAATTAACATTTGCACAGCTTTTATGTCAATGGTGGTGGGAAAACTAAAGGAAGAAGCAATAAAAGAGTTATGATTATCTCTGTCCCTCATAAACAGAGGGCAGAATGTAAGTGTTTTTGACCAAGGACATGAAGTAGAAAAACGGAAAATGACATTCAATCGGTGGGGAAGGTAATGACACTTGGGTCAGACTGGAAGACAGGTATATTTTTAAAATTCATATATAAAATACTGAACTCAAAAGGATAAAAATCCTAATCACAACAGAACTCTGTGCACACTAGATAACTATATTTTAAACACAGTCTGAGACCTACAGCTCAGTCGAGAGTGGGTGACTGTCATTTCCGAAGCTGGCCTTTTCAGACACTCCCTTTGGAGCCTTGTAGCCCAACGTTTCCACCGTGAAGTGTGCTGTCATCTCCCAGCCCCATATTCTTGGTAGACTTTTTCTCCTGTTCTATCCAGCTTTGCTTTTCTGGAGAGCACTGCTCCAATAAACAGCCTGAACAAGAATATCTCTCCAACTCTTCTTATAGGGAAATTGACCTATGACATAAGTAAAATTTTCTGGGTTTTTTTTCACTCTTCTCAGATGATTTCATGAAATTTCTTCCTTATGTATAAACCAAATACATTTGTTCTTTGATTATTTTTGCATAGATCAATTTCACAATGGGAAGAGTTTTCAGTGAAGAATAATACCTGACTCATACCACATGCCTAAATTAAAACTTTTGTCAAATGAATAATGACATTTGCAGCTTATGTTACACTTTTCTAAGACACTGGCTCTCAGGTTTATTATGAATTGAATTCTGTTATGCAGAGATCAGAGATACCAGATGGTTAGAACAGTGTAGAGCTGGTGCCTCCTCCCCACAACTGGACCCACATTTTCCACATCTTTGGCCTTTATGACACAGAATTTTCTCAGGTGGCATTTTTTGTACATAGGTCACAAAATTGTTCATTTTACATTACCTTTTCTTAAGTAAAACCACAACTCAAAGAACTTACAAGATAAGTTATAACTTGATTTGTCTTTGGAACATTAGGACAAATTAGTTTACTAACGTTGGCAGTTGATAGTTGGAATAGAGGCTACTGGAAGGCAGAGATTGTCTCTTCATGTCTCTACCACAGATTATAATAATATATGTCATATACCATGTCATTAACAAAAATCTCAGTCATGAAGGAAGAAGGCAGTGGAAGTAGGAAACAAAAAAAGGAAGAGGAACTTTCATTTATGAGAATTCTGATGGAAGAGTTTGGCATTTTCACAGCTGTTTTCAAGGAAGATCAGGCCTCGCTGGGCTACAAAGAGCAGAATGCCTAAAAGAGATATAAACTCCCAAAGAAAACTTCAAACTGTGGTAGGTCCAAGCATATCCTTTCAATAACTATATTCCCAGGTCCACCACGGTATCTAGAATATCAATGGAAGAAATAAACAATATTTATTGAACATACAAATATATGAAACTTTACCAGTCTGATGACTCAATCCAGTGTCATCCTATCAGTTTTATTTAAAGGCTACTGAGTTTTGGAATTTAGCAATTCCTAATCACATAATTATGGCATACTGCCAGACCTGAAGGCTTACCAGTCAATGACACCACCATTTCTATTTTTACCTTTGTTTCTTCCAAAAATGCCTGATGCCTGAGCACAAAGAGAACAAAGGGGTCAGTGGTTGCCAGTGAGAGAGCGGAGGGGGAGGGAGGAGAGGATGGAGCACAGGCGATTCCAGGACAGTGACACTATTCTGTATGACACTGTAGTGGTGGGTGCATGACATTATGCATCTCTCAAAACTCATAGATTGTATAACGCAAAGAGTGAGCCCTAATGTAAACTATGGACTTTAGTAGATAATAATGTATTGATATTAGTTTGTTGATTATAACAAATGAACCACACTAAAGAAAGATGTTAATAATTAGGAAAACTATGTGAGAAGGAAGAAGATGTGTAGGAGATTTGGATCCCCCCAAAATTCATATGTCGAGGTCCTAACTCCCAGCATCTCAGAATGTGACCTTATTTCAAAACAAAGCTATTGCAGATGTAGTTGTTTAGGACAAGGTCATACTATAGTCCCATGGGCTCCTAATACAATCTGTCTGCAGTCCACATAAAAACAGGAAATTTGTACACAGACAGACACATACATGTGGAGAGCATCATGTGAAGATTAGAATTATTCTTTTAGAAGCCAAGGAACATGAAAGATTATGAGCAAACTACCAGAAGCTAAGAGAAGGGGCCTCACAGCCATAAGGAACCACCCATGAGGACACCCTGATTTTGGACTTTTAGCTGCCAGAACTGTGAGGTAATACATTTCTGTTGTTGAAGCCACCCAACCTGAGGTAATTAGTTATGGCAGTCCTAGCAAACTAATACAAAAACTCTGTACTTTCCATTCAATTTTTTAGCAAACCTAAAAACTGATCTAAAAAATAAAGTTTGTTAATTAAAAATAAATTAATAAGTTAATTATATATTAATGCATTAGTCTCAAAATTATCATGATACTTAGGATAAAGACACTGTCACTGAAGTAGAAAAGAATCAAAGTATGTTTTTTATAAGGCTCGATACTTGATTTAACAAATACAACATTTTAGAGTTTTACTGCACGATTGTTTTAATAGTCGCTTTCCTTAAACTGAGGTTAAAATATTTGTGTAGATATCTGGAAAAGTCCCTGGGTTTAAATTTAGATACCTGGATTCTTTGTTGTTAGATTTTGCCTCTAATTTGTTTGCTCTTGAGTAAATCACTTATAAGGTTCCTAATTTCATCATCTGTAGAACAGGGAGATTTTAAGCCCTTAGAAACCCTATACTACTAGAATTTTGTGAATCAGCAATAATTGAAATTTTACTGTTCAAATTAACAAGAAATGGCCTGAGACTTAATAATACCTCTCTTCTGACTCAACTCACTTTGAGAATTATAAAGTAACACAAAAAGTAAATTATTATTGTTACATAGCTTTCCATGCATCATATTTCCAAACACATCATCAGCTCAGCAACTCTGAGAATTGGATGCTGGGGTGGGATTAGATGTTGAAGCAATGTATGGGGAGCAGGAATAGGTAGAGAGGCCCTTCAGACACCCCACATACCCAGGAAGAGGATACACAAGAAGGGATCGCATAGTCACTGCAGTGCAGCTCTGAAACAGTCTCAGCCAGTCCAGTGGGAGCCCGCCCCAGAGCTCGATTGTCTGTCCATAACCTGCATCAGGCAGAAATGGAACCACTTGATACCTCACTGTGCTTAGTCATTAACTGTGCACAGCCCTGGAGAATGTGGCCTCCTGAAACTCCATGGCAGGTCCCACAGGGGCAGCAGCTGGGGCTGTCAGGTGTGCAAGCACCTAGCAACAGAAACTCTCCTGAAGGGAGATCACAACAGTACAACACCAGAGCCACAAATACAGATACAAAGTTACGCCACATCGTTTCTTTTCATTTGAACATTCAGGAAATATTAAGCATCTGTGTAGTAAGCACTGGAAACACCATGATGATGTTAAAGGTCCTTCTCTTAACAAGTTCACAGTTTTAGATAGAAAGATGCAATGCACAGCACCCTTGGTGTGTCTGGGTGGAGCCACCATAATTACACAACTACTATACTATGATAAATTCCAAGTTTATTAAAAACAAAGAATTTCCATATAAAATGTAAAATTGTGGTATGGAGATTTGAAACAGAAAAATGGCAGAAAAATCATTAGTTCTAATTATTTCTAGGGCTGTTAAATCTTCAAGGCGTGTGCTTGCATTTAAAGTTGATTTATTGTTTTATTTAAGAAAGGGGCTATGGAACACTGGTAATTTATTTTGAAAAGTTCACATACAATCACAAACTCAGAGAACTATAGAAGAAAATAATATTGATTCTGGTGCTTCAGTGAACTGAATAGAATTTAGAGAGATGAGGCTGGCAGATTTTCTGGAAGCACAAGAGAATGGGGATTGTAGATATATAGATATAAGTGCACTAAAACCATAACATATACTAATAGAGTATTGTTTCCTTTCTCCCTTTTGGACAGAGAAGCATAAAAATAAAGTGCAAAAGCAAAATCAATATTTTTAGAAGACAGGTGTTGCTTATAGAAGATGCAAATGAAACATTTTAAAAGTAGAAAATGTCAAAGAAAAACCTTTTGGCAAATTGGTTGTAAGTATTGCACAAAGTAGAAATGGCATAACAAATATTTCCGTGATTACAGATTACAAATGAAAGTTACAGCCTAATCCTTATTCATATTAAAGGCAATAATTAGATGAAACTTCATAAAGAGAAATAACTCTGGTGAATTTGGAAATAGTGGTGTCCTCCAATGACATTTCACAGCATATTTTTATGTTTATGTGTCACTGTATTTGCGTGTACCTTTTAATTGTGTGTACATTGATGTTTCATTCAACTTGAAACTCTTCTGTGTAGACAGAGGATTTTATCCATCTCTGCATTCTTTGATTCAGCATGGGGATGGACATGGAATAGTGGCTCAATAAAATATTTAATAAACAGCACAGGAGACATAGGCAGTGACCCCAGAATTAGTTATTTTTTTATGCTTTCTTATCAATATTGAATCAGTGTTTTAAAAAATCTTCTAAAATGATCATCGAAGTTTATTTCATTTAGAGTAATAAGAATATGCATTAGAATTTTGTGTCTATCTGACTACTAGGCAACTATGTCCTCCTTTAAAAATTATTATTATTTCTGGTGCCATATTCACATCAAGAAAACATCCTTACCAAAGAAATCTAATGTATCCTCATTCTCATCTCTATGCCTCTTGGGGGAAAAAATCAACTGTATGTTTAAATAACATTTAAATAAAATCAGAAGATATTTAGTAATCTCCAGAGTATTTGATACAATTAGTAATTTATATACATTCAGAAGACTTCAAGTATTTTTTCTTAAATAGTGTGTGGCCATAGTGATCAAATTCTTAAAAAGATTTATCCTTCTGAAAAAGTTGGTGTTTATTTAATAGGTTTAGATGCAGACACTTTTCATTAGTTAAACAGAAATAACAACTACAATTTTAGACATGTGTAATATAAGAAGTAACATTCAAAACATTGATCAACAGTGATTTACTAATGGAACTCCCAATAGCATTGTAAGAGAAGTGGTTGGGAAGCATTTTTAAATCCAATTCATGGAGGATTGAAATTCTTTATTTTGCTTATCATTTATTAATAACAGCTGAGGGAAATAAGATATTCAATTCCTTGTTATACTGCATGATTAAAATGATTGACACGTTTTCTGTTCTTTTTCCTATTTGAATTTTTCAGATGTGCCATCATTTTCTTTGTTGAACTATTTCAAGTTTTCTTTTCTCCTGTGGAGTCACTAAGTAGCCATTAACTTTATAATGTTTACTTCCTTCCCTCACTCAAGTTCCAGTGAATAATTTGATATCAATACCTTAGAAAATCTAGAAAAAATGTGTAAATGGAGTCTAGAATGTTCTTTAAGAAACTCTCATTTTTTATTAGAACTTGAATGCAAGTTTGTGCTCCAAGACTATCACTATAAAGAGGTTTTATTTCTACTTTATACACCGCTCCAAATTACTGCTTTTCTCATCCCCCTTCTGACATTTCCGTGACATGCTTTATATCAACACCAATCATGCATGCCTGGATTTCTGTTCCAATCCTCTTTCTGTTGTTCCCCTAGGTTAACTCATATTTATTAGAACAAGTATATGGAAACTATCATACAATATGTGCATTCCATTCTACAGAGGCTCAAAAAATGACTATGTTTTACCTGATCCAGCCTCAATTTAAAGAAAATATATATTTTATTTTATTCTTTATTGTTGATAATTTTTACTTTAAGTGGGATTCAAGAATGAAAATTTTAAGCTGCACATGGGAGATATCTTAAAGGTTTTAAAAATATTTCTTCAAATTAGAAATTCTTCTTCACAATTTTCACCTATTCCTGTCTCCCCAATTTTAAAGCAACTACACAAACAAACCTCATTTGTCCAGATTTCTCCCTCTGTTTACCAATCAAATTCTTCCTTTCCTTTTAATCCTAACTTCTTAAATGTATCTCTGTGTTTCAAGGAAGTTATACAATCATATTAGTTACAAATGAGACAATAATTAGAAAATTAAAGAGAATTACCTTTAAAAGTATCAGTATATTAAGAATTTATTAAAATGATCATGACTGAGAGTAGAATACAAAACCAGTGCTTTTATGCTAATTTTCCCCAACTTTTCCTGCCTGTAAGGTTGCATTACCCAAAAGTGTCCAACAGTAGTATTTTTAACACCTAACATGCTTAACTGCAAGAAATATAATCATCTTATCTCTAAGTGTGGTCTACAAACCTCAAAGAATTCACAAGCAAGCTGTTGGAGTTCAAAAGAGAATAAAAGAACTCAATTTATATTTAGTTCTAAATGGAAATAAACTAAATTTTTCTAATATTTAATTTAAATATTAACACTCTTTCATTTGATCTCAATGGTCTTATGCTATGTGCAGTATGTTAGTACCTAAAGGAAAGTGGATGCTCCCACTCCTAAAGTGTTGACTGACTCATTTTCATTGATTCATCATTTTCCAGCATATCATGTGAAATTTTAGTTTACATATGCCTAAATATATAGGTTTATAGAGTGATCATTTTTCTAGTTTATGTTCAATTAACCTCACAAAACAGACAAGTAGCTAAAAATGTCCTACAAAAAACTCCCTGCAGGTTAAAGATAATTTTAATAATGCAAGTACACAAACTAGAAAATAGTAAAAGTGGCATTCTTTTGTCCTTCAATGTACTATTCATGAGACACATTTCAAATCAAGAACTTTGATTATATAATGAGATTCAGACCTGAAATATTTATAACCAAGATAATTTAAAGTAGAAATATATATCATTATAATTGATTATGAATGTAAAATGTTTTGAGATGTTACCTAATGATTGAATATGTATATAACTGAAAAATTATAAATATTGATGTTTACTGATAGAGGTGTGTAAACAAAAACTTCCCAGCTTGTGCAAATTGAGGAAACTAAAAGATTCCATCCCTCTTAACAAAGCTACCTGACCAAAGCATTACACCTAATTGTAAAGATATATGAGAAACAAACTACTCAGGCATATGCGGGTAAAAGGAAGTTAACGTCTTAATCTTGGTACTGGGAATGAATGTAGAGTAGGAAAAAGTCCTTAAAAACAAGAAACTCTAAGGCAGTAGTCACATAATTTTGCCTTTCTGAAATCACATTATGTAGTTCAAAAAATATTAAACAGGTCATATAAATGGGTATCCGGGATGTAATGCTACCAGAACATTGGCAGAGAAAAATTCAAATTTTTTGTGGAAAAATCCAATTTCAACCAAGGCCTTAATCAATTCCATTTAAAGAAGTTCTAAATAAAATGAGCAGTTTAAACAAAAAAAAAATAACAAGATGCAGAAACAAAAATGCATGTAATCATCAACAGCAATAATGGAGAGAGGAAAACAGATGCAAAAACCTTTGGATAATAGTATTTTCTCACTCAGAAAATAAAATAAATATGTTTAAGACATAGGGAGCAAAGACCAAAAATATTTGAAAGAGTACACCAAATAACACATTGAGTATAAAGAAAATAATTTGCATTTAAAACTCATTTGATGCATTAGTCAACAGACAGAGCTGAAGAAAGAATTAGAGAACTGGAAGATAAAGTGCAAGAAAAAAGTGAGCAGTATGGACAATAGAGTAGACACATGCCAGAAGTTGGTTGTTTTACAAGAAGTATAAAGTTGATTTGTACTACCTATGCAACAATCAATTTATAGGTTTAATGAGATTCCTAGAAAAAAAATCCCAGAAAAGTTTTTTTTGCAGACATAGACAAGCTTACTCTAAAATATGTATGGAAAGCTGTAAGCTTGTCAGTTGCTGCAACAGTCTTAAAAAGAGTGAGGTGGAAGGAGTTACTATACCCATTATTATAATCCAGACAGTGTGGTATTGGAGGAGGAGTAAATGCATAAATCAATGAATGGAATACGGAACCCAGAAATAGACCCACACAAATATGGTCAACCGATTTTTGACAAAGAGGCAGAAGCAATCCAATGGAAGAAATTTAGCCTTTTCAACAGATGGTACCAAAATAACCAAACATCCATAGATAAAGAAGTGAACCTTGACTTAAATCTCACACCTTATACTAAACATCAACTCAAAATGGAATACAAACTTAAATATAAAACATGAAACTATAAAACTTTAAAAAGAAGGAGAAAATCTTCAAAATGTAGGGCTTAATACCAAAAGCACAATTCATAAAAAGACAAATTGATAAATCCCACTTCATCAAAATTTTAAAAGTTGCTTTGTGAATTATTATGTTAAGAATATGAAGAAAGAAGCCACAGACCAGGAGAAAATATTTGTAAGCTGCATATCTGCCAAAGAAATCATATCTAATTATAATTAATATTATAAATATTAGATTTTCAGAAAATATAATTTAAAATTAAATTTTAAAAAAACCTAATTATGGCTGTTTTAAAAATTGAAATAATAAGTAAGATATGTTCCCCAAAATAAGACAACAGATTAGTCTGAATTATGAGAAATTTTAATTTAACATATGTGTAATATAATTCAAATCATTGCAGACTTTTTTAGATAAGAGAAAAGGAATAAACAATCCCCAATTTTAAGAAACTAGCTAAAACTTCATATCAAAACCAGACTCATAAAGTATAAGAAATTATTTCAAGAAAACATTATTTATGCATGTAAACACAAACATACTAGACAACATATAGGCAAACTGACCCAACAGTTAATTATGTGTATTAGTAATTATCAGTTGGATCTATCTCAAAAATGTAATTTCGTATAGAATATAGATTAGTGGTTGCCTATTGCTGAGAGAAAGTGGCCAGTTGGCAATAGGGATTGACTGCTAATGGGGGTTGGGTTTCTTTGTGGGGTGATGAAATATTCTAAAATTAATGGTGGTGATAGTTTAATAATATTTTGAACATAGTAAAAACCATTGAATTGTACACTTTTTGTAAATTCTGTTAGGTGAATTATAAGGTCAGTACAGTTGTCATATATATGAACATAAAAGAACAGATGACACTGATACATGTGATAGAAATTAGAAAATTGCCAGACTGAGGGAAGGGGATTGGACAAGGGAACCAGGTAACTTTGTGGGGGCGGTGGATTGCTTTGTATTTTGGGAGATGGTTATGTGGCTGTGTACAATCATCCAAACTTGAGTGAATAGGTGTGCATTTTATTGAGTGGCAATCTTCTCCTAATTTAAAAAAACCAAAACAGGTTTCCTATACAGGAATACTAAAAACACTTGCCAAGTACTTTACTGATCACTTTCCATGTAATAACTAGTCCTAACAATGATCCTATGAAGTAAGTACATTTTATTGATAAAGAAACTGAGGTACAGAAAGGTTAAATAATGTTCTCAAGGTCTTGGAGCAATTAATAGGAAGAACTAAAATTTAAAGACAAGCAATCTGGCTCCAGAGTCCACTTACACTTTTTGAACAATTATACTATACTGTTATCTGTGTGTATATCTGTAAAAGTTGACAGTGTGAGGTAGATAATGGTTCTTGGTGGGTTCCTGATTTTCTTTACCACATCTTAGATACTCCTTGTTCCGTAAAAGTCATTCTAAGAAGTCCTGCCAAGTCTCAGTTTCCTTTATGAAAAAGAAAGGCCTTCTTCAGGGCCTTTCAGTATTCTAGAACAGATGCAGTTATGATGCATGTGCTACATGCAGGTTGATTCAAATCCATTTTAAGAAAACAGCTGTTCATGCCGACAGCATGGTATGGTACAATATATACAGCACAAGGAGATCTGTATTCTGGGTCCATTTTTACCATAATCTGAAGATACAACCTTGAAAAAGTCAGTTAATCTCTGACTCACGGTTTTTCTATCAGCTTAAAAATTCTGATTTAAGAGCAAAAAAAGGCAAAATATCTTGTAAATTAAAAAAATAACAGAAGTAAAATTATATTCAGTATCTTGACTCATTGACTTAATCAATCCCCCATCCTGGTGAATATCAGTATCTTTTCACTTTACTGTGATCTTCTGTGGTGGCTCCACCTACACAACCACCCAGACACCATGGATCTTTTGAAAAGTTTTTAAATACCTCTTCATGATAAATTGCAAAGCAGATTCACTGTGCACTGGTCACCAACTTGTCTGAGACTGGTGACACAGGACACCTATGCACACAAGTTACATGAAGTGGGTTTATTCCTTACAGAGAGGCAGCATGGAACAGCAGAAGCCCAGGGTGCATGGTGAGCTGGAACTCCAAGGCTCAAGAAGCTGCCGGGGCAGATGGAGTCCTGGCTGTGCATGCCCCACTGGCACCTCAGCTGAGGGACCTGGAAAGGCAGCCCGCCCTGGGTTTTATACCCAGGGGTGAAATGACATACTGGGCTAAAGCACTGAAAGACATCTTGTTTCTAGGGGATGCCTGGAACAAAGCCAAGTGTCTGGCCAACTCCTTCCTATCTCAAGATATTGCATCCCCAGCAGGTTCTAGTTACTCCTGCGAACTGCACATGAGGAAGAAGGGAGAACTAGGTTAGTCCAAAGCCACCCAGAAAACCATCCAGCAGAAATCACCAGTGAAGATATCGTCTCATTTGTAATTTCCACAATGGTTTATTCTGTGCCAAATTTCTCAAAATGAGTAGAAAAGCACTACATTCTGTTCTTAGGCAGTATTTTACCTAAGCTTTATATGCCATGAAAGAAGAGAGTATGAAAAGTTGTATTTTACATTTTGGAAATCATCCTTTTTAAAAAAATAAACACTTCATGTTACACTACTTAATATTTGTTACATAACAAAATTGCACATAAATAAACTGGGAAGATAATATTAAAATTATTAAAATATATTTTATTACTACTGAATAAATTAATGACTGGTTGCACAGACATTTGCAAGAGTGCATTGTTGGATTTATATCACTCCTGATGCGGTCACTAGTGAAGTGTCGTACAGTTCTTTCTTTGGCTTGCCTGGTTACATTTTAATATTTGCCTAAGATAAGAACATAAACAGAATGAGCAACACATCCTCAGAGGACATAACCCTGAGCTTGCTAATTCATTTGATTATAGAGTCTATAGAGTTGCTGCAACATTTGAGATGCTCCAAAAATAGACAAGAGAACATACACACACACACACACACACACACACACGCACAGAGAAAGTGTTAAAGTTTGCCCCCAGCTGACAGACAAAATGGTATTCCTGTGGCTAAATCCAGATCTGAATTTCGAAATTCAACACATCTATATGACCATCTCCCAGTTTCAGAAACAGAACAAAAACAGTATCGCACAAATCCAAGTTACGCACCTTCCTGGTCTCTACCACCTGCACCTCCAACAGTAACCACTACCAACTTCTAGCTTCATAAATTAGTTTTGACTGTTGCATTTTTTAACTTTATATAAATGAAATCATATAGCACGTGCTGGTTTTTGTCTGTAATTTTTTATTTAACGTTATGTTTAGAAGATTCATTCACAACATAACGTATAGTTATTTCAGTGTGTTCATTCTTATTGCTGTTTCGTATTACAGTGTATAGATATACCTTAATTTATTTATCCATTTTAAGTTTCATTTTACGTTTCAGACTATTGCAAATAGTACCAGGGCACACTGCATGACTGTCTAGCATCAGTAGATAATGCCAAATAGTTATTCAGAATGGTTGAACCACCTGACAGTCCTAATAGCAACGTGTGAATGATCCAGCTGCTTTATGTACTCTTTAAACTTGGCATTTCCTGTCCTTTTACATGTTAATTTTCTGGTGTGTATGTAGTAGTGTTGCAATGTGGTTTTAATCTGCATCATCTGCTAACTAAAGAAGTTGAATGCTTTTTCAAAATATTGAATGACTATTGGGATATATTCCACTGTGAAGTGTCTCTTCCTGTTTTTTCCCATTGTTTTGTCTTTTTCCATTTGTAAGTCTTTTTTATGTCATATGTATATTAGTCCTTTGTCTGATATATGTATTGTAAATACCTTCTTGCACAGTTTTAGTTTGTCATATGTATTAGTGTTTTCAGAGAAACAGAATTAATAGGCAATTTTTTATATTTTTCATATATATATAAAGAGATTTATTATAGGAATTGGCTCTTATGACTTGATGGTTGAGAAGTCCTAGAATCTGCCATCCAGCAAGCTGACACCCAGGAAAGCCAGTACTGTGGTCCAATGCAAACCCATAGGCTTCAGAACCAGGGAATCCAAAGACATAAGTCCTGGTCTGAGTCCAAAGGCCTGAGGGTGAGGAACACTAATGTTCCAGGAAGGGAGAAGATGAATGTCCCAGCTCAAGCACAGAGAGCAAGTTCGCCCTTCCTCTTTTTATTCTATTCAAGCCCTCAATAAATGTGATGATGCCACCTACAGGGGTGAGGGTAGACCTACTTTGCTCAGTCTGCTGATTCGAATGCTAATCCAGAGAAGTCCTCACAGATACACCCAGTATCCACATAGTTGAAGAGGCACAACTTTATATGACTCAAAAATGTGAAAAAAGAAAAATGTTGTCTGTGAGAAATAAAAATAAACCCTCAGGCCCCCAACTGACTGAACAGACCCCCCCTTGGCCAAGGGGACCCCAGAGAAACCTTAAAACTGAATTCCTGGCTAGGACGGGATGGGAGGTCAGACATGCCTCGTTATACCTTCTCCCCCAATAACCACCATTACGCTTTCTTCCCTAAGGGTTAAACAGAACCAGCTTTTTGAAAGACCTGATTTCAATCAACTGCTTAATGCTGCTCCTCCCTTTAGCTGCACAATAACTGACCAGCATTTCTTCCTGATAAGAGACCACTGTCCATGGAGTGGTTCTGACCAGTCTACGTAGGATGTGTGCCAAAAGTTTTCATGTCCTCTTTTGATGTCAGAGGGCTGAAAACTCCATGTGGATCATACCAAGGCTGCCATTTTCTGAACATGGATCCCATGAAGAAGCATGAAGCTTAATTGCACATGCGCATGTTTCTCCTCTCCCTAGTCATGACTCTTCCTGTGGCTTGTCACGTATGTATATGTGGCCAATCCACTCAGCATAAATTCCTGTTCCCTGTACCCTTCCCTCAGAGTATAAACTCTCAGCTTCTGCCTGAGGCTCTGCTTCCCAGAACGGCCACCCTGCAGGCTGCAACCTTCTGTAAGAAATAAAGCTCTCCTTTCCAAATCTAGGAACCTCATCATTTCTTCAGTTGACAATTATAAGCCCCATATTATTCAACTCTTATTTAATGAATACTATAGACCACATTTGTCTGTCATGGAAAGCAAAAAGAGGATGGTGGTTGTCCTGTATACTCTTTCCTTGTTAAACCACAGAAAATGTACATTTATTTCCTACCACTACTTTTAAAGACAAATTGGAATGTTCCTTGGGGAGATGACCATTTACATAGAGGGGTTCAATATCTTTATACGGGAAATGACAAAAGGAATTAGAGGTATTTAGTATGGTTACACAATTTAAGCAAAATTAAAACTGTAAATAGTTTAAGACCTGCACAGGAAAGTATGATGACTAAACATGTCTTCTATTTCTCAAGAGGGTAAAACTAGGAAAAGAAGTAAAAAAGACATAGAGAGAGCTTTCATATCACCGTAGATGTGTTTAAATAATTAGAGCTATCTGAATATGGAATACCTAAGTACAAACACAGAACATGTCAATAGTAGTCAAAACTGTGGAGGAAAGGCACATATTGCATGAGGAAATAGATGTCTAAGACACAATCTTATTTATAATTGTCCTCAGGAAAGAATGGAGAAAAAGTAATCTCTGTGGTAGAAAAAAAATAAAGCTGATCTTAAACTGATGAAAAGAAATAGAAAATAGACAAATAGCTCAATCTGAAAATTAAAGAACACAAATTTATTAAAGAATTGTAAAAATCCTACTGAAGGGACAGGATTGGGGACAGACATTAATAACAGATCAGAGGTCTCTAAACTATGTGAAGCAGATAAATTTAATGAGATGTTTAAAGTAAAATAATTCATCTGCTGAAAGAGAGAATGAATCCTAGTGAATGGGAATTTAGGTTCACTGAATAGTGCTATACATAATATAGATGTTTTGCAAAATTTAAAAGGACTTTTTAAATAAAATGCACCACTCCTGATGGAAGCACAGTTCGATGTAGATCTTCTGAAAGGCACTGTGGTAATGCAAATCAAAAAACTTTAAAATATTCATAGCTTTTGCCCCAGTACTTTCACTCCTGGAAATTTATTCATTGTTGAAAAGTATGTAAAATTACATTTGTTACAGCTTTGCTTAGACAGTTAAATATTGGGTAAATCCTAATTCCTAATAGTAAGAAATTGGTTCAAAAATTAGGATATTCAATAGTATGTACTGAAGTAAAAAACGGATGTCAATATGTATTTGTTGACATTATATATGTGTATACTATGAACGCAAGAGACAACAAGCACAGGAAAAGATACCCAATGTTATTAGTCATTAAGGAAATACAAACAAAAACCACAATGATACACAGTTTCATTCCCAGTAGAAGAAACAACTTGAATGGAATGAATATTATTGACTAAGACTGAGCATTCTTACACCAATAATTTTCTGCTTTTGTGAATCAAGCCAGGGTTATTCTTTAAATAAACATCAAACACATATTTAAGCAATATCGGCAACATCTTCATGATCCTCCTCAAAGCCAGATAGGAACTTACCTTTGGTGCTCTGCACTCAGCTGCTCCTCAATTAACTTGTCCTTCTGTTATTCTGGGATGGCTGTCCTTATCTTCCTCTACACAGAAGATAAGTTAACTTCAGGTTGAAGTTTTTCAAAAATGTCTCAGATAAACAGCATTTCTGTGTCTTAGATAAGAGGTGAGGTGTAAAGTATTGATGAATGTTTTATGTGGAGATGGAAAAAAAAACAGTTTTTAAATGTCACAGAATAACTGCACACAGAATAAAGTAGTTTCCCATTTTTATAGAAATAAAATACTATCCCCTAGTCACATCAGAATATGTGTGCTTTTTGACAGCACCTTAGATTACTAAAACTGCTACTAAAGTAAGCCATCCAATTTAACTTTGCATATGGATTAGAGTTTAGCTGTCCACCCTATCATTTTAATAATAAAATTCTTCTTCAAAGATAAGCACAAATTCATTGTTATTTTCCCCAAGCCCAGTGAACATACTTCATGTTCTTTCTAATGGCAGTTGACTTGAAGTGGTGGAGGAACAGCCATCATCTCAGGAGTCTGGCTGACAAATGTAATAACCCTGGCATGTAAACAGCAATTTTCTTCTGCACAAGGGACAGAGATGCTAAAATGGTAATGTTTAAACTGAACACTTTCATGCAAAATATGGGCTGCGTGGAAGGGGAAGTCTAGATGGGTGAAATACTCACCAAAAATGGAAAAGGCACAAATATGAGAGAAAATATAATTCTGAGGTTATTATGAGAAGGAAAATAAATTCTTCTGAGAGAGGGAAAAATTGCAAAAATGACCTGACAATATCTTTTAAGTATTTCAAGGCTGGTTAAGATTAAAACAGATTCTAACAAATTACTGTTTGTTCCCCATCCAAAGCTGTCTAGACACAATGCCTATTTCTCCACCACTACCACTAGTGCCTGGGCTTCCTTAGAGCAAGCAGTTGGCCTCTCTCAGTGAACTAAACAGGCTTTCGTTAGGGGTGCTCATACCACGTGCCACAGACTGAGAAAGAATTCTTGACTCAAAGATTAAGATAGGTTTTGAAGCAAAAAGTTTATTTTACTTTCCAAGGGAGGAAAGAGCACAGCTCATGGAAGAAGTAATGCCAGCCCCAAGGATGAGTAGTTTGGGCTTTTATTGGAATTTTAAAGAGCAGAAAAGTTGTTGTTGTGAAATGGTAATGGAAGCCTGTTGTTTTCCAGAGCAGTTGTTCTCTGTGAGGCTGGTCTTACCTGACTTCTTGGAAGGTGGTCTGGCAGATGCTGAAGGGAAGCGGGGAGGCCTACATGCCCTTTTCTGTTTGTTCAGTATTTTTCTGAAAAGCAAGCTCTGCAAAACAAGCTCATAAGAAACAATTTAACTCCTGCAGGTGGTCAAGAAACAAGCAAATACTTGGGCCAGCACACCCTTGTGTACAGCAATGTTTTTGTGTTAGGTGATTTACTAGCAACGCCATCCTTTCAGCTTTTATGGAATAGTTTTGGTTAATTGCTCCTAGAAAGTAGTTCAGTTTTCTCCTGGCTCCTTTATCCTCTGTTGCTAAACAAACAAACAAAAAATAACTAATATAGAATTTACTATGTGCAACAAAACCTAACTAAAACTCCAATGTTCTTGAATTCTTGGAGTTTATCCTAAGAATAGGGGGAAAAATAACCACATTTGATAAGAATTTGAACCAGATGTTGTTTTTATAATGCAAAGCAAAAGAAATGAATACCTTGTTAGCATCACCTTTTAAAAATGTGGGAGAATGTGTGTGAATGGCTCTGAGCAGACGCAGGGTTAGGTCAGGCAATGAGATACATTGATACATATATACCTGCACACATGCATATATGCACACATGTACACACACATGCATGCACAAACACATACATGCACACATGCATATAAAAAGGAAACCAGAGTAGAGGGTGGTTGTAAGGGTCTAAGGCAGATGCATAGGGAAAAAAAGCTGCTTCAAATTTGTGCTTCCAGTTAACTTGTATGCAGAGAGGCTAATACTGGATTTCAGACTCCTCAGAGGAATCCTAAAAGTGCTTGCTTCCTGCCTGTTTGAATATTCAGAACCAAGAGATCCTTTTCTCTCTAGCCCTATTGGGAAATGCAAGCCTGAGGAAGAGGACGTGGGAGCACAGCTAGCAAACTGGGGTCTCAACAGGCAGTTTGCAAGGGGGGGGCACTCTGCAGTTGGCAAGCCACCCAGAGCCCGGGGGGACACTCGTTTACAGTGAGGCAGACTGCCACCAGAGGAATCTGCCCTAAAATGCAGTTCTTTGCTCAAGCACCCACACCCCCAATCCGTTCTTTTCAGTGTATGATATCCCTGAGAAGCACTACAAGGTAACGATTGCTTTCAAATATTTTTAAATAAATTCACTTTAAGCATTAACTGCACCTGGCTCTATGAACAAATTTCAATGACCCCTATATTTTTTTTATAATCCTCTCCCTTAACTAAGTACTTGACCTTTTGAATTGTTTCCCAGAAATGGTGGATTTTCTCCAAGACTAAGGAGCTGAGATTCTGAAGGCCTCTGGGCAGCCTTCCTAAAGCCAAGACTCACCATCCCCCACAACCTGCCTCTAACACAAGTAGCCCCTTGTTAGTTACTCCACTACCTGCCCCTAAGGCATGTGGCCCCTCCTTTAAGAGCCCATGATCTTCCTTAGTCAGAGAGACGGATTTGAGGCAGCTTCTCCTGTTCTCCAGACAAGATGTCTGTCATATTCATAAAATTCCTTCCTTCCTGGAGAATCCTCATTAACTTGATAACTGGCTCTTTGTGAAATGAGCGACTAGACCCAGACCTAAACCCTCTTGTGGTTTTGTTACCGAAAGCTTGGCACTTGTCCACGAGGCTAATCAGAAGAACGAGGACTAGTGGTTGGGGGAGGAAGGAAAGAGAATTTTTATTACTTTGCCAGCAAAGGGGGAGGATGGAGATTGCTGTCTGAAAAGCCACGGAGATTGTCCCTAATAATAAGCAGAAATACAAAGCTTTTAAAGGATGGGTTCTCAGCTTCAGGCAACTACTGTTCAACTGCAGTTGATGATTCTGATCTTCCCATCTCTCCTGACCTCCACCCAGGACCTCCCTTTACCAGGTCTAAGCTGAGCCCTCTCCTTTAGCACAAATAACAAAAGACATTACCCTGCCCCTCCCAACCACTGGCCAGAGGCAGGGATGAGGTTTTACTTCTCAAAAAGGAGTAGAGGATGTTTTAAAGAGACAGAAAATATTTTTGCAGTTTTTTCAGGCCATTCCCTCTGTTACAGTTTCAACAACGTAACCATTTGCTAAATCTGGAGCAACTGGAAGAAATTCATTGAAATGTGACAGGGACCACAAACATGAACCCCTAAGCATGTGAGGAGGTTCAGAACTTGATCAAAGCTGCTTTGGTGTGAAGGAGAGTACAAAATTGAGATCTGCAGAAGCACATGGGCAGTGACTTGCCTTACATGCTGTTAAACAGGGAAAATGACCTACTTGCACCCAGGCTGTATTCTAATGTAACTTGTCTTTGGCAGAAGGTCTCTGTGGTGGGCAGAATAATGTCACCCAAACAGTGTCCACATCCTAATGCCTGGAATCCATGAATATGCTACCTTAGATGACAAAAAGGGACTTTGTGGATGTGATTAAGTTAAAGACCTAGAGATGGGAAAATTATCCTGGATTGTTCAGGTGGCTCTAATTGTAATCACAAGGGTCCTTAAAAGTGGAAGTGAAATGCTCAATACAGTCAAAATGACACTTTGGTTAGAGCTAAACACACCATGATGGTCTGAATCAGCATTCACATAAATGACCTCAAAGAGTTCAGCTTCATATACCTAGTCATGGTTTGGGACTAACCTTGTCTTAATATGCAAATATATTATTTTAACAGACATTTACTGAACACCATCAGACTCTCCAGGGCACATTTAGTACATTTAAAGAAATGCTGAACCATTCTACCACTCTCTAACACTACCCATTTAACTCTACATTTTTTAGAGTTCTTTTAACTATGGCATCCTAAAACTGCCCTTTATGAAATTAATAAAAGGACACGAAGTAGGAACTGTGGGAGGGGAACTATATATATATATATATATATATAAAACCAGCCATTGTGCCCTTGCTTGCTTTCCTATAATTGCTTACTACTCAGGAGTCATATAGTTGATTGTCATAAAGATTCTGAGCTTTCTTCATTTTTCCCATCAATAACATCACCCTTGCTAAACCTAAGGCTAGTTTTTAAGATATCTCCCAGGCCCTACATTCTGATGGCCAGACCAGTAGCCCATACCGAGGAACTGACTCAACTGCTCTTTCAACCCCCTACCCAAAACCAGCTCAGTAAAGAAGACAATTTCTACACCCCTATGGTTCCACCCCCAAACCAGCCAGTTAGCAGATTCAGTTGCCTAGTCTTTTGCCAGCCAAACTATCCTTAAAAATCCTTTCTCCCAAATTCTCGGTTCTCGATTTTGAGAACTTCCTCCTGTCTCTTAGCATGGTGCCTGCGGTATTAAACTCTTTCTCTGCTGTAACCCCTGCTGTCTCAGTGTATTGGCTTCCTCTTGCGCAGCAGGCAATGAACCTGGTAAGGCTGTAACAGTCTCAAGTCATAAAGATCAAAAAAGAAAACAATTACTTAAAAATGTTTGCTTTGAAACCACTGGTAGTGCAAAACTCAAAGACGTCAGCAAAAATAGCTAATAATTATCTTAATTAATCTCCACAACAACCCTATGGCATGAGATAGTCTTGTTACCATTACAATAGAATACACAGAATTCATAGATGTTAGGTAACTTGCTAAAGATCACACAGCTAGTAATTGACAAAGCCTGTCTGCCTCCAGAAAGAATGCCCTCCACTTTCCCAAACTGAATCCAATTTTGTTAGGATGTTAGTAAAAACTCATCACCATGTGATGTTTTACATAGAGAAAATGGAGAATTTTATTCTTATCCGATCTGATCTGTATACCTCATTTGGTTGATGTAAAGATCAAAGGACATATGGGAAATTCCTCTGCAAGTAAAGCACTATTGTTTCCTTCAAACATTCAGATTATTTTATTACAGGATTTTGCAAAATGGAAACTTTTCTTACTGTTGTTATTCTCCTTTAAAAATTTTTTAATTGACAAACAATAATTGCACATATGTATGGGGTACAATGTGATGTATTGGTAACCACCAGGTCAGTTCTAACGGGCCCTGCTCTATTGATAACAGGATGTCGAGTTAGTTCACAGGCACAGAGCCAGGAAGCTGCAGTTCAGGCAGCTGATGCATGCCCAGAGAAAGAGGCTTCCACTTCAAATAACACCTGGAAATAGAGTCTTCCCCACCTCATGGAACCAAAGGATTGAGATATGACAGGAACCAAATGTTGGAACACTTTCAAAAGCAAGGGGTCTGTTGTCCAGGTATCGAGAACCTTCTCCATACCTTACCATTAATGAACAAGTTTAAAGCCCTGCAGTGGAAACCTGCCCCGCGACCCACCAGCGCTTCCACATACCAATCTGTCTTCTCTGACCTGTAAAACTTTGACCTAACCCCATCCTCATGGGAGAGACAGATTTGAGCTTGGCCTCCTGTCTTTTTCCATCTACTGGAAATAAAGCTTTTTCTTTTCTCAAAAAGTAGTGCCATGATATTGGCTTCTTTGGGCATCTGGAGGTAAGCTCCTTGCTCAGTAACAATTCAATATATGTATACATTGTGGAATAATTAAATCAAGCTAATTAATATCCATCACCTTATATACATATCAATTTTTTGTGAGAACACTTGAAATTTAGTCTTTTAGCAATTTTGAAATATACATTACCATTAACTATAGTCACCATGCAATGCAATAGACCTCAAAAATTTATTCCTCCTGTCTAATGAACTACCCTTTGGCAAGCATTTCTTTTTTTAATTAGAAAGTCCATAGCCAAAAATCTCTTTGGCTAGTTAAAGCCACTTGTTCAGAACATGCACTCATATGCATGTTCTATTTATATTAAAATAGCTAACTATACAGCAGCAAATATGCATTAATTTATTATATGCCATTCCACAGTATACGTGTTAGAAGCTTTATATACATTATTTCATTACATCATCACAATAAGCCCAAATGACAGTTTTTTAAAAAGTATTCTTATCCTGAAGATTAGAAAAGTGAAATTTTAAAATTCAGTAAATTCCTCCAATCACACAGATAGTGTTAAAGGTGAGATTTCAAACTGTGCAATCTAAGTTTATAGCTCCAAAGAAAAATGGTTGCATAGGCTTAGATTTATACATTTTATCTTCATGCAAGCTATTTGATGTTTAGTTATTGTCTTATGTTCTATCCCAGAAAAGATGATATATAAATAATTATGATTGGTCCCAAGGGATCTAGAAAGATATTTTAAGCAAATAATTTAAATTAATTAATCCTGTGGTGAATAAAGTTCAAAGCACATGTGTTAGCTGGAGACTGATGAGGTTCACAAATTTGGAAAGGAGAGCTGTATTTCTCATAATGAGTTGCAGCCTGCAGACTGGCTATCTTGCAGGCTGGAAAGAATAGCCTTGGGTAGAAACCAACAGCAAGCACTTGGAGGGAAGGGTAAAGGGAACAAGAATTTAAGCTAAGCATGGTGGCCGAATATACATATTTAATAAGCTATAGGAAGAGTCATGAATATTTTTGAAAGGAGAAACATGTGCATGTGCAATTGAGCTTCATGCCCCTTCATGGGTCCATGGGTCACATGTACAAAATAAGTGGTAGCCTTAGCATGGTCCCAGGGTAGAGTTGTCGGTCCTCTGACATCAAAAGCTGAAGCAAAGGACATGAAGTTCCTCTGTGCACAGTCTTCATAGACTGTTTAAAACTACTCCATGGTTGTTTGTGTCTTATCAGAAAGGAATGCTGGTCAGTTGTGTCAAACAGCAAAAGAGAGGGGAGTCATGAGGTTAGTTAAAATTAGCAGTGGAACAAGTCTTTCCAAAGGGCTTGTTTCTGTTTAGCCCTCAGGGAGGAAAGCCTGCTGGTGGTCAGCGAAGGAGTGGGTATAAGTTAGAGGCATATCCAACCTCCCACCTGTCATGGCCAGGAATTCAGTTTTCAAGGTTTCTCTAGGGTCCCTTTGGCCAGGAGGGGGTCCATTCAGTCAGTTGGGGGGCTTACGATTTTATTTCTCACATGTTCTGGTGTGATGATATTGCATATGTTTGTTACATATACTAAAATTAATTATTCTTTCTCTAGTTATGTGAAGTTAATACAAGTTAGGACTAAAAAGTGCCAGTTTTAATATGGCAACACAAAGTCATGACTTTTGCATTATTCCTCCTAGAATTCACCTAACAAAATAAAAAACAGAACTGAATAATCAATCTCCAGTGAGATTAAGAGAATTTTAAAAACACAGGCCACAAAATATGAGAAAAGAAAAGCAAAAAATAAAAAAATAGTGAACATGAAATAGAAGTATGCGAAGATTCTCATAGAAGAGGCCTATGGTTATAGATGTCAGAAAAAGTGAATGGGTCACCCTTCTGCATAGGTTCATGGGGTCTCCAAAAGAGGGGAAGATAGAAAAATTAAAAATCACATAGAAAAGCCATATATTGAAGGAACAACATACCTGTAAAAACACGGGTGGAGGAGAGATACTTTGCACTGCAAACAACCATGCAGTGACAATTTTAAGTTGCACTGGGGGAATATTCACATAAATAAAGAAAGAAAGAATTCACACACATATGCTAAACCTTATAAATAAAGGAGAACTCCTGTTTGCCCAGAACACACAACTCTGACTCATTCTATATACAAAACTCTTTGAGAAAAAAAATAAAATTGTTTAGAAATAACTTACTCCATTCAAAACTGATGAGAAATATAAAAAGGAAAAAGCACAGAAAATTTGAAATATATAAGAGATAAAAAGAGGAGTATTGACGAACAAATTTTAGGCCAAGAGTATGCAACAACAACAAAATGACCAAAGAGCCAATGAAAATTTTGACCGAATATATATTAACATGAATTTTAATAAAAAGAAAGTATAGCCTCCATAAAATGGAATCAAAAAGCACAAACAAAAGAGCTGAGGTTACTACAGAGATTTCACAAGAGAGATGAAACAGGTCAACACAAGAAAGAAAAATTAAAATAATCGTGGTAATCAAGGCCAATTAGTTACAACTTAAAGGAGAGTAAAAGTGATGAAAACAGCAAGAAACAAGGAGGTGAGGAATGAAAAGAACAAGCAAAATGAAATGAAAATGAACAAGTTTTTTTAAAAAGTGGGGAAGTGATTGCAGGAGAGGAAAAATAAATTTTTCTTTACCCAATCTGTGTTGTTAGTTGGTACAGACCCCTGTAACAAAAGACAGATTAATAAGAGAAAAATAATATGTATACTTCATGCTATATCTTCATGGAAAATACCCGAGAGATGAATAGTTCTCAAAGAGGTGGATCTGAGATGGCTAATCACCGTCATCCACTAAAACAAACAAGGAAGGCTGCAGTGAAGGCTGGCACTGGAGGTGCCCAGGAAAAGCATGGTAAACAAGGTAATATATGTTATGCAGGTTTAAGTCAGGGCTTCTCCACTAATAATTCTCTTGTGATTTGGAGCCTTCCTTCTCTTCCAGGCACAGAGAGGGAGAGGAACTTACAAATAGAGATTTCCTTTATGGATGTAAATTTCCTTTACAAAAGGGTACCAGAGCTTCTCCTGTGTCAGCAGTTTCTCACAATAAGCAGCTGAAATTCATCCTTATGCCAAAGAGGTACATTTTGGAGTGGCATGTTCTGGTCTCCTATGGGGTGGCATATTTTGGTATCCTACAAGATGTTAGTATAAATGGCAGATTAAAGAACTCCAAAAATAATTTCCTTCATAAAAGCAATGAGAATACAGGCAAAAGTTATCAGAACAAACTTTTCTAATTAACCAAAAGTTTGTAACAATCCAGAGCATTTATTCGAGAAAATTGATTGAATGTTGGTAAGAACGTCGAGATTTGTGGCATATTAACTTCCATTCTCATAGCCTTCTCTTTAGCTCCTCGGTATCCCTGAAAACAGTCAGCCTGCCATGCTGGTGAAAACCAGTCACCTGGCCCTCCCGGGAGAGGGCAGAGGAGGTTTGAACTTCAAAGCTCAATTTCCAAAGAGTTGTTCTTATTTGAATCACTGGATGGTTTTCTGGAGGACCCCATTCTCAAGGCTATTTCTGTTTGATCTGACTCAGCTCTGGCTGGCTCAGCGGGGGGCTCACCCAGTATAAACAGAGCTCTCCCGTTTTTTTGGAGGTAATTGATGAAAAACCAAAATCAGAGACAATTGTCAGAGGCCACAGTGGCTGCCTGAGGCAGTAGATAACATTTAGAGTATACTAGGGACATCAAAAAGCTGAAAAGGAAAAGCTGAGGAAAGAAGGGTCAGTAGAGGCTTTGAAAAGCTTTGCTATATTTCTGGGAATCCAGAAAGCCACATGCATGTGCAGGGACAAGCACATGCCAAGAAAGACCTGCAAAAATGCTGTTGGGGTGTAGAAAACAACTCCCCAAAGTATGGAGCTCCTGTATGTTGTGTGCTTTGAAACTTGAGAGGCCTCAGAAATAAGCCTCAGAACCAAGGTCTCTCCCTGCCCTTTCCTCTGCTCCCTTGTGTCTCTGATCCTCCTTCCAGAAGCACCTAGAGGGACTCGCCCTGGAATTTCCTTGTCTAAGAAAGTTTCTTTTCAAAAGAAATGCAAGTGTCTTAAGCTCCTTTCCTAAGAATCTCATCAAATAACCAGGAAAGATCAACACTGGAGAGGAGGAAAGACAGGAGTAGTCATTACACCCAGCTTCTGAGGGCAGCACTGGGAGCACCTGGGGACTTTATCTACATGAGGAGCAAAGACGAACATTTACAAGCCAATGTCTGAGCATTAGGTCTACTCATTCCCCCTTTTCCCTCTCTCCTATGAAGAAGGCATTTAAGGCCCAACCATCTGGCCCCTCTTTGAGTTCATATTTTGTATGACTCCTGTGCACACATGTGTACATAATAAATTTGTTATACTTTTTTCTTATTAACCTGTTTTTTTGTTATGAGTTGTTGGCCATGAACCCTTACAGTGGAGAATAAAGAGATCACCTTCTTTCTGCCCTGCTATGGTTTGGATGTTTGACCCCTCCAAACCTCATATTGAAATTTGATTCCCCAGTGTTGGAAGTGAGGGCCTAATGGGAAGTGTTTGGGTCATGGGCTGGAGCCCTCATGAATAGATTAATGGCCTTCCTAAGGTGGGGGTGAGTTCTCACTCTGTTAGTTCCTAGGAGACCTGGTTGTTACAAAGAGCCTGGCACCTCCCCTCTTGCTTCGTCTCTTGTTATGTGGTCTCTGCACATGCCAGCTCCCCTTCACCTTCTGCCATAAGTGGAAGCAGCCTGTGGCCCTCATCAGATATAGATGTGCAATCTTGAACTTTTATAGACATCAAAATTGTGAGCCAAATAAATATTTTCTCTTTACAAATTACCCAGCTTCAGGTATTCTTTTATAGCAACACTCAAGGGACTAAGACCCACCCCTACAGCACTAAACTTTTAGAAGAAACACAGATATAAATGTTCATTAGGCAATGGTTTCTTAGATATAACATCACAATCACAAGCAACCAAACAAAATTAGACTTTATTAAAGTAAAAGCTTTTGTACTTCAAAGGAGATCATCAACAAAATAAAAGACTACCCACAGAATACAAGAACATATTTGCAAACCATATACCTGATAAGGGTCAAGTAAATAGAATATATGCAATGTACTTAAAACTCAACAATAAAAAGACAAATAACCTAATTTTAAAAGATGCAAATGATTTGAATAGACACTTCTCCAAAGATGATACACAAATGGCCAAGAGACATGAAAAATGCTCCATATCATTAGTTATTAGGGAAAAACAAATCAAAACCATGATGTGATACCACTTCACATCCACTAGGATGGCTAGAATAAAAAAGATGGACAATAACAACTGTTGGTAAGGATGTGAAAAAATTGGATGACTCATAAATTTATAGTGGGAATGTAAATGGTACGGTACTTTAGAAAACAATTTGTCAGTTCCTCAAAAAATTAAACATAGTTATCATATGACTTAGCAATTCTACTCCAAGGTACATAACCACGAGGAATGAAAATATATGTTCATACAAATACCTGTGCATATGTGTTCATAGCAATGTTTTCCACAGTAGCCATGAAGTGGGAAAACCTGAAATGATCACCAACTGACGAATGAATAAACAGATTGTGATAAATCCATACACAGAATAATATTCAGTCATAAGAAAGGACTAAAGTGTTGATACACCTAAAAGCATGGCTGAACCTTTAAAACATTATGAGTAAGCGCGGTGCAGAGGAACACACCTCTAGTTCCACCTACTTGGGAGGCTGAGGTGGGAGGACCACTTGAGCCCAGGAGGTTGAGACCAGCCTGAGCAACAGAGTGAGATGCGACCTCTAAAAAATAAATGAATAAAATAAATAAATAAAATTATAAGTAAATGAAGCAAGACAAAAAAGGTCATATAATGAATGATTCCACTCATATAAAATACCCAGAACAAACAAACACAGAGAGACATAAAGTGGATTTGAGGGAGCCAGGGTCTGGGGAGAGGGCAAAGCAGGGTGAGTTCTAGGGAGTATGGAATTTCTTTTTGGGATGATGAATTGGAATTATTTAGAATTGAATTAGAGAGTGGTGATGATTACACTACTCATGAAATTCCACTGATTTGCACAGTTTAAGAGAGGGGATTTTATAATATATAAGCTATATTTCAATTTTTAAAAAGACTATAAGAAAATACAAAAATATGAGGAAAAATGGAACTCAAATATACACATAATCAGTGTACCCAAGGAAAGAACTAGAACAATGAAACAGAAAAACATCATTTTCACGTGCCATTAAAGAAAAATTTCCAGACATAAAGAATTTACTCAAATCTTTACATTTAAAAGAATGACTGCACATGTGAGAAGGGAAAATTGTTAGGTATGTGGTCTTTACCCCGAGGGAAGATTTGCAAAGCCAGAAAAGGGGATGGGCAGGAGGAGGGGAGATAAAAGGCAGCTGAGCAGGCAAAATGGGGAAGGTTTGCAAGCCTAAAAGGGGGATGTGACTGAAAACAGAGACATCTCAAGGACTAGCCGTCCGCTGTGGCACAACCTCCTCCCAAATGTCAAGGACTTGCTGTATACTGTGATTATTGTTTAATTTCCCCCCAACTCCCCTTCCCTCTTCCCAGTCCACTATGAAAAACTCACTAGACCCTATTTCGGGGTGGATGTCTTTCTCGGCTTCCACCCATCTGCACCCAGATGCTCAAATAAACAATTCTTTATATCTTTGGGCTTCATGCGTTTTCCTCTTGTATCCGGCCTAACAAAAATGACAAAAAAAAAACCCAAGCAACTCTAAGATATTCTAATTGATTTACTAAAAAATAATAATTTGAACAGTTGTATAAAATATTAGACTTCCTACAAAAAATAAAAAGGCAGGACTCAGCAATATATGCATTATTCAATGCTAGGCTACCTTAGAGGAAGGCCCACAAGCCCTCCAGGAAAGACAGAATGGCCCAAGAATTTCACGTCTAGTCAAACAATAGTGCAAGCACAAAGTCAAAATTAAAGAACAAATAAGCACGCAGGTGCCCAGGGAGTATCGATTCTATAAGTGATTCTTTAGGAAACTATTAAAATTAGAGAATGAACCTCAGTCAATCAGCTTGTAAGTGAAATTATTATGGCAAAATTCCAGCATTGAGCCTTGAGTACATGAATTGTTTGACTAAAGTTTAAAATAAATATGATGATTATGGTTACAGAAAAAAATGTAAAGATTGTAAACCTTGACAAAGTAGAAATGATATAAAATATCTAAAGCCAGAAGGGGAAGGGAAAAAAAGGTGGGAGTTTATGTTCATCTCTGGTTTTCTCCAAAATATTTTTAAATAGCTGGATGACAGATACAATTAAAAGCTGCTTAGCTATCTGGTAGAAATGTAGGTATATTTGAAGGTTAAAAGGAAACAAAAGTAAAATAATATGGTCAGTTAACATGTTGGTAGAGATGAAAGAAGAAATCATTGTATAAAGGGGAAATAAATCCTTTTTCTGAAATACTGAAATCCTAAAAGTTCTGAAGACAATAACTTATTTCAATAATAATTTCAATCAAAACTTGATTTGAATGTGGGGTAATTTATAGTCTCTCTTTTTCTGCACTGTGAATAATCATATCTTTTGCTATAGTAATATTAGTGTGTTTAATTCTAATGTTGGTATGTAACACATAATGCATGTACTATGTTATCTTTCTAAAATGCTAAAATTTTTGAACTCAGAACAGTTTTGGTTAAGGGATGTTTATATTAATTCCATGATTGTATGGAGTAGACTATAAATAGATATTATCTAAAGAGGTTTAAAGGTATTTTTTAAAATTATGATTATCCTAGATAACCATTAGAGCAAGTAGTAGTACACAGCATATTTTTTAAAAAGGAAATCTAGAAAGCCAGACATATGTAAAATATATTTAAAAGCTATAAAAACAGGATTCACAGCAGAACATATAAGAGATAAAATTATATCAAATGTATCTATTACTCATAAATAAATGTAAATGATCTAAACTCATTGGTTAAAATAAAAAAATAGAATTGAAAATAAAATTAAATATTAGGTTGCAGACAAAAAATATCCATATGAACAAAGTAACACAAAAAGTTTGTGCAAAAAACATTCCAGGCAAATGAAAACAAACAAACAAAAACATAGGTATCATAATCTTAACAAGGTAAATGATTGAATTCAGACTATGTCGATAGATACCTGTCACAAAGAAGGGCACTTTACAACGATAAACATTATAGTCCTCCTTGCAGACCCAACAGTTGTGATTACCTACATGGGAACAGCACAGCGTCAACATTATAAAAGCAGTAACTACAGGGAAAATAAAGAAAAACAGAAAATATTGGTTGTAAAAAATTTTAATTTACCTCTTTCAATTTGTGGCAGATAAAATTGATCAAAAATAAATAAGTTTGTAGAAAACCAAAAATAATAATTGAGAAAATATGATTGATATACGGATAGTAAGCAGCATGCAAAGACCCCAATGTCCGACTGCACTGTATAATACCACCCCCTCGAGTGTGTAAGGTACACGTAATTTGCTCCTAAACAATAAAATAAGACAAAGGTGACAGAGTATCACTCCTGTGTTTACATTATATGGCAAAGTGACAGTCATGTCATCAGTTGATTACATTGATTACATTGATTACAGGTCTATAGGTCAGAAAAGGGAGAAGTCAGAGAGATGCTCTTCCTCTGCTATGAAAAGGCAGACAGGCATGCTGTGAACTTCCTGTGGAGAGAGGTGGTGTTCCAGCCACACTGAATCTACAGAAGGCCCCACCCAGAATTGGGATTAAATATCAAGACTGACAGCACTACGAACATACCAAGGGGATATGGAAAGTTTTATTACTGACATAATTGAGGCTTTGCGAAGAGCAGGATGGGCCTCCCAAGCTGGAGACCATCTTGAGGATATTTTCACTGTGGTTAGGGGTGGGGCATGTAGGTTCCCACATGTGGGAAGGAGCGTGCATGGTTTGAGTCTCCTACTGATGGCAAAAGAGGGAGCAGACATCTTTCTTATTGGCTTTACCAGATGTGGAGCAGAAGAGGAAGAGGGAGGGGGAGGCTCAAAAGCTATCAGCAAGCACAGAAAAAAATCAGATGGACTCATTAAAATTCACCCCTGATGTTTGACTGATAACTGAAACATGCCAATGTTCATATAAGTATATTTAAACTTGGGTGTTTAGGCCATCATGGTGCCCTGTGAGGCCTGTGGGCTGTTCCAGGAAGGAAGGGGAAAGTTCTGTTAAACTCCTTGTTTAAGAGCCTGGTATTGTATAAACTTAGAAGTCATTATCAGTAATATCTGGAACACCAAAGGGGATGAGGAGTGACTCTGTGAGGCCTTGTATTATGGCTCTAGTGGTTGTAGACATGCATGACTGTGATTTAAAGTTGGGACATTTATGAAGCAAGAGATTCCCAGAGTTCTTTACAGACAGGGCCATTGGCTGGCCAAGCCATGCAGTGCTAAGGTGACTGCCTGAGTCTGGCCAATTGTGCTGACCCTTGGTTTGCATCCTTTAGCAGGGACATCCTGCAAGAGGGCTGAAAAGCAGGGCCTTTCCACAGCACCCCATCGTGTGTAATACTGGCGATGCCGTTCATAAAGTGCTGCTCATTCCACTGACCCCTAGGGTCACTCCCCAGGAATCCAAGTCATCTAGGAGAGAGATAACTGTGCAAAGGGACTGAGGACAGGAGAGGCCACCCCTTCCTGCAGGTGGGATACACCAGAGGGCCCAGATTTGGCTACAGCAAGGAGGCCTCTGTAGTTATGCCAGGCTTGTGGGGTGCTGCTTCCATGACCCTAGGCACATAGGGTCACAGGCTTAGAGTCTGCTTCCAGAAGAGCCAGGAATGCAGGAGGCAATTCCACTCTGGTGCTGTGTAGCAGGGGGCTGAGGACTGCAGTTTCTTGCATCAGATGTCTTTAGGCAATTTACAGTCATCATGGAATGGTCAGAGACTCCAGAAAGCATTGGAGGAGAGCACTAAATCCCCTACCGTGAAGGAGTTTCAGAGATGTGGGGCATTAACCACCAAGGAGAATGCCAGTTGGATTGCAATTTGGACAGATTCTAGAGTCTTTTGTTGGTGAGGCCTCCATTGGATGAGGGCTGATTTGCAAGTGACAGCATAAATGGGCTCACATAAAATTTGTAAATGAAGAATACATTCCCTCCAGAACCCAAATGCCTAAAAAAGGTTGTGGGAGCTGATAGGGTATTGACCCAGCTGTTTGTTGACAGTGTCAGGGATGGAGAAGCCCTTGGTTTCCAAATAATTTAGAGGAATTTAACTGAGGTGGAGGGTCTTGTACTGTGTGTGGGACAATGACCCATCCCCTTTTGATCAGCTCCTTTGTATTTGTGTGTTGTGAGTGCATGTGTCAAATTAATCTCTTTAGAGGAGGATGTTATGATATAGTGTCATACAGTGCTCCTGGAGAAAGGTGGATGCAGGTAAGATCTTGCCTGCAAAGATTGTGTGTAGTGGCAAAGCTGCTGGAGTACCCCAGGGCTAGTCTAGCAAAGGTGAATCATGTCCCTTTGAAGGTGAAGGCAGACTGCAGTTGAAAGGCTGTTGAAAGAGGCACTGAACAGAACACACTGACCACATCTAGTGTAGCAAAATATTTACCAATTGCATATTTCAATAATATCATATATGAGGGGGATATAAGTGGGTGGGACCACAGAATTAAGGCTGCAGTAATCCACTGTAAGGCACTGTTAATTATTTCCAGGTTAAGAGCAGGCCAAATTGGGCTGTTAATTGGAGAAGCCATGGGAATATTCACCCTTTCACTGGATAGATCTTATACAATGGGTTTCAATCCTTGGAGGCCCTGTTTAATTTACATTGGGCCATATTAACTCTTTTACTGAAAGTAAGGCCCACACAGTTCCATTCTTTCATGACAATTTTTAAAATCATAGTGGTGTCAGTGGAGGTCATGGTGTCAGTGGGGGTCATGGTGTCAGTAGAGGTCATGGTATCAGTGGAGGTTATAGTGGTATCAGTGGAGGTCATGGTGTCAGTGGGGGTTATGCAGTGGCCTGGACTTCCCACCTCACTCAACAGTAACAGAGCAGCCCTTCCCTCCCTCACTGGGGTGCTGTCAGTCAAGGCCAGTGGAGGGTCAGGACTTTAACCCCACTGGGCAGGAACAAGCAGCTCCTCCCGTCACAGCCTTCAGCAGAGTCTAGAGGACAACCTGGAGTTGCACGCACTCCTGGCAGTAATGAAGTAGTGCCCCACTTTCACTCTCTGAAGTGGAGCCAGAGTGCTACAACACAAGATTTAAATAAGATCCAGAGTTTCATAATTTAATACTCAGAATTTCCATATTTCAATTGAAAATCACTCCTCATACCAAAAACCAGGAAGATTCCAAACTCAGTTTTAAAAGACAGTCAACAAATGCCAACACTGAGATGAAACAGATGCTGGAATTATCTGGGGATTCTGAACTAGTCATCAGAAAAATGCTTCATTGGGAAATTATAAGCTTGCTTGAAACAAAATTTTTTGAAGTCTCAGGAAAGAGACAGTATAAAGAAGAACCAAATGAAAATTTTAGACCTGTGAGATACAATAACACAAATAAAAAGTTCAAACGGTGGGCTCTATAGTAGGAGGGGGCTGAGGAAAACATCAGTGACCTTGAAGATAGAACAACAGGAATTACCAGAGATGAACAACAGAAAGACAATAGACTAAAAAAAGTGGACAGAACCTCCAGGACCTGTGGGACTCTAACAAAAGATCTAACATTTGGCTCATTGGAGTCATATAAGGAAAAGAGTAAGGGGGTGCAATAGACTTTCCTTCTCTTAGGTTTTCTAAATTATGATTGATAGTTAAAGCAAAAATTTGATATCACTGCATGCCTATCAGAAAAACTAAAATAAAAATAATGACAGTGTCAAAGTCTGGGGAGGATGTGGAGAAACTGGATCACTCAAACTTCCCACATTGCTAGTGGGAATGTAAAATGTTACAGAAATTCTGGAAAACTGTTTGTCGGTTTCTTATAAAACTAAGCATGCGATTACCTTATGAACTGGCAATTACACTGGAACATCTATTTCAGAGAAATGAAAAGTTATGGTCAGACAAAAACATGTAACCAGTGTTCTTAGCTTAGCGGGTTTATTCATAACAGTCCTAATTGGAAAGATGTCCTTCAATGGGTGAATGGTTAAATAAACTGTGATAGTTGTAGTATCATGGAATACTACTCAGCAATAAGAAGGAATGAACTATTGATAGTTACAACATCATGGATGAATCCCCAGGAAATCATGCTCAGTGAAAAAATTCAGTCCCAAAAGGTTACATAATGTATTGTTTTATCTATACATAATTGTCCAAATGACAAAATTGTAGAGATAGAGTCAGATTAGTGGTCACCAGTGGTTGGGGTGCTGGGGGAGGGGTGCAGTGTGACTATGAAGGGTAGCTGGAGGGAGATCTTCGTGCAGATGGAAGAGTCCTGTGTCCTTGACAGTGAAGGTCGGTTAGCTGAGTCTACACATGTGGTAAAATGTATAGACAATACAACTCTGAACACACATTGTATCAATGTCAAATTCCTTCCTTTGATATTGATCTGTAATTATGTAAGACACAATCATTGGGGGAAACTGGGTGAAGGGTGCACAGAGCTTTTCCAGGTGATCTTTGCAAAATAAAAAGTTAGACAAAAACATAATGAGGGAAAACCAGCCCTTCCAAATATTAGTATTAATTATGAAACTATGGTAATTAGTGACCAGTATTGTATGAATAGCCAGACACATTGATAGAACCAAAAACAATGTCCAGACAGAGAGCCAAATGCCTTGAAGGAAAAAAATTAAGTTCCATTCCAAATCATTGGAGAAAAGACATATCATTCAACAAGTTATGTTGGAACACAGTGGCCATCGAACAAAAAAAAAGTTGAAACCATTTATCTCATCTCTTGCCCAAAGTGCAAATAGAAAAAAATAATAGTGTTAAAAATGAAACTACAAAAGTATTGGAAATAATGGGAGGATTAAAATCCAGAAGGAAACAAAGGAAATACTGTTAAATTTTACTACATAAACAAAATTTATTCATGGCTAAAAGCCCCATTAAAAAATCAGCTTTAAACTACAACTGGAGAAAACAATACAACATTTGACAGATAAAGACTTATATCCTTAAAACATAAAATGCTCTTACAAAGGCTAGAACAGAAGTTTCATAGTAAAGGAAATGCAGAATTCCCCTTAAACAAATGAAAAGCAAGTATGTATCCTTGTTTATAATAAAATTTTCAATAGAAGCTAATGGGCTCTCGTGGCTTTTCCTAACGTACTGAAAAGGATCACAACTGATTACGTGTCGTGTTGGCTGAGACGGGGAGCAACATGCTCTTGCATGTATGACTGCAGGGAGCATAAATTGAAACAACTTTTACAGAGAGAATTTGGGTACTGCTCTAGGGCAGTGTATGGGCAATATATATAACCAAAGTGTTGTACCCCCATAATATTCTGAAATTAAAAAATAAATAAATAAATTAATTAATTAACCCTTTGACCCAGCACTGACACATCTAAGTATATAGCCTATAGACTAGCTATTGTATATGTATGAAACAAAATGCATGAAATAACATTTTGGTAATAGTAAAAGCCTAGGGAAAAAACCCTAAAAATCTATTAATAGAAGATATTAAAAAAAATTAGGAGCTATGAAAACATGGAGTTATCTTTACTGGAATTAATATGGAAAGTTATTAACATTTAGTAAATCAAAAATGCAAAGCACAGTATATTTTGGTAGGCTTGCTACCATTAAAAAATACCTATGTCTATGTCTATATGCATACATGTCTTTAGTAATTTTTTAAAGCATCTGAAATATTCTTTAACGTATGCATAAGAATCTTACAATAGTTGTTGCTTCAGAGAATAGAAATTGGATTTTAAGGGTTAAAACAAAGGGAGAGACATACTTATTAAACTGTTTTCTTATTTGTTTTTAAACACTGAAAGCCGGTTTATTCCATTGAAAGATCCAGACACCACTGCATACAATTGGACTTTCTTTTTTATAGCTGGTATGCAGCCTTTCTTGTTGTCTTAACCTAAAGTTTCTGAGCAAGAGCTGATGCCTATATACTTAACTGTATTTTGTCCTGAAAATGTTTCAGAATGTTTCTAATATTTAACACATTAACTGCCATGTGAGTTGTATTTAACTCACTCTAGTTTTGAGCCCGGGGCCTTGTGAAACAAACCCTGGGCAAAACCCTGCAGTTGGTTCCTGAAAATCTTACTTGTTGATGTTTTTATTGTTACAATTAATATTGACAATTAATTCTAAAAATGTGGATTAAATGAATATAAGTCAATAAATTTCATTTTTCATTAAATTAGAAAGGATCGTTTTGTTTTTGAAGTTTTTATTCTATTTTTGTAATAAAACACCTGGCCCCAAAGAAAAAATTTTCTTTCTAGTGTGGAAGTCAATGTGTAAACATTGTGATAAGACCTTTAAAGGGTAGATAACAATTCTGTTTTTCCAGAAAGACACATTATGCTACATTGAGTTGGTGATATTCTCAGGAAATTCACAAGGAAGAGCGAGAAAATAGCACAGCCTCAGTTCTGTTGTCTGTAGAGGTGATCTCCAAACTCTTTTGACCACTCAACTTTAAAAAATAACCCACATTTCCAGTAATTAAATGTACTTAGGAATTAAATATAAGCTTTATTGTACTAATTTGTATTTACAACATACATAAATGTTTGTGTATTTTTCAAACATAAATTATGTATAATTCATTATGTATGTTCAAACAAATTTGAAACGAGATAAACATAAATAGGTGTTCTAACATTTTCTTCGCTTTTCCGCTTGAATCATCTGCTGGTACTCCCCACTCTGCGGACCACTGGTTCAGAATATTAATTACAAAAACCATATATCTCTCTTCTCTTAGAAAATCACTTTAAATGCATACTTACTGGCAGGAAAAGTGTCATATATTCCTAAAGGAAGAATATTGCATGGCTTATGTAGCATCCATAGCAAGGCCCTTGGTGTTGCTGTCAAACTTCGCTGCCTCCTTTCATTTTCCAGGGAAGTCGCCCGGTCTTTGAAAGATTGTTCTTCTAGCAAGAGGAAGAAAACTAGAAAGAAGGTAAACCCATGACGATGCTCAAACGCTCTCTCTCTGAAAGCAGGAAGAAGCCGCCGAGGTAGGACTAGTGAGTTGGTGAGGTCATATTCCTCTTTTCGTTTAATATCATTTTGTCTTATTTTTACATTTAAAATTCAGATCTGCAGTCCCCATCTTTTGATATTTTAGAGCGCTGCTTTTTGTTACTCTGAGGATTAACATTTACTGTTGTGGATCATGATTCATTTTAAGCCAGAAGAACTGTAAGACCTTTCTTTGAGCTTGAGGTGGAATTAGAATTCGTAGCCTACCTTACCCAGGCCTCTCCTTATCCTGTTTATGAGGTGGCATGCCCATCTTAATCAAGGGAGGTGGACTTACCAAAACGCAGCTCTGGTTGCATTACTCCCATGCTTAAAACGGTCTAAACTATTCTCCTTTGTTTCATTTGAAATGTATGCTCTATGCACACAGTACTTACTCTAAATAAATTATTGTTTTACAAAAAGCCATGACTGCTTTATAAATCGTGCCCCACTTTTTAACTTTTAGAAGCTCCCGACAGGCAAGAATCCTGTTTCTCTCGGATGCAGCCCATGTGCCTGAAACAGTGTTATACACTCATTATAGCAGCACAGTCCTTGTCAAAGAATAACCAGTCAGTCCTTGATTGTGCACGCCGGTTAGAGGGAAACTTCATTCCAAAGTCACGTGTTGTGTCGTTATTCACCTACAGACACACCCATTCTCATCCTCCTCATCCCTATAACCTGGCAAAGTGAACTCATAAGCCCTCGCGAGCAGTCAGGGGCCTTCAGGCCAGCACAGAATTTTAAATTTAATACACGTAGGACCTTTAATCTGTATAATTCTTAATATTAATGAAGTACTTTGAAATTCTACAAAAATTTTGTTTTCAATAATTTAAAAACTTTTATTAAAAGTGAGATTGAACTCAGCTTGTAACCATAACACAACCTTGAATAGTGTACACTGCAACAATTAGAGTAATTGAAATAACAAAGTAAATAAGGGTGATTGTTACTAATTTGAAGGCTTAGTATGAACACTTTCCAAAATAAAAAGTAAATGCTTTACATATCAATTCCCACAACTGTTGCTAAATTTTATTACTTTTTTAGAAGCCCTGGTGTGAGTGTGGTATGTGTGGTTTAGATATTTTACTATTTTGTAGCATACAAAACAGTTTGAATTCTTTTTAAAAAGATCCTTCATCCTTAAAATATAAAACCTGTTATCATGCCATGTGTAATGTGTAACTCACAAATACATAAGTTTTCATTATTATTTCTCTAAAGCTACTTTAAATGTTTCTCTTGTTGCACTTTCTTAAAGTTTAAAGCCACAGCAGCAATTTTTAACTTTAGCATACTAGTTATTCTTCCCTTCTGCTTTCCACAATCTGTAAACTTCTTTAGCAGCCATTTAGTAGACTTTAATTCCCTCAGCTCTTTCTTTGCACAAGAACAATTGTCATGATCTGCTTGCCCTGGAGTCACAGGTAGAATGTTCTCTCTTTTTATACTCCTGTGAAATGAGAATCTGGTGAGACTGGGATACAGGGAGTCCCTGGCGCATGGCAGATAGCCATAAACCATCACTGAGTAAATAAAACAAAAGCCTCCTGGGATGATGCTTAGCAAAATCAGCACACATCTCCTTTCTCCAAGAATTCTCCTTATTTAGAATGATTTTATTCATGTATTGCTACTTTTGAAAGTGTTTTCTTAAGGCCAATTTTCTATATTTATTTTGATAGCTGTAGCTCCACCACAGAATAACAGAAGAAAATATATTTTATTGCTAGATAACATAAACATAATATACATATTATATGACTGGAGATAAATTTTTTAAAAATGGTCATCATTCTTTTAGATTGCATTTACCTCCAATGTGGGTCATGAATGAACTACGAACAACAAAAAAAGGCATTTTAATTTAAAATTAGCAGCTTTTTGTAATCATTAACATGTAGGATGTAAAAGGAAACTACCTACAAAATGTTACAATCTTTTCAAACTCCAGCTCTTCCTACCATCTGTGAAGTTGATTGCGTATGTAGGCTTAACTCCTAACTCTTCCTCATTTGAAATAACCGCTCTATTTTATAGGATTTTGTTTCCAAAATCACTCACTTGCTTTCCCAGGTCTATTGTGCTTTTCACACCTAAAATTACCACCACAACTTGGCAGAAGCAGCTTGTTTCTGGAGGGATGGACAGAAGGGACGGAGGGACAATTGCAGTTTTGCTGGTGGGCAATTTTACAAAGCATTACCCTTTGTGTCAGAAACACACCTCTGGGACCCCTCATCGAAGAATGAGATTCCTGAGCCTCAATTCAGGATTTCTGGACATGGAGCCCTGGTATCTGCATTTTATCAAATTCCCCACATGATTCTTAGGCCACCAAATTGTGAGAATTGCAGGGCTGCAGCTTTGCTAAAATAAATTGCCTGTTCATTAGACAACAACCAAGCCTATTATGGAGTTTTTACATATTGTAATATACTTCTAGCCCTTCTCTCTGGTTTACCATCTTTTTAACTATTTAGCATTAGAGAAGTCATTATTGCCATTTGAAGGAACATGAGGTACACTTCACCCAAATGCTCAAAATAACTAATTAGAAAAATGAGCTGGAGAAAGATTTGATTCCCTAAAACTTATTATTTATTTTCAAAGGAGGAAGAGTATGGGATAGTGTCAAAAAGGTGGTTTTCAGAAGGAAAATACTTGTTAGTTGATTTGGAATTAACTGACCAGTTGCAGATTGTCTAAACTTTTACATATGTGTAGGAACACTTAATGCATCTCCACAGATCCCCAAATTCTTATTCCAGCCCTACACTGGTGCTTTAAATGAAGCCTATTTTGCTTATAATTCGGAATCCTTACTCCTGTGGAGTCCAGAATTCAGGACCAATTGTGATCTTACATTCACTATCAAACAGACTCAAATATGCTCCTCACTCAAGGACTGCAATGAACAGCTGCCAAACCTATCAAGGTGTAGAGGATGTTTTCTGCACAATACAAAGAAAACAATATTGTCTCCTTCCGGAAGAATATTAAGCAGTGTCAGCAGTAACAGAAAATAAATGGATATGCGAAATCCACCTAGGATAAAAAAGAACAAAGTAAAATGAGCAGTTTGCTTTATGAGCTTTATCTGTCTTCTCTTTTCATGGTGAAATTTAGCTTGAAATTTGAAGATAAGTAGCTCCCTAAACGTGCTTATTAAGATTGCACAAATATTTTCAAAGGTAGTTTATTTGAAAATAAAATGCTAGTCACTCTTCTTTGCAAATGAATTTCAAAACCTTAACCTTTGTAGTGAGTTGACATACAAATCACAGTTCCAGTAACTGTTCTTTCATTAATTTGAAAACCTCTGCTAAGTGTGTGAAAAGGATAAAATATTTATGAAGCTTATATTCCAGTTGTCTGTTAATCAAATAATTACTAGAATGTAAAGGATTCTAATATATTTGAGGTTTGTAATTCGGAGGCAAACAAACTCCAGTACACCTGATTAAAAATGATTTGAAGTAAAACTTTTATATTTAACCCACTTAGATAAAACTATTAAAATATACATTCCTTTTTTCTGAATAAATGAAATAAAATTTGATTATAATGAATTTAATTAAAATGTGTTTAAAGGTTGAATAAACATTGTCTGAAGATGTATCGGAAACACATTATATGCTTTTTTTGTAGCCTTTTGAGATCCAAATAATTAGACTATCATGGGGGAAAATTTTTCAGACACTAGAGTGGAAATTAACTCTGAGTAAGGACGTGACCAGTGTAGCACTCCCTTTTTCAAGTTTTTTTTTGACATAAAATAGTTCTAGGAAGATAATTTGTCAAAAAGAAACTAGTGAAGAATCTTTTAAATAAAAACAATGTATTTAATTGTTTGGTATGAGAGGTGGAAAGAAAATGATAGGGTAAAACTGACCTTGTTAGTTTAGAGAATTATTTCAGGGACTGGAGACATGGGTGAGGTCATGCCCCCCAGGACTCAAAGTATTCCTGAGAACTGTGAGAGATGACAGTTACTGTATATGCATGCTACTGTGCACTGTGATTTTGAATGATTCATAATCATACTGAGGGATTTTAAGGAGAATGGGCATAACCCCCAAACCACACCATTTTTCCATCTGAATTTAGTCGGGAACTAAGGCTGTTGACAATTTGATGTCCACATTTGAAAATGACAAATTCTTCCGAAGCAGCTGCCTCTTGACAAGAGCTAACAGGAAACTGGATACAATTTGTAGAGTGTGGTAAATTGAACTGGTTATTATTTATGTCCAGAGTACTTTTCACAAAACTGGCCACTTTCCCTCTTTCAGGACTCAGCCCCAAAGGCAACTGCTCACCGAGTCTTCTAACTACGCCATTCAAAGCAGCCCTCCCTCTCCCTCTGTCCTAGCTCAGTCATTCTCCAACAAAACACCTTGTTTAATATCCTTTGCAGCATGTATCACTATTGGAAAATATTTTCTTTATTCCTTTTTTGATTTGGTGTTTTCTCCTTCCTACTGAAGTAGTGCTTCTTGAGAGGGGATCAGTCCTGGCTAATGAGCCATTGCCATTCACTTGACAAATATTTATTGCTATCTAGAGGCTGGGTACACAATGATGAGCAAAGCAGACACAATTCTTGGTTCTTGCCCTCAAACAGTTTACAGTGTGGTGGATAAGACCTGTATTAATCAAATAACTACACAAACAAGTGTAAAATTGTAACTATGATCAGTACCAGGAAAGAGATAGACATGGGCTAGCAGAGCTGATAATGGAAAACCTAATTGAATCAATGAGGCTGGAGAAGGTTTCTCTGAGGAAGCAATTTTTGAGCTGAGATTTAAATGCTGAGTAGTCATTAAGTGAGGAGATTCTAAGCTGAGGGAACGGCCTATAGAAAGACGCTGTGGCAACAGAGAACATGATGTATATGAGAGACGGGGAAAAGGCTGAGGTAGCTGGAACACAGAAAGCTGCGGGGAGCAGGACACAGGCACAGCTCACGGAAATGAGCAGGGTGGGACCATGGCAGGGGCTGGCAAGAGCTGTGACTTCACCCTGAGTGTGACAGGAGCAATTGCCTCTTGTGTGTGTGAATGTGGAAGTGTGAGTGTGTGTTCACAGGGGAGTATCATCAAATTATAAATTGTAAAGACGATTGTGACCACTTTGTAGAGGGCACTATATTGAAGAGAGATAGATGTGGTGTTGGTAGACCACTTAAGAGGTCATGGTAATAGCCCAGGGGAGAAATGATGCAAGTTTGAATTCAGGTAGTGTGAGTGGGAAAGAAAATAAGTAGATAGATCCCAGAAACATTAAAGAAACAAAATTGAAAGGACTTGACATTGGATTGGATATGAAGGAAGATATCAAGGATAACTTGCTACTTGCTTGAGCTGAGGAATGATGTTGTCACTATCTGATACAGAAGATACTACAAGGAGATATCATGAGGTATAAAGACCACGAGCTTGGCTTTGACATGTTAAGTTAGAAGATTTCACATGGAGCTTGGATAAATTATGACTCTTTATTTAGCTCTATTGCATTTAACCAGACCAATTACTTTCACTCTTTGAGATAAATTTAGCTGTCATCATTCTTTAGTAGCCAAATGGGATTCTGCAGTTTTGTTTCCTACAACCCCAAATTTTACGTAAGGTGTAGGCCTAAATTCCAGCTCAAGAACTTTTTACTCTAGTTAGAATTGGCACTGGTGGTTTTATCTGTAGAGGATATGGGGTCAATAACTTGAAACCTGCTATCAAAAACATATCACCAAAAAATTAATGGAACCCCAACATGTAATTTCAAAGGACCTGAGCGTAAATTGTCAAAATCTTGTTGCACTTAACACAGATATCCTCTTGAAGTCAAATAAGATTTCATATTTGGATTCATATCAGATTAGGATGGTCACACTGCATCGCAAGACATTTGGATTGATGACACCTCTCTAAAATTTGTTCTTCGCTATTGTCTACCCAATAGGCAACAAAGTGAGGAAGGAGATATTTTAACTAAAATAACACGGTTATGCTGAGACCTACTTGTAAGGTACTTCTTAAAGACAGCACCAAAGTGTCTTCTTATAAATCAGAAGAAATTACCTAGAATTAACCAAAAGACATTTTTTCTTTTTACTTATTTCTATCATCCTAATTCTGTAGAAACTCAGGAATAGCATACAGGAATCCTTTCAATTTTTTAATCATTTTATAAGCTGTTATATTTTTTCAGGAATAGCTATCTATCTATCTATCCATCCATCCTAACATATATTTGCCTGTGTGTGTGTGTGTTTGTGTAACCCCTCTAAAGTGCTTAATAACTACATATGGTTATGGTATGTTTGATTTAAATTCTCATGTAAAATTCAGCTACTTAAAACAATAATAATTTTCAGAAACATCAACATCAGTCTAAACTGATATAAAAGCTATAATTTTGACACATTCAAAATGCTACAAACACATAGGCCAAAAAAAAAAATTACTGAAAGTAATTAAGCAAATGGTATCTTTCTGAGTAAACAAAGTATAACAATTTGCTAGACTATTTCAGGAAATTCATCAAATAACCTAAATAAGAAATATGTTCACACATATACCAAGTGGTTAAGCAAAATGGAATTTGTTGATAATGTTAAAGTAAAAACAGAACCTCCTATAATTTACCATTTTGTTTCACAATATTTTTATCTCACTTAAAAAATTAGTTTTTAATCACTATGATTTAATTTTAGACTAAAACCAAGTGAAATGTATGTTCCAAAATTTTAATCTGTCTTTAAAAATATATGAAAAGTATGCATGCAGGAAACTACCTAGAATGCAGTAATATGTAAGCACCAATATGGGCCAAAGTGCTATTTGAGTTCCTTCAGTGACAGTTAAGTGATAGAGAAACACAAAATTGAAGAAATGCTTTTCCCATTTGGAAAGAGTAAATGATTGGCCAGTAGTGTTTGTTACTGAGAATGGTCTGTCTCAATACTTTGTCATGGTTATGCAGTTGGGTAAGAAGACAGTTCTACTAACAAACAATCACGTGGGCTCTACTGGATGTTTAATGCAACATTAGCCACAGGACTGCAGTGATACCTAGCTCTAAGTGAGTTCAACATCCTTAATAGCTAAGCCTCACATTTTACTTTGAAAAATATTGATATTTGTAAGCAAGTAAAACTCGTTAAGTTTTATCTACTCAATGTTGAGGAAAGTAGGGAATAGTCTACTCAATGTAGGGAATATACACATTGAGAATATTTATTCCAGTGTTCCTTTTTCTATTAACATTTATTATTTTCTACATATACACAAAAACTTGTCATATTAGAAAATTTGAAGATACAGAAAAGTATATAAAGGAAAAAATGAAAATCACCCATAATCCCACCTCTAGAAATAGCCACTTTTACTATTTTGGTAGAGTTTCTTTCAATTTATTATTATGCATATGCAACTTCTTAATACAACTAAAATCACACCATATATAGTACATTATCCTGCTTTTTCACTCAAATTATATTATAATATTTTTCCATCTTGTTAAATATTATTTAAAATCAGGAATTTAAAATTCTACATGATAAGAAATTGGTTAGATGTACAATACTATATTCAGCAGGTAATATGTTTAAGGATATGTTTGCTAATTCCAACTTTTACAATTAAAAATGCAATTTTTGCAACTCTTTTCTGTGCTTATGAATCCAGTGTGCTTTTAACCATTATATGAAGCATTGATGCTTCAGTTTTAAGGCATAATAAATCATTCATCAGACATTTAAAGAGTCTAGGCCTGGTGCAGTGGCTCACATCTGTAATCCTGGCACTCTGGGAAGCCAAAGTGGGAGGATCGCTTGAGCTCAGGAGTTTGAGACCAGCCTGAGCAAGGACAAGACCCAGTCTCTACTAAAAACAGAAAAAATTAGCCGGGCGTTGTGGCATGCACCTGTACTCCCAGCTATTCACTCAGGAGGCTGAGGCAGGATGATCGCTTGAGCCCAGGAGTTTAAGCTTGCAGTGAGCTATGATCACGCTATTGCACTCTAGCCAAGTGACTGAGTGAGACTCTGTTAGAAAAAAATAAAAAATAAAAAGAGTCTAATTTAAATTTTTTAATAAACATAATGTAGATAATGAAAGGGCTACTTTACATAAATCACTACATTTGAAGGCTCTTACTACTTTAAAAGTTCACATATTTCTAAAGGCACGCTTTTCAAGTAGCTGCTGCCACTTGCAATGATAGCCTTAATATTGTAGAAAATGCATAAACTTTTGCTATATTGGTGGCTGCTGTGATCTTGTCTCATAGGTGAGATCTCAGGCAAGTTTTTGTCTTCTTACAATTCTAGAAGAGTCCTGTGGAACAGCTGGAGTGATGACGGGTGGAGATTCACCTATGTGGCACTGCATTAGGTAGAATATCTTGATTGTCAGAATCAACTGTTAGTGCCGTATGAAATAGTCAACTATTACCAACATGTTCATTGAATGGCAAGACAAAGATGATTAATGTATTAATGTAAATAATGTAAAATACTTATCTGTAATTTAGGTTGTCTTCATAGTCAAGTAAAGTGGAGAAATAAATTTAAATAAACTTATCCAGATAATTAAAATCAATAAACTTGATAAAGAAAACATATTTTCAACAATTAGACTTAAATTGATTTAAAAACAATATTTTGAATATTTATTCCATTTTAAATTTATCTTAGGTGGAAAATTCACCAAAACCATTATGTTTTAACTTCAGAATCCATGAACTCTATTTTTATGTATTCTTTCTATTCCATTTAGTAGCTAGTCATTAAAGTATCTAAAAAATGAAGTAAATTCTAATAATAATATTGAAAAATATTAGAATAACAACTGTGCTATGCAGTGTATTAGAGTTCAAATGCATGGAAATGGCTATACGCAAACCCACCAATTCACTCTATCTAATAATTGGCACCACGCAGAAGCTAATCAAAACCAGCAGTGGGGCTAAACTAGATTTCATCTAGGAAAGCAGCTAGATATTGGTTATTCTTCCCCTGAAAGTACTGGAAAAACAAATTTAGAACCTTGCCTCTGACTCCCATTCCATTCCCTGCTACACAATGATACAAATTGGCATATGACTCTTCAATCACTGTTCAGTGACAAAGTTAGAAAGGGTGCACATGCTCGTCCTGATGGTTAACTAGAATGAGGGAACACCCATCCCAGGGTGTGCTTCATATCAAAGGCTCACTACCCTCAAGAGACAACTGTCTGTCACACTGATTGGGTAACACAGCAATTGGTACATGCATTGTATCATTCACTAAGTAAGAAATGTCCTTATCACAAAAGGCTGACACTTACCCACTAGCAGACAGATCTTTTATTCTCACATTTGAAAGCACAGGTTCTGAATGGAAAAAGGATTTAAACCACCAGGTGGATTCTGCCACTTCCGGTAACCCTATCAAATAAAATTCACAATACTCCCCTGTCAAACAAATCTGAGAGATTAAAAACAAAGGGAAATAATGAGAGTGACACTGATAAGAAATAAACTGATTACCTTGCTGGGATTTGTCCTCATCTGTGAAGTTCACAGAATCAGAGCCGGTAAGAGAACTGACTGAAGAAACACTGGGCTCTGCAGGAAACAAGTGATAATAAACAAATGAGTCACTGGCAGACAAACAAGCACATACATGTCATTTATATACAAACTTTCAAGTAGCGTGGTTTGAAATCATTTACTCCTGGCTTGTGAGTTCATGAATTGAAAAATCAATCAAGTTATCAATCACTAAAAATCTTCCATAATAAGTAATTCTGCATTTTCTACTGATAAGGTATATTCATTTCCATGGCAGACATATCTCTCTCTCTCTCTCTCCCACCTCCCCCCTCGCCTCATAGATACAGATGTAGAATTTAAAATGTATTATAAATGTTGTCAAATTCAAAAACTTAGAAAGTAAAGAATCAAGAATGGATATTATTGTCCTATATCAGAAATATTACATATGTAGATATTTAAAATCCTACAAAAGTTATCAAATTTAGAAATTAAGGAATTATTTTATAAGAATAAAACATTTCATTTGTCTTATTAGACTTGTATTTTAAGCTTATGAGTCTTTAAAGGACCAGAATATACAAATAATTTCTGGTAATAAAATAGCAACAAGTAAATGGGAATTTTTAAACTTTTTGTAAGAAGAATACATCAATAGATGTTTCTAACTGCTACAAACAATGTTTGAAATAGGAGTTTTTTACATTTTATTGGCATAGATACTTCCAATAAATGCTAATTTGGTTCTGAAATGCTAGTTTTATTTTATGAAATATCTCAATCTTACCTAAGAAGCTACAATTTTATATCCAGCTATGAATATGCACAGATGGACAGATTAATAAAAATAAAACTGGCCAGATACATGCTGACTTATTATCCATAGTAGAAAATGAAAATTATAAAATCTTTGAAGCCAAATCTTGCTATCTCTTCTTTTCTAAGGAATTGAATAATATTTTATTTATGTAAAATTATCAGTTTTTAATGTATCTTCTGAAATGCAAGGTACATTAAATTAAAATATAATTATGAAACAAGCTTTTTTTCATGTACCTATAAGTGTTAATGGCTTCATTGATATAACATGGCTAGAGCAGAGAGCTGAGGTCTGCTGTTCCTATTTCCTTCACTGGCACCAGTAGGGGTCAGTTGTCTCCCTTAAATTCTGGACATAACATGACATATAGGTCAACAAAATCCCCCAAACATCACTTCAAATCATATTGTCTAGGGATATCCTCCATTGGCAAAGCAACTTACTTCGGTAATACTGATTTTTGGCCAGAAGGCAACCAATGGAAGGTACGGAGGCCATGGCTTTACTCCAGAGAAAGTGCCTGAGAGGCCGTGAGCAGAAATCTGAGAAACCACAATGGAGAAAAGAAACATTGATATTAATGACAGGGGCTTTCTTTTCCTTTTTCCATGCAAATATTGCAAAGCAGCATAATTTACCATGTAATAAATATCTGATAAAAGGAATTTAAAAGTTTATACAGTATTGCAATCAAATATAATACAATAAACAAAAAATGTAGTCAACTAGTGTATTTAGTTGGAAAACAAAGAGAAACTCTATATCCAAGTATCAACAATGCACACAACTTATTCCATCTAAAACAAACTTAAAGGTCAATGAAAAAATGTTAACACAGTCATGATAGAGCCAATCACTCACCTATTTGTTTTCTCCAATTTGTTCTTTTAAAATAAACAGGTCTAAAGTTTCTTCAGAAAATGCACACTTTGAAAGAACCAATTCTTACTGATCTGAAAGGGACTGCATCAGCCGAGCAGGCCAAGAGGCACTCTGTGATGACCGTGTGAGTGGTTGGCACCCTGAGCACACCTTATATTTAGAAGCCCCAGGCTGGCTGGAACCTGAGCTATAAGTAATTTGAGGTAAGGAGGGCACACAGCTGGATAGGGGCAGTGAGTGAGCACTCTCTGCCTCCTGCCCTCCAGAAGTCCAAAGGACCTTTGAACATGTCAGCCTGCCAAGTGAGGCTGCAGTCACCAGGGAAGGACTTGGCCCAGACACTATTTGGGACTCACTCTCTTTAATGTCACAGCTTAAAATTCTAGCTACTACAGGGAGGGAGCTAATGCCCAGGTATCTCCTCAGCCTTGGATACAATCACACACTCTACCAAAAGCACCAGGCTGGGCACAGTGAGGGATGCCCCCCACTGACAGCCCGCAGTCTAGTTGGGGAGACTGAATATAGTCACAGACACAGTGATGCAAGTCAGAGTCGCATGGTCACAGGAGAGCAATAGAGAACTCTGGAACCTGGAAATCTTCCTGGAAAGGGACATATGCAGTAGAATTTGATGGCCAGACAGAGAGTGACTTAGAAATTCGAGTGGGAATGACAAAAGACAGGTGGAAATCATGTTCTCTCATGATGAGGGGACATTTATGACATTGTATCAATATTATTTACTGATACAAAAACTAAGTTTTATTCTAATGTTGGTAATGTTCCAACATTTTCCAAGGGCAAAGAGATTGCTTTGCCCTTTCATAGACTCCGTTGATTTATGGATTACATCATGGCTCCCCTTTACACTGAGGGGCAGTCACTTCAATTGCTGTTTCAATTTGCTTGGTCGCTGTTGGTTTTGCCAGCTTTATATTCTTTCTTAACACAATTTTGGTAATGTACGCATTGCTATAAAATTATTCATGTCAGCTAAGTTTTCAAATGTGCTTAAAACATTTATTATATTATGACATTATGGTTCTTTTAAAGTATTTACTCCAGACTGCATGATCCCACTGATATGTGGAATCTAAAAAACTCAAATGTGTTAGAAACAGAGAGTAGGAGCATCATTACAAGAGGCGGGAGGTGGGGAAATGGGGAGATACTGGTCAAAGGGTACTGCAATTATGTAGGATGCTAAGTCTGGAGATCTAATGTACAGCATGCAGACTATCATGAATACTATTGTATTGAATTGTGGAAATTTGCCAAGAGAGTAGATTTCAGGTGCTCTTACCACACAAAAAATAAAATAAAAATAAAAAATAAAATAGCTATTTGAGATGGGTATGTTAATTTGCTGGAGTGTGGTAATCATTTCACCATGTATAGGCATATCAAAATGTTATATTTTATACCTTAAATATATGCAATTAAAAAAACCCAAACCAGACAAATAAATAGATATCTACTCCACCTGCTTATCATTCCTTTACGTAGCTAATGTCATTTACTTCTGCCTCTTCTCCCTCTCCCTTTTCTTAAACATTAGTTTCACTACAGGTTTCTCTATCAGTTTTCCCAAGAACTGTTTGATCCTCTCTTTTGTGTCTTAGTTTTATATTCCTTTATTTTCTGTCTTTCTTTTATTCTTCTTCCTTTGACTTACTTCAGAATTATTCTTATTGCCATTTATTTCAAAATATCTTGTAAACTGCCATGAGGACATTTCTTAAAAGTTTGAATTATTTAGGAATGCTTTTTTTTTCAAAAGTATAAAAATTTTAAAGCTATCTTTTAATTGATGATTTTTAAATCTATTGCATTGTCATGAGAGAATGAACTCCGTAAAATTTACTAACTTAATCTCATATGCATCCTGTCACAATTGTGGATCTGTTGGATTTCTTAGCATCAGATTTCTTCATAAGTCTTGGCTGTGGGTTTTCAGGCTCATGTTGAGTGTCTTTCTCCTCTGCCCCACCCCTATCCACCATGCCACCCCCCTCCTGGCTCTGATATCACAGTTTTCAGGCACCTCTCTCATCTGACTCTAGTTTTTGTATCTTTCAGTTATAATACTAGGTACATTTTATTGAGTGATTTATTTATTTCACACATTAGATTGTAAACTGCTCAAAGGTAGAGAAGACCCTATTCATTTCACTTTTAGCAATGCCTACCACAAAACCTGACAGATATACTAGTTTGGGTTCTAAAAATGTAATAAAACAATGCATTGCTTTCGTGCATGGTAATGAGGATTATATCCTCAACTAATAATTAAAATGTCATAACAGGGCTCAGATTTCTGTGCTGTAACTGACATAATTAGACTAATCTTTGCCTGATTGTCCATTGGTGCTTTTTTCAATATTTAAGTACTGAAATGAATCACAATTGCATTTTCAGTAAGTCTTTTGTCCTAGAATTAAGTGGTACTAACATTTCTCTGATGATAGTAAGAAGAGAGTGACTGTCCAACTCAGATGACACACAGATGATTGGCAGAAAGGACAGAGCCATCATCCACATGTTTCTGTTCAGACAAGTTGCACGATGCTCCCTACCGAAGCCTCCTAAAGAGTGGGGAAAGGTTTAAGAAAGAGTAAGTTCTAGTTAATCAACTGCAACCTTTTTGAAAGATGATCTATTTATCACATGTAAGATACTATTACTCTTTCTAACGTAATTGACATTGGATGCAGTAGTAAATAGATATCAGATTGCTGTTTTGTGGAGCATGGAAATCACAGCCAAGAACAATGATTACACTTGCCGATAATTCACCATGACCCTGTGTTGTCACAGACAATTGGCTAAGTGTGCAGGATAAGAAGATCAATGTCTGACTGTCCTGGAAGAACCACCTAGCTCTTATTGCAATATGCAGTAATAAAGTATCTGAATATGCATACAAGATGTCAAGAATTTTAAATATGTCATAATATCCAGACCAATAAATGTGCCGTATTGGTCATAGGGGTGACATAGATCAGACACCTCTAATAACTAATGCTGCAAATGAATACGTATAGCAGGTCCTCTAAAAAGATATGGCAATCTGTGTTAAAATATTGTTTTATTTCATTAATTGTTGTGGAGAAAATTACCAATGATCAGTCACTGAATATCTCTGGGCCTTTGCAAGTGATACATAAAATAGGAATAAAAATATCTAACTTTATTTGAAATCCATTGAAGTTCCAAAACATAATTCAATTGTTTAAATTTTATATTTTTTTGAATTGTATATAGTCTATCAGCCAATTATCATGGTTGTACACAACACAAACCAATTATATCTTGAAACAGAAAACAATGTAATGGGAGAATAGTGATCAGTTCATAAACATCAATAGGAAACATAGGGCACTGTGCTCTGATAAACAAGATTTGCCAAATGAGATTCTAGAAGTTTCCATGGGATAGTCTGGTCAATGAATCACTTGAACCCGGACACAGAAAGTGCTCCCTATGGTACAGGAAGCTTAAAAGTGCCAACCACAGCCATAGGTCCCGAGGGCTGGGCTCCCTTAGACAACCTCTAAAAAGTGGGCACCCCAAATCCAGTCTGCCTTCTAACAAGCAGGCTGTTTAGTTCCCCACTGAGAAAGTTGTTCTTGCCCTGTAAGAAGGGAGGGTACTATAGTGTGTTCACCAGAAAACCCTGGCCCTCGTGCTTCCTGGGGGATAATGAGAGACTGAGGTTTGGTGTGCCTTCTTCTACTGACCAGTGGTTTATATGCATTCCCAATAAATCCCATGTTTTAACACATATTATGTGATATTATGAACTGTGTCCTGAGAGCTATTATACTTTTGGGGGGCCACCCAGAAGGAGCAGGCTTAGAATAGGGCAAGAGGCAAATACATGTGAGCAGAGAAGCACCTGCCCAAGTCACAGCACAGGCAGAATGTGATGGAGATCCTGGGACTGAATTTATCAGCTAACCATAGGCCATGTGATTGCATCTAGCTGACTAGAGACAGAGAGATAAAATATGTATCCTTAGAGCAAAAATTGCTGTTGTTCAGGATTTACTCTCTGCTTGTCTTTTTAATATATATTGGCATCGTCCACCAAACTAGTCACTACATTTCTCACCTCCCTTGCAATTAGGAATATACTTGGGCCAGTGAACTGTGAGGGGAGGTGTGTTGTTCATCTTCAAGATCATCTCCTTAGAGGTCAAACCACTTGGCTTGGATTTCCTTTTTGCTTATTGGCCGAAAAATGGTAATAACTGAAGCCATCTTGGAAGCCCGTGAGTATAGCTGTGCCACCTCTGGGCTAGTACACACAACAAAATAAAATTCTTTTTATCCCTTATGTCACGTTCTTCTTGCTACAAGAGCTTAATCTCACTCTGACCATTAAAATTACCTCTAACTTCTATAATGAGATGTACAGAGTATTATATTCTCCCAAAATAGAATGGGTCTTCAGATGCCGGGCTGCCAAGGAGCAAGGGCTGATGTCACCAGATGTTCCATTGTCCCTATTCCTAACCTGTGCCTTTTGCCTTGTTAAGCAGTTCCAGTCATTTCCTTCCATTTGTGGTGTCCCTATTCCCACCATGTGCCCTTACTTACATCGTTTACCTAACTTACAAGGCTCTCTCTTCTGCCCTCTTCTTCCCCAATCCCCTTAAAGCAAACAAGAATTAAATTCAATACTTCCTCATATCTGTATTGGATGGAATAATGAGTCAGTTGCCCATCATGCAAATAATGTGAACACCAAAAAAAAAAAATCTAGTTTTCATCTTCTTTCCTCTGCCCTACATCCTCCCTGCCCAGTATCTAGACAGTAATCACACTATAAAAACAATTTTTGGTCAACTATTAGCAAGCACTGGTCTTGATTCTGGATGTTTCCTCCACAGGTCACCTCTGCACCATCTACAAAACCACAGAGCAGGTGAATAAGGTCTCTGGTAGCCAAATCTGCATAGCAACCAGATCCCTCCTCCTCAACCCAAATGTTAACTTGTAGATTGAGAAGAAGAGGATTTTCCTTCTTGGTGCAAAGACCATCTTTCGGTATGTTCTCCCTTCAGGATTCTCTCAGTTGCCATTTTATTTCATTACTGCCAACTTCCTCCTCCCTGAGGTAGAGCACCTAGATAAACATGACAACTGGCCCCTACCTCCTCCAGGACCACAGGGCGGAACCAGGAGAGCTTGCCAGTGGCCGCACGGCAATTATTTCATCCAATACATTTTCTCTCCTATATGCTGAGATATTTGGCTAATAATATACACTGAAAGTAATAATTACATTATATCCAAAAAGACTTCACTTCAATTTTCGCTTTGGTTTATGATTTGAAGCATAGGTAAATATGCATAATTATCTGCATTAGTGTTTCTGGCTTGTGAATCCTATATCTGCTGAGTTGGATAATTACTCTTAGTAGTGATCAATATAACAATAATTTGGAGGCCTGTGAAATAGTTTGAAGACATGAACTAACTTTATTGTCTATCACATATTCCAGAGTATCAGTAAGAGCAAAGATTTATAGAATTCTTTTTTGTTTAAATTTCTGATTGCTTTTCATATCAGATCAAACTCTTAAACACTGATTTTCTTTTCCCAATTATATACTCCTATTTCCCCACAAATCCCCAACCTCAATATGAGGAAGCTGTTTGTTTTGATATAGCTTTGATCCTAATCCATGAAATGCTTAGTGTATCTGATTATCTCACTGAAGGTGTCTTAGTCTCTGTTTCCTGGGGGGAAAAATAAAAGCACTGAAATTTGGTAGGACAGCAGGACTGACAGTAAGAGAAGCTGCGCGGCAATGAGCGTGCCTCAGTTGGCTTGTCCGGAGGGGGGATCTGGCAGCTCCAACAGGTCCCCTCAGTCCATCCTTGCAGTGCTTGAATCCACTTGCTTTGAATAATAGTTCATCCTGCCTGGCAGCACCTCTTTGGGGGCTCATGTATGCTTCAGTTCCAAGAAAGGCCTGTTTTTATGGCCAGCCCTTGGCTGGCTTCTGGGAGCTGAGCTTCTGGCATGTTCTGTCCCATAGGAGTGTTTTTGCATTTCTGGGACCTTGAGCCACACGGTGACAATGTCCAGATAGTTTATACCAATATTGGGATCGATGGTGGTCTGGTGCTTTGGTAACAGAGGTGCCACATGCAGGTGCTATTTGCCTATGTGATTGACCTTCAATATAAAGCCTGGACTGTAAGGCTCAGGTGCACTTCCCTAATCGGTAGCACTTTGAACATGTCACGCAACTTTGCTAGAGAATTAAGTGTGTGCCATGCGACATCACTTGGAGGAAACTCATGGAAGCTTGTGCCTGATTTTCTCTAGACTTACCTCCAACCAGGGACTCTATAGAAGTCTACCACCATCTATAGGATCCAGCTGTTTTTTTAAATAGGGGCCAGGTAGTTAAACTAAATGGCAACCACCACTTCTCCTAGGATACAACTTTTCAGAAATTTCCTATCGGGGCTATGGTATGGTGGGGATGGGGGTGCCTGCTGGCGAGAAGTTTAGAAGCTTCCACCAGGCCTTTCCCACAATAGCCACTCCTACACCACCACAAGGCAATGACCAGTATGGTGGTTCTGCCAACCATGGATTATGTCCATCTGAATGTTACACTGGGAGACCAGGGAAGTGGCCACTAGGCCCAGTGGAGAGAAGTATGAACCAGACCTGGGCCAGGGCTCCAGTAGTGATCTGGGTCCTACACATCACACTCTAACAAAGATGTCATAATGACATTTATAATCCTTGAGAATCAATTTTGGCATAGTCCTTTTGTTTAGAAGTCCTCGAAATGTGTATGTATTCCCATTCCACAGTGCACGAATGTCCTTTAGGTCCCACTGGGGAAGAACTAGGGTAACGATTTCCAGATACACTTTCCATGGTGTTACAGGAGCCTTACTCATGGGACCAGCCTTTCTTCAGTCAGTGAGTTCTGGGTCTGAGAACTGCTGCAGATCCAGAAACCAGGCCAGAGATCGAGATCATGAATATTTATTGATGCAACTGCCCTCAAAATCCTTGACTTTATTTTTATTGTATAAATTAAGCGATGCTCTTGAGACTGTTTTCCGTCTTGGCCCTGGGAGCATCACATCCTATAAACCATCTCCCGTGCATAAGGCTGCTCTGACCTCACCACTTATGGGGACCAGAGTAGGCACCACGCTCTGATGATCGAGTGCCACTCCTGGACTCTGTTGGGGGGTCTTGACATTCCCGTGGTGATTAGAGGTTCCCGTAACAGCACCTCCTGTTCTCAGTCCCCACTGAGTTTCTCAGTGAGACTGGTGCTCCTCTCTGCAATGCGCTCCTTCTCATTTCTGGAAAATGGAGTATTCCCTATGAAACATAACCAGCTGGGTGTTCTGGCCTGAGGTAGGATACCCATACTAGCATGGCCATTGCTCTGAGGGTTTTTGACCCATTATATTTTGTATGGGCCATTGTTGCTTTCAAGAACCATTCTAACAACATACTGGTATCACATGGTACCCTTGCTAGGGTGTTAGATCCTGAATCGTGGAAATATCACCTTTATCAAAAAACTCTCCTTTAACCAACTTTATGTCTGGCACTCCTCGACCCAGTGGTGTAAGGAACCAGTTCCGTCTGCATTTGCCCACGTGCATGGCAGCTAAGCCCCACAGCTCCTTTAGGAGTAGAGGCCCCTTTCCTACCTTCGCAGGCCCAGGACTCCTCAGTGGCCTAACGTTATAATGGGCCCAGGTCATCTGTCTGGCAGCCAGGTTAGGAGGTAGAGGTAGATCCTGCAGGGCCATATGGTGTCTTACAAGCCAGAAACCTGTGCATCATCTTCAAGCAAGGCAGGAGCCCTGATTTTAACAGGGAGGAGTTGGTCATTCATTTCTGCAGACATAGAAGGTTTGGGACAATCTATTGAGTCAGTATATTAGTGCATAGACTCAAATGTCCCCATACCAGATCTCAGTGTCTGGCTTCTTCCCAGTGGGGCCCTGGCCTTGGAGAAGCAGACTTGCCAGGGTCAAGAATTCAACCCTCTCTAAACTCTGAGCCCTTAAAATAAAGCCCGGGGACGCACCCTCAGCTTTTCCTGCCCTTTAGCTACAGGAGGCAGCAGTCCCTTCCTATGCTGCCAAGGATCCCCTGACTCTCACCGTTGCCCTTCCATCAGCGAATCATCCCTCTCCTCCTCACACAGATTATCTCCAGCGTCTCAGCAGCACCCGGTGACAGCAGCTCAACCCTGGCCCTGCACATGCCAGCACCTAAGACCCTCTCACACAGCTGAGATGCTGCAGATGCCAGAGCAGCCCCTCCCGCCCTGGGTCCCACTGCCATTGCTGAACATTTGAATAAGTCCCTGTGTGTTAGCTTGCTGGGCCACCATAATGAAATCCCACAGCCTGGGGCATACAAAGCAGACACTTACTGTCTCTCCATAGAAATCTGAGCTGAAGGTGTCTGCAGGGTTCATTTCTCCTTGGCTCGTAGCCTTCCCTGTGCATATCTGTGTTTAATTTCCTCTTCTATGAGGACATCAGTCATACTGAATTAAGGCCCAACCTAATGACTTCATTCTACCTTAGTTACCTCTTTACAGGTCCTATCTCCAAATATAGTCACATTCTGAGGTACTGGGGTTAGGACATCAACATGTGAGTTTTGGAAGGGTACAATACAGCCCACAGCACCCTGCCAGAGTGTGCCAAGGACAGCTGGCCTCCACTGAGTGACAGGGCCCTCACTGCCAGCCAGCCAAAGGGTGATCAGCTCCAGCAGCCCAGCACTACTGCCAGTTCTGTCTCTCGCTGGGTCACCTGAGTTGTACGTGGGGGATGTTCACAGGCGCATGAGGGAAGGAGGCCTTGAGCATCATCTGCTCAAATCTATCTCTTCATCAACTGCATCATGATATCACTCAGACAGTTTACCAGATATAACTGAGATTTCAAACACAAATGTACTCTAAGGGTAAAAATTTTATTCAGAGACATGAATCATCTATTTTATAGAATATCTTCCATTACATCAATCTTGATTTATCTTTACCCATGAATGTAGGCATTGCTATTTCTGGAATGTAATATCCATATTTTCTGACATAAAATTTCACACATGCAGTCATTTTTTCTGCTGATCCTTCAGCTAAACTTACACAAAACAATTTCTTAGTAAGAATTAAAACCAGAGATGCAATAAGCTTCAGAGGTAGAGACACAAGGTGCATTTTTAATAGCATAGTGATAATTATCAGAGCCCAAATCACTTAACACAGTGAAAGCATTAAGTTATACATTATTCATTTGCAATAAAATTTTACAATCTGAGACCTAAAAAAAAAAAAGAATAGTTTCAGCAGTGATGTTTATTTTATTCTACTTTTCACTCTTTATGCCTAATTGAGAGTGTAATTTTCAACTATGGTATTATTTCACTAGCCTGCTATTTTTTTCTCTTGTGTAAAAAAACACTGCTGAACTTTCAGATGAAGTACAATATTAACTTTTATCAGATGATCCAAAGCTCAAAATGGATTTTGAACCTCAGCCCAGGCAGGGCAATATATCTTGATAAGTTTTATCAAAGAAAGAAAGAAAGAAAAAAACAAAAAAAAACATCACTTTGGCAGAATCTTCCCAAGCTGTTGCCAGAAAGGATAGAAAACTTATTTATATTGCAAATATATTATAACATTATAAGATAGTTTTACGTAATCAAGATCAATAGTTAAAGGCAATTTATGAATAGTTAACTGTAGAAAGACACAAGCAATTAATGTTACAGTAATCATAGGTACATTTCTAAAGTATTATTTCTGCATGTATTCCAACACATACCAAACACATACACTCAAAAACATGCAAGGAGATATGGAATTTTAGGTGATTATATAGTAAATGCTTGCCAAACAACAGTTTGTTTTTTTTTTTTTGCCATCTAGGGAAAATCTTCTATTTATGCATCTATAACATTGAACTTAAAGGTACAAGTTATTAATAGTATTCTTTTATGAACCCAAACTTATTTCAAATTATTGGTGAATGCGTATAAATATTTTGAGGTTTTAGCATCTCTTGACTAAGCCTTATCTCCCTTCCTATCTCATTCCCTACCAGCACCAGGACCACCCTGCTCTGATCACCACTTAATCTGGGGGTGAAGATATTGTGTTTTACCTCTATTTTATCCTACCGTCCTCACCCAACCCCAGCAACATGGATAAATCTGGGCCTGGATCTGGAAATAGGATAATATATAACACCAGAGAGCAAACGTCAGAATCAAAGAGCTGAGACAGAAAATAAAGCCTGCATTGTGTGCACTGTTTCCATTCAGATTAAAGTGGGGTGAGACAGACACTATTCTCGTGGAATGTGTCCATTTCTAACGGAGCCAGAACAGCAGTTGTTCAGTCAACATCATCAGTGACCACTCTGACCATGCCACATACTATGCCAAGCACTAGCAGGGAGGCAAAACCAATATCCTTGCCATTAGGATATTTACAGTCCAATTGGTGGAGATAATTTTGTAAACAGACAACCAGAAAGAAAAACTTTAGAAAAAAATTTGTAAGTGGGTGGAAGTAGCGTTCAGCGTGCTGAGGGTTGTGCAATGAGAGCCCAGCATGGAGCTGACCAAGCAAATTTACTGGAATAAGGAGATTTCTGAGATTAGGATTTCTTTGGGGCTCTTTGTTAAAATAAAGAAACCAATTGTCTTTCTTACCTGGCCCTTTCTCTCTTGATGAAACTTCAAAACTTTCTAGCTGAAATAACTTTTTAAATATCCCATTGCAAGCAACGTGCTCACTGTAAAATATCGAGCTAAGCCAAACAAAGTGCTTCAATCCTTGTCATATTAGCATTCTGAACGCATTTAAGCTGTAATTAAAACACATTTTTCTTTGAATGCACATTTAATATGCACAGCAAGATTGACTAAATACCTCCAGCAAGCAGATCTTCTATTTTTTGGTTTCCAAGATGGCATATGCATGGATTCAGTGTCTCACTGGGGATCTTTCACTGTCTCCATCCCTCACACGGCCAAAGGGGGACCCTCAAGTCACAGAAGAATGTCCAAACACAGAATCTGAGTAATAAATCATAGCATCACAAATTGTAATATATGAAGCATAATATACCATTTAATTATAAATTGTTAATCTTTTTAGGAAGACTATTTGTATTCCACAGAATTGGGGAGAAGTGTGACCTAGATTTCAGGATTGAAAGTTGGGAATCAGAGGTTACAGGTTTAACTTTATTTTGACCTAATCACATAAACCAAGACAAATTTCCTTGTATTTAATTCTCACAATTTATAATTTTCACTTATATTTACTGATGAGGGCTAATGAACTTCAGGATTTGGTTCATTTAAGCATGGATTTTATCTAAATGTGCTGTTGTATGGAAAACAGCATTTATCTTCCTGATGTTTTTATTTCTTCTTGTGAAAATAAAGCTATCAAAATTTAAATATTCTTCAAAATATTATATATAGGAAGCCTTAAATTATCGTATGCATTTGAAAAACATGACATATTATATCACTTGCTACTGATTTAACTCAATTAGTGTTCTCCTTTTACTTTTAAGTTGATCTCTAGTTGTACATTAGACATCTGTGAAAGATCAGGAACGATCTTCAGCCTTTTTTAGCAAATCCCCACAGAGACAGGTGCATGTCTACTGGAGTTGGGTCATCGGAGTATATAATCATATTAGAGGACTGGAAGGGCTTCCTTCAGTGAACTTCATTAAAACTAACCTCCCTTGATCATTAAAATATGGTTCATCCTTGTAGCAGATTTTCTTGGTGAAATAGTTCTTTTGTGAAGTATCTTTGAAGTTGTCACTGAAATATCTTTGATCTGAGGTTTTACGTGAAATTGTTAATGGAGTTAGCACACCCTTTTTGCAGTGCTTTATGCTATCAACACATACAATGACTGCAAACTCACAAGCTCATGTTATTTTATAAAATATAAACTTTATTGCATTTAAAATAAATGTACCAGAATCTACTCCTTCATATCTAATGGGAATACACTGAAAGAGTTTGTTTTAACTTTTAATTAATTAAATTTCCCATACAAGGGATGAAGTGTTTATGGTTTTTCAATGAATATTTATGAAAGCTCATTGTCCAAAATTCACAAGCCTTCATTCAGACTCATAAAAGAGTTGATAAATATTTCATCAAAAACAGATCATAAAATGAAGTACTTTGTAATTCTTTCAAAAGCCACAAAAAAGAATGTTCATGTGTTAAAACTGTGCATATGTTGGTAAGCTGTAGAAGGTACTCCTATTTTTTCCTTCAGAACATATATTGCAAATGCCTACTGAGGATCCCAGGGCTTTAGGTATGACCCTCCTTCCTAGGGAGCAGTGCCAAGGGCTCAATAACTCACACATACATCACAATCTTTTTAAAAAATTGAGGGAAAAAACACAAAGTTTGAATATCAAGTTTGCAAATAATAATTACCAAATCCTGAAATAATATTGGGGAACTTACTTTTCTGATCTAGAAATCAGGCATCCATGCATCATCAAATGACAGACTAGGATGAGAACAAGTTTTCCAAGGTGTGATTCAATGCAACCGCTATTTCTAGAAGTGGTTACTAGGTGTCAGACACTGCTGCTATTTTTATTTCCAAGAATCCTGTGGACTTTAATGAAGAATACCCAAGGATAGCTGAATATCATATCCCTATATATCATGGAATGGAAAAGTAGGGATTGAAATCATAAGTGCATTTTCAAACCTACATCTGGTGTTTATGATTCATGGATATTAGTTTTTTTATGAATATTGTTCCACAAGCAGGATATAAGCCAATATTCTCTGCAAATTCACAATATCCATTGGATATTTGGCATGCTTACTGAACATATAGTAGTAACTCATCAATCCATTTATTCATTCAAAGACTTTTGTTAATGTATACTACACACAAGGGCTGATTATGATGCTGATACATAAGGTTAACAAGACAAAGTTTTTGATCTCATAGACTAAAGCAAACAAATAAGTTAATAATTTTCCAGTAGGAAACATGCTACAAATAGAATAAATTAAGGAGAAAGAATGTTAGGAAGGCAGCTAATTTAGACACAGTCCTAAGAAACGGCATTTCTAAGAAGGGCCTATATGGGCAAAGCCTGAATGAAGGAGCAAACTCATACATGACATCAATGTGAAGAAAATTCCAAACAACAAGAACAGCAAGTATAAATGCTCTGAGGTAGGGCAATGCTTGGAAACAGAAGAAAGGCCATGTGTGGACTCAGTGAGTGAGTGCGGTGGAAAGAGGGAAGAGGTTGACAGGAAATACAATCAGCGGGGTGAGCAGAAACCAGCTCCTACTTATAAAGTTAGTAAGGTCATGGATTGGCTTTTATTTTGAACATGGCGGGAAGCTATTTATGGATTTTCAATAGAAACATGATAATCTGATTTTCATGTTTAAAAGATGTTTCTAGCTGTTCTGTGAAATAAAGACTGTGAAGTTGTCAAAAGTGGAAGCAAGTAGAATTAGGTGGTTATCGTAAATCTCTATGAAAGAGGTAACAGGAGATTGGACAAGGATGATAGTGGTAGAGATCAAATTTTGTATTTTGAAGGCAGAACTGACAAAATATCCTTATTTGGCCCGGGTGGGTGGCTCACGCCTGCAATCCTAACACTTTGGGAGGTCGAGGTGGGAGGATTTCTTGAGGCTGGGAGCTCGAGACCAGTCTGGGCAAGAGTGAGACCCATCGCTACCAAAAAAAAAAAAAAAAAGAAAAATTAGCTGGGCATGGTGGTGGGTGCCTGTAGTCCCAGCTACTCTGGAGGCTGAGTGAGGCGGGAGGATCACCTGAACACAGGAGTTTGAGGTCACAGTGAGTTATGATCACACCACTGCACTCTAGCCTGGGTAATAGAATGAGACCCTGTAGAAAAAAAAAATCCTTATTAGCATTGGGAGCATTAGGAGTAAATGATTACAAGAAAACCAAGAATGACTTCTAGGTTTTCCACCAAGAAAACATTTTTCAACCTAACATTATAAGTGGGCAGAAGAGCAAGAGCCAGTACAAGAAATGCGGTAGAAAAAAATTTTAGAAGTGTGGAGTCTGAGGAGCAAAGTGAGACAAAGATGGCAAGAAGGAGGGTCTAGCGATTGCTCCAGAACAGAAACCGTTGATTTGCAGTAGAGTCACCACCATCGCTGACTTTGACAGGAGGTCTAGGCGAAGCACGGTGAGGGCTTTCAGTGAGACCGTAGCAAGGGGGAAAGAGAGAAGGAAATGAAATGAATACTATTTAACAAAGTAAAATCCACAGAACCGAGAAAATAATTGCCCAAGAGCCAAGGGTGACTTGCAGGATGAAATAACAGTGCCATTCCCTGAATAGAAAACACAAAGAAACGATCGCTTTTTAGAGAATTTCTCAGGTCAGTTTCAAGCGTATTGAGCTTGAGGTCCCTGAAGCATGCATGGAGCTAAACAACAACTGGTTAACAGGACTCCCACCAGGGTTAAAAAGACACACACAGAAAAGAGAACGCTAAGTAGCATCAGCACAAACATGTAAAGGATGTTTTAGACAAAGTGAGCCTGCCCTAGAAAATTAGAAGGACAACTAAGAGAACGCATTGACACATATGTGATGTATGCACTTTGAGTGAGGATACTGAGTTTTACATTTCCTTGTCTTAAATCTTTCCCCGATTTCTTTAATCTGGCTCCAAATCTGTGCATGAAGAACAGATGGATTAATCCACAATTTCCTTCCATGTGGTCCAAAAGAGAAAAAGAAAGGTATCCTGTAAGAGTGTAGGATGTATATACATATATACGTATACACAGTTGACCCTTGAACAATGCAGGGGTTAGGGACATTGACCCCCATGCAATAAAAAATCCATATATAACTTTTGACTCTGCCAAAACTTAACTATTAATACTGATAGCCTATGATTGACCAATAACATAAACAGTCAATTAACACATATTTTATATGTTATGTGTACCATATACTGTATTCCTAAACAAAGTAAGCTAGAGAAAAAAATGTATTAAGAAAATCATAAGAAAGAGAAAATATATTTACTATTCATTAAGAAGAAGAGGATCATCATAAAGGTCTTCATCATCATTCCCTTCATGTAATCTGAGGAGGAGAAGGAAGAGGAGGGGTTCGTCTTCCTGTCTCAGGTGTGGTAGAGGCAGGTAAAAGAAAATACGCATGTAAGTGGACCTGCAAAGTTTGAACCTATGTTGTTCAAGGTCAACTATGTATGTGTGTGTGTATGTATGCACACATATGCACATATATACACACATATTTTTTTTTCTTCATAAACTAGGTTTTTGGGGTCACCGACTTACCACAAATATTGCTGATTTAGGGCATGATGTAGTAGAAAGAAGAAAGGTGCTGAAGCAAGCCGACTTTCGGCTGAATTCTGATGCCTCCAGCAATTTACTTTCCTCTCTGTAACTCAGTCGCCTTATCTACGGAGTGAGGATCATGAAACAAACCTCACTAGGTTGTTATAGACAGTACATGTGATAATGTATGTAAAAGTTTCACCGCAGTGTTTGGTGCATAAATACTTAATGAGTACTGACTATTAGTTTTTCTTCTCATCCCTCCTGAGGGTACCTTGAAGACCTTTCACTCAAATTAAATCTGAGCTCAAGAACATAACCATTACGTTTTCAAACCTATTTCATAATTTCAACAGATATAGTTGGGAAAAGTTGAAATAACATGTCAACTGTTTTTGTTGTTCAAGCAATTTCATTACTTTTATTGAGGTAAAATGTATATACAGTGAAATGCACAGAATTTAAGCATATAATTGGATGAATTTTGTTAAAGGTATATACCTGTCTAAGCACCATTCCAATCAAGATATAGAGTATTTTCATCCCCCCAGGGAAGTTTCTCCCCCACCCCACATATGGCCTGATGATGTCGAGCACCTTTTCATGTGCTTATTGGCCAGTCTCATATTTTTTTAATGGTCTGTTCAAGTTTTTTGCCCGTTTTTTACTAGGTTGTTTGTCCTTAATTATTGACTTGTAGGAGCTTTTATTCATTGAATACATGTACTCTTTCCCATGTGAATAATTTCTTCCATCTGTGCATTACCTTTTCACTTTCTTAACAATGTCTTTTAATGAGCTGAAATTTTTAATTTTGATAAAGGCCAATGAATAATTTTTTAAAAATTTATATCTACTGCTTTTGTATCTTTGCAAAGAAATCATTGCCTACTCCAAGGTTGCACAAATAATTTTCTTCATTTTCATCTAGAGGTTTTGTAACTTTAGATTTCATGTTTAGATGAATGATTTATCTAAAATTATTTTTGTAATAAACATTTAATTTTAAACAATGCACTTTTGTATATTCTAATGTATTCATGATTTTCTTCAGTGGTTAATAAATGTCTTGTGATGGGTTGATGTTTATGACTAACTGTTCAAATTTTGGGTTTGTAATATGTCTCTCTGTGGAACAGATACATTTCTCATTCTACCTTGTTGACTAGTTGCCTTGTAAACTACCTAAAATGTGAGTCTACTAGAAAATATTACACTTTGTATTCCTAAAATTTAAAAAAAAAAGAATCGTGTCTTTCACATTAAGACCTCTCAAAAACTAAATAACATAAAAAACTATAACAACAATAATATGGAAAAATTGCTTCAAGTTTTTAGAAGTACATGAACATAGTCAATGATTCGTAATTAGCAGTTGTATGTACTTTTAAGGGTTCTCCCTTTAGAATCTACTTACTGTGTCTGAAGAAATACAAATTCAACCCCAGATTTCAGAGAGAACTTAATTTTATGATGTGAAATACAGAAAGTTATTTACAAATCATTTCTTGTTATTTCACACCATGGTGAAGACACATCCAGGACCTCAAATTATTTCCATATTAACCTGTCAGAAGATAATGATTTCTAAAGATGAAAAGTGAGAGAAAGTCCATTTTATCACTCCATAGTGAAAAATACTATCTCTATAAATTTAAAGTAAGAAAATGACCTATTTAAGTGGTCTGACCATCATCATTTTGCGTTATGCTCCCTGGAGTTATAGTTTATAAAATGTGCCAGTTTCATAATTATTTCTTATTTTTAAAAATCTGTATATTGAACAAACAAGTGCCAATTTAACATTAGTCTGCCCATACACTATTAAAACAATGGCTCTTTCCTGCATCTACCTGATTTTATATATTTTAACTTGGTGCTAATGATCTACTAAATGGTATAAATACGCCACTGCCTGCCATTCACATGAAAACAGGCGTCCAGAAGGTAACCTTCTGGTTTGATCTTGCCTGGCATCAATGCTGCACACATGCTGGGGAGCCAGGAGGCTTTGAGGATGCAGGGGTGCTGGGCTCCCAAACCAGCCCCACCAGACTGCAGGTAAAACAGAGCCCAGCTCAGCCGCTACTGGCTTATGGTGCTGGAAATTCAGATCCTTCTGATTCTGGAGTCCCCAGGGGCACTGCACCTGTTTGTCTGGACTACCAAGCCATGCCTACCAAATTTCTATTTTTCCTAATTTAGTGGACTGAAGTGGTAACTCCTGTTGCTACTGATACAAAAGGAAATTGTCCTGACCAGCCCTCCTTTCCTTTCCTGCCAAGACTCTAGACATCTGCCCCTGCCCACGGAGGCTCCTGGTGTCAGACAACAGGACGCTGCCTCTGTCCGTTGCTGTGGCCCCTCCTGGCTTGTGCACTCTCACCCGGACATCACTCTTCTTCCCAGCCCATCCGTAGTTTCCCAGCCTCTCACATCCAATAGTTTCCTTTCATTTCAGTGTAAGAAATGAAATGAGAGATTTAGCCTTCTTTAGACATTCCCCTGAGACAGGGCCACCTGCCCCTGTTACCTGTACACCCGAGGGAAGGACAGTCACTCGGGAACCTGTGTCCGCAACCAGGATGCACGCTCTCAGCCATGCATCTGCAGTGTGGAGTGTGTGTGGACCTTGTCGTGAACACCCTTTCTCCTGCTGCAGGCTCTCCCCGCCCACCCATGACTGCAGCCATGGCTCTGGTAAGCCCCTAACAAATGTGTTCCCAGGGTTCCAGCCTCAGCACTATGGGCTGTACCATGAAAAGTGCCCTGCCCGTTGTAGGACGCTCAGCAGCACCCCGGGCCTCCCCCATGAGAAGCCACTAGCACCCCTCCCTCAGGTTAGGACTGACTAGAGGACTCGGCTCCCAGCACTGCAAACCTTCCGTGGGGGGCAGCATCTCCTCAGCCTGGAGCAGCCTGGAGCCTCGCCTCAGCCCTGGCAGGCATCTCGCCCTTTCTGAGCCACCGCAAGGGGTGGTAGTGGAGCCACTCTGCACCACCCGCAGGCTGGGAGAGCCAGGCATTGCCTCCGAGGTGTGTGTGTGTGGAGGGGACCAGTAGGGGACGAGAGCCAGTGGGCCAACATCCACGTCCTTTTCTCAGTATTGGTCACCTCTTGCCTGAGGCCCAACTTGAAAATGTTTGCCTTGGTGCTCATCACCTTGCGTAACTATAATTCTCCCAAAGAAAGTTGCTTGGAAAATATTGTTATACATTTTGCAACCATTATTAGTTGGACTACATTCTGCTAAAGCAGGGTGTTAATAAAATCCCAGTTCATGAAATGATGCTTATCCAGCCAGTTGATAGGTTGGACTGCATATCTATACCTCGAAGACATAAAGTCGATCATTTCTGAATATTGTCAGTTACAAGGGAATATAGATTCTAGGATAATAATTTTTTCCTGTTTCTTACATTTGCCTAACTGTGTCCTGCCGATTGTTCTAGACTTTTGGATGTGTTGTTTGGTTGCTAAGCCACTGAGTGCTTTAGCTAGGCTGTTCTACACTTCAATAAAATGAGTTAAATACAACCAAAAATGACAACTTTCCAGACAACAAAGTGTAGTTGGTGACATAGCTCCAACTTCATTTAATGTCAACTTTTTATTGGTTTTCTGGTTATATACATCTTTGTTGGTTACAGATATCTTTCTAATTTATTTTTCAGAAAAATTAATAAAGATGTATGTAACAAAAATATTATAGACAGAAAGGCAATTTTTTCTTACCATTCCTGTTAAGACACACACGTGTGCTCTGTGTCACACACACACGTGTGGGCCGTGAGTGAGGCTCCGGGAGGGCTCTCCGTGTTCAGCCACGTTGCATTTCCGGGTGCTTTATCACAGCCAAGTGTAGGATGATTTCTGTGATTATTATGCTTTTCCTTTGACCTCCATCCAAATTTAGCCGGATACTGAGACAGCTGAAAGTCTCATCTATCATGATCAAACTGGAAAACATAATGGAAAGGTGGCCTTTTTATACCCCAATGTCTGGTTTTCTTTCCAAGTAGCTTCACTTATTCATACCTATGCAAATGGGATGGACATGTAGATGTACGTGGAAATTCACAGTGTAGATCCAAATTTAGAGATGTCGACAACCAAGGAAGGATTCCAACTAGGGAAAGGTTCTTAAAAGCTCAGGAAATTTTTAGTTTAAATATATCTGTGTTCTCTAGGGCAATAAAAATCTACCTAATAATGAAAATATAGTTCAGTATACTAAAGAAGATATACTTGAAAATAAAAAGAGATATAATTATGAGAAGATGGAAAAAATTGTGAGATGAATGCTTATTAAAAGGCAGACATGGAAGCACGCAAAGGAAATGTTCCAAATACATTCAGTCCTAAACTACTCTGTTGGCATAGACCACTGGTGTCAGCCATGTACCTGTGAGCACAAGCAAACCGTATTGTTCACAGCTGGAGGCTGCTCCCCTCTCCCTACCTGCTCTACTCCTCTCCATTCCCACTCCATTCAGAGAGGGCTGCACAGCCGTAGGCACCTCCTGTCATGCGCCTGGTTGCTCTGGCTGCTCTGGATTCCCCTCCAGGAGTTCCTTTGAGTGGGGAAGGAAGAATGGAATTGGTTTTATTTCTCTTTGAACCTAGGAAATGTAGTGGTCAATACAGATGACTGTCGAATGTCATGGTCTTTTGTGCATAGTGACAGTGGTGGTTTTCAAACCTAGTTTTCAATGGGAAGCCACCTCTTCCACTGGTCAGCCTTGGGTCCTTCACCTGGCTTTTGCTAGGCCTGCCTCTCAGGGAGAATGTGAGGGAGTCACAGTCCTCTGGGTGCAAGCAGGGAACTCACATAGAAGGATGACATCTGCTCCCTCAGCCTCAGAAAGAAGACAGGCTTAACCTGGCAGGTGGACAAGGCTGGCTGGAGATTCTGAATGAAACCCACCTGGTGTTGCCATTTCCAATGCCCAAAAGTTCCTCCCACAAAATTCTTCATCATAGCAAGATGCTGCCAGAGTTGTTGATAAAGCATACTTCCTATCGGTGAAGGTGCAGCCTTCACTATACACAGGTGCACAGAAAATACTTCATCATATTTGAAAAATTAATAAGACAAGAAAAGGTTTTGACAATACAGCTGTCAGAGCTGGAATGTCCCCTTTTCTTTCTGTCTGGGCCAGCACAGTGTTTAATGTGACTACACACCTTATCCTGCTATTTACTATGCACTACCTATAAAAAGGGTATTTTGCTATGTGTCTATGTTCAAGATAATGTGTGCACATGACAAGGATCAAATATCATAGTCCAGGTACTCCTGGGAGCAATTACAAGGAAAGTTTGAGTCACATGACTAGCAAACATTTTAGAACCATCTTCTGCAAGGAGGTCATGGCGACGGACGCAGCGTGGGGGTGGGCAGCAGAGCAGTAGATTTGCCCCCATCTGAATCTCGGTTGTCTGTAATTACAACATCACCCACATCAAAAGATCCGGATTTCAAGCGATGGGGAGAGGGAGTTATAGACTGTCTAGCCACTGCTAGCACTAAACATTGTCAATTCCCTTCTCCTTCCGTGGGAACTGGGTTTGCAAGGACATACAATCCCTGTGCTCTAGGGAAGCTGCAGTTCCTTAGGTGAGATCACACATGAATGGAGTTCACAAGACACAAGGCAGTCATGAGGGCAGTTATGTGAGAACTGGAAATTAGAATTATTCAAACACCAATTGCCACCTAGGCCACCACCACGCCTCTGACAAGAACATTCATCTATGTGTTACAGGCCTCCCAGGAGAAACCCTCCCACTGGGGCTTACCTGCTTCCTGAGTGTAGACGTGTCTACACAAGGCCCCCACAGGGCACCTGCTTACCAATATTGGATGCATTTCCCAATCCTGCTATGATGGGGTCTCTTCCCTTTTGCCTTGCTCTTGTTGCCACACGTCCCTGGGCTTAGGCCTATAACTAGGGAAGAAAGACTCTCCGCTGTTGCAGCTCAACAGGGAACAAAAGCACGTCCTGTGCAGAGGAAGAGGCATCTCACGTGCTCAGCCCCACGCTGGCGGAGACGGAGGGCCCAGTCCGTGGGCCCGTGGGCCCGTGGCCCCGACAGGACGTCCCGAGCTCAGACAGTGGGGACGGGACAACTGGGCCTTTGCAGGCTCCCGTTTCTCCTCTGGATTTCATCATTTGGGGACGTCCTCTGTCTGGATATTATGTTAATGATTAGGTTGAACTATACAAAATTGCTGATAATTGGCCACTTTGGACCTACAAAAAGTGGCCTCTTCATGTGATCCTTCCTGATCACTCCTGCCAAGCGTTTGAACCTCACATCAGACGTCAGCTCCCCCAGGTGGCCACACCCTGGACTGGCCGTCTGGATTAGAGGTGCCTGGTCGGCACTCCCAGCACACCCGGAAGGGATCGTTGCTTGTACTTCACTGCGATTGGTGCTTCTAACTTCCTTCACAGAGAGCACCAGGGTCTGCTGGAAGGGCTTACTGCCTGTTTCAAAGTCATTTATCAGGGATTTTAAAACTGCTTAAGACTGGTTCAATATTAGCTGTTCTCAAGACTAAGTAGTTGAAATGACACAAATAATCTACACACTTAGGTTATTTTATACACACACATATACGTATTTTAAAGTAATTGTGTGGTTAAAATTTTAATATTCCTACATTTTTAGTAAAAACTGGCTCTAGCCATCAGCTTCATTTAAAATAATTTATTAAATTGACAAAAATCTTATATATTTATGGTGTTCAGCGTGATGTTTTGAAATATCCAACTGCTAAATTAAGCTAATTAACATATGCACTGCCTCACGTACTTATCTTTTGTTGTGAGAACACAAAATCTACTTGCTTGGCAATTTTCAAGTACGCAAAACATCACTACTAACTATAGTCACCATGTTGTACAATAGATCTCCTGACATTATTCCTCCCATTTAACTGAAATTTTGTATCCTTTGACCAACATCTACCCAATCCCGCACTCCTCAGCCCCTGGCAACCATCATTCTACCCTCTGCTACCCTATGAGCTTGATTCTTTTAGATCCCACATGTAAGTGAAATTCATGAGGTATTTTGTCTTTCTGTGTCCATCAGCTTCCTTAGTTGGGAAGGGAGGAAGGGTCAGTTTAGCCTGGCCTTGGGCCTAATCACAATATTTCTGGAACCTAACAACAACCTATTCCACATGACTGGGGCCAAATAACTTCACTTTATGAATCTACTTAAAATGAACTAATGTTCTGCCCTTGGTTGGACATATAACCAAGCCCACCCCTCTGAAGTTCTTGCATTAATAGGGGATTGGGTTTCTGGAAACAACCTCTTTTTTTAACTGCCTAGCCAAGATAGAAGGCACTATGCCCATTTTCCACAGCAACTGACTTCCAGGAAGAATGTGCTTAGTAGAAGTAAACAGCAGACACTGGGCCAACCCAGTGATGTGTCTATTTTGAGAGCAGCTGACCCAGATTTTCTATCACTGCTATTAGGACAGACACTGGCCTGCACTGGGCTCCCTTGGGTGTTGAGGGGCTGGGGTACATGCTATCAGCCAACAGCATTTTGGGCCCTGGGGTCTCCGGGGGTCCTGGGCTCTAAGATGAGTCCCTGGCTGCAAGAGTGAAGGCTACTTATAGTATGGCAGCCAAAAGCTGTCTTTAAAGTCACACTCCCTGGGCTTGAATCCTGCATCCATCATCTACTGGTGTCATGATATTAGGCAAGTTATTTAACCTTTTGCATCTCACATATCTGATCTATAAGCTGGAGAGATCAATAATAAGGCTGTCTGAAGAATAATGCAGTGCTTCATGTAAAGTGTCTGCCTGCTGCCTGGCACATAGTGAGAGCACAATCACAGTGGTCCCCTCCTTATCCAAAGGGGGTACATCTTAGGGTCCCACTGGATACCTGAAATCACAAATAGTACTGAACTGTACTGTATATATAATACAGTATTGTGCATGAATTTCTTTTTTCTTCTTCACAATTTCACAGATGGAAGAGTCATTCTTACCTTAGATCTTAGCAACCTTAATATACAATTTTTTCTTTCCTTATTAAGTCAAGAACTTTCACCCTTTTCACTTAAATGAAGCACTTCATGGCCTCTCTTTGGTGTATCTGAGTTGCCAGCATCGCCACCCTTGAGCTTTGGAGCTGTTATGAAGTAAAATAAGGGTGACTTGAACATAAGCACTGCTGTAGTGCAACAGTTAATCTCAGAACCACGACTGCTATGAAATGACTAACAACGGGTAGCATAGACAGCATGGAGACAACTGGACAAAGGCAGGATTCACGTCTCAGGTGGGATACAGTAAGATAGCTCGACATTTCATCACATTACTAAGAATGGCATGCAATTTAAAATTTATAAATTGTTTATTTCTGAAATTTTCTATTTAATATTTTCAGACCACAATTGGCTGCAGGTAACTGAAACCATGGAAAGCAAAATCTCAGATAAGGGGGACTACTGTACTGATAAGCTTTTTGAATGAAAAAAATCATTATGTAACTGGAAAGCTGGCCAACTCCCTTTGCACAATAAGGGTATAGTAGTTAGAAATTGATTACAGCAGATGCTATTGTTGCCATAGAAATGTAGAAACTGTTAAAATTTCTTTCCTGTTACAAAGAAATGTAATACCTTCATAATGAAGAGAACATTCTTCATATAATAATAAAAATATGCACTTTCCTTTTTTGTTTAGAAGTAACCTTAGCTGAAGTCGTATATGCCTCCTGGACTTGTGATTTCTTCTACACTGATTCCTTTACCAATACAACTAAGTAAATCTCCAGGAATAATAGGACTTATACTAACATTCATGGGCTGCTCCCTTGCAAGCACGTTTCACCTGTATTTAATGCTTATAACAATCTAGGGGTTAGGTGCCAGACTATCACCATGTTACAGGACACAGAGGCATGAGCTGTGGAGTCACCCTGTTGCACAGCTTGTAGATTACCTGAGCACCAGCGTGCAGTCTTGTGTGCTCTTTTGTGTGCTCGTACATCGCGGTACGCTCTCCTTGATCTTGCAGAGCATGCACATTCTTCACTGTCTGCCTTGTGTTGTCTGATTTCCTCACCTGCCTCTAGAAGTTGGGGAATAAGAGGACAAAATGTTCTTAAAGAGATCTCACAGGCAACAACCCTGCAAACCAGGGGACTTTATCGTGTGACCACATGGTGAAACACGGTTTGGCCAGGAAATCCCAAAGCTAGAATTTGACTCCTCTACACCCCTCTTACTGGACTTCAAATGCCTCATCACCAAAATACACTGTGAGTCTTGATTACAACAGTTGTGGGGCCGTATGCTTCAAGAGGAAGAAAGAAACCAAAAACAAACACCACTTTCTTGAAACAGAGCATTTTAGGTTCTTGACCCTCCAGTCCCTTCCTACTTGTCCTGAGATGACATGCGTTGGCTATTTCACACTTTTGTTCTTTTGTCCAGAACCTGAACCCTTCTAATGTGTTTGGCAACTTCCCCTCCTTATGGTCTTATTGGGATATAGCATCTATTTTTCATCTGGAAACTCAAAAAAGCCAGAGTTTCACTTTCCCAGCCTCCCCTGGCACCCCCAGGGCATAGGCAAATGGTCTTAATTTAGCAAATCTGATGTGTCTCCAAAGCAAGGCCAGTGAAACCTCCGTCGTCTGATAGTTGTGGCATCAAGGTGGCAGTAACATCCGGTTTCAATGGGGTGACACTCGCCGTCGACCTGTGGCAATAGGAGGTACCATCAGTAGAAGTAACACTGGCTGCAGCATCCAGAGGTCAGCAACAGTGATGATGTCATTGGACCAATTCTGTGGTGTGATTTTATTTGTAGTTTTGGCTACTCAATCCACCTTATATTCTGACAAATTTCTATTCTTTATTCTCTAAGCAACTGAGCAATATTGGGAACTACCTTTTTTTTTCTTAGTCCATGTGATAGATTCTTTGTAAGGTAGGCACAATTATTTGCCTAAGTGTATCCATGTCCTTGCTACATGAATTTGTAGCTCTTCCTGTCATGAAGTGGAATGTATTTCCCCATATCTTAGATATGATCCTTTATTCTTATTTGCTTTGGCCGAAAGAAAGTGTCAGGAATTATGAAATTCCCACTTCTGAGCTGGAGTGGCAAGAAGACTTGTAAGTTTTCCACTAAATATCTTGGAAACTTTTGCAGCCACCATATGAATGGGCCTTGGCAAGTCCGCTGGTTGTCGAGCAATCTTGTAGTCCAGGAGTGAGACACCCCAGCTGAGGAACCCTAACTATGGCAGCTGACTGCAGTCTCACAAAGATAATAAAAACCATCAGAATGAGCCCAGCACAAATTGCCAACCCACAGAATCATGAACTAAATAACTGGTTCTTGTTTTAAAGCACTATATTTTTGGAATTGCTTGTTACACAGCAAAGCTAACAGACATTATCAACTTTAGTCAGTTTCTGTTATTTGCATCTAAGGACCTTGATTACCCTGGTTTATAAGAGCTTCTAGTGAACATTAATTTGGAGTGGCTATAGCAGAGGAGATATCTTCGGGAAACTTCCCTGTAGGTTTCAATAACTAGTCAGTAAGCCATTTGAGGGCAATATTTTTCATTTCTAGCACAGAAAATAACATTTAATAGGTGTTCAGCAAGAATATATGCCCACAAAAGAAATGGTCTGTAATGGCCTAAAAGAATCAAATGCCTTATTTAGAAATACTAGAAAATAAACTAAAGATTTAGATGAATCTAGTGCATTTAAGAAGTTATTCAATTTTTAAAATTATAAAAATAAAATGATAATTATTAATTATAAACTACATCATCAGATGAGAAGGCAATGTTTAACTTTCTTTTCTTTCCCCTTATTTTGACATAGTTGATTATTCCAGATATATCCAGTCAATTGTCATTATTCATGGATTTCATATTCATGAATGTACTTAATCACTAAAATTTATTTGTAACTCCCAAATCAATAGTTGTGGTGTTTTTGTGGTCATTTGTGAACTTGTATAGAGTTAAAAAAACTTTTGAGTCACCTAGTGAGGCCCTTCCCAGCTGAGGTTGAACAAGGTGATGCTCTTTGTTTCACCTCTCATAACATAAACAAATGTCCTCTCCACAGTCTATTTAGTGTCATGCTTTGGTTTTCTTTTTCTTTTTGTTTTTGCATTTTTGTGCTTTTTGTTGGTGATTCTCTTGCTTAAAATGGTCCCCAAGCATAGCACTGAAGTGTTGTCTAGTGTTCCTGTCTTGTATTGTTCCTAATACAAGAATGCTGTGATGCACCTTAAGGAAAAAATATGTGTGCTAGATAAGCTTCATTCAGACGTGAATTATACTGCTGTTGGCTTTGAGTTCCATGTTAATTAATCAACCATATATATTAAATAAGGTGTCTTTAAACCAAAACACAAATAAAACACATTCATGTATCAATAAGTTGATGAAAATGTTGTGACCAGATGCTTAGAGTAACCTGACCTTGTATTTCCCCTAGAAACAATGATTCAGTATTTGGTAATTCAGTGTTTGTGGTGACTTTACAGAACATAACTACCATAAATATTGAGGATGGACTATATATTACACTGCCATTCAATCAATTATCATGTATGGATGTCTAAACAACTAGCTACCAAGGGACTTCAGGTCCATTTTAAGGCAGGCTGAAAAGTTGTATGTTTAATCAGATTCTGGGGCCCATAAATGTAATCATAGATTAAAAGATCTGAAAGGATTCTTAGCCACAATGTTGTCTTAATTTCTTCTTAACAGATGAGAATACCAAGGCCCAGAGAAGTAGCATGGCCATGGTGACATAGCAGAAAGGCAGAAGTTCCCTTATTTGCCATCTGCTGCTTTCTTAGTTGCACTACACCATGGGTAAAATCTTTTAAATGTTCCTGGAGCATTCTGATTGGTGGATTTTATGAGCAGGCTGACTTAAGAATGTACCTTATGGGTCCATACTCACATAGACCAATGGCCAGGTTTATCAGAAGTCAGACAAACATTATTTTCTAATGCGCTTTTCTGACTTAAGGTCAGTGCTTATTTGATTAAGGTACTTCCACTAGAGCAAAATGGTAAAATTTGCAGTTCCAAATTTAGGTTCTTCATAGAAACATTAAAAAACAAGCAGGAATTGCCAAAACATCTTTATCTCTGAAGAATAGTCAAAGGCTTACAGCAACCAAGCAAAAGTGGAATCCATAAAAAGGAACTTAGGAAAGAAAATTTCTGTTGAAACACTAGCTGAGAACAATCTAAGAAAAAGTGATTTCATGTGACCCCACATAAGAATGAATATAGTTTTTGCAAAAATAATTGAAAAACTCACTAAACAAATAGACAACTACAGTAGTCAACAATAAAAAAAATGTTGGAGAAGAGGGAAAATCCTATTATCAGAGTTACAACATTATACTATTCAAATGTTCAGATTTCAACAAAAGATCACAAGGCAGGCAAAGAAACAGGAAAATATGGCTTATTCACAGGAGATAAATAAATAATTGTCAGAAAATATCCTTGAAGAATCACAGACATTGGACTTACTAGACAAAATCTATAAGTTGACTTTCTTAAATATGCTCAAAGAGTTGCAGGAAATCATGAAAACAGTGTGTAAGCCAAAAAATATTCAATAAAGAGATAGAAATTAATAAAAGAAACCTGGAGCTGAAGTATACAATACCTAAAATTTAAAAAAAAAATTGCTAGAGGGCTTCAACAGAAAATTTGAGTAAACAGAAGACAGAATCACCACTTGAAGATAGGACAATTAAAATTATCCAGGGTAAAGAGCATAATGAATAAAGTAAAGTGACCACAGCCTACGTAAACTGTGGGACCCCATCAAGCAGACGTACAAATGCACTATGGGAGTCTTAGAAGGAGAAAGAAAGGGACAGAAAGAATATTTAAAGAAATAATGGCCAAAATTCTCACAAGTTTGGTGGAAGACATGAATGTACACATCCAAGAATCTCAACAAACTCCAAGTATTATGAACTCAAGAGATTCACACTATAATCTATTCACAATATATAATTCACAAAACAAACTTGAGACACATTATAATCAAACTTAAAGACAAAGACAAAGAGAACATGGAAAGCAGCAAGAGAGAAGCAGCTCTTCATGCATAAGGATCCTCAGTCAGATTAACAATCAGTTTTTCAGGCCTAACAGGACCAGTCACGGAGGGATGAAGCTTTACCCTTTCATGAAGCTGTGGAGCTGGGTACGAGCGCTGCCTTTGAGACCAGACAGACCTGATCTTATCCAAGGTCACCACTTAGAAGTTGTTTGACCTTGACAATGACTTAGCCTATCTAAGCTTCAGTTTCCTCATTTGTAAAGAGGAATAACAGTGAGGTTGTTTGAGAATTTAATTAGATAAATGACATAAAGTGTTTAGGGCACTATCTGGCAAAGAGTAAGTACTCAATCAATGTTAACTACAAATATAATTATTACCAATGTTACCATTATCTATGGCCATAAGCATATCCCATGCTGCCTACCGTGTTTGAAATTTAAATTCGTGATTTGCAGCCTCCTCTTCTCCCAGGCTTCAACAAGTGGATGACAATGCCATTCAATATGTCTAAATATCCAGCCAGTCTCACAGACCTGGAAAGAAATATATCATCCTGGAACAATAATCATTCTGCAAAGAAAGAGTGGCTCGTGCCTGTCACCCCAGCTACCTACTCAGAGTCTGAGGCAGGAGGATCCCTTGAGCCCAGGAGTTTGAGACCAGCCTGGGCAACATAGTGAGACCTTGTTTCTACAAAACATAATAAAAAAATATTATCCAGGTGTGGTGATATGTGCCTGTAGTCCCAGCTACTCAAGAGGCAGAGGCAGGAGGATCACTTGAGCCCAGGAGTTCGAGGCTGCAGTGAGCTATGATTGTGCCACTGCACTGCAGTCTGGGTGACGGAATAAGACTCCATCTCTAAAAAAAAAGAGAGAGAGAGAGAATTATTTATAATCTCAGAGTGAGAAAGGCCTTTCTAACCCTGTCTCAAACTCCACAACCCATAAAAGAAAAAATAAATTGAAAACTTGTACTAAATCAAATAATAACTTTTCTATGGCATAAAACACCAAAGAAAAACAAGATACATGACAAACTCAGAAAAATATATTTGCAATTCAATCACAAAATACTAATGTCCTCGATATATGCTATAGTTAGAAAAGACCAAGAATTCAGGAGGACAAAAAAAAAAAAAAAAAAAAAAAACAGGAAAAAAAACAAAGGAGTGTCAGTCTCAACCAGAGTAGTCAAATTCTAGCTAAAGCTACGCCAAAGTACTGTTTCTCACCCACTAGATTTGCAGAATCTGCCCATGCATTCTGTTGGTAAGAGGCATCTTTGAGCATTGCTGGGGCGCTGGATGTTTGTCTAACCCCTGTGGAAGGAAATCTGGCAATACATCACAATTGCAAATGCGTATTCCTCTTATCCTAATAATCACACTTCTGGGTATTTAATCCACATACACCTTCAAAAATATGAATCAACATATGTACAAATTTCTTCACTTCAGCATTTTAAATGAGCAGCAAATTAAAATCTACCCGTGTCCATCAATATGGCACTGTTTAAATAAATTATGATTAAACCCTAAAATAGTAAAAATACCTTGCAACTGTAAGTAAATTCAAAAAATAAAAATAAAATAGGAACGGAACATCTGTATGTACTCATATGGAAAGATGGAAAGACATCCAAAAACCAAGCTTTTGTAAAGGGTGTGTGGTATGTCATCATTTGTTGAAAAAAATCGAAGGAAGACCATATATTGGTATTTTTATATGTACCAAACTATTCTGGGAAAGATAGCTAAGACACTGACAGCAGTGTGAGTGGTGGGGTCTTTCAGAGGGTCTGGGCACTGCTGACTTACAGCAGGGTCCTCTATAAGGAGTTCAGGGATTTATGACCAGTGACCATTCTTACTGGCCAGTACCTATGCCCGAGGAATTGCCAGATATTTTGAATATTAGTCCAGAGCTTCAGGAGAAAGCTGCTGATGATAAAGAGGAACTTGGAGATCACCTGACCCTCACTTTGCCTTTTCCGGAGTGGGGAGCTGAGCTCGGTGGCATCAGAGAGAGTTATGGGCCCCTTGTTCCACCTCTTCCCAGCGCACCATTGGTGATGCCCTGTGGGAAGCTTGAAACTGGCTTTGGAAGGAGTATTAACACCACAGTACCAGTAAACGTTACTCTTGGGGCAAAAGGAATATGAATTTGCAATTGTAATGTGTATTGCCAGATTTCCTTCCACAGGGGCTGTACAAATACACAACCCACCAGCGATGCTCAAAGGCACCTGTTACCAAGAGTACGTCATTTTCCGAAAGCTGGTTGCTCAACATTAAGCAGCCCAGTACTGGAAGAAGCTATTGTACCAGGTAACAAATCACAGCACAGCATAGACAAGGTTTAAATCAATACCTCATAACTCCAATCTCTCCAGGCTTCCTGCTAAACCAGGCTGCCCATTGCTACGGAAATCCAATCTAAACTATGAAAGGGATTCTACCTATGTTCTTAGCAAGGCAAGGATACTTTGTGTCAGCATGATCAAGAGTGAACTGGAAGATCTCCATCAGAGCACAAGTCACAAAACAGGAAGGATAGAAGTGAGAGAAAGGTTCCCATGCATGCAGAGTGGGGAGCTCTACGGCTGACAGGACCCACCCTAAGGACGGAATAAAGGGAATTTCTGTCATTTTGGTTTAAAAGTTACTGTTCAACAAATAGCTGATTGCTGCAGTCTGATTAAGCAGCAGTATTACAAGATGTGTTTATCTGCCCCTAAATTTTATAGCATTGTGAGAATTTCCTAGTTGCTCAAATTTCCTGAATGTATTGTCATTTCTGTGATTGCCTTAGATTTTTACATTCCTTCACGAAAGAGGAGTAGATTGATAACATTGCCATTGATAATTTCTAAATCAGAAACCCAAGTTATTGCCAATAACTCCTGGGGATGGCTGTTATCCAAGTTACAAAGCTGCCACACCAAGATATTCAGGTTCCATTGAAAAGGAAGTACAATCTCTTTAGAAAATTTACTCTTTGAATCTGGTAGTTATAACATTGTACTAAAACTTCAAAGAAAATTGAAGTTACCCAGAGGTAATGTAGAGTGAGTGATTTTATTTCTTTAACACCAGGATGAAACAGAATTCACCTCTTACTGCTGACATTTAGACTGTGCATGCAAAATGAGCTATTATAGTAAGGTAATTATCCAGGTAATTCCAACCCAAATCCCCAGTAATTTGATCTGGGATCACACAAAAGGAAATCTTCAGTGATCTCTGAACTGAACTCTGAAAATATGTTGAACATACACTCCCAATATATATAAAATTATTCATAACCATACATGTTCAAAGCTGTACTAGTTGTATGCAAAACCAATACCTTAAAATAATAATGTCAAAAATAGATATAAGTGTAGCAACCCATCATTGTTTTCTGTAGGCAATGGAGCACCTTGCATGTACCCTTGCTGTGAACATGATGTTTTGGAAAGCAGTGTGCTTCAGAGCAAGTGTAAGTTTGTGTAAAATGCATGCACACTCACATAAGTGCTCTCTCAGCCTGTAAGGTAAAGCTTCTGGGTACATACTGAAAAGAAGCTGTGAAAATGCATTTTAACACCCTGGGGATTGCCGAACCACACTGTGAGAAGCGGTTTAGAGCCTGGGTGATTTATTACATGTAATGTTCAGCTGGTCCTAAACCAGCTTATATCAAGTTATGTCATTCCCAGTAAATTGTGGAATGAATGATTACTTGATTTTGGCAATTTTTGGCATATTATAATATGTTGAATTTTAATATAAGCTATTTAATTTGAATAGCACACATTTTATAAAATATGTTTAAGTCTCTATATTCCAACATTTACATTTAAACTTTCCAGATACATTCTTTGAAATGTTCAATTACAAAAATCAATACTTGAAGATTTTATTAAATGGAAGAGAAATGAGTGTGGGAGGGAGGGAGGAAAGGAGGAAGGGAGGGAGGGCATTAGACCACACGCTTCTATTCAAACACTTACAGAGACTAAGACCTTCAGAATAATTCTTCTTAAAATATTTCTTCTAACTTTTAAGAAGGTGAGTGTTTTTTGAGTTTTTTTGTACTTAACTAGTTTTCTATAGCTAGACTACTAATTTTAATTCAAATTTATATTTTAAAAGAATTAAATAACTTCTTGAGTGGATACTTTGACTAACTTGGGTAATTTAAATATTATTGCATATAGGATATAACACTTTAAGTGATTATAATATTAAATAAGTTAAATATAAGCACTAATTATTTATATTGGTAATCATTGCTAAGAAAAATACAAAATCCAGAGGTCATAAAAGAAAATTTTGATAAATTTGAACACAAATGTAAAAATAAATTTCTATAACTCATAAAGAATAGCAATTACAAATAATTTTACCTAATTTATTATGTGATTATATTTATAATATTTATAATACTTATATTCTGTGCCAAGCAAATATTAATTCACTTTCTTCTTACTAACAAAAGCATAGCAGTGTTTAAAAACAAAGTGAGCTACAGTTCATTCCTCATTAAAGACATTTAAATTTTTCAAAAATGAGCTTTTAAACCTATATTAGCAAAGCTATAGAAGTTTGATATTACATAATATTAACCAGGTACAGAGTACACAGTCTCATGTACATTCTCTTTGGAAGGAAATATGACAATAACCATAGAATACTTAAATGCATATCCTCTTTGATAGCAACTCCAAAAAGTTCAGGAAATTATAGGACTAATATAATCACATGGATGCAGCAAAATAAATAAAGAACTAATGACAACAATGAAAGGGGAAAACCCAACCTCCATGTCCTTCAACAGGGGAACCGATAAATAAGTCATGGTGCACCCGCAGAGATGAATTCTAGCAGCTGTTAAAAAGGGAAGTTCTTTGGGCACTATATCTACTGCTATGAAAATATTTCCAAAATAAATTGTAGAGAGACCAAGCCCAAAGTGCAGAACCATGAGTGCAGTGCCAGGGTGTGAGCACAGACAACGTGGTCTGGGCTCCAGCCCCCTAGGTGGTACCAAGGGCCTGTTATACAAGGGAAGTTTCTTCTTCATTCTATCCACTTCTGCACTGTTTGAATTTTACTATCGGCATATGTGACTGTAATACAAACACACCCATATGGGTTTCAAAGTGCAGTGAGCTATGTGCTCTGGGAGAGTGGCTGCCTCTCCCACCGTGGCTGGGCACAGCCTCATGGTTGTGCTCTTTGACACCACTCTCAGAGCTGAGGCTTACTGGACCAGGGCAGATGCTTTTTTTGCAGCCCACAAGCCAGTAGCATCGCTTTTCCTTTGTGGATACTTTGCTGCAAATTGCCAACCACAGCTTGTTTTTTTTCCCTTAGACTTATTTTTAATTACAAAGCTTAAACTCCATCCTCTGAGGATCTACTATCTTAAAGGCAGTATTTAGCTAGGAAATAAGATCAATTTTAACCAAAATTGATACACTTATCTTTCCTTTCAGAAAATATCCCCGTCTCCAGCCCCCACGTGCTAAAGGAATGCCATCTTCTTATCATCAAATCTCACAGTCATCGTGGGGACCTTGTGTTGCCTCATTTCCTTCAGTATGTGGGTGGTCAAGGTGCAGTTGACTCTATTTTGCAAACGTGTGCCCCACATCCCTGCCGTTTCTCTGCCCCAGCTGGACGTGAGGCTTTATTAGCTCTCACCTGGGCCAATGTGATTCAGTTCTCTTTCCCATACATAAAACCTCCTAAAAAGATAATAAAAACCTTTTCTCAAAAACTCTATTATGTTATTATAATTGATTGATTGCCTACAATGGCAAACTTTACTATGGTTATTGGGGGTAAAACAGAAAATAAAATAGCAAAAATCTTTCTCTCAAGGAGAAAGACTGAAACCAAGATATATAAATACTCCATTTCATTAAAGCTAAGATGCTGTCTTTCAAGGTTCAACAAAGAAAGAAAAACATTAAGTTATGTCAAATTAGCTTAAATGATGTAGACTTTCAGAGCATCTTGATCTCATAGCTGTTAAAATGTGAAAAAATTGCATATTTAAAATTGATGAAATATAGTATATGATACACAATATAGGAATAAGTGGATAAGTGCTAAGGGGAAATTAGTAAGCAAAAGTAGTGTCCTTGAAGGGCCAGGGGAGTCCTCAGAAAGAGGCAGACAACCAAATAGAGACCAGAAAGAAATGTCTGTTCTGTGTGGATCAGCTGTGTGCACATTGGAAAAAGAGAGAATTCCAAGACCCGGAAGGAATGACGTGTGCAAGAGCCCTGAGGCTGGAGGAGCAGAGTGTGCAGGGAGGAAAGACAGGGAGGTGTAAGGAGGCTTTGGGGAAAATGTGCATGGGCATGGCACGGGGTCCTGTAACTCACAGGAGGACATGGGCGTTTCCTCTGAGCGAGGCAGAAGCCACTGCATGATGTTGATCTGACTGTGCCTTTACCAGGTTAGAGGACAGTTGCAATAATCCCCATGGAAACAGCTAGTGGCTTGGATCAGTGGTAGGACGAACCGAGATGGAGAAGAAGGTGGGAGAGGGAGGTTGGGGAGGAGTGCCAGGTTCTCAGGTGTGGACAGGCAGGTTATGTTTTCCACATCTGAAGGATATTCAATTGCAAGTATCAATAAGGCAATTGGATAAAGCAATCTAGAAACCAGGGGAGAGATCCAGGGTACAGGTATAAATGTTGGAATTACCAGCATGTAGATGGCATTTCAAGCCATGAGACTGGATGCCTCTCTGTTAGAGTGAGTATGATGCAACAGAGGAGAGAAGCAAGCAAGGGGGAAGTCCAGAGACGGCGCAAGACCTGGAGCTAGGTGAGTGGGGAGAGGCCAGAGGGACAATCATGCAAAGAGGTGGTGAGGAGGCGGCCAGGGAAGCCAACCCTGCCAGCTCCCTGGTCTTGGACTTCTAGCCCCGGAACTGTGAGAAAATCGTTTTTGTTGTTTAAGTCACCTAGTTTGTGGCATTTCGTTATGGCCTGCTGAGCAGACAAATACAACAAATGAACTAGATAATATTCCCTATTCTAAAATTCCCTCTAGAAATAAATTTCTGATGAATGCTCTACACATATGAATGGGGTCTGCAAGGAATGGGAGCCAATCATAATCTCTCAAAAGACACAATCCCAAATACCATAACCCCTAATGTGAAATCCCAAAATTATAATTCTGGAGAAAAGCAATTCAAAAAAATTTTTTAAAGATTTATTTACATTTTTAAAGGGGATTTATTTAAGAAACAAATGTATGACAGAACACTCCCTAGGCCAGTGTTCACAATAAAATAAGCAATAATAGCATATATTTTTGCAAGCATAAACAGGTATACAACAACAGTCACATGGGTATAACAGTTATGAGCAGGTGAACCATATTCATAAAGAAAATAGGTCAAAAAGCAAGATGTATAAATGCATATCACTATGGTTGGTAATTGTGTGCACCCAGCTTTATAGCTGTGGTCATCTGAAATATAGTGATGAACAATCTAAGTCCCTTGACAAGATCGATCAAAATCCGGGATGGGTCACCACCACATCACCACTGCACCAGTCACCCAAAAAGCCAAGATCCTGAGAAATTTTGTCTTTCACAAATGCAGATGTACAAAAAGGACATCTCTTCATTTATTGAAGAAGTTTCAATGTTTTTATGTTCATACACAATGCTTAGGCACAAAGTCAGTGTTGTGATAATGCACTTTCATGGAGTCACATTTTCAAAAAATGCCTGAAATGAATTAGAACTTTCTAAAAGTCTTTACACAATATCTATCTCCAGTATTGGAAATGATGTGAAGATGAAACAACATAGCATAGCGAATTGTAAAAAAATAATGCTGACAACTTAAAAGAGTGAAAAAAAATAAGAAAAAGAAAAAAGCTTAAAAACTAAAAGAAAAAAGAAGAAAAGTATATTACAGGGATAGATTATGGGCAGTTGCACAGAGACAGTCCATAAGAGCTGGCCGACTTCCACGATCATTAACTATATTTTTAAATCTTGCATCACAATGAACAGCTGCTTTTTTTTTCTTTTAGGACATAGCTGTCCTTGGAGAATATGTTCCCATTCATTTGCTACGTGGCGCTGCTCTTTTTGAAATTGTTCTGTGATTCGATATATACCAACATGAGCATTTCCTATTAAATTTTTCCATCGTCTCTGATGTGCTTCTCTGTTGTTTTGGGTATGTGGAAACCCACTTGTCATGCACTCATACACAGACGACACATTTGGCAGAAACGATACTGATGATCAAACAGCAACACTGTTGCATGTCTTCTTATCCTACTATGCACATAATTATTTTCAAACAATCATAAACTTCGCAGGCTTCTTCAGGCATATGTGGCTTTCATTTCCTAAAATCTCCTGGAATGTCATCAGCTGGAAGGAATGTCAATGCAGGCAAATGACACATTTCAAACTGAAGTTTTCATCATTGCTGTATCATAATCCACTCATCTAAATTTTTCACCAAATGAATTGGGCTAAGTGTAAAAAAACAAACTTGATTGATAATACCTTGAAATTCACTTTTAGAAACCTTGATGGCACCTAATTCAAACCTGTCATTATCGTTTGGGAATTCATCTGAAATCCGTTTTCTTCTGCATAAAGATAATAACAAGGTAGTAGTTCCTCCTAACATGATGCAACTATCCTGTGATTGTGATTTTCAGGATTTTAGACTCGGCATTTTAGACTTTAGGGATTTTCATCTTTAGGGATTTTGATCTTTTAGGATTTCAACACTCAGGATTATGGTGTTCAGGATTGTGTCTTTCAGCATTATGATCCAAACTTGCGCCCTCCCCCCAACATGCTTTGATTAATTATTAATCAGTTATTTAAAATATCAATAAGTTATTTGAAAAATTGAGCACATTTAACCTTAATTATCCATTTATAGACTTTCAGTATTTGGTTTATTCATTTAACAAGCCAGTCATCTGGTGGAGCAGGACAGATTAGATGGAGGAGGGGCAGGAGGCCAAGTGGGAGACTTCACTCGAGGTGGGAAATTTTGTCCCAGGAAAGGAAGGAGGAAATCACACTTCACTCACTCGATCATTTCTATTAAGACAAACTCTTTATAGAGAACATATTCAGAAAGCAAAGTAAAAAGTAGAGTTAGAATTTAAAAGAGAAGAGCCACCAGCTATGTCAAAAACTGCCAAGAGGTGTGTAAGAGTCAGCTCACGTCTCCCAGCCTGATGTTCAGATCTGAAACGGCTAGACAGCTCTTCTTCCAAAAGGAAGCTTCCCCTCAAACCCACCTTCCTTTCTCAAATCGCCATTCTCTCTGTTTTCCTCCTCCCCTCAGAAGTTATAAACTCCAAGAAGAAATTATTTCTAAATCCCCAATCTATTTTCAATAGATGTAATTTGATATGCACTTGCTCCAGTGGCTCTCGTGCGAGGATAAAACAACATCTCCAGAGATGTGATCCTAAAGAAAACAAAGATATAACTCACATCCTACAGTGACCTAGACAGCTCCATCCCTCTTCCCACCTGATGCTAGTGAGGGTCTTGTCTATGGTATGTCAAAACTTGATAAGTGATTAACGTTATTTTGGATTCTTAAGGTCTCTAGGTCACATATCAAATTTCTCAGTGTCTACAAATTCCCTGAGACTACACTGTCATACTGGAACATAAATATGTCATGCACACTAATTTTATTTTAGATTGCATATGTGAATGGCAGGTGGCCAATTAAATGTGGCCTAGTAATATGGTTGAGAAATAAATGTCAAAAAATAAAACTATGCATGATTTGGATAAACAAATTACCTACAGATATCTGCCTGAGTATGTATCACATTTCTGGTGCCTGTATTTATAGCAAATACTAGACAATATCTAAGTCAGATGTGAGATCTTCATTGAAGACTAAAGTGAAAGAATGTATAGCAAATATTAGATGCTGAGGACACTGAAGAGTCTTTTTCTTTCTGTCTCTCTCTGCCTCTCTTTGTTTCTGTTCCTTTCTCTCTCTCCCCCACCCACCTCCTTTCTCCCTCTCTGTCACACACAAATATAATTAAAACTTGGGAAATCTTAATAAGGTTGGTGAATTATATTAATGTCAATATCCTGTTTGTGACATTACACCATAGTTTTGTAACATGCTACTATTAGGGAAATTTGATAAACCTTTCCACTATCTCCTACAGCTGCATGTGAATCTACATTTACATCAATAAAGTATCAAGTTAAAATAAAACTTAATTCCCTTTTCTGCTGATTTTTAAAATGTTCATGTTTCTAGAAGCCAGCAACTGTGCTACATAACCAAAATGTGTCTTTGTATAAACCTTTGGCCACTTGATCTCCAATCTGTCTATCTCAGATGCTGAAAGAAATTAAGTTATTAAATCTGAGTTTTCCAATTTTACTGTTTCCTTTACTGCCCACTGTGAAGTTGAATGGATATGATGCAAAGGGCGAGGGTTTTTTTCTTACCCCTATCTGTTAATTTTAGTGGTGCTTTGGCTTCTAAAGTGAAAAAGAGAATGAAGCGGACTGAAGGCACAAATGAGACCAGTACACATACGGGTATAAAATTGGTACCATATTTCATCAAATGAGGGTTAAGAAAACAACTGGCAATTCTACAGCTGCTTGTTCTCACTCCCCTCTCCAGGAAAGAGAAGCTGGCATTGTGTTTCTAAAGGCTCTCTGAAATAATTGTACTAGAATGGAAATGTGAACTTCATGTGCCTTGTTCACTGCTACTTTTCAAGTTGCTGTAATGATGCTTCCCACATAGCAAACATTCAATTCAGCTTTGTTGAACACAAAAATGAATGGTTAAAGGGAAAGGGGTTGTGGGAAAGTGCCTCTGGGTATGGAGCATGAAAATAGGGAAGTTCAGAGAGATTATCAAATGTAGGGACAAGAACAGGGTTTCAAGAGTCTTCAGAGTAGTGGGCTCACCCCCTACCTTTGTACATTGATCCCCCCATGCAAACAGGACTATTGATATGGTAGCTTAAAGATTCTAAAAAAATATTTAGTGCTTTGATTTTTTTAAAAAATCTGCTGAAAAAGACCACTGTGGCTAAATTTAACATTTAGCTGAATCCACCATCTGGAAAAGAAACCTACAGATTGAGCAATAAGCATCTCTGTTGTTCCTCTAATATTAATAAAACTATAATCTTCTTTCTCATGCCCTGGGCATTAAGGAAGAAGTTCACTTTCTCATAAAGCCCTAGTAAAGAGGAATGACTTGATGGTGAGTCCTATGTTATCCTTTTGCTTCATATATTCCAGAATTGGGGTTGAAGAAGCCAGAAAATCAGGTTAAAAAAAAAAAAACCTCAAGGAGAGCCTTCTCTGTCATGTCAAAAGACTAGGAAATGGGCAACTGAACAAGACAGACCTTTTAGACAAAGACCACTCTACTTCATTCAAACAGCACAGAAAAACTGTGGTCCTGTCTACACCCAATGGTAACAAAATGTCCTTCTCCCATCCCACTGGAGTGGTATCAGAAGAGACCTACTTGAAGGTGAAGATTTTAACCACTGTCCAGGGGTAACACAGACTCCCTGTGGGGAAGACACATGGAGAGGAGTAATGAGACATTCTTACTCCTCCCAATCAGGGTAGTGTCAGTGGAGGCCTAGTGGACAGTAAAAGTTCCCACCACCCAGCAATAACAAGGAGACCCCCATACTCAGTGTCAGTGGAGACTAAGTGGGAAACCTGGACATCTACACCCACCTGCCAGTAATGAGATGGCATTCCCCTCCTTTGCCAGAGCAATATATTAAATAAAGCCAGTGAAAAGTCAAAAGCTTAAATAAGATCCAGGATCTCATACCATAATACCCCAAATGCCCAAGTTTCAGTTTAAAACCACTCCTCATACCAAGAACCAGAAAAATTTCAATCTGAATGAAAAAGAAAATAATACATGCCAACACTGAGATGACAGAGATGTCGGGATTATCTGGCAAGGATTTTAAAGCATCATGATAAAAATTTTGTAATGAGCAATTGCAAATACACTTGAAAATGAAAAAAAATTAAAGGCTAAACAAACAAACAGAAAATTTCACAAAAGAAGATATAGTGAAAGACCAAATTGAAGTTTTAGAACTAAAATATACAATGACCAACATTTTTTAAAAACTCAGTGGATAGAATAGCAAATGGAAGCAACAGTGAAGAGAACCAGTGAACTTTGAAGACAGAACAACAGAAATTACCCAACATGAGCAAGAGAGAGAAAATAGACTGAAAAAATCCTCAGGGGCCTGTGGTTAAAAAAATGTTCTAACATTCATGTCATTGGAATTCAAAAGATGAAGAGAAAGAGGTCAGGACTAAAAAAGTATTCTAAGAGATAATAGCTAAAATTTCCCAAATTTGGCAAAAGACACAAACTGACAGATTCAACAAGATTCTCATACAAGATTCCCAAGCAAATCCCAAACAAAGGATCCACACCAAGACACTCCAGCTAATTAACAAAAACAAAATCTTGAAAATAGCTAGAGAAAACAACATCTTACTGATAAAAGAAAAACAATTCTAATGACAACAGATTTCTCATCATAAACCACAGAGACCGAAAGGAAGTGGCACAACATATTTAAGATAGTAACTGCCAACCCAGAATTCTTTATCGAGCAATATGTTAATTTTTTGCTCAGAAATGAAGAGGAAATGAAGACATTCTCAGATGAAAGAACTTGTCACAAACAGATATACCCTAAAAAAATTGCTAAAGAAATTCTCCAAACAAAAGGAAATAATAAAAGAAATAATCTTGGAATATCAGGAAGGAAGAAAGAACACCGAAAAGAGTAAACATGGATAAATACAATGCATTCACCTTCTCCTACTGAGTTTTCAAAATTATGGTTGAAAGTTGAAGTAAAATTATAACACTGTATGATGCATTTCTCAATGTACTTATAGGAATTATTAAGACAATTATATTTTAAATAAGGGTATGTAAAGGAATATAAAGAAAGGCTAGGTTTTTATACTTCATTCATACTGTTAAAATGATGACACCAGTAGACTTAAATAAGCTATGTAAATATATTATAATATCTGTAGCAACCACTAAAAAGCTATACAAAGAGATACACTCAAAAACACTATAGATTAATTGAAATTGAATTATAATAAATGTCCAAGTAACCCACATAAAGGCAAAAAAAAAAGAAAGCAAGCATGCACAGAGGGACCAAGAAAAAACAAGAAATAAAATAGTGGTCTTAAGCCATAACATACCAATAACTACATTAAATGTAAATGGTCTAAATATACCAAAGAAATGACAGAGATAGAGATAGGCACAGCAGGTTAAAACACATGAACAAATATATAGTCTACACAAAATTTACTTCTAATATAATAATACAGATAAGTTAAAAGTAAAATGATGAAAAATGTATGTCAGCAAATACTAATCAAAAGAAAGCAGGAGTGGTTGTATTAATATCAGATAAAGTAGACTTCAAAGCCAGAAAAATTACCAGAGATGGAGAGAAAGGGCCAATCCAAAAAGAACACATTGCAATCCTAAATGTGTATGAACCAAATAACAGAGCTGCAAAGGATGTGAAATAAAAATTGATAAACTCAAGGAGAAAGATATAAAAACACAATTATATTTGGCAACATCAACACATCTATCTCAACAATTGAAAGAAACTATGTAGAATGATCCTCGACAAATTTTTCAAAAATTTAAATGATACAGAGTGTGTTCTCAGATCATATGAAAAAGAAAAAGACTAGAAGTTAATATGAGAAAGATAACATGTCCCTAAAGACTTGGAAGCTAAGCAATCCACTTCTGAATAACCTAAGCAATGTCTCAAGCAAAATTAAAAATAAGTGGAAGTGAAAAAAATGAAGATACAATGGCAGAGAGAAAAATTTATAGCACTAAATGCTTACGTAAGAATAGTAGAAAAGTCTTATATCAATAACATAAGCTTGTAGTTCAAGAACCTAGAAAAGAAAGAGCAAAACATACTAAAAGAGGAAAAAGAACAAAATAATAAAGATAACAGCAGAAATTAATTAAATTGAAAAAAAGAAACCAATATAAGAAGTGAATGAAACAAAAAGCTTTTTAAAATAAAATCTGTAAAATTGCCCAAACTTTAGCAAGACTGACAAAGAAAAAAAGAAAGAATGTACAAATTACCAACATTGAATGAAAGAGGGGATATCACTACAGGCATTGTGAACATCAAAAGGGTAACAGGGGAATGCAATATGCACTCTACACAATAAATTTGGCAACTTAAATAAGATACACAAATTTCCAGAAAAACACAAACTACCACCACTCACCCAATATGAAATTGATAATTTCGCTAGCCCTAAACCTCCTGAGGAAATTGAATTCATAAATTAACTCCCCAAATAGAAATTGCCATGCCTAGATTGTTTAAGTGGAGAATTCTACCAAACATTTACAGAAGAATTAAAACTAATTCTACGCAATCTCTTACAGAAAATGGAAGAGAAGAGAACGTTTTCCAGTTTGTTTTATGATGTTGGTGTTACCCAGATACCGAAACCAGGAAAAACAGTATGAAAAAAGAAAACCATAGACCAATGTCCCCCATTAACTTAAATGAAACCTCTCAACAAAATGTTAACAAGCTGAATTCATCAATATATAAAAAATAATTATATGCCAATGAACAAGAGGGTTTATCCAGTTATACAAGACTGGTTTTACATTTGAAAATCAATCAATGTAACCCATGCTATTAACAACTAAAGAATCACATGATCAAATCAATTGATGACGAGAAAATATTTCACAAAATTTTACACCATTCATTTTAAAAATGTTCACAAAACAGTAATACAGGGGATCATCCTAACTTTATAAGAAGAATCTAAAAGAAAAATCCTACAGCTAATTTTATACTTAATGTATAAACATTCAAAAATCAAATGTATAGCATATACTAGCAATGAGTACATGAATCACAAAATTTAAAATGCAGGCAGAGACAGCAATACAAATCTCTTTGAGGAAGCAGTCTCAGGCTACTTCATCCCAGCAGAACACCTGGCTCATTTCTAAAATGATCACCTGTGGAGGACTTTCATTGGAATTCCTCCTTGTCCTCACACCTTTATTTCATGGAGCCATGAAAAGTGTGTATCTCTTAGGCACTTCCCTGGCAAAGAATAATGATAAAGGTTGGGCCCTTTTTTGAAAATAAATTCCAATATGACTAAGAAGCTTCTGATGCTTCTATAGCTTTGACTTGTGATTTCAGGAAGAGTGGCTTTTGGAGAATACAGTTAAGTAGATTTGAATAAATTTACTTGTAGCAGAACTTTGTCCTGTCTTTCTACTTGACCTTGGATAAGACACCAACTTATTTCTGCTTTCTCATTTATAACTCTAGAAAACTGTCATCTGTGTTATCTCGCTTCCTAAAAATATTTCTAAACTATCAAATGTGCAAAAATCTGTTATAAGTTAAGGAAAGTTTTCAGAAAACACTTAGGACATTAATTTACTTTTTGATTCATGTGGCATTGACTTTTACTGACCTCCTGTTCCATATCTGTACTGTACATTTTTTTCTCCCAGTATTCCAAGGTTTGATTTATAGTAGGTCAATAAAATATTTTTATCAAAAATATTGAGGGTGAAGATCCAGCCTGACAGCATTGGGAGCTTCATTAACCTACTCTCCAGTGAAAGGGGTAAAAAAAAAAAAAAAATTTAATTAACAATCATTTTAATACCTCTGGAAATTATCCCATGGGAAAAGATCAAATGAACAAAGAAACATCTATTGAAAAACATCCATAAAAGTTAGGTAAAAAAAGTAAGAGTCTGTGGTATTTGAACCAAGATTTCTCTCTCCCTTTTCCTTCTAGTTCAGCAAGGCAGAGACTCCATGCTGGACTACTGCAGCCATGAAGACAGGGCTCCCTCTTCCCCCATGTCCTAGACAGAGACTAACACCCAGATAAGGGCAGGACTTTAGCATTTCTGCATTTCATCCTGCCTTTAGCTGTTTGTTGCTTCAGCTACAGGCAGCTAAGGGCAGAGACTTTATTCTTCTACCTAGCTCCCACCTGGGGAACAGAGGGTTTACCTTGAGTGGGGCACACTAAGGATATTGGAGCCCTGAATGACCTTGCCCTAGCTTGTGAGGTGCTGGTTCCATGTCAGGAGATGCAAACTGAGAGGACCTCAGGCTTCTGCCACACCCCTGACTGAGTGCTCATTTCCTACAGTGAGGCTGAATTACTCAGAGAGAAGCTTGCCATTGTCTTCATGCCAGCTACAGAGCCTTGGCTTAATATTTTGTCTGGAGGGAGAATCAGGCCATAAAGCAGATAGCTCCTAATCCCTTCCGAAAGGAACTGACTTCATTTACAACAGAATATGGAGAAATTCAAGACTAAGGGTGCTCAAAAGGGCAGTGGAGGTCATAGTATAAGACAATAGGGAGGAGATTTGTGATGTAATGAAGATAGAGCATAGACTACAGGCCAGCTAGTTTGCAAGAGAGAACCTGGAAATAAGACAGCTCGGGGGATTAGAACAAACATCATATACTGACCTCAGAACTGATTCCTTCAACAAAGCCACAATTTGATTGAATTAATTCGAAGAGCAATTTATGCTCCAGTGCATTGTTGAAAACAATAGAGCCATGAGCCAGAAATTAGTGAAATTTAACAGCTGGGGGTGAACAGGAAAAGAGAGGAAGAGAGTTTTACATGATATAAAACTGTTATTCCAGTGTAACTATGGGTGGACTCAAAGCTGTACTTTCCTGAGGAGTCACATCAGAGGCTTAACACGGTATGTGCAGATGGGGGTAGTACACAGACTTCACTAAAATAATCCAGCCAGTAAATAAACAAATAAACAAGCAAATAATAATAAAAATACCCAGGGGAAAGGAGTACCCAAATTATTATTCTACTTTCTATAAAATGTCTAGTTACCAACAAAAAAAAATTATAAAGCATGCAAATAAATAGGAAAGTATGACCTATACACTGGAAAACAGAATGAAACATAAACTACTTGTGAGAGTAAGCAAATGTAGGGTTTAATACAAAAAGACTTAAAATAGCCATTACAAATACATACACAAAACTAAAGAAAAGCATGATTAAAGATGTTAAGAAATGTATGATGACAATGTTTCATCAAAAAGAAAATATTAATAAACATATAGGAAAATTTTTTAAAAAACCAAATATAAGTTATGGATCTGAAAACTACAATAATTTAAGTTAAAAAATTGCTAGATGAGCTCAACAATAGATATGAACTGGAAGAAGAAATAATTAGTGAACTTGGAAAAAGATCAATAGAGATTATAGATAACAGAAAGGGAAATGAAGAAAAATGACAGAGAAATATGGGCTATCATTAAGAGTACCAAATACACATATCGAGATTACCAGAAGGATAGGAGAGAAAAATAAGCAGAAAGAAAATATTACAAGAAATAATGGCTGAAAATTTCCAAATTTATTGTGAAACAATAACCCCCGCATTCAGGAAGCTCAACAAATTCTAAGTAGGGTAAGTGTAAAGAGATCCACATGTGGATACATCATATTAAAAATGCTTAAAGCCAAAGACAAGGAAAAAATTTTGAAAGCAGTAGGATAAAAATGATTCATCACTTATAAGAAGTCCTCAAATAAGATTAACAGCTGACTTCTCAACAGAAACAACTATTGCCAGAGGTCAGAGCAATAGCATATTCAAAGAGCTCCCCAAAAATTGTCAACCAAGAATTGTATATCCAGCAAAACTGTATTTGAAAAATGAAAGTGAAATAAAGACTTTCCAAGATAAACAAAAAGAAAAACATAAAGAATTTATGTCCAGCAGACTCATCTTACAAAAATATAAAACACTAAAGGAAATTCTTCAGGCTAAAAACAAGTGACTCCAGTCAGCAATTTGAATCTACAAGAAAGAGCAAAAAGATAGGTAAGTATGTATTAATAATAATTGTTATTATTATTTAAAAAGTATAAGTACATATATTTTATCCTTCTTCCCTTAACTGACTTAATAAGCAATTGTATAAAATAATGTCTATTTAACATATGCTGTGCCTTTAGCATGTAGAAATGTAATTTATGTATAGCATATTTGCCAATAACAGCATAAAAGAGATAGGCCAAAGCAAAGCTCTATTAGAAAAGAAAATCACTGAAGATGGTAAAGTAATAATTATAACAATGTATTGCTCAGTTTGTAACATTAATAGTAACAATGTGTATAACAATAACATCACTAAAAGTATAAAGATAATACAGCTATGGATTGAACCTTTTTGTTTCTTCAAAATTCATGTTAAAACTTAATCCTCGTTGTGGTGGTATTGAGGTGTCGGGGACATTATTGCTGGTACTTCAGAAATAGAAAAAGATTATATCATGGACAATTTATGCACTGCAAATTAGCTAAATTAGATAAAATAGATGCCAATATAATGTACACCAACAAATTAGATAAAATGAACAAATTGTTAGAAAGACACAAACTACCAAAACTGACTCAGAAGAAATACACAACCTGAATAGACTTATAACAAGTAAAGAGATTGAGTTAGTAATTCAAAAACTTTCCACTAAGGAAAGCCCAGACCCTTTTGGCTTCACTAGTGAATTTTACCAAACATTTAAAGAGTAATTAATATAATTGTGCACAAACTCTTTCAAAACACAGAAGATGAAGAAAGACTTTCTAACTTGTTTTATGAGGCTAATATTACCTTTATAGCAAAATCAAAGTCATCACAAGAAAACTACAAACCATTTTCTCCTATAAATATGTATGCTAAAGTCTTCAACAAATTACTAGCAAACTTAATCTAGCAACACACAAGAAGAATTATATTCCATGACCAAGCAGAATTTACCTCAGAAATGGATGGCTTGTTCAACATCTGAAAACCAATTAATATAATATATCATGTCAATAGAATAAAAACCACAAATTACCTGATATCTCAGTGGATACAGAAAAAGCATTTGACAAAAATCCAACTTCCTTTCATGATAAAAACATTCAACAAACTAGGAATAGAAGGAAACTTCCTTAATCTGATAAAGAACATCTAACAGCTAACATCATTCTTAATGGTGAAAGACTAGATATTTGCCCCCAAAATTAGGCAAAAGGCAGGGATAGCCACTCTTACGGCTTCTATCCAGCATTATACTGGAGGTTCTACACAGGGCAAATAGGCAAGAAAAAGAAATAAAAGGTATCCATACTACAAAGAAAAAAGTAAAACTATCTCTTCATAGAGGACATAATCTTAATATATATAGAATATCCTAAACAATTCACTAAAAAACTATTAAAACTAATAATTAAGTTCAGCAAAAGTTGCAGGATACAAGAGCAATATGTGAAAGTCAATTGTATTTCTATACACTTATAATACAATGGACTGTCTGAAAATAAAATTAAGAAAACAATTCCATTCACAGTAGCCTGAAAATGAAAAAAATACTTAGGAATGTATTTAACAAAAGAGTGCAAAAGTTATACTCTGTAAACTACAAAATATTATTTAATGAAATTAAAGAAAATAAAAATCTATATAAATGAAAAAGGGTCATTCACGAATCAGAAGACTTAATATTGTTAAGATGATGTTATTCCATAAACCAATCTAAAGATTCAGTGGAATCCCTGTCAGTGTCCTAACTGACTACTTTGTAGAAATTTACAAGCTGAATGTAATTTCATATGGAGTTGCAAGGGACTATGAATATCCAAAACAATCCTGAGAAAGAAGAACAAAGCAAGAGGGTGCATACTTCTTGCTTCCTTTCTTGTAATGGTAAACAAGACAGTGCAGTACTGGCACAAGGACAGACAAAAAGATCAATGGAATAGAATTAAGAGTCCAGAAATATTCTCATGCATCTGAGATCAATTGATTTTTGTTAATGGTGCTATGATCATTTTATGGGGTAAGAATGGTCTTTTCAACAAATAGCACTGGGACGGGAAAGCTGAATGTCCACATGGAAAAGAATGCGATCCCCTAGCTACAAAAACTCACTCAAAATGGATTAAGGACCTAAATCTAAGAACAAAAACTCTAGAAGGAAGCAGAGGGGTAAATCTTCATGATCTTGGATTTGGGATTTGGCAAAAAATTCTTAGATATAACGTGAAAAGTACCAGCATCTAAAGAAAAAAATAGATAAATTGGACTTCATCAAAATTAAAAACTTCTGTGTGTAAAATTACACCATGAAAGATGTGAAGAGCTAATATACAGAATGGGAGAATGTATTTGTATATCTTATGTCTGATAAGGACTTGTACCTAAAGTATATAAAGAACTCCTATAGTTCAGTAAAAAACAAATAACCCATTGGAAAAAAAAATAAGCAAAGGATCTGAATAGATATTTCTCCAAGAAGGATATATTAATGGCCAATTATCACATGAAAAAATGCTCAACATCACTAGTTGTCAGGAGAATACACATCAAAGCCACAATGAGACACTGCTTTATACCCACTAAGATGGTTAGAATAAAAATGTCAGATAATTACAACAGTTGACAAGGGTGTGGAGAAATTGGAACCCTTACACTGCTAGTAGGAATATATCCAGCCATTGTTAATATAATATTTCATATTACATGGCTGGATACTTTCCAGACAGCCCTCATATAATAGGGCAGCCACTTTGAAAAATGGTCTGACAGTTCCTCAAATGATTAAACAGAGGTATCGTGTGATGCAGCAATTCTATACCTTGATATATACCCAAGAGAAATGGAAACATTTCCACACAAAAATTTGTACACAAATGTTTATAGCAGCATTATTCATAATAGCCAAAAGGTAGAAACAACCCATATGTCTATCAACAGACATATGGATAAACAAGACGTAATGCATCCATACCATGAAATATTATTTGGCTATGAAAAGGAATGAAGTACTGATACATGCTACAAGGTGGATGAACTTTGAAAACATTATTCCACATGAAAGAAGCCAGTTACAACAGCTACAGTAGTACTTAGTACAGTAGTACTAAGTTACTACTTAGTACATGATCCATTCTTATGAATGCCCAGAGCCAGAGAGCCTATAGAGATAGAACTTAGATTACTGGTCACGTAGAGACAGGGGATGGGGAAGTGACAGCTAAAGGACTTGGGGTTTCTCTTTGAGGTGATTAAAATGTTCTGAAATTGCCTGAGGTGCTGGTTGCACATATGTGTGGCTATAATAAAAACCATTGAATTGTATGTTTTAAATTGGTAAATTATATATGTAGATTACATTTCAATAAAAGTATTTTTAAAAATCATGGGGGTGGAAGTTGTCTACAAAAGAGAAGAAAAATCTACTCTAAAGTGAACATCATTTGGGCAGGAGTTTCACAGTTTGCACTTCCCACTGAGTCCCGTTTCCTGATTTAAAGAAGGCCTTTCTTCTGTCCTGCACTTGCCTTCTTTAGGCATATGCTCTGCCTCTTCCTTCTGCCTAGAACACTCTTCCCACGTCCACAAGGGTGATTCCCTCAGCTCCATCAAGGTTTCTGAGTGTCACATGTTACCTGATCACTTATTTGAAGTTGCAACCCCTCTACCTCACGCTCGTAACCCCCCCGCCCCGATTTTGTTTTACTATACTTTACCATTGCTTTTTAAAATCTTCTATTCAATCTACTCCTTTATTAAAACCGGTGTTTATTGTCTAGCTGACTTTGCAAGAAATACATTATAGGAGGGTGCAAAACTTCATTTTGTTCACAAGAACAGTGCCTAACACATAATAAGGGATCAATAAATATTTATTTGGGTTACTACAGTAGTCCTGGTAAATAATATTTGATTTCCACATGTTTCTACTTCCTAAAGTGATAAGGAAAGAAAAGGGGGTAACCGTTCCATTAAAGGCAGTCCAGAAATTTCAGAATGGTGTCCAGTCAGGCAGAGACCCAGTTAGGAATAATGTTTAAGGAGAGATTTTTCAAATTCCATTTTTTGTATGTGTTGAGCAGTTATGAAAACCCTACTGAATGGGTGGGTGTTGACCCAAAAAATACTGTTTTATTTCTGAATGGATGTTTAATTCATTTATTAATTTAATTAAATGGTATTTAGAGTGCACATACTTTGTATCAGTAACTTTGTTATTAGTTGGCAAAAAATAAGTCATTTTCAAGGCAGTTGTTAGTGTCCCCAACCATGTAGAGGCCTATGAGTCAGGACTGGCAGAGGATATGTGAATTTGGCACTCCAGAAACAGTGGGAAGCTTCTTTGAAGGTAAATATTACAAAATGATTTTGTGTGTGAATTTGAGATTTTTCCCCCCAAGTTTAAAAGCTGAGGTCAACTCTCCCAAAAGGTCAAATTAGAATCATGCAATGCAATGTACTATTACTGTTTTTGTTGTTATTATTTCTTTTAAATATATGGGAGCCTATCCTTATCAAAAATCAAAACTTTTTTCTGTATTTAGGAGAGAAAAATCTAACAGGTCATAGTACTCATTTCACCTTTAAGAGCTGCAAGTCCCAACTGCATCACAGTTTTGTCTAAAATTGATTACTTCCAAAAAGGAAAACTGGTTTGGCAAGCTTTTTAAACAGATCAAATTTTTGAGGAGGTATCATAAATCACATCTAAAAACAGTTCTCTAGAATAAGTCACGTAAATTGCTTTAGTCAGTGACCCACACATCGCCATGAGTGTCCACGCTAAAAACTAAGACAAGCAACATCATCTTGTCATTTAAATAACCATCATTTTGCATCCCACTTCAGAGACTGGAAAGTGTTTTAGTCTAATTATATGATTTTGTGCTTCCCTTATTTCTGTGAGGGAGGTAAGGACACATTTTAACTTTGAGTAAAGGAAACTCAAGGAGGTTGAATGATTTGTCCAAGGTCCCACAAGAAATAAATGACTAAAAGTGCCTTCCTCTCAAACAGAGATTACATGGAGTTCCTCAATAGCATGGCCCGGATTGGCCCACAACGAGATCAGCTCTAGTGGTGCATTTACTTCAGGGTTCAAAAACTCAACTGGGATCAGAGACTGATCCAGTAACACAAATCCAAGGCTGTAGAGGATGTATAAGGACTCCAGGACCTGTGTGGAATAAAAAGCCTTGCCCTTTTTAAAGGTATTCAAATACAAGTTTTAATAAAATTCTCTACTGGCCAAAGAAAACATTGGCAGGTCTAATTCAAACCTTCAAGCTCCATTTAATAATATTCCTGCTTCTAATTGTGAAATTTGAAGTTAAAACTTTTGATCGTCTTTATCCATTCATATAAAAAGTAGTTGGTGAGTGTCTGGTGACACTCATGCAGTCACTGGGTCAGATACATAAAACACGAGGACATGGCTCTAGCTTTTGAGAAGCTGCCAGTCTAGTAAAGGAAACAAGCAAATCATCAAGAAATTGAAGTTCAATAGGGGCATCCAGTCTGGGTTAGACTCGTTTTCCCAGCTTCTCCCCACTCAGCACAGCTATAAACCCTGGAAATGGTGCATGACAGAACTAACAGAGACCTCCAAAAGGTGCTGAGAGGAAGGCCACCTGGTTTGAACCTCAGCACTGAAGGAGTAGCACAGCAGCAGGGTATCTTATGACCCTCTCCCAACAGAGGAAAACCAGCAAGACACAAACTTCTGACCCCTGAACTAGCAACAAAAGGCAGCTCAGGTCACTCTTTCATCCCTTGAATGGAACAAGAGTCCCTCTGATAACATCATTTGAACCCGGCACTTCTGGCAAGGCAGACCGAGTGGGAGGCCCACAAGAAACAGATGAGCTGGGAAGGTGCTCTCCTCCTCCACCAGGGCTGAGACACTCCTTTTCTCCAGTTAGAAGGAACTGACAAGAAAGACCCAGCTACAGGAGGCAGCGGGGTCCAGAAGACCTCTTTGCCCCGCTGGCTTGCAAGTCTCCTTCCCCACCTACAGTCCAAGGGGGGCAGGCAGAACAGAAAAAGGGAATATGGTCACAACAAGTGTCTGACCTGGGAGGTTCTCTGTCCCCACAGGCCTGAGACTCTCTTCCCCTTCTCAGACTCATAAAGGCATCCAGGTTATCAGTAGAGGGATCCCACAACTCACCTCCCCACTGAGAGACACCCAGCATCCCAGCACGTAAAATTCTTTCTGCTACATCAGGCAGCTCCGCAGGACCAGGGAAGCCAGTAGCCACAGATAACCCAACCAGACCATATAATACTGCAAATCTGAAAATTAAACTGCCATTGGCAACACAGCCCACAAAAGTAGGCTAAGATTCATGTGCTAAGCCTAAACCGGATGATTGCCTTCCAAAACTTAGGTTTCCATAAGACCCAGAGTCTGCTAACATTATAGGTAAAATGTCTAGAATATATAATAATAGGAAAAAAATCACTTGTCATAGTAGGAACCAAGATAACCACAACCTTAATGAGAAGATAACTGACCTCAACACTAAGGTGAATCTGACAGTGAACTTATGAGACAAAGATTTTAAAGCAGCTATCATCAAAATGCTTCAATAATCAATTACAAATTTTATTAAAACAAATTTTTAAAGTCAGCAAAAAATAGAAGTAATAAAAAATGAATTTTTAAAAAAATTCCCAATAGAAATTATAGAGCTGAAAAATAATAGAGAAATTTTTAAAAATTAGCGAAGTATAAATGACAGGGGACAGAATCAGTGAACTTGAGAACAAAACAATAGAAATCAACCATTTTAAACAATAGAGAAAAAACAGACTGAAAAATAAAATGGTAACTAAGACACTCGGAGAACAATCACAGTTGTATCATCTAAGGTCCAGAAGATAGTGGAACTAGAAGAAAACATAAATAAATAACATCTAAAAACTTCCCAAATTTGTCAAGAGACACAAACTTGTGGATCCAAGAAGCTGAACAAACTGCAAATTAGATAGCCCAAAGAAATCCACACCACAATGAATAATAATTAAACTTCTGAAAACAGAAGGTAAAGCAAAAGGTATTGAAAACAGCCACAAAAAACCTACAGGTACACACCATGCGACTGGGCGCGGACTCCTCACACGAGGGACGGGGAATGACAGGAAGGGATGAAAGAAAACAACTCCCCACTGCAAAGTCTGTACCCAGCGAAGTCACGCCTGAGGAATAAACGGGAAATGAAGACATTCTCAGATGGAGGAAAACTAACTTGTCACTGACAGACCTACCCTTAAAGATTGGCTTAAAGGTAGTTCTTCAAACAGGGAGGAAATGACAAAAGAAGGAATTTCAGAGCAACAAGAGCATCAAAGACCAACAGTAAGAGCAGAAATATGGAGTACACACAATAGACTTGATGGTTCTCACGAATTTTATAAAGCTATTTGATGACCAAAGTAAATTATAATACAATTTGATACTCAATTCAATTATATTTAAAAGTGGAGACATTAAGGAGACCTAAGTGGAAGGATGGAATGGAAGCGAGGTTTCTACAGTCACATGAAATAGTAAAATGTTGACTGTTACAAGTCATAGACACACACACACACATATATACAGAGAGAAAGATTCAAAAACACTGTAAATGATATGTACTTCAAGATGAAATCATAAAGAATGTGTAAATAACTTGAAGGAAAAGTTAAGAAAAGAAAAGCAGAAGAATGATAAAAAGAGGAAACAAACGTAAAACTCATAATAAAATGTCAGACTTCTCAAAATCTTCCAGATTTAGGACCAGGCAGAGAGTTAGGGTTAAAATTAACAGCATGATTTATAAAAGAAAATTTGATAAATTTGACTTTATTGAAATGTGAAACTTTTCCTCTGAAAAATTCTGTCAAGAGAATGAAAAGACAACCTACAGGCAGGGAGAAAATGTTTCAAACCAAAGAACTAGATCTTTCACCAAAGAAGATGCACAAATGACAAGTAAGTCCATGAAAAGATGGCCATCATCACTGGCCATTGGAGAAGTGCACATTAAAACCACAATGAGACATCACCACACACACAAAGAGTGGCTAAAATAAAAGAATAATGACAAAACAGGGAATAGGATCACTCACACATTGCTGGTAGAAATATTAAAATCCTATAACCACTTTAGAAAAGTTTGGTGTTTACTTACAAAAGCTAAACAAGTAACCATCATACAACCCAGCAATTACACTTTGGGGCTTTTACCCCAGAGAAGTAAAAAGTTATGTTCATAAAGACCTGTACACAAATGTTCATAGTAGCCTTATTTGTAATAATCAAACATTGGAATTGGACTATGTGTCCTTCAACAGGTGAAGAGTTCAACAAACTGTAGTACATAATATACTATGGAATACTATTCAAGAATAAAACTGAATGCACTATTGATACATGTGACAACTTGGATGAATCTCCAGAGAATCATACTGAGTGGAAAAAGCCAATCCCAAAAGGTTACATGCTGCATGATTCTAACTATATAACATTTTTTAAATGACAAAATTATAGAAATGGATGATGGGTCAGTGGTTGCTAACCATTAGCGATGGGGTGGTGGATGGTGAGGGGTTGGGTGTGGTTATAAAAAGGCAACATGAAGGGTCTTCCTGGTGTGTGAATTGTTCAGCACCTTGATTCTGGTGGGGGACATATGAACCTACACAGGTGGTAAAATTGTATAGTACTTAATACATAAACATACATACACAAGTAAATACAGGTGAAGCTGAGGACATCTTAATAAGTTTCATAGATTGTATCAGTATCCTGGTTGTGATATTATAATACAGTTTTGCATGATGTTATCATTGGAGAAACATGCAAATTGTACAAGTGACCTCTCTGTATCATTTCACACAACTGCATGTGAATCTACAATTGTAAATAAAAATTCAAATTTAAAAAACACAATTTAAGGACTGCAATATAGGAAGAAGTAAACTACAGTAGCAGCAAAGAAGAAGGTGCCAAATTATGTCATCACAATTTAGTTCCTTAGATAGGGAGATGTATGACATACAAACAAGATAAATATGGAGTGGAAAAAACTTGAAAAACTCATAGCTCTAAAATCACATTCACCATGAGCTAGAGTTTAGAAAACCCTAACACATTTCTCATCACTATCTCCCCTAACACAGGCTTGGCTAAGTCAAGGAACTTTTCCACATTAAACTTCAAAGGAGAAAACACGTTGATTATTTTAATTAATGTTTCTCAGTATGATTGTTAGATAAAGACCTTCATTTCAGTACTAATGCCCCTGGGACCATGAAAGAACAACTTCAGCAAAGAATACAGGTTTAAGCAGCTGTGAAAGAGTGGCATGCTATGTGATTTCTTTGTTTTATAGGATAGCCTTTAATCAGAACACACAAGACAGCCTGGAATAAATTATATAGATTTGTGACAGATTGTACTGTCCAAGTATTCCAACACTTGTATATTCCCATGACAAATCAAATGCTGGAGCAATTAAATGATTGGCCCAAATTTTTAGAAGAAAGAAATAATGAGAAATAGATTTGATGTTAAGGTCTCATCAAATTATACTCAGATGTTGCCATAAAAGTGACTACAGGTCCATTAGCTAGCAGTGCTGTCAGGACCACAAATGTGAAAAGAAGTGGCAGTCAGTGAATAAAAACAGACATAGAGGTGTGATAATTCACCAGTATATTCAGCAGTATATTACTGCTTCAAAAGAAAGCTTATTTTTCATCATACTTACAGAAGATATTACAAATATATTTAAAAGTTAATATTCTAAGATGTGCTCTTGGTAAAAAGACACTGATTTTTTAAAAATTTATTTATCTATTTTTTTATTTCGGAATATTATGGGAGTACAACACTTTGGTTATATATATTGCCCATGCACTGCCCGTGTCAGAGCTACAATCGTGGTCATCCCCCAAACTGTGCTCCCCGCATCCATTCAGTGAGAGTTTTTCCCATCCCCTCCATCCCCCTCCCGCCTGCCCGCCCCCTGATGAATATTATTGCCCTGTGTGATGTAAGTGTTGATCAGTTAGTACCAATTTGATGGTGAGTACCAGTGGTGCTTGTTTTTCCATTCCTGTGACACTTCGCTTTGAAGAATGGGTTCTAGCTCCAACCAGGATAATACCAGATGTGTTAATTTACTGTTGTTCCTTATTGCTGAGTAATACTCCATGGTATACATATACCACATTTTATTAATCCACTCGTGTATTGATGGGTACCTGGGTTGTTTCCACAACTTTGCAATTGTGAATTGTGCTGCTATAAACATTCGCGAGCAGATGTCTTTATTATAAAATGTCTTTTTTTCCTTTGGGTAAATACCCAGTAGTGGGATTGCTGGGTCAAATGGTAGTTCTACTTTTAATTTTTTTTTTTAATCCAAGGGACAACAGTATCAGGATTCAGCTGAGAGCTAGTAAATCCACATAGGTGACTAGAAGATAATTATATTAACTCTCAGTTCTCATGAGTATTAAAAAAAGAAAAAGAAAAAAGAAAAGCAGGAGAATGAATAAGAAGAAAGATAAGTCAGAAAAGTAGAAGGAAAATGTTCTTCATGTGAAGCAGTTTAAAACTGTAAACTTTGTATGATGCAGTACTCGATGTGGGTAAAGACAACACATTAACACTTAACTTATTTTTCCATCTCCTTATATGGAGAGCTCCCTAATTAAAAACTTCACTGCTACTAAAAGTATTGCAACTTCTTCTCTTATTGAAAAGACTGTAGAGCCTTTTAAATTTGATTTATTTCTTGATTAGAATACTATTAAAATCAATTCTACTCAATAAACATTGTGAGCTAGGAACTATGTTAGATGTTCTTGTGGATGTCAGCCTAGTGCACTGCCCTAGGGAAGCAGCAGTCTGTTAATAATCACATAGTTTTACATACATACACTATCTGGAATTTAATACAAACTTTAATCTGGTCACTGCCCTCTTTTATACATATGGCATATGGTGTAATTACTAAAGAATATGATGCGGCAAATACACAAATATTGCACAAAATACAGTAAGACCATGACTGTAACACACACACACACACACACACACACACGGAGCAGAGAAAGAACTTAGAAGGATCCCACTGAGAGCTGGATCCTACCTTTTTAGAGAAAGCAGAAGAGGGCCATTTTAAATGGGCCATGAAATGTGTTAGTGGTGAATAGTAACTAACATGTATAATGAATGTATTTTGTACTAGGCACTTAATTAATTGTTTTACATGGATTATCTCATGGAATATTTACAACAACCTCATACAATAGGTACCATCATTATCACAACTTTACAAATGAGAAACAGAGCTAAAGAGGTAAAGTAACTCAACATCATGCTGCTAATAAATGGTTATGCCAGGATTCAAACCCACGTTAAATCCAGAGTCCATATCAACATCACTATAATAATTGACTAAGAGTTCAGCAAAATTTCAATATAAATGAAGGCATTCCAAGAGTCAGCACCAACCTTAGCAAATATAACAGAAGTATGAAAACAGTCCATTCAGTGAAAGTGAAGAGCCATATTTTGAAATATTGTATAATACCCTTAAGAGAGAGTGAGATCATAGGTACAAATTATGTCAGAATCTTATAGTAAGAAATAAAAACAAAAGGAAGAAATTTGTGTTTAAACTGGCAGGTGTTGGGAAAGAATTCTGGTATTATAGGTGTTGTAACATAAATATAAAATAACTCACTCTCTCAGTAAACTAGGAATAGAGGGTAAATTCCCCCACCTGATAAAGAATATCTACAAAAACCTGCAGCTAACATCATATCTAATGGTGAGAAACTCAAAGCCCCCCACTGCAATAGGGAACAAGGCAAGGATGTCCCATCTCACAGCTCATCTTCACCACCGTGCTGAAAGTCCTGGCTAATGCAATAAGATAAGAAAAGAAAAGAAAATGTATATTTAAGGAGAAAGAAGAAATAAAACCAACTTTGTCTGCAGATGACATGATCATCTATGTAGAAAATCCAAAAGAATAGTCAAAAAACAAATCAACAAACAAAAAATCTTTTGGAACTAATCAGCATTTATAGCAAGGTTTCAGGATTCATGGTTAATATACAAAAATCAACCACTTTCCTATATTCCATGTTCATGAATAGGAAGACTCAATATTGTCAAGATACCAGTTCGTCACAACTTGATCTACAGATTCAATGCAATCACAATCAAAATTCTAGAAAGTGATTTTGACAATATTGACAAATTGATTGCAAAGTTTATATGGAGAGGCAAAAGACCCAGAACAGCCAACACAATACTGAAGGAGATGAACAAGGCTTTTATTACCTTCTTTTAAGACTTAACTATACAGCTACAGTAACAAGCTATTATGGTGTTGGTGAAAAAATAGACAAATATACCAAGGGAATAGAGTAGAGAACTCAGAAATAGACCTACATATAGTCAACTGATATTTGACACAGGAGCAAAGAAAATGCAATGGAGCTAAGACAGTCTTTTCAACAAATGGTGCTGGAACAAGTGGACCCACAAGAATGAAAAAAAAATGTCTCTAGACACAGACCTTATGCCTTTCGCAAAAATTAATTCAAAATACTAATAGAGCACAGACCAAATGTAAAATTTACAAGTATAAAACCCATAGAAGGTAATGTAGAAGAAAATCTAGTTGACCTTCGGTTCAGATGTGACTTTTTAGATGCAACATTGAAGTCACAATCCATAAAAGAAAGAATTGATAAGCTGGATTTCACTAAAATTAAAAATTTCTGCTCTGTGAAAGACAATGTCAAAAGAATAAAAAGAAAGCCACAGATTGGGAGAAAATATTTGCAAAACATATCTGATAAAGAACTACAAAATGTGCAAAGAACTCTTAAAACTCAAAGGTAAGAAAACAAATGACTCAATAAAAAAATGGGTCAAAGACCTTAACAGACACCTCACCAAAGAAGAGGCACATAAGCATATGAAAAGATACTCCATACCATATGTCATTAGGGAAAGACAAATTAAAACAACAAATACCATTACATATCTATTAAAATGGCCAACATCCAGAACACTGACAATGCCAAATGCTGACGAGGATGTGGAGCAACAGGAACTTTCATTCATTGTAGTGGGAATGCAAAATGATACAGCCTCTTTAGAAGATGTTTTTGAGTTTCTGACAAAAATAAACATATGTTTACAATACAATCCAGCAATCACATTTCTTGGTAATTACTCAAAGGAGTTGAAAACTTGTGTCCCACATAAAAACCTGTACATGGATGTTTATAGCAGCTTTATTCAGAATTGCCAAACTTGGAAGCAACCTCCACATCCCCACACGACCCACAGACAATGAAATATTACTTAGCACCAGAAAGAAATGAGCTATCAAGCCATGAAAAACCTGAAGGAATTTAAATAAGAATTACTAAGTAAAAAAAGTGCATCTGAAAAAGCTTGATACTATGTGATTCCAACTCTATGACGTTCTGGAAAAGACAAAGCTATGAAGGCAGTAAAAGAATCAATGGTTTCTAGTCGCTGTGGGGAGAGAAGGCAGAGTAGGCAGAGTACAAAGGGTTTTTAGGGCTGTGAACTACTCTGTTTGATACTGAAGCGATAGATGCACATCATTATACACTGGTACAATCCCAAAGAACGTACAGCATCGAGTGAACCCCAATGTAAGCTATGGACTTTGGATGCTAATGATGTGTCAGTGTAGGGTTATCAACTGTACAGCATGTACCACTCTGGTGGGGGGCATGATTGTGGGGGAGGCTGTGCGTGTGTGTGGGCAGGGAGTACATGGGATATCTCTGTGTCTTTATCTCAATTTTTCTGTGAACTTAAAACTTCTCTAAAAAATAAAGTGTAAAAACAACAGCAACCCACACATAGGAGAGCAGTCAAATCTATGTTGCTTATCATAGCCACTACTATTGTTAACAAGATATAGTCCTTCTATGTAAATGCCAATTGCCACATTAGGGATAAAAAAATTCCTTAATAATGCAGGAACAACTACTGGAGAGTGTAGTGAAAATCTCAGGTATTATAAAGATAAAAAGAAAATAAGTTAAATCAATCATTCAGAAAGGACCTGTGTGGAATGAAAGCTGCACTCCACGGAGAGTAGAAGTGGGCAGGGAGAAGTGGCTGTGCAACCAGGAAGGCAAAAGTGGGGATAAGAGCTGAGCCCTGGGGAGAGCAGGCATGCAGCGGAAGCTGTACTCCGTAGGGAGCAGAGGCAGGGGTAGAAGCTATGCCCCATAGAAAGTAGAAGCAGGGGGTGGAGGTGGAGTATTTTTCTCTACTCTACCCAGCACCTTCTTGAAATAACAGTGAAGAACAACAACAAAAAAAAATCCCAAAAAACAAAGAGAACTGGACAAAAGGAGAAAGGGTTTAATCAGGAGATGGTAGGCTTTAAGTAATTTAAGCACAGTAGAAAACAGGGTAAAACATTGATGGAAGAATTTGAGCATGGGGTGTCATAACCCAGAAAGGGGTGCCCTAAAGTGAGGGTTGGACTTTAACCTTTCAGGAAGCTCTGGAGAGATCAGAAGACAGACATGAAAAGTGTCTGAAAACATGGGGATTTATTTATTGTTTAGGGAGCAGCCTAAACAGTCCCCATGAACACCCCCCCACACCACTACTACCATTATGCAAAGAGCTCCTGGAAACTTTGAGTTTCCCCAAAGTAAACTGAAGGACTGTTTCTTAAAGCATTAGCTGGGAATGGCTGCGTAACCTAGTGTGGGCCTGGCGTTAGTGCATAAAGCACTCTGCATTGTAGCAATTGGGAGTTCTCATTCAAATGGACAGCTTCTCATCTATATAACCCAAAGTGAATTTTGCTCCCAAACCATACCCCCAGTGTCCATTCAGAAAAGAGTTATTGGGGTACCAGTCCATCTCTCCAGCACTAGAGGACACATCTGCTTTTAGAGCCAGTCTCTGAGGTGGATGCCATCACTATCCCAACTTAGCAAACAGGCTGTGTGTGTGTGTCCTTAGAGTCTACAACTCTTGAGTGTAAGTAAAAAGTCAGAGACCTCAGATATTTGCAAACAATTGACAGCTTAAAAATAATTGATTTAAATAAATTTAAAAAACAATCCACACAGAAACATAAATAATTCAGGACACAAAGAAAGTATTTTAAAACATCTAATTGCCATCCTCAGTAAGTTTCAAAGAGTAATTGCATTTATAAAACAAGAGAACAAGGAAAACTTGGATATAAACATAGGATCTCTGAAATAAAATTGTCAATAAAAATGAAGAAAGTGAAATCAAAACAAAAATAAAAGACAAAAAAAAGCATAGAAGTTGAAAACACAAGAAAAAAAATAAAATATCTCTACAGGTAGGACAATTTCTGACAAACAGGGATTTATAAATCAAGAAGATGGAAGAGAAGAAATGAGCAAAAAATTTCTGTGTTAGAGAAAAGCACAAATACTTAAATTGAAATGGTTGACTGACAAGTAGTAAATATGTAAAAATGATGCAAAGCTAAAAGTATTACCATTTAATTTAGAAAAGCAAAGATCTTGAGGATATCCTGAAATCCAGAGATATAAAAGAACATAATACATATCTCCTACAAAGGAATCCAAAAGCCCCCAGACTTCTCATTGGTCAATATGCTAAAAAGCAATAGAATAGTGCCTGCAAAGTTTAAAAAGCTTTGATTAGAACTTAAGTTCTTTATTCGTCAAACTATTAATCATGTAGGAGGACAAAAATACAGACATTTCACCCATCAAAGACTCATAAATTCACCCCATATTCATCCTTCCTGCAAAATTAACTTGAATAAATATTCCAGAGAATGAGCATAAAAGCAAAGAAAGGTGAAGAAATTGGTTTCTAAAAATAAAGTTTAATTCACAAGTACAGTTCAGGGAGATCCCAGAATAAACGTTTTGTTATCAATTCTAATTGGTCAAGAAGTAGGAGTCTGGGAAGTGTATCTTCAGGAAAGGATTGGATGCACACAGTTGATAGAATTGAGAAATTTTTTAGAATAATGGCACATTATCATTTTGCCAATTAAAAAAAAAAAGAAATTAAAACTCCAGGAAAAACAAAGCTATTCAAGAAAGTCATAGTTAAAATGTATAGCAAGCAAATGAAATACATGATTTGAAGCAACCAATGGAATATAGATAAAAATAAGTGCAGTCCCAGTATACTGGATCTGCAAAGAAAAAATAATAAAGGACCAAGCAGAATTCCCATAACTTAGTGCATTGGAAGTGCTGAATAAATGGTGACTATTATTATTATTACCTCCTAGGCCCTAATTAAGTCTTGAAGAAGTCAAAATAATCTGCTTTTTTAAGACACAGTTTTCTTTGTAGGACTCTTTCTCTGTTTTTTTCACCATATATATCCTGTACCTAATTTTTACTCTTTTGGAAATCAAATAACCATTTCAAAACCATTAATTTAAAATATATGTTATTTGGAAAACATTTAGGGAGTGATTTCTTCCAGAGAATTTTTAATATGGCATTTTTTAATATGGAAAAATTATAAATGACAAAAGGATTCAGTAACTATTTTTTATTCATATATTATTATTATTTTAAATTGTAAAATATTTTCAGCAAGATGGCAGAGGAGGAGATCCCAGCCCTCATCCACCAATAAGAAACAAAAATTAGACAGTTACCCATGAACAAAAATAGCTCTGGAAGAGTTCAGGAGTACAGTAAAGATGCTATAGCAATGCATTGAAGAAAAAAAATTGACAATAATCATGCATAAAGGGTAGGAAGAACAGTTTTGTGTCACCTGCGTTATTCCATCCCCCAAGTGAGCACTGCTTGGCAGCAAGAGGAAACTCCTTAGTCCATGAATTCTCCTCACGGGGAAAATAAAACAGGGTGAGTAAACCACTTCCTTGGCCTTTTATGGCATTGCCCAAATGGCCCACTTTAGTTTCATCCCACCCAGATCACTGGAGAAATCACTATAGCTGAGACATCTAGAGATAGCTAGGAACAAAGAAGAAGTCTGAGAGCTATCAGAATCAGCCATGCAGCAGGAGCCATCACAGTCCCCAGTGCCCTGCTCTGCAGGAGACCCCAGCAGCCTTCACCACTGAGGAGCTCAACAACCATCACAGCTTCCGTGGAAGCCCCAGAGAAAGGAACACTGCTCTGCCATTCTGGGCCAGAGCTGCCATTTCCCTACTTACATCTGACAACCGTGCACATGGCTGTACCCCCGAGCCAGTGCTCCAGACCCCTGCTCCATGGCCACTCCATGAACACCTTTGCCCCTGAAATCAGCACCAGCACACCACTTTAGCAGGCATACCCATGCGATAGACAACAGAGTCCTCATTGAAGTAGGCACACCCATGCCCTGAACCATGGAGCCACAATTGTGCTATGTATACCTGTGCTCAGGAACCTGGCTCAGCAGCCACTCTGTGAGAGCCCATGCCTCACACATTACCAGAGTGGGCATACCCATACCCCAGACTTCAGAGCCATGGTTGCTCCACATGTGCCCATGCTCCTGACATTAGCTCCACAGCTACTCCGCATGCACTCATACATTAGATGCCAATACCACCATCACTACAAGCATACCTGCATGCAGGAGCCAATACTAAGAGGGATTTCTTTGGCTATGACTTCCACTTATGGGGGAAAAAGAGAATGGGAGGACACCAGCAGCCTTCACCACCAAAGACCCCCAACAGCTTTCACTACTGCCAGATACCCATAGTTTTCACTGATAAGGACCCCTCCGGTCTTTGCTATTGCTGACCTCAGCTGATGAAGCTGCACAGAGATTACACCACTGCACCCTCCCTGAAGCCAGACTACCACACCCTAGCCAGCAAGTGATTTCATTCTCACTCATAGGAGAAGGTCTTTCCCCACTGAAACCAGATCATAAAGGCTGGAAGAAGTGACTGCTCCATCAAATGCATAGCCATAAACATAAGCCTGCAAGAAACATGAAAAATCAAGGAAACCATGAAATCACCAAAAACCCAAAATTTCCAGTAGCTAAACCCAAAGAAATAGACATATATGAATTGCCTAGCAAAGAACTCAATATAATTCTCTTAAAGAAGCTCAGTGAGCTACAAGAAAACAAAGATAGACAACTAAACAAAAATCTGCTAACTGATTACTGAACAAAGTAAAAACATCAACAAAGAGATAGAAACCATAAAACACAACCAAGCAGAAATTCTGGACCTGAAGAATACAGTGACTGAACTGAAAAATTCAACAGAGAGCTTCAAAAGCAGTCAATCAAGCAGAAAAAAGAATCAGCAAACTTGATGACAGATCATTTGAAATTATCCTGTCAGAGGAACAAGAAGAAAAAAAGAATAAAGAAGAGTGAAGAGTTTATATGACTTAAGGATAGCCTCAAGTGAAACAATGAAGGTATTATGCAAGTCTCAAAAGGAGCAGAAAAGGGGAAGGAGAAGAAAGCTTAGTTAAAGAAATAGTGCCAGAAAACTTCACAAATCTGGTGTGGGAGATGAACACACAAATCCATGATGTCAAAAGAATCTCAAATAGGCTGAACATCAAGAAACATTATAACCAAATGGTCTAAAGGCAAGGAAGAAGAATTTTAAAAGCAGAAAAAGAAAACTGAATCATCATGTATAAAGGAATCCCCAAAAGACTATCAGTGTATTTCTCGACAGAAACCTTGCAAGGAGAAAGTGGGATGACATATTTAAAGTACTGAAAGAAGAAAACCTGCCAACCAGGAATACTATCCTCAGGAAAATTATCCTTTAAAAATGAAGGAGCAATAAAGTCTTTCTTAAACAAAACCTGAGGGAATTCATCACCACTAGACCTACCTTATAAGAAATACTTAAGGGAGTTTTTCAAATTAAAATAAAAATACACTAAACAACAACATGAATGCATATGAAAGCATAAATATCACCAACAAAGGTAAATATAGAGACATACACAGATTAATGTAACATAATTTACTTTTAACCCTAATATAAAAGTTAAAGGTTAAAAACATTTCAATGGATACACAATATAAAAAGAAGAAAACTCTGACTAAAAAAACACAAAGTGTGAGGTGGGGGAGTAAAATTGTAATGTTTTTGCATAAAATGGAAGTTATTAACTTAAAATAGAAGAGTATAACTACAAGATATTTCATGCAATCCTCAAGCCAACCACAAAGAAAAGGCCTATAATAGATACCCAAAAGATAAAGAGAAAGGAATTACAGTAAATCATTACCAAAACACTACCAAAGAACAAAAGAAGACAGCAAAAGAGAAAAATAGAGACAAAAAACAACTGCAAAATGGACAGAAAACATGAACAAAACAGAAATAGTATGTCCAGACATATCAAAAATTGCCTTAAATGTAAGTGGATTAAACTCACCAATCAAAAGACATAGAATGACTGACAGGATTGGAAAAAAGCAGGATCTAGGGATATGCTGTCTCCAACACACTCACTTTAGATTTAAAGACCCACATAGGCTGAAATTGAAGGGATGGAAAAAGCAAGAAGAACTAGGCTGGAGGCATCCCACTCTCTGATTTCAAAAGATATTATGAAGATACAGTAATCAAAACAGCATAAAAACAGTAGAAACAGTTTGTTTTTACTGGCATAAAAACAAACATATAGAGAAATGGAACAGAATGCAGAATCCAAAATAAATCCAGGAATGTCCAGTCAACTGATCTTTGGCAAAGATTCCAAGAGTACACAATGGGGAAAAGATAGACTCTTCAATAAATGGTGCTGTGAAAACTGGATACTCACAAACAGAACAATAAAATTGGACTCTCTTCTCACACCATGTATAAAAATCAGCTCAAAATGGATTAAATACTTAAATGTAAGACCTGAAACTGTGAAACTATTAGAATAACACATAAGGGAAAACCTTATTGACTTTGGTCTTAGCAATGATTTTTGGATATGACACTAAAAGCACAGGCAAGATAAGAAAAACGGATAAGCAGGATTGCATGAAACTAAAAAGTTTTTTCACAAAAAAGAAAATAATAAACACAGTGAAAAGGCAACCTGCCAAATGAGAGAAAACATTTGCAAACCATATATCTGATAAGGGGTTAATATCCAAAATATATAAGGGACTCATACTAATCAATAACAAACAAATAACCTGATTAAAAAATGGACAAAGGAACTGAATTGGTATTTCTCAAAAGAAGTCATACAAATGGCCAACAGATATATAAAAAGATGGTAAACTTCACTATTCATCAAGGAAATGAAATTAAAACTGCAATGAGATATCATCTCACAGTTATAAAAATGGCTATTACAGAAAGACAAACAATAACAAGTGTTGGCAAGGATGGGATGTGGGAAAAAGGGAACTCTTGTACACTGTTGCTGGGAATGTAAATTGGTGGACTCATTATGGAAGACAGTATGAAAGCTCCTCAAAAAAAGTAAAAATGGAATGACCTCATGATCCAGCAATCCAAATTCTGGGTGTATATCCAAAAGAAATGAAATCAGTGTCTCAAAGAGATATCTGCATTTCCATGTTCATTTTAGCATTATTCACAATAGCCAAAATATGGAAACAACCTAAATGTCTATGGATGGATGCCTGGATAAAGAAAATGTGATACACACACACACTCATACACACACAATGGAATATTATTCAGCCTTTTAAAAGAAGAAAATTCTGCTATTTGTGACAACGCAGATGCACCCTGAGGACATTATGTTAAGTGAAAATGAGCATAATCTCACTTACATGTGGAATCTAAAAATATCAAACTCAGAAACAGAGTGTAGAATGGTGGTTACCAGAGGCTCAGGGGAAGATAAGTTATGATGCTCAAAGGGTACAAAGTTTCAGTTATATGAGATACATAAGTTCCGTAGATCTAATGCATAGCAATGTAAATATAGTTAATATTGTATCGTATACTTGAAATTTGCTAAAAGGTTAGATCTTTAGTGTTCTCACCACACAAAAAAAATAGAAACTATGTGAGGCGATGGATAGTCAGCTTGATTGTGGTGGATATTTCACTATGTATGCATATATCAAATCAAGTTGTACAACTTAAATATATATGATTTTAACTGTTAACTATACCTCAAAAAAGTTTGGAAAAATAATTGATAATTAAATAAGTTGTGAAATGTTTTAAGCATATAGAAAATATCTAAGGACACTTTTGTCTCCCCTCCAGGATTTCGCACAGTTATCACTTTGACACAAACAATAACTCCAACCCACATCCTTCCCCGCTCTCGCTCCCAAGTAATTTCTGACCTCATGTTTGTGCGTATTTTTATCTTGGAAGTTTCCATAACTGCATTAAATGTGTATGTGTCCAGAAATGATTTATACCATTGCTGTTTTTTAAAACATTTATTTAAATGGCACTAAATTATACATGTCTGCAATTTCTTTCTTTACTCAAATTTGGATAATTTAATACATTTATACTGTGTTTATTTGCAAATAGCCCACTGTTTGGTTAAATGTCTATATCTTTTCATGCCTCTGAAGCACATCCTTTGGCATGGCTGTGTCAGGATCTGCAAATGATGAAGATGCATCTTTCCTGCAAAGATTCCAGACAGATGGTTTTTAAAATGCCAGGGTAAAGTGCCCAGGGCAAACTATGAAGAATGCCTCAGGGCTTGCACTCTGCAGCAATGGTTAATGTGCTGCTGACCTCTACACTAAATCCCAGCCCAATACGGGATCATCTGTGTCAGCAGAGAAGAGAAGAACTGCCCTCTGTCCTTTGGCACTGGGCCCACCTACAAGTCAGCCAAGTACCTGATAACTGACATATTCTGGCTTAAAGGATTAGGGAAGTGTCTCCTGCCCAGTAGATCTTTCACCAGTAGCTTCCTGCTGGTCAGTAGACCTTACCAGTGAGGACCTGTCTCTAGCTAGGGAAATGTTCTTTATGGAAATATCAGAGGCTTTAAGCTTAATCAACCAATAACACCTTATTTCAAATTAATAAATAAACTCTGATCATAGAGCTGCTCCATGTTGGATGAATAGGGATAGGTGAGTTTGGACAAAGGAAATTATAGAGAAATATGGAACAACCTGCCTGAGCGGTTAAGCCAAGGGATTCTGGACAGTCAAGGCCCAGACAAGTGATCCACAGGTGCCCCTTTAAAAAAATGCTCTTTATTTAGTGTGGATGGGGAAAGCTAATTTCCACTGATACATTTTAATACTTCTATCTTTTAGGATATAAATAAAGAATAAGGAATTGCATGTATTTTTGCATGGGATTTTTCTGAAACAGTTCCATTTTGAAAAGGAATATTAAGAAGTTTGGAAATTATATAATTATAAAATATAAATATAATAATATAAAATTATGTGATAAAATGAATCTTTTTTTCAAGAAAGCAGCACTATATTTTGAGTTATTCAACTTTAGAATTTCAAGTAACTGCTGCCATCCAAATTAGGTAACAGTAGGGTGTGGAGCCTTGGGTCACACGGTCAGCGTCTCCCAGGCAGCTGTCCCACATGCACTGCAAGAACACTCATGGTCTAGGCAGAAGTATGATTGGTTTGCTTTTTTGTTTTAATTTTTATGAGACAGAGGGGCAGCCACAGGCAGTGAGTGGGAAAGATTCAGGAATTGTTTTCATGGACATTAATGTGTTTGTATGCACACGCATGCATATGCTTCCTTTGCAAGGAACATATGAGAAATTCAGAGAGGAACACAATTACTTAAAAAGCAGGATAAAGAACCTGTTTCACTATTGTAGTCAACATATAATTTGTGAGAAGTAAACTGAGAAAGAAAGATATTCTGATGCACCTGTGCCTGTCCATCCCTCACCCATGGGAATGAGCCAGTGGACTCTAGGAGCAAGCAGAAATTATCAGAAAAACACATAAAGCTGTCTGAAAGGAGTGGAGTGATTTCTAAAATACAAATGTGACCAGCATAGCCTTGGCCTGGCTGCTTGTCACTTACAAAACAAAGTCTACATACACCCTTACCCAGGATGGAATTCAGTGCTTGTGGCCTGCTCGTCATACAGCAGTGGCTCAGCCCTGCCTGCACCTTCCCACGCGCCACGCTTCCCGCTGAATATCTCACAGTCCCTCAGCTCAGGGACTTGCCTGGTTGACTCCAACTCGGTCTTTCAGACTCCACCGAAGCGATACCATTTCCTCCAAGAGGCCGTCCCTGACTTCCGTCCCCAGGGCTGACCAGGCACCACTCATGCATGCTCACTGCATTCTACCAGCCCTTTCATCAACTGCCAGTGCCAGGTTCTTAGGGACAGGATGTCCTCAGGGCTTTATCCATCCCCAGGCACCGTGGCAGGCTATGCATGTGTTTGGAATGAATGATAAGTGAATGAATATCTGGAAGCATGGAAATGTTTGGGGAAAATAGAAGCAAACCTTATGGAGCGGGGTCAGGGAAAGGAATGTCTGGGCTGTAGCTGCAGAGGTGGGCCTGCCCAAGGAAGGTCCAAGCTGAGACAAAGCAAGATTAGGGAAGAGAATCACAGGACAGAGGAAATACCCACCTTTACTGGGTCCTAAAGGCACAGGCTGACAAAGTACCCAGAGCAGTAGTCTATTACAGAAATGTTTTGAGATAATTCTCCCATAATTGAGAGATAAAGGAAGAGAAGTGGTAGGCCTACGGAAGTTCAGGTCCAGGGACAGAGGCAGGAGCAGCAGTGGGTGTCAAATGCGGATGGTAGCACCATCAACCCAAAACCCTGGGAAGTACCCTGCTGGTTCTAAAAAAAAAAACAGGGAGCTCATGAAAAGATGGAAACTGCAGGAAATGCCAAAGTATGGACTTTGTTTCCACAGTTGCATCTTTTAAATACAGCTTATCCTACTCCTAGAGAGGGCAAACTGCATCCCAACCAGAATTCACCCTGGATCCAGCATTCAAACACCAGGACCACTGGTGATAGGAGAAAATGGGAAGGTGAGTTAAGAGATTTTGAAATACAGTGTCTACTACAGGGAAGAAGGAGTACTTAGTGAAGACCTTGATGTTGTAAATTTGCAAATTTAGCCAACAAAAGAAAACTTCCTGGATGTCACTCGTTGAGTAGAAGAGTATGCAGTAGTCGGTGACTTGTTAGGATTTGCTAATTTGGGGAATTTCTATCCTCAAAATCCTTTTTAACTTTATAGGACCATTGGTGTAGATTCACTGGTAACCTTGAGAAACTGAAAGTGCTCTTTTAGTGTCTTCTGCTTTATCTCTTCCCAAGTATGTGACCTATGGCTGACAACAGCAATGATGGTATTAATTGCAACGGTTCCATACATTGAGCACTTGCTATAGAGCAGCCAGTGTATTCAATGTTTTAGGTAAATTCAATCCTCACAAATAATCCTAAGAAGCAGATACTCTTATTATCCCCATACTGTGCAGGGTAAAACTCAGAACAGACTGGTGAAGGACAGAGTCACAGAGCTGGGAAGCACAAAGCTAGAAACCAGGCCCATCTCACCACATTTCAGAGTTCATACGTTAGTTACTGTGCCATGCTGCCTGCCAGATTCTAATTTATATATTGGCCTGTGAGAACACAGTATTTGGGGGTTTTGTTGGTTGGTTGGTTTTCCTGGTAATGACTATTATGGAAGGATGTTTAGATTGTAAGCTGCTGGAGTGATTGTCTTATTTGGTTGGGGATATAGCTTTGTTTCTATGCTCACCAAATACATGGCTGTGAAATAGCTCCCTTATGAATCTTATTAGCCCTGCACTTGGGAAAGTGATAATCGGAGAGACTTGAGGATGGAGAAGTGCAGTGCTGCCGTGTTGTGTCTGTTTTTGTTTGTTGTTGGATCTTAGCTTCTGGCCCAGATGCCTTTCATCTACCTGGCGCTCAAAACATATTCACTGAATGTTTGAATTGTGAATGGCCTGAAAGAATTCCATGTGTACACCTGGAAGGTGTCCAAGTTATACCTGCTAAAGTAGAGCCTCCAGCCCCAGCCAGACTCCAGGGCGAACCTTCTCAGGTCACCAAACCAAACAAGCAACTGCGCAAACCCAGACCCTCTTGTACAGATTTTATATCAGTGGAGATGCAGATGCAGGTGGTTTCATTTATCTTGAGATATAATCTCTGTAAATAAAGATGTGCCTTTTCCACTTTTTTGTGGCATGTGCAAGTTTGAGGAATATACATATGACAATAAAATGTTTGATTATATTGTTTCATATGGTCAGGCAATAAAACTGCCCTTACTACCTTGCCTAAGAAACTCAGTTGGACAACACTGTAGGTTCTAACCTGACAGGAGAAGTAGGTGGGCAGAGAGGGCTTCTTGCAAGAAGCTCAGTTGAATTAATGGGTCCATCCATTTTATTCTCCTGGAGAGGGTGGATGGGGGAGGAGAAGCAAGGATCAGAAAAGCAGCTCTCCAAGACAGAATTCTTATCCCTGCCTCTACTCCTAAGAAGCGTTCAAGGTGCGGAATTAAAGGCACTTTGCAATGCCCCTTGAATGGTGATCTTCTCTTAGAAATGAATTCTGCAGCAAATCTTGGTGTCTGGGTAGGATTGGGACCTGGCGTCTCTTTTCCAAAACACAAATAACACAATGGTTAGCCTCATTCATCAGGACAAAAGACTAGGTATGAGGTTGGAGCCTGAAGCCCTGAGCTCATAATAAAACTTATCTCCAGTTCCTAGATTTCTATTGTCCTACTTGCAACCACTCCAGTTAGCTGACTAATGATTCAGAGATTTAGGATTTAGTCCTAAACAATAGCTGTTCCTTTGGGAACTAACATCATGCACAAGCCATATGACCTCAAGCTTATTACTTAATCTAAGCTTGTTTATTCATCTGTAAAATGTGTTGTGCGAGGACTTAATGAGAGAATGTTTGTAAAAGTATAAACTGCAATGTGCTCTGGTTATTAGTAACTTTATAAAGTGTTTTCCACTTAGTTCCACATGATATGTTCCAAAATTGGATGACAGCAGTTTTACCAACATCTAAGTATAGTGAAGCTGCCTGGATTCATTTGTGTAGAATTTACTACAGGAAAAATAATATGTAACTCTCCCACCCCATCCTCCACCAACTTTAAACTTGCTTATAATTAAAAGCCTGAAAATCAAGTCACTTCATTCGCTTGCCTCAGCAAAGATGACCATTTGAGGCTAGAATTTTCTTCTAGCAGAATCTGTTGTTTTTCTCTTCCTTTCCTTCATTATTCAAAAATAAAATGACTTCCTCACAGTTTTCTTTTCTACAGCTCCCTACGCACTTGCTTCTCTTAGAATTAAAACTGCAGAGATTACTGTCCCCATTTTGTTCACACAAGCATACTTTGTTGGAAATACAGTCGTCACGAGTTGAGTATAGCAACCGTTAAAGCCCTGAGAGCCAGATTAACATGAATGCTGGCTTGTGGAAACCAAACTGTGCTTGCTTCAAGCTGACTCATTTCCTAATTTTTTCCCAAGACAGATTATCTACGTTTGTAAAAAATATTTAACTGCCATACATATGTCATAAAAGTTAAGTAAACAAATGCTACATGTCCCCAATAGATACAATACAAAAATTTTAAAGATTTTCTCTATGACAGCACAGATTCTGGACGAAGGTAGTGGGAACATCTCCTCCTACCTTCTATAGGCTGAAGTTACAACTGCAGCCTGCCCTCTGGTGGCCGCCGTCTTCCTAGCACGGCTCCTGAAGCCGGTCGCTCTCCAGTAAACTTCACTTCCCAAGCAAATGCCACTCTTTCAGCACATTTGTTTTCCAGTAAACAAAGCTTTCAAATTTTAAAGTATCTTTTTGTTTCTTTAATTTTTAAGCATGGTTACTTATTAATCTTTAGTATGTTTCTTTGGAAGAGCTCTTCTTAAATCACAAATATTTTGAAAACACTTTCCATTTCAAATATTTTAATTTCCCACTTAATATCTTTTACATATGAACATTTTTGTATATTTTATATCATTATAAAATAAAATAAGGCATATCCCCAATATGTAATACAATATCACCAGTCCTTTTGATGGGTTGTGTCCACCAAAACGGATGGAGTTTTAATTTGCCTGTTTTGAGTAAAACATTACAGAATAATTGAAAGAAAAAGTACTTCAATGAATGGGCTACCTAGCTGACTTCAGCATTATACGATTCATCCGTGTAACAACAAACACTTGTACCCTCTAAATCTATTGAAATTTAAAATAAAAAAAAAATGGGCTGCCTAGATTTGAGAATCTTAGATCAGCTTGCCATAACCTTGGGCAAGTATTTATTATTTCATACTTTCACTATCCTCGTCTTCAAATTATGTTTGACATTTACAGAGTCATTATAAAATATGCGTATTTTACAGGATGAGATGGTCACCGAGAACTTTTCCAGGCAGGAAGTAAGTGGTCAGTAGCTGTCAGTTCCTTTATCTTCCTTCTCGTTGAGCTGCAGGTCTCAAGGGATATACCTTCAAAAATTAGCATAGAATAGGCCCTCAAAAATAAATGTTAAGTAAGTGAGTGATTTTAGCAAATGATGGTTGAAAGTGGAGAAATTTTAGCATGTTTCACTATGTGTATCTGGCCCAAAATGCTTTTCATAGTCAAGATATTGGAGCTCTAACGGAAATAAAATACAAAACTGGATTAATGTCATTGTCCTAAAAAGTAGTTGAATACATAATGCATTTTTTAAAAATTTCTTCTTTAGTTTCCATGGAAACTGGTTTGGAAGATGAGATTTTCATATGTCTCTCATAAACAGTTACTTCTATTTAATATTTGCAGGAGTTTTCTCCCCTTTCTTGCCGTATAGAATGTGCTGGAAATACAATAGCCTGAGATAGAGAGGGGCCGGGGCCTTGTTCCTGTCCCTCCTAGGGAATGTAGCATCTTGAGTTAGGAAGGACCTGCCCAGGACAGCCCTGGCTTTATTCCTCTTCCCCCTGAAGCAGGGTGCCCTTTAAAGCTTTGCCCAGTAAGTCACATGGCCCCTGAAGTGTATAACCCAGGGTGAGCCACCTTTCGGGGTCCCTCAGCTGCGGTACAAGTGAGGCACACACAAGTGACACTTTATCTTCCCCAGCAACTTTCCTGAGCCTTAGGGGACCAGCTTACAATGGAGCTGAGGTTTCCTTTGTCCCTTGCTGCCTATCTCTAAGTAATAAACCTGCCTCATACAACTTGTTGCATGTATGCTGTATGTCACCCTGCTTAGACAAGTTGGAAACCAGTACACAGTGAAACTGCTTCACAATATTCTATCTCCTTGACTTAGCGGTATGGGAACTACTTAAAGAATACGGGGCCTGGAAAATGAATATCTACACTACATCTGCATGTGCGTCTGTACCTACATCACTGTATCTGTATCCACACTTAGGAACTCAGTGACATTAGCATATTGCTGTCAGGTCTGTCCTGTAGAGTCCCTCCCATTTGTATTTTTCCCCTAAATAGTGACTGCCTCAGAGGAAAGGGGACCTCTCTTGGCTATCCTGGTGTCCTCACAGAGTCTAACACAAGGCCGGGTACATAGTTGAGACTTCAGATGCTCCGTGTGTCTTAAAGTACTGATAACTACCTCTAACATGAAAATACTAGTATTAGCTTCTACCATTTATTATTTTGGTTAAAATTGGTTTTCAATGATACAATTGAAGCGTAGGAAAAAGCGAGTCACGAAGAAGTCAGGAGCACTTATTATTAGGGCTCCTGGGACACTATCCCACTCAGAAAACTGTGTTGCACTTCAGCTCCATTTGTGGTTCTGCATCGGGCATTTGTCTAGACTACACTATGCACCAGACATTAAACAGAACTGGGAATCCAAGGACGGGATAACACTGTTTTCGATGCCCAGAGGGTCTCTGATCTGGTTATGGGAAGAAACAGGGACAACTGTGGGCTAGGAAAGGACAGCTCACAGAAGGAAAACCTGAGCCAAAGTCAGCAGGGAGTGTGCATTAGCCAGGTGCAAATGGGGTGGGGGAACGTGCATTCCAGACAGAAAAGTGTCCAAAGGCAAAGAGAGAGCAGGACGAATCCAAGGAGCTCCTTACGGAATTGCTCCAGATACCGTCTCACAGACAAGGACAGGAGTCACAGGGGTCCTGAGGGATTCCAGGTGGGAGCCTGGGGCCATAGCAGCAGCCGGGATGCTGGGATGTTGGGCTTCATCCTGAGAGTGAAGGAAACCTTTGATGCATTTTAGGAAACATTTTTAAAAGATATTTTTCTCTATATGATTAGGAGTGGGTTAGCAGAGGGGACACTGGGAGTGAGGAAATAAACTCAAAGGTTTTCAGTGATCTCAGTAAGAGCAGACAGTGGCCTGCCCAGGTGGGGAACCTGCCCTCGGGCCCCGTGGGGCCTTCTGGATCCTTAAGTGAGGCTTTGGCCTGAGCTAGGGACGGCGGCGCTGGGCCAGGACGTGCAGGGGGAAGGGTCCTGTCCGGCACTAACCAGGTGAGGGCTTCGGAGCAGGAAAGTGAGGGCAGTTCTCTCCAGGGAGGGGCCACAGAGTAGGTAGTCAACACATTTTTACTCGATTAAATACTTAATCGGATTTTTTAAAAAATCTAGGACAAAGGGATATCTAATCTTCTTTAGAGCCAATAGAAAACATTTGTGTGGTTTCTTTTTGGTCTTTGTTTTTTTTGAAAAATAGATTCGTGAGCATGGACCACACACAACAGTAATAATCATATATGCCATTGCTTGAGCAGCTGCCACGTGCTGCTCCCTCCCTAAAATCCCAAACGCATCCTGTTACCACCCGGTGATGTTTATTATTTCCGTTTTATCCATGAGGAGATGGAGAAGCAAAAGGGCATGGCGTGTAATAGTATTTCTGAGATCACAAATACCCAAGGTTCCAGGGTTGACTGTACCACTAGCAGATGACCTCAAATTCTTCAAGCATCTCCCCCCTCATAATTCATATACACAGTAAGCATCACACCATATTTTTACTATATTACTGTTATCATTGGATAAATGGGATATTACTTTTGTCATTGGGTAATTTACCTAAAGTCACAAAACTTGTATAATAATAAATTAAACTAACATTTGGATCCAAACCTAAAAAGGGCCAAACCATACATGTATATTTAGCCATGAAACCCACCTCCCTACTTACCTTCCAGATGTCGAAAAACATTGTTATCTAAAAAGTATGAATGTTTTCTTTATAAGGAGTTCATATACATCAATGAGAAATGGTAGTCCCAATAAATAGAAGCACAAAGGGCACATGCAGACATTTCATTAGTGAGAAATAGGTCTAGTAATTTAAAATGTGGAAACAAAGGCTTCAACCTTTCTGGGAATCAAATAAATAAAAAAATTAAGCCATGGTGTACAATTCTTCGTATACTAAAGAAACATCAGCAGTAAAGACAGTATTTCTTGCTCCCTTTTGGCAACGGTATGGCTGCATGGATTTGCTCATATCCTGCTTTTCTCAATACAAACAGCTTCAATTTTGATACCCAGAATTTTGGCAAATTTTATCATGACCTATGGAAATGTTTATACACTTTTTTGTAATAATTTTATTTCCAGGACTATTTTCTAGTGGTGTAATTCTAAATTCCATATTATCAAATGTACTTATTATAGCATCATCTGTGACAGTGAACATTTTGGAGACAACAAAATATTGACATATAGAAGACTATTAAAACATAATATCACAGGATCTTCCCATAGGATGAAATATTGTGTAGTTTTTGACAATTTAGGATCATGAAGAGTATTTAATTACATAGGAAAAGCCTTAGGATGCAATGCTAAATAACAGAGCAGAGCACAATCTAGCCTGGACAATATTACTACCATGTATTTATACCACGTATAAAATGTGCATAGGAAAAAGTTTGAAAATTAACACAAAATTTCAGCAAGTGCAAGTGTTATTATGTTGCTATAGTAATATAATAATTTTTATAATAATATAATAATTTTTTTCTATTTCTGTTCATTTCCCAGAATTTTTGAAAATATTATGTCAATTCTAAAAAAAACACTTTAAATCAACTTATTATTTACAAATATAATAAATATAATACATGGTAGCTTTTTTTTCTAAGAATCCTTAGAAAAGTATTAGCTTTAGGGGAAAGCATAAATATTTAAAAGCTAGTATTTTTCAGCTTTTAACAAAGCATCCAATAAGTAAAGAAAAAACAATGGATCCAGAACACATGATATCACTGGGCTGCTAAATACGAGAATCAGTTAATTTAGGATTTCGTAGTACATCAAAAGCTTAAAACAAAAGAATAAATAAAATTTAAAAGCAAAAATTGTTACTGTTTAAAATTTTACAGTTCCCCAGCTCTTTGTGAATTATGTCATATGAGCTACTCAGGAGAGCCTTTAGTCACAGAAGTGACTTCCAGCAGAAACCTACTTAGTTTATTTGTGTAAAAGTCAAAGAGGAAAACTCAAGTGCTAGTGATTTTGTTAAACCCGAACATGCATTCAACTGATAAGCTGAAAATAAATTGGAAAAGAGTTTGGGGAACTCATTCTTTCTACACAAAACTTATATTCCTTCCAATGGGATCTATGTACAAAGGATTAATTGTTTTTTCAATCCTCCTTAACAACCATCAAAGCCAACAATGTACTATATTAGGGTTAGGTTCTAACAATAGACCTAGGGCTAAGTTTACTATATCTAAATCAAATGGTTTTAATTCTCTTGACACCAATTCTAAAATACTTATCTGGGTAGGTGCATTTATATGTGTGACATGGTTTTATTCCTGAAGAAAGATTTTTTTAAGTTCAAAATAAGGCCCACAAAACTTATTTTACATACAGAAAGAAAATATGATCAGAATTGATTCTTTTTGGTAAAGTTCAGTAGTTAAAATATTATGTCAGCCAACCTTTCTGTGGAGGGAAGTTGGATATATGAATAAAGGCTTTGAATTTTAAGTCACAAGAAAGTCACTTAATGTACTAAAGAAACAAATGTATAAATGTCTTCATCTGAATGTGTCTGACTTTCTTTTAGGAAATACTGTAAATCTGGGAAGAATTGAGTAGATTGGGAATAAATTACAATAAGAATTAATATATGAGCCAGGCATGGTGGCTCACACCTATAATCCTAGCACTTTAGGAGGCTGAGGTGGGAGCAACGTTTGAGGCCAGGAGTTTGAGACCAGCCTGGGCAATTTAGTGAGACCCCATCTCTACAAAAAATTAAATTTTTAAAAAAGTTAATATATGACTCATTAAAGATCTTGCCAGTGACTCATACCTGCTGTCTATGGAGAAAGCAAAATATTGAGAAGGGTAAGAGTTTGCAACCAGATTCGAAAGTGACCTTGGAGAAGTTATTTAACATCTCGTACACTAGCCCCCTCACCTGCAAATTAGTCATAATATTACCCACTTTGAAGGGTTTCCTAAGCATTAAGTGAAATGATATATGGAAAAAGGTTTGCCCACAATGCCTCCTCTCCCAATATTAGTTCTCTGCCTCAAACTAATTAATAAATTACAACACTCCTTTCCAGAGACCCAATTCTATCAAGGGACAATTTATGGAGAATGAATAACTAAAGTTGGCTAAAACTGAGTGGCACAGGACTGTTAGTTAATTTAGAAAAATATCAAGCTTAACAAGAAATGTCTCCTGAGGGATTGCACAGATATAAAGACGTGAGGTCCAGCAAACATTGCCTGCCACGAGCAAAGCCGGAACATTCTCTCTCGTTCGCACACGCTCTCTCTCTGTCTCTCTCTCTCTGTCTGTCTGTCTGTCTCTCTCTCTCTCTCTCTCTCTCTCTCTCTGTCTCTCTCAATCCACTTTTTGAGAATTCTATTAAAAGCATCCTCTTTACCTTGACTTAAAAATTTTTTCACTTCAGAGTCTCCCCAATGGTGTTTGTAAAGCTACATAGGATTAAGTTCATTATTTTTTCCATTTTATAATTCTTAAAGTATGTGAAAACATACACAAAATATTTTTTCATGTCAATTTCCAAGTTCTTTCAACAAACCTTCCAGATGCACTTCACCCTGTTTGTCTAGTGCTGGAGGTATGCTCATTCATTAAGTTCTCCTCCAAAATGTTTCGCATGTGCTGGATGCAAGACTGTAGATAATGTTCTAAAGAGGGAAGAGTACCTTAGAATTATGGTGAACATCCCACATCTTGTGCATTGTACCTCTGAATACATGCAGCAGTTTACGTGTAGTTTAACCTTTGTGGCCACAAAATCACATACACTTATTGGCATGAATGGCTGTCTCCATTTTCTGTCTGTGCAGTTGATTCTTCCCTAAGTATTTTTAACCTTTATGTTTTTTACCTAGAACACTTCATCCTGTAATTTTCAGTCCATTGTTCCACTTTGTCAGCATTTATTTAATAATCTGATTCTACATCCATGATATTAGCTCCTGTATCTGCTTTTCTGTATCTACAAATGCAGTAAACATGTATTTTCACCCACATTATGATATAGCAATTCCATGACTAGCTATTTATCCAGGAGAACAAAATGCATATGTATACAAAAAGATTTGTACACAAATGTTCACAGCAGATTTGTTTATGATGTTCCCAAACTGATAACAATCCAAATGCCTATCAAGAGGTGAACATTTCACTGTATATCCGTGCAGTAAAACACTACTTAGCAAGAAACAGGAATGAACATGCAACAACATAGCTGAATCTCAAAAAATATGCAGAGCAAAAAAGGCCACACACTTAGAACAGTGTAGATACTATAGGATCCCAGTTAGGTGAAATCTGAGAAAAAGCAAAACAAATCGATGATAAAACCCAAGATGACAATTGCTCTTTAATTGAAAAGGTGGCAGCCTGGGATAGACTGGAGGAGGAAATGAAGGAATTCTCTAGGGGGCTGCAACTGTTCTGTATCTAGATTACACACCACACGTAGACACACCACACACACACACACACACACACACTGAGTACACACATACACACCACACACCCCACACACCTTCACACACACGTGTACACACCACATACACACATGCACACACCACATACACACATACATACACCACCTACACACAAACAATATGTACATACCACACACATACACATAGTATGCACACATACACATAAACTGAGTACACACGTACACACCACACACACCTCAAACACCTTCACACATACATATGTACACACCACACACACTACACACATACGGTACATACACACAGTCAAAATTGATAGTCATGCACTTAAAAAGGGATATTTATTGTGTAAAATTACATATAACTAAAGTTGATTTTTTTAGAAAATGGAAACAACCTAAATATTCATCAATAGGTAGATGAATAAATTGTGGCCTGTTCATACAACAGAGCACTGTACAACCATGAAACCACTGCAAACTGCTGATTTATGCAACCATAACGTAGGTGAATTCCCAGCAATTTGCTAAGTAGAAAAAGCCAAGCACAAAAGAGAATATGCGTTTGCTTGCACATGTAGAAAGCTTAAGAACAGGAAAAACTAATCTGTGTGGTAATGAAGCCTTCGCCGGGGGTGGGGGAAGGATTAATGGAAAACAGCACAAGGGAACTTTCTGGGAAATGGAAAATGTTCCTCATTTTTATCTGCATGTGGGTTTCCCAGGTAGATATATTTCTCAAAATGTCTTCACGAGCACCAGAGATCAGTGCCTTTCGCTGGCAAATTGTAGGTGGTAAATTATACTTCAGTAACAATTATATTGAACAAAGAATAAGGTAAGTTTTTAACTTCTGATAGAGAAACGGGGAATGGACATGACTCATATACTATGCTACCATTTGTACAAAAAAGAAACTTTAAAGTTTATGTAAATGTCGAGCAAAAACTTAAGGAAAACCTTTTGAAGGCACAGCCTATTGCCATAAGGCATTTTGAGAAAATGGTGAAAGCCACGGATCTGGGGATTAACAGGGGGGCCGGGGACAAGGGAGGAGAGACTGCTGTTCGCTGATTACTGGGTTGTGCCTTTGGATAATGTACATTACACACATTGCTTTTCCAAAAATATAAATGAATATAGGATTTTAAAAGTCTGTTGAATATTCTGGAAAGAATCAATGAACAGAAATAAATAATAATGCTAAATTGTGGTATAGACAAGGACATATAAAAGATTGGAAGAAAATCACAAAAATCTAGACATATTCTGACCTTCTGGTTGCTTCACAAGGGTCTTTTAAGATGTGGTACACTGTAAAATAAGTAAAAGTGCAAATCCTTATGGTTGTGTTTAGTACCAGTACAACCACAGGTAACCGCAGTTAGTTTGATGATACGAACAGCATCTACTGAGAGCTAAACTTGTGTCAAGCATTTTCCCATAGCTTTATATGTAATAATCATTTCTTTTTTATAACAACCTTACAAGTCAGTCACCAGGATTATCTTAGTGTTAACATGAGGAAATGAAAACAAAGAGAAGTCAGGAAAGCTGCAAAAGGCCTCTGCAAGAAACTGCATTTAAACCAGGCCGTCTGAAATTTGCCCAGCACTGAGAGATTGAAGAGTGAATGAGCATTGGTGAGACTCAAGAGAAAACTTTCTGTTATCACTGAATAGGGTCAATGTTGGTAGCACAGACCCTTAGTGCCCCAACTCACCTTTCCCTGCCCATGTCTGACTTCAGGCACAGCTGCAGCGGCCAGGCCCGTGACAGCATAGCAGGCTCTCAGCTGCTTTCTGCATTGATGTTCTGGACCCCCTGTTACCTCACTTCTGCTTTCTGGACTCACTCCCCAAACCCCAGATAAACTTCCTGCACCAGAATCCTTGCTATTTTGTGGTAACCTAAACTAAGGCAAGTTTATTAAAGGGATAAGATATGTGCATACTTTTTTAATGATTCTCCTCTTTAATCAATGCTCTTTGATAAGTTATTAATTTCTAGTTCTAATTACATCAGATAAGAAATTCTACTTTTCTCTCATCTGACAGAGATTGCCAAATATGGATCTATGGATCAGCTACATCAGAATCACTTGGATGCTTACTAAGAATACAGATTTTTCAGGCCATGTATTTTTTTTTTTATCTCGGGGGTAAAGCTTTTAGTCATTCACCACCAATTCACCATGATGAGTCAATTCAGCATTCGCATGGTGTCAGCTGTGGGCTTTTCATAGATGCCCTTTATCAAGTTGAGGAAGTTCTCTTCTAACCTGGTTGTGTTGAATTGTATCAATTTTTTTTTGCATCAATTGAGATGATTATTCCTTTTTTATTGATAGTCTATTATATTCTTTGAGTTTTGGATATTAAACCACCCTGCATTCCTGGGATAAATCTTACTTGGTCATAAAGTATAGTATTTTTAATATGCTGCTGGATGTGGTTTTCTATTATGTTGCTGAGAATTTTTGTATCTATATTCACAGTAGTTTTTATTTTCTTGGGTTGTCTTTGTCTGGTTTGGGCTCATCATTGCTTTTCTTAGCCTCTTTACTTGGTGCAGTACTTTGGTTAGTGCCTTAGCTGGACTGTTCAGTGATTTCTGTTTCTGCCACAGTGAGCAGCATCCACAGTCACTCTGTAGAAGGCCCCGCCAGGGACAGGTGCACAGCCACCTTGGAAAGACTGTTTCTATCAGGGCTGTCTGACTTTCCCTTTCCCTGATCTCGGTTAATTTGCCTGCCTCAGATGACTTCACACCAGCTGTTAGCCTCCACTAACTGCCGGCTGGTTGCTCTGTCATTTTCAACAATGCCCAGGGGCATAAATTATTCTACAGTTGGATCCAATTAAATCCAGGCTTCTTTGCAATGGTAGCTTTGAGGCCAGTTTTTGAAGCTCATTCCAACCCCAGGAGGTTTTTCTTACATGTCTCTTTCTCTGCTTCTCTCTGGTAAACTACTAACTTAGTGTGGTTTACCTTGTTGCTTTCATGGAGCTACCAGCCTCCTTTGAATTGTTTGCCTTCAAAATCTCGTTATTTTCAATATCATCCTTAGGTTTGAGCTTCCCCCTGTAACCAAATGAAGTTGGTTCCCCTGGGAAGAGCTTGAGAGCTCTCTGTTCTCACTGGCTGCCTCTTCCCTTGGGCAAAACCTCTGTGCCACTGCTCTGAAGCTGGGTGCAGGGAAACAGTGGGGCTTCTCTCTGAGTGACACCCGTCTTTATGAGCAGAATATTGGCAGGGCACTGGCAGTGGCCCTTCTTAGCTTGCCTCTACCGGGCTGGGACCTCTGCCCTTGGAGCAGTCTGCAGGGGTGATCAGTGCAGTGTTCTCATCCCACTGTTCCTGGGATAGAGCTTCTGTCCTAGCATGGGGGCTGGACCAAGGAAGGGAGGCCCTGATCTCTCAGCTGCTCTTGGGAGAGGGAACCCTGTATTGCCCTGTGTTCTTAGGCAGAGCTTCTGCCATGCTGAGAAAATGGTGGAGGGGAACAGGGCCTGCATCAAGTGCTGCAGGCTCTGGCTGTTCTTACTGAGAGTTAGTAGATTTTCTTGAATGAATGTTTCTCCAATTGCTGAATGCCCCTAGGAAAATATAGAGGCTTTAATTTCCATCCCCTCCCTATAATTCTCAACAGTTGTGGTTGTTTTGCTGGGGAGGTGGTCTATGGAACTCCTCCAGTTGCTTTTTGAGATTTGAGAGACCCATTTCCCTTTTATCTTATGTGAATGTTTGTTTGTTTGCTTCTGGCTTTCCTCTTGGGTTATTTCTTGCATACTGTCCCAAAAGCTCTAATTTGCCTAGGAAGTAGAGCACAGGACATTTTATCACCGCTAGCTTTACCTACTTTTACCAAAGACAAAGACAAATTTGCATGTGTGTTGCGTATTTCAGTGGAACACTGGCACTCACAGTTTAAACATTTGCTGAGGAACACAAAGATGCAGTTGTTTGTAATTTTGCTGAACCTCAAATTTGACTCTCAAAGACTTAGAGGCTGGTGTTCAGGAATGTGTAAGTTTTCGACTAAGCAGTTGCCTAACATTTTTATCGAAAGGTAACTTTATTGTTCTCTAGTTATCCGGTTTTCTAAAGCAACTTAAATGAAACAAACAAAAACTTTGTGTGTGACACATGGTCCTCATTTAAGAAATAAATAGGTATTTAAAGTATTGTAATGTGCACAGGCAACACATAGCTGTCATAAATAGGCATTAAATACAAAAGTCTGGCTCCTCTAAAACATTTCACATTCTATTAATAGAATTTGGCCTATCAAGGATTTCAAGACAACAGGATTTTTAATATAGTTGTCTGCTTATTTACTCAGCACTTCTACTAGAGGGTAGGATCCTTGAAGGTGGAACACTTTGTGAATCACTCTATGAATCTCACATGCCAAGCACAGGGTCTTACCTATTATGCATTTCTATTAAATATAGAAAAGAGTGACTTTATATTAAGATTTAGTTGATGCAATAACAATTTTAGATAGTAAGACGAACATAGCACATAATCTGCCAGTAACAGAATTTTTTTTCAAATTTCATACCCCATGAGTTTCATGGTAAACTAAATATGCTCATAAGTGGTTCTTCCCAGAAGATCCCCCTTCCAAAATGGCAAAAATATATAGTTCAGTCTTTTTCTCCCTTTCAAAAATTACTTCACAGAAACACATACGCTGTTATGGCTTGAAAAAAATTAAGGTTAACTATTTGGTTAATCAGTGCTTTTCCTCATTTTTGTGTGTGTGAAAAAAACAAATGCTCTTGGTTAGAAATTTGCTTAGAACTTCAATTTCCACAAATAGGATTCTATTCTGAGCCTTTAGTTTTATACTGCAAAGTCTTCTTCTAAGAAGTCTAAATGGAGCTGTGTATGCTATACATCTCAGGTGCAGTCATGCACCACATAATGAAGTTTTGGCCAAGGATGGACCACATATCCAACAGTTGTCCCGTCAGATTAAAATACTGCATGTTTACTGTACCTTTTCTATGTTTAGATATGTTTAGATACACAAATACTTACTATTCTGTTAGGACTGCCTACAGTATTTAGTACAGTAACATGCTGTACAGGTGTGTGCCTTAGGAGCAATAGATTATACCACATAGCCTAGGTGTGTTGTAGGCTGTACCATCTAGGTTTGTGTAAGTGCACTCCATTATGTTCCCACAATGACAAAATCACCCAACAATGCAGTTCTCAGAACATATTCCTGTCACTGAACAACACATGACTGTAATTTAATAGCATTTATGTTTTAAATATCTATGAAATTAGAAAGGAAGGTAGACTGATATATAGATAGATACAGATAGATATAGAGATAGACAATACTATATCTTCAGTTTTTAGCTCTAAAAATAATCCCCAGTGGAGTAAAAAATTTGATGAAACAACCCGTTTTTTTCCTAAATGGCTTCTCCTTATTAACACTGGAGTTTATTTATCCTCCATATTTTATAATTTGTATCTAATCTTCTTCATGTTCCTATTTTTTACACACCATTACTAACCTTTGTCTCATTAGAGCTACCTAATACAACACAAGACAAAATTTTCTTTGCATTAGGGAGCCAAAGGATCCTAAAATCAACAAAATCTATTTTTATATCAACCAATTAAAATGACCTTGAAATTTCTGAACTGCATAAGAAGTGTCTTATATTCTATGTTATATCTTACACTTATATCATGTGTTGATTTTTATAACTGATTTCTTACATGTGCACTATTAAAAAGGTTTATTTGGTTATCCTAAGCTTTCAAGAAACCAAAATTAGACTTTTCACATTGTGGCTGTTAGGGGTATTTTTATGAGTAAAATTCAAGTAGCTAGACCTTGCCACATAATCACCTATTAGGGGTATTTTTATGAGTAAAATTAAAGTAGCCAGACCTTGCCACATAATCACTGAACCACGGCCTTGTGCTTAAAATGCCCCTACCTCAGACTTCAGGACACATACCTCCTGCTGTTCTCCAGCCTTTCAGTAATTCCTCCTGAGTTATCTTTGCAGACTTTTCTTTGCTCCTCCCTTGTATGTAAATGATAATGTTAGAATATCACCTAGAAAAAGAGCTTAGAATAAGACAAGAAGGTTGAGTTGCAGCCATTGATCCATGCTTCCCTGCTGCACCGCATTAGATTAAGTTTTGTCGGACTGTCTCTCTGGATATTTTTACCGTCTTTACTGAGGTATACTTGACATACAACAAACTGCACGTGATTAAAGTGTAAAACTTGGTATGTTTTGACATATGCATACATCAGTGAAAGGATGGCCACTAACAAGGTCACCAACATACCCATGACCCCTATGAGTCCCCTCCTCCCCACCCTTCCTGGCCTCCTTCCATCATAAGGCAATTACTAGTGTGCTTTCTGTCACTGTAGATCAGTTTGCATTTCCTAGAAGTTTGGATAAATGGAGTCACACTGGCCAGTCTTTCCTGTCTGAGTTTTCTCACTAAGGATAATTATTTTGAACTTTATCCATGTATAATACTAACATGTAACAAAGGTTGATTCCTTTTCATTGTAGTATAATATCCCATCATATGGACATAATACAATTTGTTTATTCATTCACCTTTTGCTGGACACTTGGGTTGTTTCCAGTTTGGGGCTATTACAAATAAAATTGCTAGGAGAATTCTAGTACATGTCTTTGTGTGGCCATATTTATTTTTCTTGGGTAAATACCTAAGCTTGAAATGGTCGGATCACATGGTAGGTATGTGATAAACTTTTTAATAAACTGGTAAAATGTTTTCAAATTAGTTGTACCATTTTACCTTCACACCAGCAGTGTGTGAGAGTTTTAAAAACAACAATAACAACAATAATAGAAACTAGATAGCTCTGATATTGTTTGTATGGCTTCAATATGTCTAAAAGTAGCAGTAAACTTTGGGTTGCGTAAATGATGATATACTTTAAAATATTTATTCAGTAATGTGAAACAAAATTGTTTAGCATCCTATTGTGTATTGTTTCAAAACTAAGTAGTGAGAAATCTTTTGTGAAATCATTTTCCACTCTGTGGGCAGTTACTTCTTCCCTCCTTTGTGTTCCCATCAGATTTTGATAACACTGCTATACAAGCAGTTATTTCCTTTTTTTTTCACTTTACATGTTTTAAATTTTATTGTAAATTCATAATTTATAATTGTATATATTTATAGGGTACAAAGTGATGTTATGATTTATGAATACAATGTGGAATACTTAAATCAAGTGAATTAACCTATCTATCACCTAAAATACTTATCATTTTTTGTGATGAGAATATTTGACATTTATTTTCTTAGCAATTTTGAAAGGTACAATATGCTATTATTAACAATAGTCACCATGCTGTACAGTAGACCTCAAAAAATCCTATTTCTCCTATTATTCTCTGACATATGTCTATTTTATTAGATTATGAAAATTCCTTCAGGACAGAAATTTTGTCTCACTGATATTTGTTCCTTGGCACTGAGCACACTGGCTGACACATAGCAGGCAATTAGTCAATGGCTATTGAATGCTTAAGTGAAATTAAAGTATGTTTTATTATTTATAGGCAGGAAATCATGCAATAACAGAACAATGGCAGTAAGAGTACTAAGCCTAACAGACATTAGACACATTAGACACACACTATGTGTAAGCATTTATAATTAAAACTGGTATTACTCAGGAATAGAGAGATGGGCCAACAGAACAGAAAAGAAAATTCAGAAGTACTCCCAATTACATATTAAAATTTGGTTTACAATCTGTTTATTTGAAATCTGTGGGGAAAAACTGACCTTGTAATAAATATTGAAATAACTGTATATCCATACAGAAAAAGAAAAAGAAAAAATAATTAAATTGTTATACCAGAAAGCAAGATAAATTCCAAATTGATCAGCTATATAAATGTGAAAAACAAAACCATGCAAATAGTAACAGAAAATATCAATGAATTTCTCTTAAACATGGCAGTAGGAAAGAATTTCCTAACTATTACTCAAAATCCTGAAGCAATAAAAAAATTGTAATTTTTATTACATGAAAAAAATTCCATGATGAACAGAGAAACAAACGCACAAATAACACCATAAGCAAAGTAAAAAGCATAATGATAATATATAGGGAAATATTTGCAACTTACATAACAAAGAGTTTAATGCAAAATATATAAAGCACCAATTACCCAATAGAAAATGGAATGAAGTTATAAAAATTCAGTTTACAGAAAAAAAACTACAAATGTCCAGTAACTATATGAAAAGGTGCTCTCTATTTTGCATGATAAGTAAAATGTAATTTAAAAAAAATTTTTGACACACAATTTCTCAACTATCAGATTGATTATATAACCCAAAGTTTGACAACATATACTGTAGAGAAGGCCCTGGAGAAATAGATATTCTAATAAAGTCCTGATGGGAATTAAAAATGTACTACTCCCCACAGAGAAGAACTGGCAATTACCTGCAGCAAGACATATGCATTCACCTTCTGGCTCAGTAACAGCCCCAATTTTGTTTCACACTGACCCTGGGGTTGGCCATGTGGTTTTTCTCTTGCCAATGAGACAGCACACTAGACCCAAGCAGAGCCTTGGAATGATGCTTGTGTAGTTAAGCCTCTGCTTGTGGACCCTACCCCACCAGGAGAATATGCCCTCAGGAGAGCCTTATGAGAGACCCCAGCAGGTAGGCTGCCACTGCAGGTGGGATCACCCCAGACCAGTCCACTACCGCCAGCTGGTGCCCACGGCACACAAGAGTACCCACGGGGCATTTTCAGTGCCATTTTAATCAAGAATGGACTTCCCAAAGATGGTAGACTAGAAGCAGCCTGCACAACACCACTCTTATGAAGAGGATGGAAAGTTGGAATAGATACCTACCTTCAGACCAATTGTCTAAGCAAGAGCACTGGGAATCCGCGGCGAGGAGGCAGGAGTGAAGTGAAGAAGAGAGAGGTGGGACAGCCTACTTGGCAGGACTGGAGGTACTTAGGGAAGGTGCCCACACATAGAGAAGGGGCAGAGCAGAGAATCCTGGGCACCGCGCCTCACCTGAGAATACACAGGAGTGGTGGGAGGGCCCTTCCACCACAGCAGGCTTCCAGACTGATACAGACACCTGACTAGAGGCTGTGCAGTTGTGTTGTTCCAGAGAGAAGGCACAGTTGGCTGGCAAGCCATCCCACCCCAGAAAACTTCTTCTGCCCAGGGGTCGGATCTGTAACTGCTACCTCCCCTTTACCCCTGCCGGGTAGGGAGGGAGCAGGGAGTCCCAGCACTCACATGCCCTTTTGGTGGATGAAATGCACCCTTCCACTGCCACCACCAGAGGACCTGGGCAGAACAGGTAACCATACACCTGGCACCTGCTGTTGTGGCCTGGGTGATCCTCAACTACATCTCCCGGTGGGACCCAGGCAGAGCACATGCCTGTAGCACTTGATGCTCACAACCCACTCCATTGTCAGGGAGGCTGGACAACTGCTGCTGCAACCTGAGAGGCTCTGAGAGGGGAAAGAGCCAGTGTAGCCATCACCTTTGGATCTGGGCAGACCACATGCCGTGGGCCCGCTCCACCCTGCGTGCATGCCCCATCCCCTCGGCCAGCCCTGTCTCATGTGCATGCTTTGCACCACAGACCTGCTCTACGACAGTGGCCCTGTGACAACCACAGAGGGACAGGGAAGATTTAGTGCAGCAGCAGGGTTAAAGGCTCACAGTGCATCCACGCCCCATCCTGCCTGGCCAAGCTTCCAGAGCAGGACCCAAGCACACCAGGCAGGGAACCACCCCTGTCTTCACCGAGCACCAGAGCTCCCAGCAGAGGAGGACAGGTATACCACATCTGCTGTGTATTTTGAGCTGAGAGAACAGGCCCCAGAGGAGAAGGAACCAGCATGAAGACTCTGGCAACATTAAGAGAAAGACTGTCTGAACACCCCCAAAGGATTGCAGTAGATCTCCAGTAATGAACTCAAACCAAAAAGAAATGGTTGAAATAACACATATGGAATTCAGATTATGGGTGGTAAGTAAGATGAATGGGATTGAAGAGATGGTAGAAAACCATCACAAAGAAACCAAAAAAATAATTCAGAACATGAATGAAAAACTCACTGAAGAGATAGATAACATGCAAAAAGAGATAACAGAACTTAAAGAAATGAAAGAGTCATTTAGTGAATTTCAAAATACAGTAGAAAGCTTTAACAACAGACTAGACCAAGCAGAACAAATAATTTCAGAGCTTGAAGACAAGGATTTCAAAGTAATCCAGTCAGTGAAAAATGTAGGAAAAAAAAACAAAGAAGAATGAACAATCACTGCAAGAAATACGGGATTATGGAAAGTGAGCTAATATGAGAATCACAGATGTCCCTAAGGGAGAAGAAAAAGTAAAAAGCATGGAAAACCTATTGCAGAGAATAATTGAGGAAAACTTCCCTGGTATCACCAGAGGTTTAGATATCCAGATGCAAGATGGTCATCAAACACCTGGAAGATTCATAGCAAATAGGACATCACCAAGACACATAGTCACTGGCCTGACTGAAGTCAAAGTGAAGGAGAAAATCCTACAAGCTATGAGAGAAAAGCAACAAGTAACTTACAAAGGAAAACTCGTCAGACTAACAGCAGACCTCCCAGCAGAGATCCATAAAGCCAGAGAAACTGGCATCCCATTTTTAGTCTTCTTAAACAGAATAACTGCCAGCTAACAATTTTGTATCCTGCAAAATTAATTTTCATAAATGAAGAAGAAATAAAGTCTTTCCCAGACAAGCAAACACTAAGGGAATTTGTCACCACTAGACCTGCCCTACAGGAAATGCTTAAAAATGCTCTATACATGGAACAGAGCAATCAATGCACACCAGTATAAAAACAAACATCTGAAAATTAAAGCTCACAACTCTTATAAAACAGTAATCATCAGGGAAATGCAAATCAAAACCACAATGAGATATCACTTAACTCAAGTGAGATTGGCTCATATCAAAAAGTCCCAAAACAACAAATGTTGGTGGGGATGTGGACAGATAGGAACACTCATACACTTCTGGTGGGACTGCAAATTGGTACAACCTCTATGAAAGTAATAGAGAGATACCTCAAAGAACTAAAAGTCGAACTACCATTTGATCCAGCAATCCCACTACTGGGTGTTTACCCAAAGGAAAAAAAGACATTCTATAATAAAAACATCTGCACGTGAATGTTTATAGCAGCACAATTCACAATTGCAAAGATGTGGAAACAACCCAGGTGCCCATCAATACACGAGTGGATTAATAAAATGTGGTATATGTATAACATGGAGTATTACTCAGCAATAAAAAATTAACATATCTGATATTATCCTGGTTGGAGCTAGACCCCATTCTTCGAAGCAAAGTGTCACAAGAATGGAAAAACAAGCACCACTGGTACTCACCATCAAATTGGTACTAACTGATCAACACTTACATCACACAGGACAATAATATTCATGGGGGGGGCAGGCGGGAGGGGGGTGGAGGGGATAGGAAAACTCTCACTGAATGAAGTCATTTTATCAAAAAGACATGTGCACCCAAATGTTTACCATAGCGCAATTCACAATTGCAAAGATATGGAACCAACCTAAGTGTCCATCAACTGCTGAATAAAGAAAATGTGGTATATGTACACCACGGAGCACTACTCAGCCGTAACAATGACTGACATGATGTCTTTTGCAGCAACGCAGATGGAACTGGAGACCATTATCCTAAGTGAAGTATCTCAGGAATGGAAAAACAGATACCACATGTTCTCACTTATAAGTGGGAGCTAAATGAAGGATATTTATGGTCATAAAGAGTAGTAATAGACGTTAGAAACTAAGAAAGGGGAAAGTAAGAAGTGGGTGAGGGATAAAGATCTACATAGTGAGCACAGTGTACACTATTCTGGTGACAGGTACACTGAAAGCCCTGACTTCAGCATGATACAATTCATTCAAGTAACAAAAAACACTGTACACCCTAAATTTTTTGAAATAAAAAAAGAACGGACTTCCCTGCACAAAGTACCCCCTGTAGGTTATTTACAAAGTGAAAAAGGTGTTTTTAAAATGGTGAAATGATTATCAAGTGATCAAACTTAGTGTTATGAATGAGACAAACTGACACAATGCGCCTCCTGATTTGATCCAATTGGAAAACTGCAAACCGACTATGTACTATTCCTGCCAAAAATGTTAACCTGAATCATCACATACACTCAGATTGTGGAACATATAACAAACATTTTTTTAAATGTCAATGCACAGAAGCTGCATCCATTGTTACAATATCAGGATGGATTGAGGTGTTTTAAAGCAATGATCAATTAAAATTTTGGCGCTAAATAAATCTCAAGTGAACAAAATGACTCAGGGAAATAAGACTAATTGTGTGGCTCAGCTTCTAAAGCCAGAATTACAGTTGAGAGAGGTAAAGACATGGGACCCAGAAAGCAGAGAAATAGAGCAAATTTAGGAAGCATATCTAGAAAATAACGGGTGTGGTTATTGCCACAAAGACTTGAGCAGTCAGTTATATTGTGAGGTGCCAAAGTCTTTGGTAGTTTTACCGTCTGAAGAAACCATCAGCCAGGGATAAAAGAGATAGTGATTGTGTAAGAACTAAAAGGACCAAACGTGCATAACCTTCTATGGGGAAAAAGTGACTCAAGAAAGCTGCTCAGTCCCCCAGGGGGAAATATGCCCTAGTGTTGGTTTCAAATGTAGCTGAGGAGTGGGGTCAAGGAACAATCCCACCCCCTGAGTGGGGGGCCCCAAAATGTCTGCCCAGTGAAAGTGAACATTTGCAATCCTAGAGACTGCTATGTGTCCCTCATTATTCCTTTTTTCAAATGGGATGTGTTTATTGTCATTTTTTTCTGCCCCTTTTCCATCATTACATATCAGGGGCTTAAGGGGCAGTTCCTTGGTCTGTGGACCAAGACAGAGATCTTGCAGTGGAGACTTCCAGGCTCTCTGCAGACAACCTGACTTTGAGCACCTGCCTGCTGGGATGGGATCCCTGGGATGTGCCCCTTAGGAAGAGGTGAGCGCATCTTGCCTTTGGGAGAGATCATGAGCTGAATGTGTAAGATGGATGGACAGGCTTAGCAGTAACCAGTGCTATTTGTCAAATACTTCCGGTTCTCAGCCCTCAGAGAATATTGAATTCCCTGGCCCTCTTTTGGTTAGGTGGGGCCATGTGACTGGTTCCATGGCCACAGGGCTGTGAGGAGCACGTGGCTATTCCCAGACCAGAATATTTATTTACAAATGCAAGTCCCGCTTTCTCTTTGCCATGGCATCTGGAAGCCCAAGGGTCTATAAAGAGCAAAGACCCTTCCTCCAGACACTGCCTCAAAATGGGCACTTATAAGCAAGAAATAAATCTCCATGTTTTAAGCTAGTGATATTTTGTGTTTTTTAAATTGAATACTTTTTTCCTTACTGCAGAGTGATTTAGTCTACCCCGACTGATACATAACTCCCCAGCTTCCAAGGACATTTTAGCCGGGTAGCAAGAGATGGGCATGTGAATGAATAAGGGTCCCAGCCAAAGACAGTTTTCACCCCCAGTATTCAAATGAAGATCTGAAGAGCAGGGACCACTCAGACATATGGACAAAGTAAAGAGATAAACAGGAGATGAGGCACACAGAGATTAGCAGGAGCAGGATGTGGGGTGGAAGGGACAAAGGGAAGACACTTAGGCTCTGAAACCTGGTAGGAGCTGGAGCTCCAGGTAAAGGCGGCCAAACAGCTGGCTGGCTCATCCCAGCAGGAGGCTGATGGTGAGCAGGGAAGGAGAGGAAACATCCGGGTCTCTTTCTCCTCTGCTCCCCTGTCTGCTGACCCCTGCCTGGCCAGCCAGGAGTCTGGGAAATGCCTGGCACTTGGGCTAACCCTCTGGGTTTAGAGAGCAGTGGGGAGAAGGTCTGGGGTGGGGAGTGGGGAGGGATTGGTCAACACGGCAACTGTAGGTGCTCTGACCAAAGTTATAAAGAGTATCAGGTGGAATGCTTTCAGAAAAACAGGGAATTCTCTTGAAACCACCTTTTAAAAAAATTATGAATTTTTAAGCTCAAGAAGCATCTGGGTAGAATAGTAACATTGTTTTTGTGGAGTAACTTGTATGAACTCTTTCTTACTCTGGTTCCCAAAAGATTTTAGTCCTTTCCTATAAAATCCTGGTCCTTGCTGAACTGAGACGGGGCCGGCCATCCTACACTGCGGCAGTCAAGTGACAGTTTAGAAGCCCGAGCCAAATATCCGCTGAGAACAAAATGAGGCTATAGAGAGGCCAAGCATGCAACAACTTGAACACCAGATCCCGGAGGGGAAGGTACATCACACGTCGTTACTCATGAAGCCTATCCGCCACCCCCGACTCGCGTCCTCCACATGCGCAAGGATATGTCTGGTGACAGGCTGTATTTTGGCAAATTTAAGATATATGATCTCACAGAAACAATTGTATTTATGATATTTCCCTTTCGGGATTTTAAATGTTTAGTGGTCAGGTGACCACCCTCCCAGGCTCCTAGCGTGACAGAAGCGAGAGTGGTGAGGGGTGGGGACGCGGCTGACGGGAGGTCAGGCCCCGGTGGAAGATGAGTTAGTCTGACCCTTCAGGTTAACTTTTTCAGAGCTATGAAGAAGTATTTTCCCCCCTCATTTTCTCTTCTATATAAATTCAGATTATTTTCCTCTCTAAAAAGATATTTAAAATCTTCAGCTTTTCATCTTCATGTTGTCTTTTCATGGTTATCATTCTTCTTTGAATTTGAAATACTTTCAAATTTTTCAATTTTTGTTTTCCCTCTGTAGTTCCATTGAATGTATTTTCGGAAATATCATATATTATTTTCAGAGTGTTCTTCTTTGTTTCCCATCAACTAATTCTTATTGATTTACAGTCATGCACCACATAACAATGCTTTAGTCGACAAGACACCGCATGTACAATGGTGGTCCCATGTGATTATAATGGAGTTGAAAAGTTCCTATAGCCTAGTGAAGTCATAGCTGTCATAAGGCCATAGTGCAACACATTACCTTTTCTATGTTTAGCTATGTTTAGATACACAAATACTTACCAATGTGTTACAATCCCCTAAAGTATTCAGTACAGTAACATGCTGTACAGGTGTGTAGCCTTGGAGCAATAGGCTGCACCATCTAGCCTAGGTGTGTAGTAGGCTGTACAATCTAGGTTTGTGTCCATGATGTTTGCACAATAACAAAAGAAAATCGCCGAAGGACACATTTCTCAGAATGGATCCCCGCATTACTGTATTTTCTTAGCATTCAATCAATTTGCATTTGCATTAATTGCCCTATAATTACTCCATTTTCTTCTCACTTCATGCTTAGCTTATTTTTGTTCTCCTTAGTCTTCTCTTAGGATGTTACAAATTGTACTTACTTGTCCAATATTAAAAGAAGGTATCTCCTATTAGGATTATTCATATTTTCAGTACTTGTAATTTCAAAGCTGCGGCTTTCATTTTTAACTATGTGTGAATCCTAAATGGAATAGAAATGCTTGGCGGAAACTTACAAATTTTAAATATACTGGTAATAAAATAGGGTGGAAGTTTAGAATTATGACTGTTTGCTAGGTTGTATTTAAAAGCTACACATGAGCAGGACTCCTAGAGTAGAGGAATGAAGATCTCCACAAGTATGCTTCCATATAAAAGCAAAAAAACCCTTGAAAATTTAACATAATCAAGTTTTACAGAATTCTGGAAATTAACCAAAGATTCACAACAACCCAAAAGAGCGTATATTCAAGAAAAGCTACTGAACCTCAGTAAGTACGGCAAAGTTCATGGTATTTTAAGTTGCTCTATTCCCATCCTCTTTCCCCTGCTCGTTAGCAGCTTAGAAACCAGCATCCTGGCAGCAGAAGAAGGATCAGACCAGGTCAGGAGCACCTCAGACATCCTCACTTTCAGAGCACTGCCACCCTTTGACCTATCTTGCAGCTCCCTGGAAAAACCACATCCACAAGGTGCCGTCATTATTTAGTCTGACTCAGAGCTCCCTTCCTGAACATGGCAGCTGGCTAAGGCAAACAAGAGCTCAATTAAAAATGTAACAGGATTATTTGGAGAAGATGTCCAAAGGGGGCTTTGAAAAGCTCTGACATATTCCTGGGGATCTAGAAGGACATGAGCATGTGCAGGAAAAAAGCTGTGAGGGCCCCAGTAAATTCTGGCTGACCTTGAGCCCCTGTGCAAGCAAGAAGTGGAGGCTGAGGTGGAATTATCAACTGCCTGAGCATCAGAGTTGTAACTTGCACACACACATGCACACATACATGCATACATGCATGTACACATGCACATACAGATGCACTCACACACACATACACTCACACACATGCACACACTCATACACACATGAACAATGCACACAGAGATGCCCTCACACACATGCACACATGCATACACACAAACATGCATGAACATGCACACATGTGCACACACACATGTGCACACATAGCACATGTAAGAAAGCATAAAACTGTTCTCAGAAAACAGTAGAAGACTTACTGGCTCAGCACATCTAAGGAAATCACTGACCAATCATTAGCTAAAATCAAAGCTAACTGAACAGAGACGTCTGTGGTCACACACAACAGGGGTTACAGACTTTACAGACTTAGTCCAGGAAAGTCGATAAAGATACAGAATAACAGCAAAACAGCAACAACCACACAAATCCTGCAGGACGGTGAAGGGGGGTGGGGATCTCCAATGGTGGTGGTGGTGATTTCCAATGTCATGTCATCACATTATATTATACAAAATGTCCAGTTTTCACCAAAATATTTTAAGACACATAATAAAACAGGAAACTATGGCCCATATACAGAAAAAATAGCCATTGACAAAGAAATAGAAGAACACTATCAATCAGCTTGAACTGACAGACATCTATGGAACACTCCTCCGAGAACAGCAGAATACACATTATTTTGTGTTTGTTTTGTTTTGTTTTGTTAATCTCCTAGAAAACTTGTCCAAGAGTATATATTGTTTTTAAGTGCACATGGACTAATCCCCAGTGCAGACATATCCTATAAAGCAAGTCTTAGTAAATGTAAAAAGACTGAAATCATACACAGTATACTCTCTGACCACAACAGAATTAAGTTAGAAATTAATAACAGAAGGTAATTTGGAGAAATCACAAATATCTGGAAATCAAACACGAGATTTCCAAATAATACATAATTGAAAAAAGAAACTACAAGGTAAATCAGGAAGTATTCAGATCTGAATGAAAATAAAAATACAACACATTGACATTTATGGTATCCAGCTAAAGCAGTGCTTAGTTATTCTAATCTAGTTTGAGTGCCTATATTAGACAAGGAGAATGATCTCAAATCAATAATCTAAGCTTTCCTTTTTAGTATATTAGTGAATGGCTAAATATCCTTACAATAACATATTACTTGGCAGTAAAAAGGAATGTAGTACTGATACGTTCTACAAGATTGCTGAACCTTCATGTGAAATGAAAGAAGCCAGATACAAGAGAAAACATATGGTATGATTCCATTTATATAAAATGAAAAGAAAATTTATAGGGACAGTGGTTACCTGGGGCTACGGATCAGAACAGAGATTACCTGTTAATGAGCATATGGGATTTTGTTGGGGGGATGAAAAAGTTCTAAAATTGATTTATGATGATGGCTTCAGCATTCAGTAAAGTTACTAAAATCATGGAATTATACATTTTAAATGAATGAATTTTAGGATATGTAAAATATACCTTAATAAAGCTATTGTAAAAACAAAAGCTGCATGCATCCATAAAAAGATGGATAATACCTGCAGCCTCTCTAATAGGTGTTTCCTCCCAAAAACACTTTCTAATGAACTGAAAATGTAGCTTTATATCAGCAATGATTAGTTAACAGCTATTCTCTTGAGCATCTTATGATGTAAGAGCAGATATTTTTCTAATAATTAATTAGTAAAGCTACTGACTTAATAAAAAAAGGAGAAAAATACCTAACCGTGAAATTAAAATCTACCCCAATGTTTGCCTGATGGAGTCTATCATAATTTTTTGTGCAAAATAACAAACAGCAAGAGAATCAAAATTTTGAAATCTTCAAATCACATTCAGTCTTGTATTCATTACCTATTGCTGCATAAGAAATTACCACAGACTTAGAAGCTGAAAACAGCACACATTTATTATCTCACAGTGTCCATGGGTCGGGAGTCTGAACCCAAGTTAGCTGGGTTCTCTGCTTCAGGCCTTCACAAGGCTTCAGTCGAGGTGTTGGTTGGACTGTGTTCTTATCTAGATACTCAGCTGGGGAAGAATCTTTTTCCAAGCTCACCCCAGTTGTTGGAATAGTTTGTTTCCTTGAAGCTTTCCTTCCTAGCTTCCTGATGGCTGTTGTCTGGAGGTCACCTTCAGCTCCCAGTGGCTGCCCACAGCTCTTTGCACATTTACTTTCCAATATGCCCACTTATTTCTTCAAAGCCAGAAATGGTGAGGGTCTCTGGAGTGAGTCCCCTAGCAAGATGGAGTCGTATGTACTACAGTAATCGCGAGAGTGACAGCCTATCACCTTGGCTGAATTCTATTGGCCAGAAACCATCACAGGCCCTACCACACTCGAGGGGAGGGAACTACACAGGACATGAATACCAGGTAAGGTCATGCAGACTACTGTAGAGTCTGTACACTGTAAGTGTCAATTAAAATATAACTCATATGTAAATTTTATTTTTGTTTTTAAAAGTGTCCAAGATTTGTTTGATTTTTTAAAAAGTATTACCATAAAATCGTAAGGTATAAGCAAAGGAAACAAATATGGTAACATATGAGTGGTTCTGCCACATCTATTGGTATATTTATAAACTCACATTCGTGTGTGTGTGCGTACATATTATACAACATACATGTGTTATGCATATACACATACACATGCATATAAAATATATACACACACAATATTCTACTTCACTATGAGTGAAATAAATTCTACATTTCTCTGTTTTCAAAATGAAAAATATTTGCCTTCAATTCCTCATTTTGCAAGTCCAGAGAAAATCCAAATGTATCAGTCATACAAAGATAGTCAATAGTAAGAGCAACCACAACCATTCTCCCCTTCTTTGGGGCCCTGCTAGTGGCTTATGGACATTGTTAAAAGGTCTCTCTTCATTTATGTATGGGAAATGAGAACAGAAACAAAATAACCACAACAGCCACACCACTCTCTCTCTTCCCCTCTTCGTAATCATCAATAATGACCTCTTTGTCACTGTCCCTCATTTTACAAAGACCTTAGGACCTGACTTGCAATTTTCCTCTTCACCTCAAGTGGTGTCGTCACCTTGAATTTCCTGGCGTCTGTGTGGAACCTACCCATGCCCGGGCCTCTCAGGTCATGTATGCTTACACTTCCCTCCCGTGGAGTGGCCTGTGCTTTGCTTTGCTCAGAACTGCCCCACCTCCAAAGTCAGTCAAGCATCCCACTCTCTGATCATACTCCTCTGTCCTTTTGAATTGTTTACTCATCTGATTCCCTATATCTGTTCTTAAATCTTATAAGACTTCAAATTATTGAGTCCTCTGAGTTCTCCCTTCCACTAGCTTTCTCCCTTCTTTATTCCTTTCTTTGTCTAATTGAGTTGCTTGGTTCCTATTATCTACTGTGTCAGTTAAGGTCAGAATTAGTTTGCTGTATTAAGAAAAATCAAAGTAACAACTATACAGATGTTTATTTCTCTTTAACAGTAAAAACAAAGAAATTTTAAAGTACTGAAAAAAATTGTCAACATAGAATTCCTTGTGCAACACAAACAACACTAATGTCATACCCAAAAAAAGTGGATGGAATAAAGACTTTTTTGAGAAACAAAATCTGAAAAAGAAAATTCATTACCAGCACACCTGCACGACAAGAAATGTTAGAGGAAGTTCCACAAGCAGAAAGAAAATGATAGCAGGATGAAAAGAAAGTAGAAATATGGAAGTAAACACAAAAGACAACTTTGACATTGTTTTTCATCTCCTTAAAATATGATTCACAGTTACATGAAAAAATAATAACAACATACTGTGGAGTTTGTAGCATAAGTATTATAGAAGTAAAAGTATGACAATTGAATAAATGACAGGATTAGAAAGCAAATTGTAATATGGCATATTAAAGCTCAAATTATAAACTCAAAATTGTGTTAAAGGCACAAGGTCTAAAATACTAATTTAAAAGGGAGATATTCATAAACCCACTTAATACTTTAAATATAAAGATACCCACAGTTTAAAGAAAAGGATGCAAAAAGATAGATTAGGCAAATAACGAAAGAAAAAGGTAAGAAGAGGCTATTCAACATGATAAAGACATCAACCACAATGAGTATGTGACAACCCTAAAGGTGTATGCACCTAATCACACAGTTCAAATACATGAAGGAAAAGGTGGTGGCAGTTATAGGAGAAAGATGATTGCAACACTCTTCTTTCAGTAATTGATAGACAAAAATAGCAGAAATTCAGGAAGGATATATACTCTTGAGCAGTACAATCAACCCACTTGACTTACTTGACATTTATGGAACACTCCAGCCGACAATAACAGAACACAAACTCTTTCCAGGGACACATGGACTTTTCACAAAGATAAACCATTTTAGATGTTTGAAACCTGACCCCAAATAATTAAACTAGAAATTAATGAGTGAAAGATATCTGTAAATTCTCAAATATTTGGAAAATAATGTAAAAATAAATAATCAATGGGTTACAGAAGAAATCACAAGGGAAATTATTAATAGAAAACATTTATAACTGAATGACAATGAATATCTGACATATGAAAACGTGTAAAGATACAGCTACAACAGTGCTGACAAGCACATTTAAAGCATTAAATGCTTATATTGGAAGAGAAAAAAGGCTTCAAATCAATGATATAAGTTTGTGATTTAAGAAATTAAAAACAAATCCAACGCCAAGCAAAAGAAACTAATACATACTTTTCATGAATTAAGGTGAAATAATGACATTTTTCAGACACAAAAAACAATGTTTTTTATTACCAAGAGAGCTTTACAAAATGAGCATTAATGAGTGCTCTTTAAGAAGGAAAAAAATGATTCTACAAGAAAGTTCTGAGATGCAAGAAAGAATAGGGAACAAAATGAGAGACTAAATATACAAACTACCTATGGTTAGACCATATGAGCCTTTAGAACTGACGTGCAACCAGTTCTAGCAACCAAACAACCTCTGTAGAAATTGGCCCAGAGCCAACTTCCCCCGCCAAGACAACCCACCCTCACTTCCAACTTATGACCAGATAGAGAAAGCCAAATATGCTTCCCAAATCAATTTCATAAGATGCCTGCTTCTAGTTAGCCCACCTCCAACTTCCCCATGCCAATATCATCCAATCAGAAATACCTGAAGCCTTCCCTTTTCCTTCCACTGTGAATCTTTGAGTACTGCAAAAACCTAAGAGGTGGTAGCCGACTCCCTTGTTCTGTCAAGCTTTGAGTAGATAGCTGTGCTTTATTCTCATTTGGGTGGCCATTATCCCCACAAAAGTAATGGTAAATATTTAGGTGGATATATATAAAAATAATTTCATAAAATTATATTAATAATTTTGTTCAATGTGCAGCATCAAAACAGATAAGAAAAGATCTAAGTAAACAGAGACACATATACCCTGTTCATAGATTGAAGTCTCAACATAGTAAAGATGTCAATATTCTTCAAATTAATTTATAGGTTTAATGCAATTCCTATTAAAATTCCAGCAAGATTTTTGACAATATTTATATGAAAAAGCCCTAGGATAGATCAAATAATCTTGAAAAAAAGAATAAAGTAGAAGGAATCCCTTTAACTAGTATTAAGTCTTATTATATTACAGAAATCAATACCATTTTAAGTTTCTAATTTAAAGTTATAAAATAAACAAACAGAATTAACTTTTTTTGAGAGATGGGGTCTCACTCTGTCTCCCAGGCTGGAGTGCAGTGGTGCAATCATAGCTCCCTGCAACCTCGAATTCCTGGATTCAAGCGATCCTCCTGCTTCAGCCTCCCGAGTAGCTGGGACTACCGGCGCACGTCACTGTGCCCAGCTAAAAGTGAAATTTTAAATTCAACACCCAAAATTGTTGGGAGAGGGAGGATTGACAGAATCCTGCCCCCCCCTTTCATGGTGGGGTACTGCTTAACATTGATAAATCAAGGAATGCTACTTGAACTGTTGAAGCTAGCCCCCCAACAATGAAAAGAAATACAGAGAAATAATAAACAAGGATGCTTCCCAAGAAAGGGATAGGGATGAAGGGGTAAAGATTAAGACTTTTTATTTTTAATCAAACTAGACTGTTTGAAAGGTGGTTTATTTCTAAACACAACAGTATTTAATATTTTTAACAAAATGTCAACATGAATGTTCACACACAAAACTTCTTTTAGTGTTTTCCATTGATCTTCTAGTACAGAAAATATCCTTACCATAGCCAGCAACAGCCTGCTGGACTCAGCCCCTCCTCCTCAGCTGCATTTGGCAACACGTCCCATGTCCCCTCTGTCCTAGCACAGGGCCACTTTTAGTTCCCAGATGCTCCTGAGGTCCCCTCCATTCATCACCCTTGTTATCTAGAATGCATCCCTCCCTCCCCTCCTTCCCATTAGCTAATATCTGTTCAACTCTCTGAAGTCAGTTCAAACATCAGTTCATCAGAGAAGGATCTTGACTCTCCAGAAAGGGACTGATTTCCCGCTAAGTAACTTTGTAGTATCCCTCAGCCATCCCAATTGTGTAATTTGTAGTTCATATTTTCCCCTCTAAATTGCAAGCTCCACAAGGTCAGAGCTCTGTTTTGTTCACTATTGTTTCCCCAGCATCCAGAACATAGTCTTGTACATAGTGGACATTTAATAAATGTTTGGTGAATAAATAATAAATTAGAATATAAATCAAGTTTTCTAAAGCCCCATACACCTCCTTGCATAAAAGTTATAAGTTCTAGGTAACCATCCTTGAGAGTGAGAGTAAAGGGGCGTTTGAATCTAGCCCTTTCCCTCTGACCTTTTTATCTCAGTGATATGCTCTTCAGTATATGTTTTAAACCATTACAGTGCAACAAAGTCTGTTCAAGCAATAAACTCAGAGTTTTTACACCTTCGTACTTAATAACTCATGTCCCAAGAAATAGGACTAATACCTGTATCATGGACTAATCATGTTATTTGAGGTTTTGGCAGGAGTCCTTGTTATGTTTGGAAGACTTAGGTTGACCGGCAATATATCCAAATCTGCAGATGAGTCATGTCGTAACAAGGATCTACTGTATTATTAAATTTTGTCAGGAAAGTGACAGAAGTTCTCACTAGCTTATTTTGGCTCAGATCCACTGCCCTCTTATGTAGTCATAAATACCACCACCCTGAGAACTAACAGAAGTAAGGGCAGAGGCAGGACCTTATTTAAAAGAAGCCCCAGAATTACTTCTATCCCAATCTGTCTTAAGATGCTTAAAAACAAAACAAAACATAAGGTACAGTCACCTTAGAATCATGGCATTAAAAGGTCAACAATCATGTTTCTGAAATAAAACTGCTGTTGGATGTTAAATCACCCATGTAGTTCCTTTTAAAAATGTTTTTATAATAAAAATGATGTCATTGAAGAGAGTTGTGTTATGTGATCTCTAACAATAAGAGCATTAATACGACTCCTCTGCTAGCAGGTCTTATGGTAGGAGAAGCACCAGGGCATGGCAGATGAGAGCTTGGGTTCTGGAATCAGACACATCCATTGTATTCAACTCTTGTCTGCAGCACTGATGGGCTGTTAACTTGGGCAGCCCATGTGCAAAAGGGTGATTTTATCAGGACTGAGTTAAAAGGATTGTGAGAGAAGTAAATAAAATAAAACCTGTGCGAACTATCTGGGGGATGGGCACGCTTGTAGCTCTGACTGGGGCAGAGCAAAGGCAATACATGTAACATAAACGTCTGTACCCCCATAATACTCTGAAATAAAAAATAAAATAAAATAAAAAACCTGTTAAATTGCTTAACACAGTATCTAGCACATAGTAATCACTTAGTAAAGGGCAGTTATTTTTATTTCTGCTCTATGCTGGGCACTATGTTTAGAACTTTACATGCTTCAGGTCCCTATGACATCTCTGCAATACAATCACCAAAATTCCCATTTTAGCAATGAGTAAATGGGAATTCAATAACTAACCTGAGGTCACTGAGTTAGTAGCACTGATCATTATTCAAATCCACACCTACAGAACTTCAGAGTCTGCCATCATTACGAGTCTCTAAAGTTGTATAATTTTATGGTCACTTAGACTACGTCATGTTATTCTTTACCATATTCTTAACCAAACACAATTTCCCTAGTCTGTATAAGGGCTGTTATTGTCTGATTTACAAATAATTGGAGCTAAATAAATAGTTATTCTGCTAAGATCCAGTTAAAAATCAGTAAACTTAGAATTAGAACAACTACCATGTGTATGAATTCCAGGTCTCAACATCATCAGCTGTAAAATAATAAATTATACCTCTCTTAGAGAGTTGTTATGAGATTTAAACAAGATTCATAAATATGGTTAGTACAATTCTTAGCTCAAGGTAGGCACTCAATAAGTGTTTATTGGAAAAAAAGAAATATATATAATATATATGCGCTTTTAAGGATATGTGATAGGTAGATAGATGATAGATAGACAATAGATAGGTGACAAGCACCTGTAACCTTTGCAACTTAAAGAATCACTTCTACCTGAAACTGAATCTGCAGTCCACCTTCACCCCTATGTGTACCACTTCATTCTCCCAGTCACCAAAACTCTTCTTCCCTTTCCTAATTTATATAAAAATCTATGTAATGTCCCTGGTTGGGAGAAACTATGGGCAGTGTCCTCTACATTATGCCTACATGGCTATGTGGGCAAGTGTATTTATTACCTTTCAGAATGTCTGGTATTGATCAGTTGGAGGGGGAAACACTCAGTAGCTTTCAAGCTACATTAATCACAGAGCTAAAGTGAACAGGAGCATCTTGGTGACGGTTTGAGTGTTACAGTGGGAAGGTCTACTCTCCTGGTGCTACACTGTCACCAACCGCCCATGGGATCTTGAACAAGCTATTTTATTCCTTTAGTTCTTAATTTCTTAATCCATATGTAACAAGATTTCTAATTCAAGGAGCTAGGTTATGTTCATTCTGGCATTCAGTCATCAGGAGATGTCTGCAAGGCAAGGGAGAGATCACCTATCAGGTATTTATTTGCATAAAAGACCAAAAGCCTTCACGGGAAATACAGTTATGCACTGCATAAAGACATTTTGGACATTTTGGTCAATGAAGGACCACACATATGACAGTGTTTACATAAAATGATAATACTGTGTTTTTACTGGAACTTTTCTATGTTTAGATACACAAATACTTACCATTTTGTTACAATTGCCTACAGTATTCAGTGCAGTAACATGCTGTATGGGTTTGTACCCTAGAAGCAATAGGCTGTACCATACAGCCTAGGTGTGGGATAAGCTATACCATCTAGGTTTGTGGTAAGTAGACTGTATGATGATCGCACAATGAAGAAATCGCCATATCCTGTTGGTAAGTGATGCACGACTGTAATCAAAGGGCAAAAATCTGAAGACAACTTGTTCATTGTCAATGAGGGAAAGTTATTTTGCATTGAGCACAGTATCACTCACATTGTCTTCTGAGCAAGGCACCATGGCTTCATTTCTAGGTCCTAGTGTGGGGGGTTAACATAAAGTGTAAGTAAACAGCATACTACTGTGTAGGGAGGCATTGAAACCATGTGGATGCTGTGCTCAGTAATCTATGCAGAAGAGAAGAGGACAAGTCTGGCGATGGGAGGTTCTCCACCTGCCAAGGGTTGGAGCTCACTGGAGAACAGACACTGGAGTCTAAGCAAAATGGGTCTGGATCTAGACAGGAAAGGAAGCCAGAGGGAACATACTTTTCAGGGACATCATGAAAGTTTTGCAAAGGCTTCAACAACCTGTACAGCATGTTCAGCAGCTATGGCAGCTACTGGAGGCCTGGCTTGGGGCCAGGAAAGGAAAAAAAAAGACATTAACCGTGCTACCAAGATGGATAAGCCACAAGACCTCCTCATACCCCAACCCAGCTCTGGGCAGGAGTCAGGAGGACCCTGAGTGGGAAGGCTTTCTACAAAGCTAGTGGGAAAAAGACAGACAACTACTCTTCTGTGTTTTAATTGAACCCTTCTTTTAATCCCCAGGCTGACACAGCTTAAGAAAACATAAGTTGCATGTAAAACAAAGGATTTATAATAAATAATCTTTAATTGTCCCTTCCAAATAAACACTGAGTCTTTCTCCATCTAAGTGTTTATGCTGATGCTTCATTAGCATGGTTCATCTACCTGAATTGACTGTAGGTGTGCCTGGTGAAATATTTTTAAAATATACGAATTTAAGTGTTCTTATAAGAAAATGATAATGGCATAGAAGAGCATACTACTCGCTATCATTTCTGGATTAATTTTTTTTCAGATTCATTTTGGAATCCATTGACTCACTCCTAGTGGAAATAGCTAACATTTATATTCCAAGTACAAAGACAACAACAGCAAAAAAATCTTATTCTCAAAAGAGAATTATACAATATATTGGACCAACTTCCAAATTTTCCAACTTGGTTTTCTACAATCAACTGAGTAGTAAATTTAACTTACCTATGACATTCCACAGCCACTCACTCTCCACTTCATTGGAGAGTAGCATCTGCAGGTGTTCAGGCTGTTCTCTGTCCAGCAGTGTCCTCAGAAGAGCCAGGGAAAGGCTCCCTCTGCGTTCCAGCAGCTTTCATCAACGGGTACCCATCCACTCTTCACACGGACACTTAATCCAGCTGTCCTCACTGTCATCGCCGGTGCCTTTCATGCTGAGCACTCTTGACTTTCAACACCATTGTGTCACATCAGTGCCTTCCCTGGGGCTCAGGGTGACTTTCTCTAGCATAAAGTCTCTATTCTGATGGACACAAATACAATTTGGATTCATGTCATGGGAATGATGCTGACAAGCTGGTTCTGAGTCCCCCAGAGGGAGCTTACCAGGCCGCAGCCTATGTGGCTAAGGATGTGAGGACCTAGAAGGCCTCTTTTTCTTGATAAATTTTCATTATCACTTGTAGGAATGAGGGAAATTATTCTTGTGTGTGGAGGAGTCAGAATTCTTATTTTGTGCCCAACAGTAGTATCCTGAGAGTCCAGATGGGAGGGACTTGGGGAACAGGGTGTTCTCCATCTCACTGCTCCTATTAGGCTACAGGTTTATTTGGCTTTGGGGGTAGGTGTCAGGAGTTACAGAACTTGCAACCCAATTTTGGGAACATCATTGTACCCTTACATTTTGGGTTCAGAATTCAAGGTATCTACTCACTAGACCTAAGCTATTATAAAATCTCACTCAATAGTAGCTTCTAGCCAAGGGAAATTCACTCAAGTTAGTTAATAATAAAGAGAAAATTGAAAACTGGGAGTCAGGAAGACCAGGGTGTACATATTCATCCTTTTCATGATGTAAATTCTCCCTTGTACAGAAGGATATACTACTTGGAGTTGTCTGCATTAAAAGTCATCCTTTGCATTTTGCTCTAAAATTATTGATGCCAATAATTTTACCTTCTGTTTTATGCACTGGGTGCAGAAGTGTAAGAATGGAAACCAAAATTAAATATGCAAAGCAGATGTCCCAAGCAGAATAAACTCCATAGGCATTAAACTGTACCACTTCAATAATCTATGCAGAAGAGAAGAGGACAAGTCTGGCAATGGGAGGTTCTCTCATGACAGAGAACAAAATAGGTCAGGGTACTGAACTTCACATGAATTTTGAAATAGAGAAAGATTCCTTCTTATTTTGTTTCTTTAAAAATTCTCAAGGAGAGTTTGCAGAAGCTGATCAATTACATTTTCAAATACTAGGTGGCCTGCCGCAGGGCACCACAGAGGCTGTCTGCTAGTGCCTTGTATTGGGAGTTAACATATTTCAGATCTAATCCTCTATGATGCTGGGAAGGTTCACACATTTGAGCAAGCCTGGTCTTATCCCCTCTAGGGGAAAAAAAAAAGAGAAAGTGTTGCACTAGGTTGCTAAGATCCTCCCCTACTGTAGTGTTCTATGATTTCATTCCATCTAAGTTTCCTCTTAAGATTCAAATTCCCTTTCCACTTTTATGAAGTACAATTGTACAATTGCTAGCTCCAGGTCACCCCTCACTCATCATCAATGTGCTATAATTCCAAAGACTCAAGCAAGATGGAAGGTTCAGGATTTTCACGCCCTTAACTTTTATCCATAATCACTGTCAAATGATTTAGAAATGTCTCTGGCCTTCTCTTTGAAAGTGTTATAATGAATTCCATCCCTTCAATAGAATTTGGGTTTGTGTGGCTGCCCTGGGGCAGGGTGGAGAAAGAAGGGATGCTTGTCTGGGTAAGTACAATGACAAAGGGAAGGGCCAACCCAGCTCCTAAAAGGGCTTGTACCTCTGTAAGCAGCCAATCACCTCTAACTGCTGGCAAGAGTTACTTCAGCAACAATTTCAGTGCTAGATTTTAATACTCTCCGGCTAACAGCTGAGCTAGGCTGCCAGCTCACCTCAGTGCCAGCGAAAGGTTTCTACCCAAGGGCAGGGCATCCAAATTTGAAGGGAACAAGTGAAAGAAGAGAATTTCTTTCTCATGATCATTCTGGCTTTCATTTTTAAATGCAAGGGGGAAAAGTCCTTTTAGAAAAGATCATTCTACCTGTTGGGTGTGTGTATGTGTGTGTGCATGTGTGTGTTTCTTTTTTAAACAGCCATTATATAATGTTTAAAAATGTCTACTTTGAAAAATCGCAGCATGTGAAATGGTGGGTGCTTCTACCTGGGCGAAAGAGTTCGTCAGTGGTAAATCCACATAGCCACAGGGATCTGCCAGGCCAGGCTCTTGATCTTTTTAGAGGGACTAGGTTAGGAAATGGAGTAATCAGGTTACTGGTAGGTGATCGTTAATGTCTATGAGGCAGATCAAAGTAGCAAGGTGCTTGCGGGTACCTGGGAAACTCCCAAACCTTGTGTTCTGAGAGCACCGACACAAGCATGCTTTCGGAAAATGGGTCAACAAGTTGGTGACTCCAGATCCAAATGAGAGGAACCATCATACGCATGGCATGATTTAGACTTTGCTTCTTTAAATTGTCATGGAAAGCCTCACAGTCTGCTGTTCTAAGGGATTTTAAATTTAATATCCAGACAGATGTGTTGATCACTCAAATCCAAGGCCCAGAACGAGACAGGGATGCCAGGAAAGACCACCCTGACTTGGAGTCCATGCAGCAGTGGCATCAGCACACTCGGGCCAGCTGGCCACTCGTGCTTGCTACTCCCTCACACAGTGTGTAGGTGGTGCCTGCCTTTCCTTCCCACAGGGTCAGGACCTGAGCACCCAGCAATGTTGTTCTGGAGTCCCGCAGCACTGTTCTTCATGGTCTACAGGGCGAGCGCTTGAGTTCAGTGCAGAATATGCAGTGTTTCCCCTCCTACTCCACGCCAGTCTCCCTGACATGTGCCACTCCATCCTCTAGGCACCTCAGCTTCCGCCGGAAGCTCTGCTCCCCTGCAGGGCACTGCTGTTACTTCCCCTGAGAGCCAGATGATCCGAAAGGCTCTTACTTCTCACTGGGCAGCCTTCTCAGGCCCTTCTGACAGCTGTAGCAAAGTGCCACGGACTGGGAAGTTTATAAACAATAGCAATGTATTTCTCACGTTTCTGGAGGGTGGAAGTCAGAGATCAAAGCACTGGCAGGTTCAGTATCTGGTTCATAGGCTGTCTTCTCTTGAATATTCACATGGAAGAAGGAGAGAGAGAGAGCTCTCCGGGGTCTCTTAGAGAGGCACTAACCCCATTTACTAGGGCTCTACCCTCATGACCTAACCACCTCACAAAGGCCCCAACTCCAAATACTATCACCTTGGGAGTTAGGTTTCAAAATAGCAATTTTGGGGATACAAAAATATTTAGTCCACAACAGCAGTGCTACGACTTCCACTGGTGACCCACCTATCCCTCGGTCACTGCAAGGCCTGTTGGCATGCCCACCACTCAAGTTGGTGTCCTGGAGCCCTCAGGCATCAACACTCTGTAGTGTTCCATTATAGGATGTGGGAGTGCTTTCACAGAGCATTGCCTACACTCTAATGCCTAACAGAGTTTCAGAAAAGCCACATTTCAGCTTCACTGACTGGGCTCCATGCTTGTTTCCCCATAGAATTTTTGGGTGCTCAGCCAAAGGACCTATTGGAGTGGCAGACACATCACTGTACTCAAAACCAACACTCTTCTTTGGCTACTAAGGGTTTGTTGTAGAATCAAGCTTGGTGGACCTGGCTCTCCACCCTCCCTATTATTCCTGGGTATGTTCTGCCCCAGGAAGTGCCTCAAGTCCTTCTTGTAGATGAAGGCAGACCAACCCAACCCACAAGTTGACCAAAGATGTTCACTCGTATGAACCATTGGAGGCTCATGTTGGGAGCAAGGCAGGCACACCACACACACACACTCGCACGCACACACAGGCACACTTATGGAAGGAAGAAAGAGAAATTCTCAGACTATAGAACTCCTCCATTTTCTCTGGAAACATTGATGCCAGCTTTATTTTTTTGCACATAATCCTATTAAAGACTGGGGTAACAAAGACCAGCACTAGTTTTTAAAAACTGCGTGATACGTGGTCTCCCCTTTCAGCAGACCAAGAGACAATGGCGGCTGCTTAAACACTTAGGATTCTATTCCAAGTATCTTCCCAGAAGTCACATCCGACACCTGGAGGTGACTGGCGTCAAGTCTGAAATCAAGCAACCACGACCCTCGTGTGACTTAGGAGAGGAGGCAGATGCAAGGCAGAGGCAGCAGCGAGTGGGGGCTGGATTACAGACTCCATGCATAAGCATCCTCTGATGGGGAAAAGAAAGAGGTCATACTTTACAGCTAGTCATGGGTCTAATTCAACCTTATGACATGTTATTATAGCTACAACAGAGTGGTGAAATAAATAGGATTTGAAATTAAACAGATCCAGATGCAAATCCCACCTCTACCTATTCCTTACTAGCCGTGTGATTTGACCAAGAAAATTAAACTTTGTGTCTTCATTTCTTCATCTGTAAATATGGATATCTACCTTGCAAGATTAACTACTTTGTAGAGATTAATTAAAATAATGCATGTGAAGTGCTTAGCATAGTGGCCAGCTCACATTAATCATTTTAGGATGGCAGCTCTTGTCATTACGTGTAACTCCGCACACTGCTGGATCCTGAGTGTCCTTCAGCTACCTGAACACAGCAGATGGTGGAGCAGAGCACAATGAGGGGCACAATCTTGGGAGGCCGACAGAATGGAAATCCTGGCTCCATCATTTGCATTCTGAATGCCCCTGGAAAACCAGGCTCAGCCTTAGCTCCCCTTCTTTGAAATACCTCTAGCTTATAGGTTGTTATGGGGATATAGGAAATAAGTCTTGCAAGGTTCTTACTCATTTTTGAGTATAATTCTAGCTATTTTTGCCTACTTCCTTCTTCATGACTGTACAGGCTGATAAACATCATAAATTTCCCTTTCTCACCTATCTTATAAAGCCAACATAATTTGTTGTATAAATGGTATGCATATTTCTACAAACACAAATATAATACATCATTTTAAATTATGAATACATTAATAAATTCAAAAAATTTAAATAATGCTAATCTGAAAGTGGGGCAATTACGAAACAAGGTCAGGTTGATGCTCTTAGTGTCTAGTCTAATCAATCCATTTTCCACTAGGTGGCAGACCTTGTTAAAAAGTTATGGAAAAGAAAAGAAAGAAAAAGCAAGCAATTGAGTCTTCCAGAGCTGACCAATAGGTGTCTCTTTGCAACCACATATCCCTGAGCTGTTGTATAACATGTAGATAATTTCAACATTTTCTACAGTCTTTGTTACTCGTCTTACAGATAAGATCATCAACACTTTCCACAAGGTACAAATAGAATACTGAAGAGATTAATATCTTTTACTTTGCATGATACACTAACCATACTATATCCACCCAAAGGGAAATAAGATTATACAAACATAACTAGGAATAAGATTCTGAATACAAGTGATTTGGCAGAAAACAGATCTCATTTAAATGCTGTCCCCAAGTTAAACAAGGTTTTCTGTTTGAAGTGATCTTAAGTATTTACCAATCATATGTGATGGTACTTACTGAGCTATTAGCATTACAACTAAATCCAGACAGACACACAAGTCTAGTGGCTATTAGCCTGGTGAATATGGCCCTGGGAACACACAGGAAATAGTAGAAATTCCTAAACAGCAAAGGGACATCGCGATATCATTTTTTGCTACTATTTCTTTTCACCCCAATTTAGACATGTGCACACTCACACATACATACATTCATATTTGGCCTTGTTGGCATCATTGAGTAAATACACTTATGTACGTTGAGTGTATGTGAACTCTACCCACACCCACAAAGAAAAGAGGTTCTCCTTACTATGGAGCTCAGAATATATAAGCAGACTCCTATATCCACTTAGATCATTTTCTCTTTTACATTGGGAAATATTTGTCCCTAAATCATTCTGAAAGAAATTAGAGGTTAGTATTAAATGTAATTTACAGATAGAGAATCCCAGGTACTAAAAGGAAACATTTATTTCTCTTATATTTAGGGGTTGGTTTACTTTATTTGAGACTGAATTAAATGATGAATTAGGAATGCAAATATAAATATGTATCTTTATACACACACAGATATGTATATGTACAAAATTATGAAATGGTATCACATCTTTGTCATTCAAACTTCAAAGAACATATAATAAACACTTCATTCCTATCTAAATAGATTTTAAAAATTAGTAATGCATTATAATATTCTCCAGATATCACAACCAAACTAATGATATTTCATAACTTCATGTTATGCAAGGGCTACAAATATGCATATAAATTCAAAGCATACAAACCTTCCCAAGGGTGCTCATGCCACAAGCCAAAGCTAGAAAGAGACACAGTTCATTTCAGGAGGCAGGACACAGCACAAGATGGGATTTTCAGCCTCTCCTATACTGTGATTCTTTTGGTGCTAGATTTACTCCATTTCCTAAACTTGGTAGTCAATACCTGCACTGCTTTTTATACACCTAAATACCTAAATGTGCATGAATCTCCGTGCAAAGTAAATAAATCCAAAGTGCATTCCCAAACCTCATGAATCTCATTTATTTCCCTATTTGGCAAGGCAAGAGTGTGTCTTTCATGAAAAAGACTGGGTCCACGAGAAACCCCACCCTTCCTGGGAGCCTGTGGGGAAGGCTGGGCCTCCCGTGAGATCCCAGACCTTTAATTTGCAAAGTTATCCACAAGTTATCTTGGTCAGCTTCTTCAGAAAACAGAGGAAATGAGAGACGGTCAGGTACGTTACATCAAGTCACATTAGCAATTAAGGAATTAGATTACATGGGCTTCTAGGGTCCCATGCAACCCACAGAATCAATTCCACAGAAATCAGGAAAGGGAGAGGACCCTCCAGCAAGGCTGAAGCCTAGGGAGGATTATTTTTAAAGCTTCCCTAAGGCCACCAGCCTTCCTCATTTCTGCCTACCTTGCATTAAACTGTTAGGAGCCCAGGGGTGGAGCCTGTGCCTTCTTTACTTTTATATTAAGTGCCGGCCAGCTTCACCCAAGCTGGGCTGTGTCCACAGTAACTCCCAGGACAAGTACCATTTTCTTTTATGACTACTCCAATCAGCCTAATTATGTAACACCAGTTTCTCTCCACCTAGGACTGGTTCTGCACATTAGCAAACCCACTTTGGTTTGTTTCACCCTTTTTTTCCCCCTTCAGTCATTGACTGACATCTATTTGATTTCAGAATGAAATATTTAAAATCTGGTGTCATTTCCTTTGCACAGATTTCTGTCCCTGGGCAAAAGAAAGTCTTTTAGTCAGTGACCAAAGCCAACTCCTGCTATGAGCCCTCTGGCTGGCAGAAGGAAAGGAAACTTCTGTCTTGTCTTTGCAGAGTCCCAGCAGCTGGACTTTGGGTGTGGCCTTGACTTCTGCGTGCGTTTTTATCACACTGCTCTGGCGCCAAATGCCCTCCGCTGTGTCTGAGCAGAGCACCTGTTTAGTCTGACTCACGCCATCAGCGCGCAGACTCTCCCTCCTCCGACAGCGGACCAGACCTCACACGGGCATGCGTGTGACCGGCTAGCACGAGGGCCTGTGTAATGACATGCCTCCCACACCACCCGAGCGCCATCGCTCCTCGTGGGTGCGGCCGCACGTCCCGACGCAGATTCGTGTGGGGCACCTGCGGAGGGGGCTCGCCTGCCTATGCCTCTGGAATCCCAATTCAAGTTTTTGTCCAGCAGAGTGAATTGCTGTCAAACTTTTTAAATGGAGTTTTTAAATACACATTTTAGCAGATTATCTTGTTTTATAACTACCAGCAAATAAATACCAACATGTCCTCTAACTCTTTCTCTGTTGTGAACAGACTCTGGAGAGTGACGGGGGTGGGGCGGGAGGGAGTAAAAGCCATGGCAATGTGTGTTTTCTCTACAATATCTCTAACAAAATGTGCGTTTTGCAGAAAATGGGGTGAAAAGGGCAAAGAGGACTCCTGTTCTAATAAACCCATGTGCCTAAATCTGAACAAAACCCTCACAAAAAGTAGCAAGCTCAGAAAACTGGCTCTGACTTTTACTCCAGGTTACAGTTTGTGGAGAAATCTAATGTGTATTCATATTTTCCTGTCTCCTGCAGATATGGATCCCTTCACATAAGGATTCATCTAAATTCTTTTCCCTGTTTGACACTTAAATTAGTGACTGTTGGAAGAAATAAAAGGAATCATTGAAATTAGCTCAGGAAGCCTGCTGTACCCCCGCCCCCCAACACACACACTCTTGTTTTCTCATCCCAAGATTAAGAAGTTATGCAGCCTGACAATGCACTTTTCTCTTACAAGCCTTGACATCACCACTCTTATTTTCTTTTTCACTTTTTTCTTCCAGCACCTGTTAGAAACAAGAGTAGAGTGGTCTTCATGCGAATTCATCCTTTCTTTATTCTTTAAGCAAAAAGTAGTGATAAAAATCTGATATGGATAGAGATGCTTAAAAATATAGTTGAAAGTTTACTTTAAAAATGAGCCACCTTAGAGTATTTTTAGATTTAATGCCACATACAAAATCAAGGTGTCTTTGCTGGTTACTAGACTAGCTTCTTACAACTTAAATCAAGCAGCACTCACAGGAGTATCCTTTTGTTTTTTAACATAATACAGGAAACTGGCAGATACTGAGATGGATTTTGATGACTTCACACTGATGCAAAAAGCATCAAATAAAAGCAGATGAATACTTGAAATGAAATAATTGTCTCTAAAGACCCATACACGCTTTTTCGTTCATAAAAATACATTGTGATACATGAAAAGATAAGAACTCTCGTCGAACGTGTTTGTAAGACAATCTCCCAAGGTTCAGAATGACCGTTTCCCTACTGTCCCCCTCTCTGCCGGGGGTCCTTTTTATCTTTGCAGTTTTCCAGTTCTTCTGATAAGCCGGTCACTAATGGGCTACAAAGCATTTCTTTCAAGCCACCATAGCTAATATAGTGACACGATTACTTAATTTCCCCGAGGAAGTGCCGCCTCTGACTCTGCCGAGGCCCTGGGGGCACGCAGCGCCGCCCGGCTGCAGCCCTTTCCCAGGCCCGGGAAGCCCCCGCGGGGACAGCGCCCTCTGCGCCCACTGGCGCCTTTGTCTTCACGCTCCTGCCTGCCTTTTTCAAAAGCCAAGACTTAATTATTTGGTGCCTGTGTAAGTCAAACCTCTCCAAATGCCACTTCCAAATATAGGCTCTCATTAACGCCAGCGGCTGACCTGGTATCTGGTAGGACAGCCTTTCCTTCCTCGGCGAGCACTGTGTCCCTCGCGTTGGCTCCCCACATCTGGAAGCCAGGCCGGCTGCCGCCCAATCACAGCCCTGCGACCCGGCGAGCTCTCAGAGAGCACGAGCGACTGGCTCAGCTAAACAAGTGAAATTACCTCTCTTGAAAATACTTAAACACTTTTTTCCTCTCCACTGAAATCCCGAAAAACAGTCCATTTTGAACCAGAATAATTTAGTCTGACAACAGATTCTTCCTCTGTTCACAGCTGTCCCAGAGGGAGGAGCTGAAATCCGAACCTCTCGGCTGTGATTGGATCCTTCTTGCAAAAGCCAGGGAAAAAAACCCTCCTAGCCCAAACAGGCTCAGTTGGTAAAGGAGCCGGGCGACTTCAGAGGCGCCGGCCCGTCCGCCCGCCGCACCTGAGCGCGGCCCCGCCAGCGCGGCCGGCCGCGATGCTGTAGGACCCGCCGCGTCCTCCCGCCGGACCGTTATCCGCGCCCGGCGCCCGGCGCCCGGCGCCCGCCGGCAAGATGCCGCGCTCCTTCCTGGTCAAGAAGCATTTCAACGCCTCCAAAAAGCCAAACTACAGCGAACTGGACACACACACAGGTAAAAAAACAAAAACGAAAAAACAAAAAAAGTGTATCTGTAACTATGTATCTATAAATCTGTAAATATAAATCTGTGTATTGCTGCTCAAACGCTATTACAAAAGAGCTAAAGACAGCTGTTTTCCTTTTAAACAGCGTTCTAAAAGAGAGTTTCTATTCTTTTGATCATTTAGGGTAAGTTTTAATTCAAAACTTTTTAAACTCTTAACTGACAAGGAAATTTCCATTCAACTGTCGCAACTTCATTTTCCAAAGCTTGTGTATGCATGCATAATGGATATGTGGAAGATGAGCAACATGATACATAAATGTTGAATTATTGCTTTTTCATGTAATGAAGCTCCTTTCCCTCAGAAGGCAGCTTGATGTACGCATTTCTTTGTGCTCACGGTCATAATACATGCAAATGGCCCATGCATAAAATGGAAAACAACTTTTCTCTATGTTTGAAAATAATGTCTAGGTTATTCCTCCTCAATAAAGACAGTGAAGGCACTGGCTTGGCCACACTCCCTGACTTCAGAGGATGGTATAGCTCAGCGCAGCTGTCAGGCTGTGTGTGCATTAAGTACAATAACTCCATACATGCCAGGGTGGAAATGAAATTTCTTACCAATGCATATGTCCTTCTGAATGGGTCTGTCTTCTTCATGAGAAAACCATGTGTGTTGCTAAATATCTTGTGTGTGTGTGTGGATTTTTTAAAGTTATTTTTACCTTAATCTTCTTTCCTTTCCTTTCCTTCAGTGATTATTTCCCCATATCTCTATGAGAGTTACCCCATGCCTGTCATACCACAACCAGAGATCCTCAGCTCAGGAGCATACAGCCCCATTACCGTGTGGACTACGACGGCTCCATTCCACTCCCCACTGCCCAGTGGCCTCTCTCCTCTTTCCGGATACCCCTCATCCTTGGGGCGAGTAAGTCCCCCTCCTCCATCTGACACCTCATCCAAGGACCACAGTGGCTCAGAAAGCCCCATTAGTGATGAAGAGGAAAGACTACAGTCCAAGCTTTCAGACCCCCATGCCATTGAAGCTGAAAAGTTTCAGTGCAATTTATGCAATAAGACCTATTCAACTTTTTCTGGGCTGGCCAAACATAAGCAGCTGCATTGCGATGCCCAGTCTAGGAAATCTTTCAGCTGTAAATACTGTGACAAGGAATATGTGAGCCTGGGCGCCCTGAAGATGCACATTCGGACCCACACATTACCTTGTGTCTGCAAGATCTGCGGGAAGGCGTTTTCCAGACCCTGGTTGCTTCAAGGACACATTAGAACTCATACTGGTAAGAGAAAAAACATAGCCAGGAATGTTAATCTCTGATAGAATGAAGCTCTGGGCTGACTGTTGGATTTGCATGAAGTAATGACACAGTGCTTTTAATGATGGATGGTCATTGATAGCTACTTCCTGACTACTCAAAAAGTTGTTAAAGCACAGAGTGCTCCATTTCTTGCTAACAGCCTCTGCTCCAGGAACTGCAAACAGCATTTAGACTTTGGAAAGTAGATTCAGGAGGTTTGGTCTCAAAGATCAGTTAGAAAATCAGGAAAGATGTGGCTGAATGTGTGTTCTGTGGAACTGCCCCCAGTAATCAGCAAATACAAACGTTGCTATCTTCATCAATTGATTTGGTAAATAGATGAAGGGTTTTCCTATAGTTTTCTGTTAGTTACATTCTTGCTGTGATACCTATCACCCTTTAGTGAGTTGGGTAGTTGAAACTAAAGTTGCTTTGTGTCTTTTTTTTTTTTTTTTTTGGTGCTGAATTTCTTATTCCTAGCACAAAATCATCCTGCAGAGTGTCAAGGCACTTACACTGCCTTAGTCATAAGACAGAAAGAGGGAAAAGGGGAAATATTGGGAAATGTTGGGCGGTGCTCAACATTAGCTGCACCTGCTGAAGCAGAAAGCTTTAATAAGTGAAAGCCCTAGAACTACGTGCATTATTTCTGCATGATTAGCAGCAGTAATGATATTCTGTGTATGATTTTTTAATGCAACATTCAAATTTATCTTAAAGGGCCAGATATTAAAATAAATATCTATTACGGGGAATTTTAATCAGGTTTTGCTGCTTCTCGTTCTTTTGGTAAAATGTGATTGATTTTTATAATATTATTTGACTTTATGTTTCTTCTAAAAACACTGACTGTCTTTCTTTTTCATCCCCCACCCCTACCCCCAGGGGAGAAGCCTTTTTCTTGCCCTCACTGCAACAGAGCATTTGCAGACAGGTCAAACTTGAGGGCTCATCTGCAGACCCATTCTGATGTAAAGAAATACCAGTGCAAAAACTGCTCCAAAACCTTCTCCAGAATGTCTCTTCTGCACAAACATGAGGAATCTGGCTGCTGTGTAGCACATTGAGTGATGCAATCAATGTTTACTCGAACAGAATGCATTTCTTCACTCCAAAGCCAAATGACAAATAAAAGTCCAAAGGCATTTTCTCCTGTGCTTACTGACCAAATAATATGTATAGGCAGACATACACACATGTGCACACATACACACACGCACACACTAAGAGCTGCAAGAGCACGGAATCCATGTGTTTAAAGTTAATCCTTTCCATGTGAAGTTTAAAATGACTATATATTTACTGACGGCGAGATTGAAAGAATAAAAGACAAGAACCTTTCTCTTCAAAGATGAAGTGAAAAGCACATTGCATCTTTTCTTACTAAGAAAGAATGCAAAGATTTACATTGCTGCCAAATCATTTCAACTGAAAAGAACAGTATTGCTTTGTAATAGAGTTTGTAATAGAATATCCTATAGGAAGAGAATCTGCCAGACGCTATCTCAGGTGCCTTATAAAGTATTCCAAGTTTACTTCATTACATGTCTGATGTCTGGTTGCCATTGTCGAACTAAAGCCTTTTTGTTGATTACCTGTAATGCTTTAAAGTGTATTTTTAAGACGGAGAAAAAAAATCGAGAAACACAGGAGAATGTATTAAAAGTATTTTGTTTTGTTTTTTGCCAATAAGTAGTATGTGCCTTGGGGGAGGAGAGAAAGATTAGCTTTGAACATTCCTGGTGCATGCTCCATGTCTTACTTTTTAAAAGAACTTCAGTGATTTTCTAAAATTTATTAAAGATGGGAATAAGTGCAAGAGATGATTCTTAGAAATTCAGTAATGTACTTAAACCATTTTAAATGCATACAACAAATGCAATAATACAACACCCCTTCCAAGTGCCTTTTTTAATTAATTGTATAGTTGATGAGTCAATGTAAATCTGTGTTTATTTTTATATGATTGAATGAGTTTTGTGTGAAAGTGAGATGTTGTCTATAGCTATGTCTATAAACAACCTGAAGACTTGTGAAATGTTTCCTTTTTAAAAAACAATTTCCAAGGTCTTTTTTTTACAATAAACATTTTTGATTTAAAATCTATTGTTTGTTTAATATTTTCAGAGACTTTACTTGCTCCATGATTAGTATCAAACCACTATACAAAGAATTGCTCCTTCTGTTAGTAAGAAAAAAAAAGTGAATAGTGTATATTATGCATTTCAAGTGCTATATTATGTGTTAGATTATAATAAAGTAAAGTGCCAGTATTTTTTTATTCTTAAGATAATACTGTCACATTCAGAAAAGACAGCATCATGAGGGTAGTTTTTTAGCTTATCACTTTAACAAAAATCACACTTTCTGAGTGTAGAAAAGTCACATTATTAATAGTCAAAAATACTTTTCAAAACTTTTTGTTTATGTTGACCTTATTATATCGACTTTAGAAAAGCAAATTACAATTACTTATATAATCACATAGACCACTGGAACAGTTTAAGATCTTCAAAAGAAATATTTAATGAGATATAAGAGGAAAAAGTAGAAAAACTACATGAAAAGATCAGGAGAAAAATGGATTTACTATAAATTATGCAAGTTGGAAAATTAAACCATACAAAGAAAATGCCACATGCAGCAATATAAAATAAGTGATATGTTTGGTGATGGGAGCAAGACTAAATAGTGGAAGTTTAAAATTTCCTTTTATGGTATTTGAACAAGTTGGACAAGCCCCCACCCAAATCTAGTATGTACTTGAGAAAATATAACATGACCATCCACACTGTATACAAGTGCATGTTCATTAGATGCACATGTACTAACTCACATGCAAAAATCCTAGCCATCATAGGAACTGTGACAATTACTGAAGTGTATATTTGAATCCAAACTCCAAACCCATTATGAGGATAGTTCCTGCTACTGTTCATCACTTCTCTCTGGTGGTATGAGCAGAACTTACAGAACCATGTTTTTTTCTTTTCATGTCCCTTGTGATACAAATAAAAGCCAGAACTAGTATCTCAAAGGAATTAGTGACAAGCCCTTAGCAGGTGACCAAAAATAAATACCAATACTACTCCTCTTATGTTCATATTCCTTCCTCTGTCTGTTACATTTACATTTTCAGCCAACACACAAAAGGATAGTGTATCTGAATAAGAAAACAATCTTCAAGTTTATATTCTGCTTTTAATTTTTTTGGATATCTCAGTACATATTTCTTGGAGGCAAAATTATTCGGAACAGCAATTTATGAATGTGAAGAAATGGCTGATAGCTTGACTAGGGCATTCTAAAGTTATAAAAACACCAATTTGGCTGAGTGTATATGGTATAGAAATGATTGCCAATGATTGTCTGGAAGCTTCCAGGCCAGCTAACATATAGAAACATCTTGCAAGGGGAAAATGTGAATGAGTCAAGCCTTCTGGGATGTTCTGGTTGGCTGTCTCAGGAACCAAAGCTACCACTGTTTCCCTCCTCATTTGTAAGTCTACAGGCAAGTAGTTCCTTGGTGTCCAAAATTTAGACAGCTAATTTTCTAAAAGAAAAAATCTTTTCATTAATTTAATTGCTTAGTGAAAAATTAGTGGTAATATTTTTGTAATATATTCAATTTTGTTCTCATCATTCTAATTTCATTCATGATTAAAATATTTTACTTTGTTTAAGGTACATGGGTATGAATTAAAGTACATCAGATTAAGATGTTCTATAAATATATTTCAGTAATTATTTTAGAGTTTTCAGAATTTTTACCAAGGCCTTTGAGTAGATGTCTGCTCTCCTACAATACATAAGACCCCACTCAAATGTCACTTACTTTCCCAAATTCACTCACTCTGGGAGCTTTATCATTTATATGATAGTACTCATCTCATTACATTGCAACCTCTTATTGATATCTTTCTTTTTCACTAGACAGAACATCCTTAAAGCAGTAATTCCCAGTACCCAGCACATCACCTGGAACATATTAACAGATCTCAACAAATATTTATTGAATAATAAATCAATAAAATATTAAAAATTGGTTAAAAAAAAAAGCTTACAGATCTAAAAGAAATTCAACATATCCCTTTGTATTGCAAAGAGTTTTGATAGTTTCTGAAATATCCTCCAAGGCAATTTACTTGAGTATCCTAACCTAGAGATGAGAGCCACCCAAAATAGATTGGATGCCCAAGAAAAAAAATGAAGAAGGGGGAAATACAGTGCTTATATAGACAAGGCCTGATAAACAAACACTCTAAGAGCCTGAGTTTTGAATACTAATAACCATTCTCAGTATCCTTAATTTGTTTCATCTGATACGAGGGGATGTGTTATAGTAGGAAAAGCTCAAGTCCTTAAATCTGGCAAATGTGTTTGGTGAATCACTGCCTCACCACTTGTTGGCTTTATGTCCTTATGCAAGTTACTTAACCATTCTGTGCCTCAGTTTCCTAAAGTGTAAAACAGGAATAGAGTTTCTGTATCACAGATGAAGGACTCAACAGTCCCTTGCACTGATAAGCCTCATGTATCATAAAAATGAGTTCCCAATGTTATTATTAAATGCTTAAATTGTACCTGCTTTTGTACTAGGAAACTTACATATACAATTTCTTCAATGGTAACAATTTCTTTATGAAGTTCTATATTTGACAGATAAGTATATTAAACTCAGAGAGGCTGGATAATGGGCCCAAGGTAACAAAAGTGGCAAGTTGCAAAATGGAAATCTAAACCCAGACTCTGCTGGCTCCAAAGACCTTGCTTTTTCCATGGCACCAGGGGAAGGAGGAAATTCTGCTGTACCACACTCAGCAAGGGGATTTATATGTTGTAGGTACATATTAGAGATCTGCTGAAAAGGACGGTTGATAATGTGCCCTGAAATTGAATATTCTAACAGTATATTTAGGAACTATCATAATTCAGGAGTTATACAATGCACATATAACAATCTTCAGGACATTTCCCAGTTTCTTCTAGAACTCTTACTGGCTCCACCCCTTCTCTTGTCAGCCTCTCTGCCATGACGCCTCCCCCAGCCCCCCAAGCTTTGCTGGTGCCTGTGAGCCCATTTCCTCAGGTCTGTTCTCAGTGGGGATGGAAAGCAGCTGGTCTCCATCCTCAGGACATTAACACTTCATCTTCTGGAGGCCATTGCTACTCCCCTGCACACCCACACTCTGCACCCAGCTTTTATCTTCTTAGACTGAAAACTATTCCAAGCTAAACAGTCATTTCTTTCACCATTAAAATGTGGACACTCTGCTGTAATGAGGCAACTATAACTTTGAAAAGTATAAGGATTTCCTGGCTAAGATCCAGATCTGAGGAATTGCCCCTAGTTTAGATGTAGCAAACATTTTGAGCAAAATTAATTTGAGAATGAGTATTCTGTCATCTAGGGAAGCAGTGATTCTCAAGTAAGATGATTTTCTATCATTCCTGTCTCATCAGTCACAGAGGAAGAATTAAAGTGTTCCATCTACTTGAGATGGGTACATATGGAGGGAAAAAAAAACCCTCAGATTTAATTTTCAGCAGTAAATGCATATAATCTACAATTAAAGGAGTAAATCTATGGCTAAAGTTAGGGTTAGCCCTCAGCCTTCCAGGAAGTAATAATTATTTTGTGGAAAGCATGCACGTAAAAATCAACAAGCAGCACAACTTTTCCGCTGTGGCCCTTGGCCAGCTCCTGAACAATGAGAGATCAGCAGAGGAAATGGCAGCATATCCATGTCCGCAGTCTCCAAAGGGGCTGGGAGGTATTTATAGCTCTGAGCAGGAGAGCCACTGTATGTAAAAGATGGGTGTGTTGATATAGTAATATTTTGTACCACTTCATCTAATTAAGTTCCTCTGGTTATAACAATTATTTTAATCCATTGAGCCCATTCTGAAAATTTGTCGAGATAGTTGTAAGGCCCTTAGAATGATCACTAAGTAATTTTTGTAGACAATGGCCGGGGAAAGGGCCTGTCATTCATCCGTTTCAGCAGTTAGGATGGCAGAGGAGGATGTGATGATGTTCTCCACAAGTTTATTCTGGGGCTGGAATCAACTCCCTGCCAGGTAAGGAGCAATAGTTAATGTATTTCTCCTACTACATAGTAGGAGGTAGCAATAGTTGATTCTAAGGAATAGAAAGGAAAGACCTGGGTTAAATAAAATAGTGATACTTTCTCTTGCAAAAGAAAATGGATAGTAATTATATTTCTTGTGAGTTTCAACTTCTGCCGGCATATCCATCATATGCGTAGAGGTTTAACACTTTCCTGCATTATGTGATAATACTTTTTTTAGAATTTAGCAGAAAGGACAGTAACAGAGGGTGTCACCTTCAGCCACACAATGTTACCGAGCTGTAGGCTCTGAGGTCCTGTCAACTTGGGTCTAGTGAATGTCAAATCTTGCTGCCCAGGCTGCTCTGCGGGTCTGGCCGACATCCCGGTTTGATGGGTCTGCATTTCCAGCTGGCTCCCGGGTGACGCCCTGCTGCTGGTCCTTGTACTGACTCCAAGTAGCAAGTTTAACCCCAGACTGGGCCCTAGCCTGTTGCTCTTTCCCTTTCCCCACCCCAGTTCCTGATCCAGTGCAATCCAAAGGGGCAGCGGGAGAGCAGGGGGCTGGAATGTGACTGCCCCCTCTTTTGCCGCAGGGAGCCGGGGAGCAGAGGACCGCGCAACACGATGCCCACCGAGCCAGCTTTCTCTGTTCCTGCCTCTCTGCCCCGCCATCACAGACGCCACGACCCCCACGCTATATAACAGTATGACTGGCTTGTGCTTTGGTTGTCCGATTTCCACTCTGTTTTTCCTCGTATGTCCTCAGTCGTCACCAAGCCTCACCCTCCTTCGGGGGCCCAGAAACGCTCACCGGCTGTTCCCGGCCCGCTCCCTGGAGAGGCCGGCCCGGCTCCCTGCAGCGAAGCTTCTGAATGAGATTTCTTGCCAGGCCCCAAGGGCTGCCCGCAGTCGTGAGGTAGACCGTGAGCCGAGGCCCTGCCAAGAAGGCCTCTGGTCGCCCGCCGGTCCGTGCGCTGGCCTGGGGACGTCCTTGCCCACCTGGAGCCCGAGGCCCCCGGTGTCCCCACCGGTCTCAGGTGGGTTCCTACCGTGGCAGCTCTTGGGCTTCTTCCGTGGCCGCCCCGGGTGAGCAGGCTCTGCCTGCACCATCTTTCCTCGCTGGCTTTTAAAAAGTTTGGCGTTTTGCCAAGGGGAAGTTATCTCACAGGCTTTTTTTCCAGTTCTCTGATGATTTTATTCATGTCGTTTTCTTTCGTTCATTTATTATTTATTAATATTTGTACAAAATTGCAAATAAGCATTCTTGGGGGAAAATTATTCTGAGTTGGTGACAAGCATCTCTTCCCTGTCTAATTGTTTTTATTTATAACACCCAAACTCATCCAAGATACAATAAAACAATAATAGTTAAATTGAGTATCATTTTATTTCATAAGTGTATTATTGAATAAATATATATATGGGGGGTGTGTATCTATATAGAGAGAGGGAGAGACGGAGAGGAAAGGGGGAAAGGGGAGGAGAGTAGAACTACCCTATTTCTTATGCTACAGGTGGTGAATAGAGTTGGTGAAAAATTTGAAGAGACTTCACATTATTGCCAACATACTGATCACACTGTATTCTTTTATTTTATAAAGTGAGCTTATTTTAAAACTATGTTTGTTAAAACAAAATTGAGATTACCACATCCTCAACCTACAAAATCTAAATGAAGTAAGGTTTTGAGTTACAATGAAAGTAATTCAGCAAGAGTGAACTAAAGATATACATAAAGAACAGTTTAAGGTTTTGGGGGCAATGTCATGCAAAACGACATCCATCATCTCCTGGCATCTGTTTCTGCCTGTTAACATTTGTCTAGTGTGGACTTCCTTTTCGATGTGGCTATCAGGTCCCCTTAGCCCAGTCTTGCTTCCCCATTCTGGACATTTATCAGGAGGCCTATCCCTGGCCTCAGAGTCGGACAGAGCATCATTGACTGCCTTCCAGGAGGTCAGCAGCATGGGCCCTGAGGGCCTGCCCTGCTGCCTTCTGCCCTCTCTCGCTGTGCCTGCACAGTCTGGGCTTCAGGGCTTGCTCTATACGCTGGTCGTAAGTATACGTGCCTGTGGATAAAGACATTCTTCTGAATACCAGCCTAAAACACACAACTGGTCCCCAAGGAAGCACTGGTGACTAATGGCTCCCCTCCCTTGTGGCTCTGCCATAGCCTGGGGGGACAGAAATAGAGCCCTCGAGTGTCTCCAGCATCAGAGACTAGATGGGAGGAAGCAGCCTGTTGCCTCCAAAGAGGAGGAGAAGGGAGACCCCAGAAGTGGTGGGTGTGCAGGGAGGAGATGCTTGGCACAAGGATAGGGTTGCCTCAGTGGCGTTCAGACTTCAGAGAGCATCAGAATCAGCTAGAGCGTTTAAGACAGGACTTGTTGGGTCTTACCCCAGTAGTTTCTCTATGAGAAGGTCTGTAGTGGGCCTAGGAATCTGCATGTCTAACATGTTCCACGTGAGGCTGCTATGGCTGGCGTGGGGACACACTCTCAGGATGGCAAGGGGGGCGGTGGGGCAGACCTCTGCTGTGCTGTGAAACACAAGTTTTCACAAATATATATAGCTTATATAACTTGTTTATATATACAGCTATATAACTTTTGTTACCACTTTAGAATGCCTTCTCTTTCTCCCTGCTGTTTATTGTATGCCTACACTTTGCCAGTCAGTCAATCACTGTTAGGCACTCGGTAGAAAGTAGTAGTGAACAGCACCCCTTAGTTAAAAAAGCAAAAAGCACAAGCACACACTTTTTAAGAAAATGATGTTAAATTCTTTATCATTCCCTTTTAATAACAGTCTACAGCACAGGGTCTTCGAAAGAGTTTGAAATCAAGCTGAAAGGATATAAAACACAGAGGGATGGAAGGGGTGTGAGGGCGGGCTCCCTACGCAATGAAAAACTATTTTACGTAATGAAAGAGAAAGAAATTATAGCTTATGTAACTATCATGATTTCTTTAAAACGTTAAACTAAGTGAGAATCTGGCTTTTTTCATATATTAGGATTTTAAAATCATTATCTTGAGTTTATAAGCTAAAGTAAATGAACTTGTTTGCTGTGATGGAGCTTTTACTAGTAGGACGAGCACTGATCAGCTACAGATTTTTCTCCATGAGCACAGCCAGACAAGCCCCTCTAGGATTCTGCTTTTTAAATCAAAGATGTAAAAGGATCTTTTATGTTACTGCTTTCCTGGGGCAATGAAAAAGCAATAAAAAGGAATTAGAAGAAAAGACTATCCTAAAATGTAACTTTCAGATTTTTACAGTTTAGGAAAATCTTGACAGCTCCAGGGCTGAGCTGCCAGTGGGTGCTGACTGGACCTGGGGCTGGGCATGTGCATCTCCAGAGGACGCCAGCTCTTGCCACTGCCCACGCCAAGGATGAAACAGCCCAGGTAATTTTCCACAGAGGTATTCTGATTGATTTCAAAGGCAGCCGCTTTCTTTTTTTCAATTTAGAAAACCTTAAACAAGAAGGGAGTTGCATTTTTAGTTGTCTTGCAGAAATTGCTGTTGGGCTGTTTAAAATGTTTACACTATTTTTTTAAAGAACCAATGGCTGCAGCCATGTCCTAATCCAGGCCATTCTGGTGTTGTTATAGAGTATAGAACATAGGAAGATCATCATCAGACTGACCTGGATTCAAGCTCTAGTTTCCCCATGTGCGTTACAAGGTGGGTGAGCTGCTCTCTGTCTCATCACTGCTACATGGAGACAATTCCTGAACTGAGGTGGGTGGAGGCAAAGATACTAAATGAACCGATGACAAGCAGGTGCCGCAGTGTCGCACACAGTGGAGCTCAATATTTTATTCTTTTTTTTTCCTTAAAGTTGAACCTGTCTTTTGATCTATACATACCAACACTCAGAAGAAGGCCAAAAATATACTTTTTACCTAAGGAAACCTTGTTTTATCCTTGCCTATTAGAAAGAGGCATTAGTCCTTTCCACATTGGTCTGTTACACTTACTCCTTGTCACTGTTTAATATAAAACCACCTGGCATAAATGTAACTGGAAAATCAACTAAGTCATCATAAGGGATTCAAATGTAGAGATAGTATGCCACTGTCTCATCCAGCATAATGCAAAAAGCTGAAAAAGTCGGAATGATGTTCCTCAGATTTACAGACCACTAAAATATACAAATATCTCTTCATCCAATGAGTGTGACAGGACCTTTGAAAAATTTTACTTCTGCTATAATGCATTTATATAATCCACACTCTTATTGGCAAGCATAAATTACTTCTGAAATCAGAAAGGAAATGTTTTTTAAAACTCAAAGGACAGAGTATTTTATATTTATCTCTTATTATATGCCCAAAGTTTGACTCATAATGTTTTATTCTTTTACCTATTATATGAGTTTATGATAAAGATAAAGTAATTTTAAAAACCAAAGAAACTTTCATTCAATCAGGAGAATTAAAAATGATGCTGCAGAAGAGAAATTACCTGGAGCAGAGTTGAAAAGGAAGATTAGAACCAGGTTTTTTACTTACTTTGTTCATGAATAAAATTGCCACTGACACCTTGTGTCCTGCCTGTCAAAAAATCCACCTGTGACTGGACACTTTACACAAAAGCAACAGGTTGTGAGAACTTACCCTTTTGTTGAAACTGAAAACAAGGTCTTGGGTGTCATATGCACCCATGTGATAGATACCTCCAGGAGTCCTTTACAAGGATCCGGAAGTGGGTATTTATTTAGGTGCCAGGACACCCAAGTCGAGGGAAAGCCAGGGTGGTGGGCTGGCCTCTGCCTGCCGCCGAGAGGTGCCTGTTTTCCTGAGCACTCCTTCCACCCGTGCACCACACGATCTACCCCAACCTGCTCCCAAGCCACGCATATCTTTCCAAAGCACAACTGAGCTGACTGTGGGAAGCAAACCCACTCAGAGCTTGACGTCCGATGCTTCCCAGTGTTCAGCGCAGTTCCTTCCTAGGAACGAGCTGGATTAATGCAGTCAGGTACCAAACTTTATCGTTTACACAAGGAAAGAGAAAAATATGACTTGAACTCACTAAAGTACCTTGTTTTACTGTCTTTTATAACATGTAAAAACATATTTTAAAAAAACTAGCTTTTAAATTAGCCACTGCTCAACCTTATCAACCATGGATCCTACCAAACAGGGGGTGGTATCCAAACCCCAGCTGAATTCAGCTAACTTATTTATGGAAGGCATTGGATAAAAAAAAAACTCAGTAAATTGTATAAAAAGTTCAGTATTGTTTCTAATTGACCAAAGAGCTTTTTTTATGCAGTAATCTTAAGATTATGTTTTGTCAAGTACTGAGTAAACACACACTCAGAAGACTGTAAAAAAGCTAAGAACTGATGTTTCTGGTGTTCTGTTTAATTTATTTGCTATCACAAATAACTTTTTCCTAAATATCTGAAAACTCCATAAGCAATTCATTAACCATATTGAATATTTTTCCCCCAAGGAGCTACTGATGTTCCGGCACATGGAGAAGGGGTAGGAGAACTTGTACCCAAGGATCAATGAGTCCTAGAAAATGCAGAAAGTGCCTATCTTGGGATCAGGTGAGATATTCAAATAATACTAAAACAAATGTGAAATATCTGACATGGCTATGGCTCTAGGCCAAGTCCTTGGTGAAAGAGGAAAAATCAGTATGAAAGAATTTCTGACGCATTGGCCCATCTCAAAGGCAAACATAAGGTGGTCACTGGATATGCAAGCATGTCTTTTCAGTGTTTTCATGGAAATAGCTCACCCCTACTCTTTCAACCAGGATGAGAGGTGCCAGAAAAGTCTCAAAACACAGTTTTGACTTTCCATCTTTTTCTAATATAGCAACATAAAGTAATATAAACAAACATGTTTTCTAACCCACAGCACCAAACGCAATTTCTGTACATGTTAAATTATTACTCAAATCCACAAGCATGTGTAGATTCCTTGATAAATAATGATCTGTTTTATTTCATATTTTTGCACACTTCTAGAAATACCCAACAATTTATATTCACCTAAACAAACTCTTGTGCATGCTGCACCTACTGCCTCTACTGCCCTCCTTCCTCCTATCCACCGAATTCCTACGTATTCCTAGAATCTCAGTTCAACTGCTGCCTCCTCTAAAAAGCTCCCCCGCAACTTTCCCAGACCTAGGTAAGGGTTCCTTAGTTATATTCCTAGTGCACATTGTACGTCATTTATATTACAATTATGTGCTTATGCTCCTGTCTCCTCACTAAATGATGAATTCCTTAAGGGTAGGGACTGGGATCACATTCTTATTTCCCAATGCCCTGCATATTCCTGGGACCTATTAGATGAACAGAAATTTTTTATTGAACAAATGACACTTTTGTCCTAAAGTAGACATGACCTAGTTGATTGTGGGAATAACTTAACTTCCCACTGTAAACATTTTGAAGTATTGTAAAATACCTGAAAACTGAAACAGTGCAAAGCACAAATGTCCGTCAATGAATAACAAATAACTCTTTCCTTATGCAGCAAACTTTCACTTCATTAATGCATTTTTCAAATCCTCATGCTCTTGCTACTGTTTCTACACCTCCCGCACAGAAACGTTAAAGCCATGATTAAAAAACAAAAAACAAACAACAACAAAAAAAGAATGGCTCTAACAAAAGTCATGTTTCCAATTTGTGAGATTTCTGTCTTTCTCTCTCTTGCTCTCTCTTGCTATCTCTTTTTCTTTTTCTCTCCACAGCATGTTGGGAAGGAGGACACATGGGATTTTCCTATGGTGTGGTGTGTGCTCTTGATGTTTCTTGTAGGCTGCCACCCTGATTTCTTGTGGTCTTGGAAACCAGCCTTCAGAATGATTCACCCACCACTTGGTGTTCTGGGTGGTTTAAGAGTCTTTCATACCCTTAGTGGTTCTACAAATAAGGCAGTTGCCTATTTTCTGTGTCTAACTGTCATCAGTCACTATGTCAAGGAAGAAAAATTGTCCTTCACCTCAAATCATCTTTTCTTATACATAGATTCAAGTCACTGTCTACATTTCTGGCCTCTGTGTGTATGTGCGAGAGAGAGAGAGAGAGAGAGAGAGAGAGTCTCACAGAAGCACCATCGCTATGCAGAGTCCTTAGGCTGGAAGCCTTGATGCAATGTTCAGTCTTTGGAAATCCCTATTTGGAACATTAGAAACATCTGGAGAAACCGCATTTCCATGTTGAAATAAAGATAAGTTGTCATTTCTGCTACTCATTTTGAATTTATCCCACAGCCTGATGAGAGGATTTTGCCCAGAGCAAGTTAGACAGTATATAAATTTTAAAAAAAAAGGAAAAAGAAAGAAAAAAGTAGCAGTTTAAAAACTGACCTTTTCGCATTCTACCAGGCTTTCTTAACTACCCTTCCAAGCACACTGGCTGCATCCCCATAAGTGGCTCCTGGAGGACAGGAGCTGCAGACGTGAGGGACCCCACAAGGCACATTGATCAGCCTTATTTCCTTCTACCAAACTTAATGATAATTTGTACTTATGGCCAATAATGCACACATTTGGTCTGGAAATGTAAGAGGATGCCGTATAAAGACAAGGTCTCAGGCTGATTCTTAAGAATCACTTTTCTTTTTCTAACTGTACACATGATTGTTTGTCTTTTAGGGCCTATAAACTTTTCAGTTTTTAATGTGTCCCCCTTATCAGGAGACTGTGGCGAATTTTTGTGGAAGTCCCTCTTACTGTAGCAGCCTCCAATCTGCACTCCCTTACACTACAGGCGGCCACTGCAGCTATTAACATGACCAACTCATTTACTTCCAGGGCCTGGGGTCCTCTGCCCAGGACGGCTGCAGCGGAGAATGTACAGCGGGGCTGTGTGGGGAGCAGACAAAAGTCAGCAAAACTGCCCTCCCCCTTCTCACCTCTGCCGGCTTCTTCCGTGACCCCACAAAGATGGAGACCTTTCCTTTCCTCATGATTCTAACGCGCTTGTGTGAAAAAAATCAGACATTTTTGCCTTTCGGATTCATATGTGGTTTCATTCCAAAAATACCATAAGAAAGTCTGAGGAGTAGCAAAGCCGGGGGGGTGGTGGTGGTGGGGAAATAGCTGACGTTGAGATTCGGTCTCAAGCATCCACAAATATTTCTAGAATTTTTTTTGGGTGGGGGTGGTGGTCAAAGAAATCTTTCTTCAAAAGAAAGCTTAGTCACTGGAGAGCCAGATATGTAAGAGAAATAAAGAAAAGACTCTTAAAACAGCCTCAGTCCTGCTGTCTGCTTCTCTCCCCAGCTCCTCCTAGGAGCCCCCCGAGCAAGCTTGAAACCATGCCTGTTCCCAAGCTGTGCCCAGAGAGCTTGAGTCTTTTCAGATGTCCCCAGGCCCCTCCAGTCACATGTCTGTGACCTGCTGGGTGCCATCTCTTCTTGCAGTTTCAAAGTTTGCTTTAACATGTTGAAAGACTCCAGGAAGTGCTTACAATGAAGAATTCAGTCTAATTTGCCTTGGGTCTATATGGACACCCTGTGGAATCCTCAGGGTCATGGCACAGCATTTATTCTGTAAACTACTAGCGCTTCTCCTTTCCCCAGGGCCCTGAAACTCATCGACTAGGAGAACACTTGGGGGTAAATGCCACCCGACCTCTTTGGTTTCTTCCTGTAGGAAGCAGGGTGCTGAGTAAGGCCAGGAAGGTGGAAGGGATGTGAGACACGCGGCAGCCTACGCGAGGGCAGTGGAGACCCCAAAACACAGGGACCAGCATTCATGTTGGGCCATGTTCCAATAATGCATCAATCCAAGCAAACGTCACCCCCTCTATTTCTCTCTGTGTAGACAGAGAATCAGAGAGCCCTCTCTTGACACCCTACTTCCTCCAGGATCCCTCAGCAACCTCTTGACATCCCTAACACAGAACAACAAAGCCTGGCAACCAAAGCATCTTCCCCTATTGAAAAAAGTATGTTTCTCCCATGAATCCCAATACTCACCTTCAGTCTATTTCCAGTTCTACAATGGCCTCACTCTCCTGATAAATATAGACACTTACATGATTTCTGAGAAATGGGTAAAAAAATAAAAAAATTAAAAAACTCCAGAGAGTTTTATTATATAGTTCATACAGATGGCGCTAAATATATGAAATTAAACAAAATGATGCTCCTTACCCTGCCCATCAAAACAGATTAACAACTGCTTTTTCTTTTTGTGACTTTTTTAAAACCTTTTTAAGGAATGGGTGAAATGCTTTGAGTCCGCAGGTAAACCTAAAAATCGTTCTGAGCCAAGACCTCAGGCATCAGCTGCCCCATATTCTTTAACATCTGAAATTTTCCATTCAACCTGGGTGGCTGATTTCTCATTTCCTGGACTTCTGCACCCTGTGCAGTCTGGGACACCACCAAGGATAGGAGTGAGCCCGACACCTGCCTGTGGTCTCTGTGCTTCGCTCCTGCCTGGCTGCGGTACAGAGCTGGGGGGACAGAGGGTCTGGGGGTGAGGGGCCCTCCTGGGGGCAGGGGGACCGCCTCCAGCACAGTGTCTCAAAAAAAAAAAAAAAAGAATTATGCACCAAAGCTTTTTGTCAGAGGCAAGAGGAGAAGGTTTAGTTCACCCTTTTTTCTTCCCATCAGGCTTTTGTTTTTTGGAAGGTAAAAGATAAATAAATAAATAAATACATATATATTTGATACCTTTTAAAAACTAGAAATAGACTAATTAGTGAATACTTAGTTTAATTTGAGAAATATTTCTTATCCTCTAAAAAAATAATGTATGAGCCAGAGAGAAACACACTAAAATCCCAATTGTAAAAGCAAACGAAGGGATGTGCTCCGTGGGGAGTTTTACCGCCATTGTTTCACACAAGCGCAGTCGGGAGTTCCCAGCACACGCTGCATCCGTCTCAGCTGGGAGGGGTTTTTCTCAACCTCAGTTTTACTCTGAGAAATGAGCTCAGAAATGAAGAATGTGCATACAAACACTTCTATTTATTACTTTGAAAAAATTAAAATTTGTTTTTGGGAGATCCTGTTGCTGTCATTATTTTTACAAGCTCATTGTTCTCACATACTGATGTGGCTCATTTCTTTGAGGAAATTGTTAGTTGTGAAATAAAACTGACTACCTTGATAGCGATCTATAGTAACAGAACTGAGGAAGGATCTCCATTTGTAACCCTTCCCTTTGAAAGGTATCCCTGTCATTAATATGCTAATGTTGAAATGTGTCCAGCCTGCTTGACACAGCATGTGTGACCATTTCTATATTAACAGGAACAAAACTCAGCTTCAGAGACCAACTGTCATCATTATCACCATATTCTTTCCCACTATCTATATTCTAATTTTGAGAAAAACTTTGGCTAATTTCCTGAAATTTTCACCTACCATAATTTTCCTCAGGCACTAGAAGCTTGGAGCGTGGCCTCTACTGCACTTGTCATTTTCTTGAGCAACTACTAGAGTTGGACCTCAGTGCTTCAAGAACCTGTTTCCACATAACATTTTCTACATGGAGTCACATGTGACATGAATTAAATCACACACCCCCCAAAAAGTAATTATACTGCCAAAGCTCAGTGTAATAATATAGCAAGTGAATTTCTGTCTCTACAAATCATTTTTAAAAATTGTATTGCATCTTCATTTTCTATAAAAACAGACCACCACGTTCATCCTATTTTCACCCTAAATTTCCCACACCATTTACCTAATGGGGAAAATTATCCACCACATGGCTAACTTTATACTTGATAATGTGCCTTTTTGTCAATATAAATACTTGAAAGATTAATTTTTAGTAATGCTCTTCCTTTGCACACTGATACCAAAAGATAGTGAACCTATTCTTATACTTTCTTTTCATTTAATTTTGAATTATATATCTTGGTGAATAAGTAGCTTAAGACCTCTTTCTTGACAAAAAGGAAAAAAAGGTGATAGAATTCTAAAAGGTCAATACATTCACAAACATGATGTGACTCTCGACATGATACATCTCTGCACAAGAATTTCTCGGATAATAAGCTCCAAGCCTACGGAGACTCCCGGGCCTTAACTGCAATGGAGTTTGAATCTGCACTTTGTATCATGCTGGCCTTGTTTTCTTCTCAGCAGCTATGACGTCTAACAGTCAGGGGAGCAGCCTTCCTTTCCTAGAGGAGCTTTTCAGTGGGTGGGGCAGGAGTCCAGGGGTGGTGGCACCATTGGTGTCTCCAAGATTGCCATGCCATTAGCCACCCAGAGTCGCCTGCAGAGCTTTAGAACAGAGCACTTAACCCCCAAGGCCTGCCAAGTGGAGAGTCATTGGCCAGCATGTTCTACTGTGACCGGCAAGTGGAACCAATGAAATTATCATCCTGTGAGAGGGCTGCGCTCCCCGCTGTCCGGTCAGAGGGCCCGAGGGAGGCCTGTTCACAATGGGCGCGTTGTTTCCTGGGTCAGCTCCTCTTTCCCTCACTTTAGGAGAGCTACCCCAGAGAGAATGAAGCACCCTGCTGAGCCTAGTTCCAGCATTTTATACCAAATTGCTCAGATGATCTAACAGAGGGTCTTTTAAAATTCTTTGAAAGCAAACAACCTTGAAAATGATTAGGAATGTAGTGTTTGACCTAGGATTTTGATCTGCATGAAAACATACCTTGGGAGGGTTAGGGAGCCTGGCCCCAGCACCATGCCACACCCCGACAGCCAAGCTCTGCTGCTGGGCCCAGAGCCCAGGAGCAGCAAGTGCCTAACTGTATATGTCATATGGTCATATGGTAATCTGTTTGCATAAAGTAAAGTGCTTATTCTTCAGCCCTACATTTTGCATTACCAAATATAGTCACAGGCTTAATTTGGAAGTGATTTAGTAACCTGTCTCCAAGGGAAGAGATCTGCCCTGTCCCCCTCCGTGCCCCTCCTCCACCCCACCCAGTGCAGTGCTGGTCACCCTTCCCTAGGACACTTGGAAGCTACACTTTTCTGAGTTGACAAGCCAAACGCCTGTGCTCTGGCAAGACAGTGTACCCAGGGAGGGCTCAGTGGATCTAATCACAGATTTTAAGTATGATAATAAAATCTTACCCCACCTCACCCCAAATGCACACACTGCAGATTTATATGACCAAAACCAATTGGTGCGACCCCAGGAACTCTTCAAATTGTCCTGGCATGAATACTGTATGTGGTCTTGTTTCCAGGCACTTTTTGTAGTAAATAGATAGTGTTTGGTGCATCCCCGCATGAACTCACTGAGGAACAGTGCCCTGGAGAGCACAGGACAGCACTCAGAACCAGGGTGAACTCTCTGTCCTTTAAGGTAAGGGACTGAATTGCTCCTCACAGGACATGGTGTAAGGGGGGTGTGGGTGTGGGAGTGGGTGTGTCTTAAGTGTGTGGTGTGGTGTGTGGGGGCAGAAGTGTGTTCGTGTTGTGTTTGTGGTATGTATGTGTATGTGTGGAGTGTGTGTTGTGTCTGTGTGCCCTGTGCACATGGTGTGTGTGGTGTGTGCATGTGTGTACTATGTGTATGGTCTCTGTGTGTGGCATGTGTGTCTGTGTCTATGTATCTATGATGTGTGCCAGCCCTTGCAGTATGGACCATGAAGTAAAATGTGTCTCCGGCACCGTTTTCTGCATTCTTACTCAGTTATTCATCTGTTCAGCAAATAGTCATCCAACAAATGTGTACTGAATGTCTACTTCACAATAAAGAAATAATACACTTACTGATTGCCAAAAACCTTTCAAAGCTCTTTTATAAAATAGTTTGTCTAATTCCATTTTACAGGAGGGAAAACTGTGCACAGACCCTGTCTCTTGCCGGCGCTGAGCGAGGCGGGATGGGAAGAGGCAGAGCCGGAGGCCTCCTGTCGTGGGCGCCTTGGGGGACCCGCTCTTTCTCCTCCTGTGCTCAGGGTAGACTCCCAGCCCCCGGGCACATGTCCAGGAACCTCCCTCCCTCCTGGTTTGCATGTTTAATTTGGACAAACATATCGAATATTACAATTCTGTAGGTGGATAGCAACAATATTTGTTTCTTTCCTACAAACTATCCAAAGTGACGTGCGCGGTGCTCCCGGACGGGTGGGAGACGGCGGCCGCAGGAGGCCGCACCTGCTGGCCGGGCGTGGAGGCCCGGAGAGAAGCCCCTTCCAGCACCTCCCACACGGACAGGGCCCCTGCGTGTAGCCAGGTGCCAACAGAGAACATCCGGAGCCACCGCCGTGACCCCTGTCTTATCCAATCAATAAGTCACCAGGGCGGCTAGGAAAGACCCTCCAGTTACGGTAAAACTTTCTAATGACTTGAATCCTGCCCTCCCACTCTTCTGGAGCTCAGCAGCAGCTTCCGAGGGCTTAGAAACCGTGCAGGACATCTGAGCTTGCACCAGGGCTCTGTGCCCGCCCTCTTACTTCTCCACCGACTTACTGCTCTGCCGACCAGCGTGCCCACGGCCACCGTTTTTGTCCCGTGAGCCTTTGGTCACAGGATCTTCTCCCTGGCTTTTTTTCACCTAGTCATCTTCTGCTCACCTCCACTGCTCGGCTTGGGCATCACCACCCGAGGGTGTCCTTACCTCTCTCTCACCCCCAGCACAGGCCAGGCCCACGCGAGTCCTGTGCAATGCCCTCGCGTGCCCCAGCACCCGGCTGCTCGGCGTCTGCCCAGGGCCGCCCGACCCGACCGGGAGCACCCTGAGGTCCCCTGTACATCTCAGGCTGCACAGTAGGCATGAAACAAATATTTGTTGAGTAAGTGAAATAATGCATTTTAAAGGATTTTATAAGACAAATTCCCAATCTTAATCTTACAACAGTAACTAACTTGACAGACTCTTTTTTGTTTTCATAAAAATTAATCCCATATATAGGCTCATATAGTGCTTCTTTCGTATTGAGTGTGACTAAATATGATCTGATTTCCACTGAGAACATCATCTTTATATAGAATACTGTCCAGGTTTTATTCACAGATTTAACCCGATTCTCCATAATGAATTAAGTGACTTTTGCACAATAGGCAGTGTACTTTTGTCACAGTGTCCAATTGCAAAGTGAGGATCACATTTCACATGAATACAGGCTTTAGGAATACTGAATAATAACCCCAAATCTGTGAAATCATCTGATCATTTGTATTGTGATACTGAATAATACAAAAACTTACTCATCAGTATTCAATAACTATAGCTTTCAGAATTATAGTAATTCTATTTTACATGAGTATTATAATCATAATGATGCCTAATGTTTCATTTAGGTAAGATAAGTATAGAATATGATTTTCACACTAAAATAATATGACAAAGCAAATCCTATCTGACTATGATGTGGAGCTGCTTTAGGGGTGACTTCTAACAAACAAATCAGCTGGGAGAAACCTTTACATACAGTTGCAGAATAACATGCACTTCATGATCCGAATTATAAAAATAGAAAGGAACAAATCTGCATGTATTTGTAAGAGTGTACGTGCACACATACACACATGCACATATACTCACATGTATGTTGGTAATATCCTATCGAAGATTACTTACCAAATGCTGCACACATTTTTTTTTTAAGGAAAGGAGTGACTGGAAGAAGGAAACAGTAGTAATTTATTCCTTATAAACTCTTATTGCTTAACTTACTACTGCAAGCATGTATTACTGCTATTACTTAAGTCATCCAATGAAATGCATTCAATAAATTTTAAGGGGAAAATTAGCACTAGAAACAAACAAAAAGCAGTGTTGGGATGGTGTTAAAGTTTGAAATGACAATAACATTGAAATTCTAAAAGAGAAATGTGTTCATTTTCGTTATGTGTATAATACAGACCCACTAGGCCCATAAACCATTCTTTTATACCACATCAAGTTTAGAGCCCAGAGCTTAATGGGATATGTAATAGCAAAATTATTGTTGAAGAACGCTTCTGTCCAGAGTTGGAAACTAAAGTCCTGCTGTTCGTTAGGACTTGTATCTCTGATAATCACTTGCCCTGTAAAATGGGACACAGTCAAACAATTCTGCAGAAAATGTTGACTGCCATGATTTAGTAATGACACTGCCACTAAACCTAAAAACAATCCGAGTGGCTGTCTACACAAAGATGCCAGGTCAAAGGAGAATATGTCATAGTTGACTGCTTCATTTTGCTACTTGTTATCCTCTAGATAAGAATTTGCTTAGAAAGAGGGTCAAATTCAAGGCTGAAAGTTTAATTGTCTCTGATTATGAAGTATCAATTGAGCAGTCCAGAGTTTTAAGAAGAAGGGGTTTGTTGATCTCTAGGAGCTGTGAGTTCTGGAACATTTTTAATGTATTTTGCTTTTTATTATAATCTAAAATTATATTTTCCAGTTATAATAACATCTCTTTTGTAGTGAAATTTTTAACTGAAAGATATAATCATAGTATAAAAATTTAGTTTCTTAAGTAAATTACTCTTGAATCACTTTTTTAAATAATCAGGCTCCTAGTCTCTGCAGGTCTACAAACCACGGGTTACTCAACACTCAACATTTTTCCTTTAAAAAGAAAAACTTGGGCACTATCCAAGTATTGAAAGATATTAGAGCATGAAGTATGACCTTAACTATGTAAAATGTATTCACAGAAAAAAAATAACTGAAAAGAAATATAATAAAATGCTAACACTGGATATTTCCAAAGGGAGCCGAGGGTAATTTGTTTTATTCTATATACTTTTGTTTTCACTTTGTAAACTATTCATGATTTACTTTTATCCTGGAAAAAATAAACTTTAAAAGATATTGACTGTATATGGACACCATTAAAAATGACACTCTGAGTTTAGCAATATAGTTACCAAGCAAAAATCTAAAAATATTTTCCACTAATGTGAAAAATTTTAAGAAATCAATATTTTTGGAGCAGGTTTCTGAAGTTCTGTGATTTATACTTCCCTATAAATGGATGTAGATCTGAATTCTTTGTATTGGAGAATGTTCAAAGAATATACATTGGATTATTTAGAAAATAATATAACAAAACACAGCCTCCAAGACATTTCTAATAAGCTGTATGCCACAGCTAAAGGCTGATCTTCCTGATGTTTGGGACATGCTTCATAGTAACCAGGGTAGGGAAGAGGGAAAGGGGAGAGTAGGTGGGGACATACCAAAAAAAGGGCAGATTTTTGAAAATTGTTGAAGCCAAGTTTCGGGGAAATCAGGATCATTTTGCTCTTCTCTTTACTTTGTTGTATGTTTGAAAATTTCCCTAATAAAGGTATAAAAAATAAAAGCACAAAACCAAACAAAACTAACTACTCAATCAGATACTATTATCCTCCCATCAGAATGGTTTAGAAGAATAAAAGACCAATAACAACAACTGTGGGTCAGGACGTGGAGCCCTGAGAACACCCAGGCAAACCGAGTCTGCTGGGAGACGAGCGAAGGCTCTGTAGAGTTTTTCATATGGGGATTGGATAAAAATGTTATGGGTTTATTCTCTATTCTACAGCCTAAATCTTTGCCTGCCTTGACAAATGTTCATGTTTGAATCACTTATTTGGAGATTATATGTGTATGTGTGTGTGAAACTGGCCGCATAAAATGCATATCCTCCTGTCCTTTCTAGATTTTATTAACTTGGCTTAGACCTCAAACTACATAACACTAGACCAAAACTTGCTAATAAGCAAGTACTGAGATTTGAGAGTTTCATATTTTTTGAGTCTATTCAAAATTATAGGTCACACAATTTGAGCACTTGCATTTCTTAAAGATTGTCCTAACTAAGAGAGTGGAACTAATGCTGTGCTGTACAATCTAGGGTTTTCATTGGTTAATTACAGTATATTATGACCATTCTAAACATGACCACTTACACAGTGTTATATTCAAATGTTCTTTTTTTTCTAATTATCTAAGTCTAAAATTTTACATACAGGTTTTATTTTCATAATTTTAAAATATATGCATAAAACACTCAAATATTATCCTTTAAAATTATGTTAAAAAACAGAGAAGAGTGAACACACACACATATATAGACATAGATACAGAGATGAGGACGGAGTGGGGACTGGGGGACGGGGACCAGGGGTGGGTGTGGAGACAGACTGCAATGGGGACATCCAACGAGATAGAGACAGAGCAAGAGAGCGAGGGAGAGAGCACTATGAGCAGAGCACAAACCCGATGTGGCCACTGACTCAGTCAAAACCCAGCACAGTGCCAGGAGCCCAGAAAGCCCCATAGTGCTTTGCCCAATCACTGTGACCTTCCTTCTCCTTAAAAATAACCACAGTGCCAACTTATAACACCAGTTTAAGTTAGCCTGTTTTTTTTTTAAGTTAATATAAATAGAATCATATTGTATGTATTCTCTTGTGTCTGGCATCTTGATTTCAACATTAAGTTTGTGACTTATCCTTCTCCTGGATGTAGCTGTTGTTCACCCTATTTCAGTGCTATGTAGAACTCATTGTGTGCACACACCTCAAAACACATACCCATTTTGCTATAATACATATTTGAGTTATTTCCAATTAGGAGCTACCGTGAATGATGTTGATATCAATATTCTTGAACAATTCTCTAAGTGCTCACATGAATGCATTTCTGCAGTGTACATATGCCAGAAAGAGAAATGTCTAAGTTTTTGTACGTAATGTCAAACTATGCTTCCATGTAAAAGAAAAATGTTGAGCAACCAATGGCTTACAGACTCACGTGGGCCAGGAACCTAATTTGAAAATAATTTACCTAAGAAACTAATTTGAGAGTACTTAAGAAACAAATTTTTATTCTATGAATATATATTTTTCCATTAAAATTTATCACTATAAAAGAGGAGTTTTTATAACTGAATTTTCTCCTTTCTCAGTGAGAATGTAATTGAATTTTCTGCTGAACTCCGAAGTCCCTGGGAGGTTTCTAATAGGGCAAATGACGTCTTATGGCCAGCTGTCTTTTTCAGTCTTCAGAGAAATACCTGAAACCACACTGCATGAGATGTGACTGTGGTCAAGAGACTATATTTAAATTTACACATCCAAATGACTGCTGTTCCTTTAAATTGGCCATTTTGGGACACTTAGGCATTTACAAAAAGGGGACTGCATCAATTAGATAATGATGCACACAGTCCCCACTAGGAAGGGCAGACACGCTCAGCTCCCTGCTGCCAGATCTTCACCCTCCAAACCCCTCCACGCTGCCGCCCCTGAGACCTCCTGGAAAGCAAAGCTAATCCCATTACTCCACTGGGCAAAACTTTTCAGAGGCTTTCCTTTCATCCAGGTCCAACTCCGAGTGTATTCGCCTGGCCCACAAAGCCTCTACAACTTGCCTCTGGCAGACATGCCCAATACATGCCCAAGGCGATTTGTATTCAAAGTTGCCGTGCAAAATGCGATGTGCTGTCGCCCTTCTCAGTGAGCCACAGATATTAACTCACTTGACCTCCATGTCGGCCTCTGAGATGGGCACCATTACTTACAGCCCCATTTTAACAGATGAGGACCTGGAAGTACAAGGAGGAAAGTGCCATCCCAGAGCCCCACAGCGAGTGTGGCACACCCATCCTGCTCCTGGCCTATATAACTTGGCTGGAGCTGGGGGGTGCTGCTGACCTCCAGCCTGTCCCAGGGCTCCTTCACTGCCCCTGCTCTGCAGCACCACTGGGGCACAGCCGCCACCTCCGACTGGTCCCTGGCACTGCCCCGTGTCCGCGCTGGTGCTGACCGGCCTCCTCTGCGGGGTATCTGTTTTTGTCTTGGATCCTCTTTGGCCACCACTGTACTTGTACTTATCTCGTTTTTAACTCGTATATTCTATTGACATTATCATCTTTCCACATCTGTCTCATCTAGTAGATAATTTATTGAGAGATAAAGTGAAATCTTACGCATTGTTGTTATCTCAGAATCTGGCGGGGTGTGTGGATCACATTAGCAATCCAATGAATATTTGCTGATTGATTTGAAGGAAAGGAGGGAGAGAGAGAAAAAGGTAGAAGGGGGTGAAGAAGCTAATTTGGCTGTTAAATAGTGGAAAGCTGAGAGAGTCAGAAATGCATGGGTTTGAAGTCCAGCTTTCACACACGTTGGCTAGACAAATAACTAAGTCTCCCTGAAACTTTGTTTCCCAATTTGTATAGTAAGCATAAATATGCCTATTTTGCCAAATTATTGTAAGAATTAGAGATATATGTAAAATGACTTGCACATAACACAAAATATTTATTGTTATCACTACAACTGCTGTTTTTAATGATATTGTATGCTGCGTGGTAACATTTTATTTCCCTGATGACCAGTATCCTGCATGATGTAGAATCAATTGTCTTCACCTTCAGGAAGAGAACTGGAATCTTCTCTATACCAATAATCAACGTTACATATGTGCTGAATGTTTTTGTACCATCACAAAAGATTTCAGATTCCAATACATGGCATCAGGGAAGGGAAAATTAGGGTGACAACCTGCAAACAGGATGGCAAATGAAATCATTCAAATACATAATCCTTTTGCAGAAATATGTGGCCTGGAGTTGGAAATCAAGAACTTGTGGAGGTCACTCTACATTATCTGAGACACTAGAAGACCGCACCCCTCACAGTACAATGTCACAGTGCTCTGCTGGGATCATCGAAACCAAAACCTCACAATTCCCTCTGCACAGATAGATCATGCATTCAGAGGACCTGGAACATGATACTGTGCGTGATGACAGAATGGGCACTTGTCCCTCCTCGTCGGGTCCCAGGAAACCCCGGGGTACCAAGTGTCTACAAGCACCACAGATCTGAGTATGCTTTATCTTGGAACACCATTGTGTTCTTCCTACCTTCTTATAAAATGAAGGCAAAGAATACTTTTCTAGGAAACCACTAGACCATTAAACATGTGATCTGTCACAATATACTTTGTCATACTATGCAAATCTATGGACCTTGTTGGCATCATTCCTTTAACAACTGAAATTTCTATTTGGCAACAAACAAGTGGAAGTAAGGTACTATTAAGGAATGTGCTTGAAGTGCTTCTATACTAGTAATTATACACTTGCTGCAAGCATAGGCCCACCTCTTTCCACAGCTTGATTTATTGTTTGTATTTTCCCCGTGGGAAACAAGTATTTACGGGAAAAGCCCTGATACATTTTACTTACCCAGGTAGGCATGCGTCACATCTCTGGTGGAAGAACATCTGTGGACGACAGCTGCAATGTTGAGTTCTTGCTGTGGTAGCTCTTTTCCCAGCTTTGAAATCAAATGATTAAAGCTCATGTACATCAAAATGCTACGAGGTTCCTCATTAAAATTACTGCAGGACTTCTGAGAGTAACTTTCAATCATTGGCCATGGATGTGATAAGGTAATTTTGCAGAATACATAAGCCTGTTATTTGAAGCATAAATGTTGCTGGGTAATGATAAATCAAATGAAATACTATTTTCTAGGGACGTCCAAATTGACAACTTTGTACCAGTGACAACTACTAGGCACAGAAATTACAGATCATTATGTTTGCTCAATGAACTATACTTGAATTAGAGAAATAGTTATGACTTTTTAATGGGTATTTATTTCATAAAGTCCTTTTTTTATTGTTCAGTATCCAAGGGAACATTACTTTCTGAATTGGTTTTGAACTGGTGAACAAAGCTACATCGGGATGAGATAGAGAAGCCAGAGGGAATGAAGAGACAGAATGCAGAGCTGGCGGGTCAGGAAGGTGTGGAGGGCAGGGAGCCCACCCGGAGCTCTGGGCACAGCGACACTGCAGGCATCCCCGGGAGGAAAGGCGCACGAGGACGAGACTCCCAATCCAGAGCAAAAGCTCCCAGCTGGAGAGGAAACCCGGGGAGCCACTTGAGAAGATAGTGGTCACAGACGCAATAAATACTGTGACCATCATGGAAGAGCCAGGAGACAAAACGGGAGGCAGAGTTAGTCAGAAGAGCCCAAAGGTCCTGGGAAGCATTTGGCCCATGGGCACTGACACTCATGCCTCCTCCAGGACTGAGCTTCAGCTGCATGTACCAAGCCAGGAGCAGACATTCCAATTCTACCCAGAATCTGAGCTTTGCTTATAGATGTTAAAAACTGGCCTAACTAAATCAACAGTTGTCCAAAGCATTAGTCAATGAAAATACCAAGGATGGATGAAGAAAATGCTTCTTCTTTGTGGTTAGAACTTTGTTTGAAGTTCCACAGTACCACTTATAAGGGCAGGTAAATGGCACTGCTGAGCCTCAAGCTAAGTTCTGACATGAATACCAATGTCATGGTGCCCATAGCCAGACTGTGAGGAGTGCCTGGCACAGTGCATGTGAAGGGAATTTATTATAAACATGAGTTAGAGCCCTAGCAATGATACATATATATATAGAGAGAGAGAGAGAGTGAGTGAGAGAGAGAGAGAATGTTCTGTTATTCTCAGTAGTTAGTTGTAATCTAAAATGTCACCATAAACACTGAATTAGCAAATACTGAAATATTGTTTCTAGGGAAAATACAGAGTTAGGTTCCTGTGAGTCTGTGATTACAGCATTTTTGTCAACTGATCAATATATAACCTTGTTTTATGTATATTTCTGTTTAAAGACACCTTATTTAATATATAGTTGATTTTTTAACCCTGATCTTGTGGCCAGCAGCACTGTGACTCACTCCTGAACAAAGCTTTTCTAACACACTTTATTTTCTCCATAAGGCACATCACAGTTTTCGTGCACTTGGAACACTGGACAGCACTGCTCTTGGGGGCCGTTTTAAACATTGAAGTCACCAAGAAAAAGCACAAGAATGTGAGAAACGTGCCACTGTGCACAGACAGCTGCTTATAGCATGAGAGACAAAACAAGAAGGCAGAGCCTGGCCTCCTTGGACCTCAGCTGGGTATGTGCGTTCTGGTGAACTCAAAGTTTCTGCCGCTTAGCAAACGTCCCCGAATGACCACGTGAGTGCTTTAAGTATTGATTTGGGGTTACAAATAAATTTTAGAATATAGGCGAATTTGCAAGTACAGGATGTATGAATAATGTGGATCCACTGCGCACATAACAGACGCCTGCAGAAACACAGACTTTAAATAAATGTAGTCACCTCTGTGGTGAGCCAATTTCTTGTCTCTATTCTCTCATCTTTTCTAACTGAAAATCTGTTCCTCGCTAAGACTCTCTCCTGGCAAAACTTTGGTGGCCAAATGTGCTTTGTGTGGATTTTTTTTTTTTTCACTACCACCAGGACACTTTTCCTGACTCTTGTTTTCAATAGAATGAAGCAGCAAAGTGAACAGTTTGCTTGGTATGCTGTAGTTATGAGAAAAGAATCCGAAGGGAACAGACGAAAGAGAGATCCCACACCCTTCAACTGCTTCCTCTGCATTTACCTTTCCTTGGCAACTAGATGGCAAACCCTGGGGAAAATGGCCAAATCACACTTATTAATTTTTCTGTAAGTACCTGATATAGGTCTGAGCCCACAGCAGATAACTAATGAATATAGACAGACCTCATTTTATTGCACTTTGCTTTATTGTACCTTCAAGATATTTTGTTTTTTACAAATTGAAGGTTTGTAGCAACCTGGCATTGAACAAGTCTATCGGTGTCATCATTTTTCCAACAGCATGTGCTCACTTGAAGTCTCTGTGTCACATTTTGGCAATTCTTGCAATATTTAAAACTTTTTCATTATTATTACATCTGGTATGGCCATCCGTGATCAGTGATATTTGATATTATTACCGTAATTGTTTTGAGATGCCACAAATCGCACCCATATAAAGCTGCAAACTTCATCAGTGCTGTATGTGTCCTGACTGCTCCCCCAACTCACTGTTCCCATCTCTCTCTCTCTGCTCAGGCCTCACTATTCCCTGAGACACAACAGTATTGAAATGAGGCTAATTAATAACCCTACAGTGGCCTCTAAGTGTAAAAGTGAAAGGAAGAGTCTCACATCTCTCACCTTAAATGAAAAGCTAGAAATAATTAAGCTTAGTGAGGAAGGCACGTCTAAAGCCAAGATAGGACTTTTGACCAGTTAGTCAAGTTGTGAATGCAAAGGAAAAGTTCTTGAAGGAAATTAAAAGCACTACTCCAGTGAACACACAAATGATAAAGAAGTGAAACAGCCTTATTGTTGATATGAAGAAAGTTTTAGTGGTCTGGATAGAAGATCAAACCAGCCACAACATTCCCTTAAGCTAAAGCCTAATCCAGAGCAAGGCCCTAACTCTCTTCAGTTCTGTGAAGGCTGAGAGGTGAGGAAGCTGTAGGTGTGAAGTCTGAGGCTAGCAGAGCTTGGTTCATGAGGTTTAGGGAACGAAGCCATCTCCATAGCATAAAAGTGCAAGGCGAAGCAGCAAGTGCTGATGGAGAAGCTGCAGCAAGTGCTGATGGAGAAGCTGCAACAAGTTATCTAGAAAATATAGCTAAAATAAGTGATGAAAGTGGCTGCACTAAAGAACAGATTTTCAACGTAGATGAATCAGCCTTATATTGGAAAAAGATGCCATCTAAGACTTTTATTGCTAGAGAGGAGAAGTCAATGCCTGGCTCCAAAGCTTCAAAGGACAGGCTGACTCTCTTGTTAGGGGCTAATGCAGCTGGTAACTTTAAGTTGAAGCCAGTGCTCATTCACCATTCTGAAATTCTTAGGACCCTTAAGAATTATGCTGAATCTACTCTGCCTGTGCTCTAGAAATGGAAGAACAAAGCCTGATGACAGCACATCTGTTTACAGCATGGTTTACTGAATATTTGAAGCCCACTGTTGAGAGCAACTGCTCAAGAAAAAAAAAAAAAAGGATTCCTTTCAAAAGATTACTGCTCATTGACAATGTACCTGGTCACCCAAGAATGCTGATGGAGATGTACAAGGAGATTAATGTTGTTTTCATGCCTGCTAACATAACTTCCATTCTGTATTCCATAAATCAAGGAGTAATTTCAACTTTCAAGTCTTATTTTTCATGAAATACATTTTGTAAGGCTATAGCTGCCATAAATAGTCATACTTCTGATGGATCTGGGCAAAGTAAATTGAAAATCTTCTGAAACATATTTACCATTCTAGATGCCATTAGAATATTCATGATTCATGAGAGGAGGTCAAAATATCCACATCAACAGGAGTTTGGAAGAAGTTGATTCAAAGCCTCATGAATGATTTTGAGGAGTTCAAGACCTCAGTGGAGGAAGTAACTGCAGATGTGGTGGAAATAGCAAGAGAACTAGAATTAGAAGTGGAGCCTGAAGATGTGACTGAATTGTTGCAAACTCATGGTAAAACTTGAATGGATGAAGAGTTGCTTCTTATGAATGAGCAAGAAAAGTGGTTTCTTAACATACAATCTATTCCTGGTGAAGATGCTGTGAACATTGCTGAAATGACAACAAAACAAAAAGATTACAACTCACTGAAGGCTCAGATAATTGTTAATTTTTTTTTAGCAATAAAGTATTTTAACTAAGGTATGTACATTGAGTTTTTAGACATAATGCTATTGCAACACTTAACAGACTGCAGTATAAACTGTAAAAAGTAAACACAACTTTTATATACGCTGGGAAACCAAAAATTTGTGACTCATTTTATTGCAATATTCATTTTATTGCAATTTTCTTGATCCAAGTACACAACATCTGTCATGTGTATCTGTACATAAGGTTAAGGGGTAAGGACAAAAAAGCACAGAAGAAAGAGATAGGATGAAAAGTGAGAAAATGTGACTGTGTCAGCAAGACAGATCAAGATGGAGGCACAGAACTGGCCATAAAGATTGGAAAACAGGGTAAAATGAGAGAAGAGGAGAGTAATAAGAGAAAGGGGCTTCACTTGCAACCACTTATTTTTGGTATATTGTTGGAAACAGTTGTTCTTTGGCCCTCATCAGAGCATACGTCATGGACTCAATAAAAACAGAGTAAAGCAGCAAAACATTTGATTCTGGCTACATGTTAAAAGTCCAATCTATGTTTAACTTGAAGAGGGAATAGAATGGCCACTACAACTGTTGTTGTAGTAACAACAACAGTTTTATGTCAGGCAGGATAGTATGCAAAAGCAGTCTGTACAGAAAGGCCCTAGGGACAATGCCCATATCTTCATATTTTTTTCTTCCATTTTTCCACCAGGCAGGATATAACTGCTTGGCCCTCTATGATCTGCCCATCACGCAGTGCCCCTTCTACCACAAGCTATGGTCAGAATCTTGCCTGGACTCACAGGAAGGAACACAGGAGATGCCTCCTCCCAGTGGAAAGAATGCCAAGGCCACATTGTAAAAGAACCTATAAGAGGGGAAATATTATAGTAAGCATCTTTTGAAAATACAATTTACCACGAGTATTTTATAGAAAGCCAAAAAAGACAGTGTCTCAAGTAAAAGACAATGATCACTGGTGTCAAATGTCACCATTAGGCTTATTAAAATGAGACTTGGGATTTAACCTTTAGGTTTTGCTGAGTTGGGATTACTGGTGACCTCTACAAAAGTTGTTTTAATTGGTGTGGTCAAAAGAGGACAGGGGAGAAGAGAAATTGAAGGCAGTGGACACAGACAACTCTGCCAAGGACTTTTCTTTAAAGGAGAGCAGAAAAATGGGGCAGTCGATAAAAGGCAAGGGAGCTCAAGGAAAGTTTTGCCTTTGATTTTGTTTTTTACGATGGAAGATATCACATGTTTCTGATGGGTTTAGTCTAGTAGTGAGAGAATATTTGATGATATAGGAGAAAGAGAACATAATTTTTGGAATTATTTTATTGAGTACACAAGAAGGGACAGGCTCTAGTGCACAAGTGGGAGGGTTGTTACACAGTAGTATCCTTCCCCGGGAACAAGAGGGCAGGGAGGGAACCTGGATGTGTGTAAAGAGAGAGGTAGACATAGTGGTGGAAGCCAGTGGAAGTTCCCCTTTCTCAGTGAAATAGAAAATGAGATCATCAGGGGAAAATGAGGTACTGATAACTTGAAAAAGGAAGAAAAGGTGTAAAATATCCATCTAGAGATAGGAAATATGATTTCCAGGCACTCATGTATGGTGATTGTATGTGTTTCTGCTGCCACTCTCTACTGCTCTTGGGCAGACATGGGTGACACACAGTTGGATATAATCAGGCTCAGGGTCCAGCCCCAAGAGTATGAAGAAGGGACAGAAAACCCGGGGGGCTCACAGTGGATAAAAAGGGGGAATTGTAATAATGGAGACAGCATTCAGTGGGTTATGGAGGGAGGTGAAGACATTGGGAAGGTGGGTTAAAGTGAAAATTCGTAGACTCCACGGATTTTAGATCCTAGTTGGGCCAAAGAATGATCAGAATGGGTATGCTCAGAGCACATGTGCTAGAAAGAGTGAACTGACACTTGATACTGAGATAATGGAGATGTTGACAAGACCTGGATCTAGATGGTGGGTGCCCGTGGGGATGCAGAGTGGAGACAGGGCCTGGAGGAACTGAGAAGCCAGAATGTCTGAAATGTCATCAATGTGGCTCTGAAACTGCCAGTAATAATGCTGACTGCTGTAGTGTTAGAAGGAACAGCAGTAGGCTGAGGTAGAATCTTCAAGAACTATGACTGTATGACTAAAGAGCCTGTAGACTATTGAAATCAGGATTGGATAGGAGACAGAATAAGTTTATTGCAAAGTTCAAACCTTGGGGCTTTGAGAATGTAGCAGGGACAATAATCTAGAAGTGGCAATGAGGAGCGGGGGGGAGTATTAAACATTTCATACACATATACAAATGCTTATTACCTGGGCTTGTAGGTAAGCAATCTAGCCTGTGGAAAGTGCATTTGTCTGTGGTGCCCTTCCATTTGCCCTGCCCTTTGCTCTTGCACCACCACTGCTTCTAAAGATGACCAAAGCCATCAGAATGTCCACCCTTCTGAGAGCCTCAACACCTCACCCTATTGAATGGAGGGATAATGCTTACCCTTGCAGTGCATGCTAGTGAACTGATGGATTGAGCCACCAACTATCATCAAACTCTCCAGGAGTTGGGCACTGGTAGAAGCACAGTGATGCAGCGGTTACAAGATAAATGATATTACATACTAGTTGTAGAAGACACACTAGAAATATAAGAACCAAAATAAATAAAAACATAAATTCAGATGGTGATGACAAGTGCTAGAAAGAAACTGAATAGGGGACGAGAATGGAGGACAGCATGTGACGCTGACCTGCGTGGAATTTTCAGGGAAGGACTTTCCAAGGAGGTGATACTTTTATGTTAAGCTGCTAAAATCCAGTAGACATTAAATAGATTAAAGCTGTGTTGATAATATTACAAATATGTTGTTGGTTACCTGCTTAGATGGAGTTTTCAAGTTTAATAGACTTTTGGGTTATATCAAAAGTGAATAGGGTAAGGTTCGCCTCCTTTCACACATACACACACACACATGTACGCATAAAATAATATGGAAAATCCAACCTTGTGCAGAGGCAGAGCTGTACCTAAGGATCTGTTATAAAAGCTTGAGTTTGGTTTAAGCGACCACATCCAGGTTGCTCATGCCTCACCTCCCTCTCTTTAAGAGTAGCCAGCGGTATCAGAACTCCCTTCGTGTTCTCAGACTGTGCTAAGTTCAGTATGAGGCGATGAAGAACAGCACTGAGGACCTGAGTAGGAAAAGGTACTGACAGTGGAGGCACGACACAAAAGCTCTCAACAGTGTGCTCACCTCCTCCATGACCAGCAGAATGCTGTACTCCGTCATTACAACTCCCCCTTTTTATCCTCTGTCAGCCTCCTGGCTCTTCTTCTCCATCTCCATACTCTTAGAGCCAGACCCTAAGCTGATTATTTCCAACTCTGCGTCACCCATAGAGTGCACCTGATGTGCATCCTCAGTCGCCACACCAGTGTCCTCTTTCCCTTTGGCTCCTCCTGAGGGGAGAAATGCCTGCGCTGCCGCTGGATGGTTCTCGCACAGAGGGGAATCCTGCGAGATTAGCAGCACTCAAACTAAAGAGGACTGTTGACTGGTGACCAGCAGGGCAGGCAGTAGCCAGAAAGGGTATTAGTTTGATGTGTTCAGGAATTTTACTTTTTTTCCATTTATGTCAAAGCATTGCAATATGTAATTATGAGATGGGCCATATGTAAATGTCTCTCTTGTCCTTACTAAATTTTAAGTGGCTTGGAGTTGCTGTATCCCATTTAACAGACAATACCAAAGGGCAGAATTTGAATTTTTCCTTTTACTTAACTCAACAAAACTTGATCCTCTTCAATCATTAGGTAATGTGCAAGCTGAGAGTCCCTGTTTCCTTTGTATCTGCCTCCTAACATTTTACCAGCTGCGACTTGTCCATAAAACTATTACAATCTTGGTTTGCATGAAGTTTTCATCCTGTGGTTGGGGCTCTGTTTACTTTGGCTTATAAAATTTCACCTTCAGCTGGCACTTCCCAAGGAGGAAGAGTGTTCTTTGCCAACATACAGACAATAGAACAAATGGCTTCCCCGTGCCACTGTCCTAGTCAACTATGGATTCGACACAATTGCAAAACTTTCCAGAATTGAGAATACAGCATGGCTTACCTGACTGAATGACATCACAACAGTAAATCAGAATAAATAGCCACTTATCTAAAGTAGAACAGGATTCACAAAGCTGGGCCCACAGGTGACTTCTGGCTATTCCAAGGTACAGTGGTCCAGTTCCTACAAGGTCCTCCCTACTACAATTAAAAAAACTTTGAACATAATACAAAAACAAGGATATGAAGACTTTGAAAGGTGAAAAGAAGAAGGAAGAGAGCCTCAGGCCCTTGGGACCTGAGGAAGGACACAGCAGTGAGTCCACAGTCACCAGGTTTCCTTTTTGTCTCTCATACACCCTAGACAGGTGCTGCAGAAGCCTCCAAGCTAGAACCGTCAATAGCACAGACAAAAAGAATTCCAAGAAAAACCTGTTCCTCTTGGACAAAGAAGTGAAAAAATGGTTGCCTAACAACAGAAAATCCTCTTGGTAATACCTCTCCTACTCCATCCCCACCCCAAGTGCAAAACCACACCCCTCTTTCCTCCTTCCCCTGCCCTGCGCTTTCTCAGCTGGCCACAGGGGATTGGAAATTCCACATCCTCTTCTGCCCCGTTGTACTCTGGTTCCCCAGCTGTGGTGGTGTCAATGGGACTGAACAGGGAGCTGACCTTCCACTCCCCACCAGAGTAGTGTTGCAGGGTCTAGCAGGCAGCTGGGCCTCTATCCCCACCCAACACCAAGGAGACTTACTGAGCTGGAGTGAGGGGGTGAGGCCAGTGACTGGCATTCCACGCCAGCCTTCCCTTGGGGTCAGCCTGAGGGCTGGAGACTCCCTCCCCCAAACAGAGAGCCCTGCTTCCTGCAGGGGAGACTCCTTCTGCACCCTCAGCCAGCAACAGCAGGGATCAGCGGGCCACCAATGGCACCAGACCAACCAAGCAGATCAAAATAATATTGCAAAGACTCTGAATTTAGATTGTCATTGGAGCCCACAGAATTGCCCAGGACCTGCATGTTAAGCCTAAACAGGGCGACTGCTTTATAAAAATGAAGGATTTCAATGGGACCCAGACACTCCTAACGTAACAGACAACATGTCCAGGATGCAACCAGAATTTAGCTGTCAAACAAAGAAACAAGAAAAATCACAAGCTGAGTGAGAAAAGATGATCAACAGATGCCAACACTGAGCTGAATCAGACGTTGGGATCATCTGAGAAAACTTTAAGGTAGCCATCATCACAATGCTTCAGCATGAAATCTCAGATACTTTTGAAACAAATGAAAAATAGAAGTAGAAGTTATAGAAGCAAAGAAAGAGAATTATAAGTGGAAATTAGAAAACTGAAAAATACAATAACCACAATAAAAAACACACTAGGTGGGCTCAATAGCAGAGTGGAGATGACAGATGACAGAATTAGTGAAATTAATGGCAGAGCAATAGAATGTGCCCAATCTGGACAAAGGAGAGAAAATAAGTAGGAAAACAATGGAGAGTCTCCAAAACCAGAAAGCAAGTAGTAAAAGGTCCAACTTTCATATGACTGGTGTTTCAGAAGGACAGGAGAAAGGGAGTGGGGCTGGAAGAATATTCAAAGAAATATGGACACAAATTTCCCAAATGTGAAAGATGAAAGACACAAACCTGCATTTTCAAGAAGCTGAGCAAACCCCAAATAGGAAAAACCCATGAAATCCATGCCAATCACATCATAGTTAAATGTCTGAAATCTAAAGGCAAAGAAAAAAATGTTGATAGCAGCCAGAGAGAGGTGATTTCCTACCTACAAAAGGGCACCAGTTTGAATGACAGCAGATTTTTCATCTAAAACCATGGAGGCCAAAAGGAATTAGCACAACATTTTTTAAGTGTTGAAAAAAGGTAAACCATGAATTTAATATCCAGTGAAAATATCCTTCATGAATAAAGAAATTCTCTAACAAAGGCAAACTAAGAGTATCTGCTGCTAGCAAGCTGGTCCTTCAAGGCGGGATAAAGGAAGTTCTCCACACAGGGAAGAAATGATATCATAATGTTCATAACTTCAGAAAGAAAAGAAAAACATTGGAATAAATAAAAATAGGGGTAAGTATAATAGACTTTCCTTCTGATGAGTTTCTTAAATCTTATTTCATGGTTCAAGCAAAACATATAACACCATTTGATGTGGTGCTAAGTGTGTACCCAGAAGAAATACTTAACAGTTCTGCTTTAAAGGTTGAGATGGCAATGGGTGGGACCTAAATGGAAGTCTGGTATCTACACTTCCCTCACAGTTGTGAAAGATCAGTACCAGTAGAAGTGATTAATTATGCAGGCATATTATAATACCTAAAGCAACTACTGATTAAAGTATAAGATGTGATGTATTTGAAAACACTATAAATAAATCAAGGTGGAATCTTAAAAGTGTTCCCATAACCCATAAGCAAGCAAGAAAATAGAAATAAAGGATTGAGAAAGAGGAAACCACCAGAAAACAAATGATACAGAGGCACATTTGAGCCCTAACATATCAGCAACAACCTTCAATGTGCACAGTCTTAAATACACCAATCAAACAACAGACATGGGCCAGAAAGGATAAAAAAATATTATCCAGTAATATGCCGTCTACAAAAAATTCACTTCAGACACCACAGCACAGGCAGATTGAGAGTTAAAGGATGGGAAAAGATATGCCATGCAACATTAAAAAAAGGCAGAAGTGGCTATATTAACATCTAATAGCATGTTCTTTTTCTTAGAATACAAAGTATTCTTCAGAAAAAGAAAATCACTAGAGGCAAAAAGGGGCACAATATACCGGTTATGGGGGATTGAATTGTGTCCCTCAAAAAGATATGCTCAAGTCCTAATGCCTGGTACTAGTGATTGTGACCTTATTTGGAAATAGGATCTTTGCAGATGTAATCAAGTTAAAATGTGATTTTTCTAGATTAGCTATAGGAGCTAATCCAATGACTAGAATCCTGACAAGAAGAGGGAAATTTGGACAGGGACAGACCAGGGAGAATGCCATGTGACAAGGAAGGAAGAGATTGGAATGATGCATGTACAAGCCAAGAACCACCCAGGATCTCTGGCATCCATCAGAAGCTAGTAGAGGCAAGGAAGGATTCTTTCTTAGAGGCTTCACCTGCCAACAACCTTAATCCCTATTTCTAACTTCTAGAACTGTGAAAAGACCAATTTCTGTTCGTTTTAGCCACCCAGTTTGTGGGAATTTGTTGCACAGCCCTAGGAAACTAATACACTGGTAAAAGGATCAATATCCAGGGACACATCATGATCCCCGATGTGTATGCACCAAACCAAAGAGCCTCCAGTTCATGAAAAGAATGCTACAAGCATTGTTCTCAACAGTACGCAGCCTTCCCTGCACTCACCAACTCACCCTCCAAGTCCATCTCATCCTCAGGGCCTGGGGTGCTCACCTCCCTGGGTGGGACCAGTGAATGCTGCCCCAACACCCATGAGCCCCCTTCTGCAGTCACACAACTCTGATTTTATTTGGGAGCAGCCTAATTCCCCTTGGAAAACCCACATTTTCAACACTCCCTTGTCTGATAGAAGCACATGAAATATTACTTCATATTTATCTGGAACTGTAGGATATTCTAAATAAATAATTATAAAATTTCCTGTGGATGAAAGTATTCTCTGATGACTCTAGCTGCTAACAGGCTACTCTAAAGCCCATTTCCAAGCACATTGTCTGAAACTTATAGCCTATATATATATACATATATATATGTGTGTGTGTGTGTGTGTGTGTGTGTGTGAGTGTATGTATTTTAAAAATAAATCTTCAACTTAATTTTTGAGGTCACTACCTAAATGAAAAATTGTAAGTTCTGGGAGGTGTTGCTGTATTTACGGAGACTAGAATAGTGGCTAACACATGTGTGCTTAAATTAACATTCACTGAATAAATGAAAAACGGAATTAGTCATGTTAATAATTTTTATGTCTGGTGCCAATTCTTCAGTGAGGTATGTATAATGCATTAGGTTTATTTTCTTTTATTTACTAAATGAAATAGGTGCAGATAGGTCTTAAATTAAGCTGGCTTCGTTCAGAATCTGCTGTCAAATAAAATCAGTAATATAATACTAATTATGATGAATAAAGATTACAAAAAGCTGCTGTCCAGAGCTTACTAGGTGCCAGTTCTGTATTCAGTACTTATGTGCATTAGCTCATTAAATCCTTACAGCAACCCAAGGGAGCAGGTAGTATCATCACGCCCACTTTGCATGAGAACATGGAGATTTAAAGTATTTGAGTCAATGTTCAAAGTCATACCGCAAGTAAATGGCAGAGCTCAGATCCAACCCTCGGCCTGTCAGACTCTAACACCTACATCTAAGAAAAGCATAGAATAAGCATAATGCAAGGTCAAAATTGGCAAGTGCCTCCAGAGCAGTGCAGGCTATTTCCACAGCACTTTAGAGGACACGGAAGTGCAAGGCCAGGTGAGAGTGGGTCCGGCGGGGCCACAGTAAGGAGGAGACATCCCGCCAGACTGTGGGTAAGATCCCAACCAATAAATACTTGCCTGAATTCCAGGTAGCCCTGCTGGAGATGGGAGTTCTGTACCATCCAGACCTAGCTCAACCGCCCTACAGACCTAGTCTCTTCTGAGACTGACCTCTTCAGAAAAAAGGCCCACACCTCCAGGACAGCTAGGTGTGCTTGGCTCAGCTCCCCCAGGGCTGCAGTCCAGGACAGCCACATTGCATGGTTCTGTTCATTGGAGGCAGAAAACAGAATGCTAAGAACCCAGCATTTTGAGGCAAAGCTGGGTAGAAATCTTTGTCACTTACTCACTGTATTATCTTAGGCCAGGTACTTTTCTCTGGGCCTTAGTCTCCTCCTCCGTAAAAGGGAGATTATATTAATAGTATTTAATTCATAGGATTTTGTTAAGATTAAATGAGATAATGTAAGTATTTATGTGGGGCTGTCTCCTAAGAGTAAGAGAATGGGAATTGTTATTCTCTGCTTTATTATTACATAAAACAAGGATCACAGTTTGGTAGCATGAAGGTCAGACACCGTTAGTAGTCATGTTTCCTTTGGCCTCCGCAATGTTATAAAAGCACTGGAAGCACTTTCAGAGGGCAACGCCCTCCCCAGCCCCTGGCTTGGACCTGGCGAGGGTCCCACCCAGCCTGTTCCCAGCCGCCTGCTGCCGACTGGCTCCATTCTGGTCCGGTCTTCTCAGCTACCTCACTTGAAGCACAGGTAGGTAGATAGAAAGGAAAAGTAGCATTCATTGCAAAGTACGGCAGTTTTGACATATTTCATCCTCTCCAAGATCTAGCCTTGCAGAAACGCACCCACAATGGGCACCTGGTCCGCTGCCCTGTAGGATGTGCCGTGTGCGGGTTAGTCCTGTCCTGTGCACTCGCAGGTTCCCAAAGCCAGGCCACTCGCTGAAGCTTTACGTGTAAAGCTTTACGTGTATGCCCAATGGCAAATATCAAAAGATGGTCTTGGGACCCGTGTTTGCTTCTTATTATTGATTATAGCTTCAGAACACATGCTGCTTCACAAATACAGCTGGTGATTACTGACAAAACACCTTGGTCTTTGTTGCTAGGTTTCCTTATAGTAGTCATTAAAATACAGTCATGCTTCATTTAATGACGGGGATACATTTTGAGAAATTTTTTATAAGGTGATTTTGTCCTTGTGTGAACATCACAGAGTGTGCTTACATAAACCCAGATGGTACAGCCTACTACATACCTAGGCTATATGGTAGAGCCTGTTCCTCCTAGGCTACAAGCCTGTGCAGCATGTTACTGTACTGAATATTGTAAGCAAATGTAACACAATGGTAAGTATTTAAACATATCTGAACATAGAAAAGGGACAGTAAAAATACAATATAAAAGACAAAAAATGGTACACCTGTATAGGGCACTTACCATGAATGGAGCTTGCAGGACTGGAAGTTGCTCTGGGTGAGTCAGTGAAGTGAGTGGTGAGTGAATGTGAAGGCCCAGGACACCACTGTACACTGCTGTAGACTAGACTTTATAAACACTGGACACTTAGGCTACACTAAGTTTATAAAAACATTTTTTTTCTTCAATAATAAATTAAACTTAGCTTATGGTAACATTTTTACTTTACATATTTTTACATTTTTTTTAACTTTTTGACTCTTTTGTAATAACCCTTAGCTTAAAACACAAACACATTGTACGGTTTTTTAAATTTTTTATAATATTTTGCTAACAACTAAGACAGAAATACACACATATTAGTCTAGAGCTACACAGGGTCAGGATCATCAATATCACTGTCTTCCACCTCCACACCATGTCACACTAGAAAGTCTTCAATGGCAGTAACACACAAGGAGCTGTCATCTCCTATGATAACAATGCCTTCTTCTGGAATACCTCCTGACGCACCTGCCTGAAGCTGCGTATAGTTAAATCTTTTTTACATAAGTAGAAGGAGTAGACTCTAAAATAACAATAAAAATGTATAGTAAATACTAGGAATTTTTCAGCTCCATTATAATCTTAAGGGATCATAGTCACATATGTAGTCCATCGTTGACTGAAACATTATCATATGGTGCATGACTTTACTGAGATGAAATAACAAATATAAGAAATATGTTCAAAGACATATTACTTATTTACTTACTACTGTCACTTTACTTATTTCACTTATTATAATAATATGAAACAGTGGGTTTAGAAGACCGTGTGATGGAAACTCAGAGAGAGGCCTTAAGAAACTGAAAATATTCTTTATCTTTAAAGCTTAAATACTTTTCTTCTAAATAAATGTTGAGAACTAGTCCCTACTAGAAAAGCTGATACCCGGAAACATGAAGAAGGTGAAGATGGTGGCCAGGACTGGGGTCCTGGGAGCCTGATGGCTGCAAAGGGCAGCGCAGCGTGTGGTGCTGTTGGGTACATGGACAGCCTCCCACACGACCAAGGACACACTCCTGGGACCTTATCCAAAGACACCAGAAGAACGGGCCGCCACTGCAAAGAAGAATAATATACGTGTAGAAGACTACGAGCTTTACCCAGATGATGGCACGGGATTTGGTGACTACCCGAAGCTCCCTAACCACTTGCAGCATGAGAGGGATCCATGATATGACTGGGACAACTCAGACCTGAGGTTGGACTGAGGTGAACCAATACCCTGGGACCTAGACATGTGGATCAGGAACCATGTAGACACATCCCCCACACCTGTTTCTTGGAATATCATGTGTAAGCAACTCTTCAGCTTCATGGCCTTCATGATGTTCATGTTGTGGGTTGGGGAGAATTGCCCCACCTACCAGCCTGTGGGGCCGAAGCAGTATCCTTATAATAATCTGTACCTGGCACAAGGTGGTGATCCCACCAAAGAACCTGAGCCAGTGGTTCACTATGAGATCTGACGAGGCTTCATGGGCTTTTGTGCCCTCTAACTAGGACTCCCTCATTCCTAGAAATTTAACCTTAATGAAATCCCTAATAAAACTTAGCGTTGTGGTAATAAACACAAACAAAACAACAACAAAAAACACTGATATGCAAGTTGGGTCTAAACTTGAAAGTTAGTTTTTAAGGTGGTCCTCCTCCTTTCTTTCAAAGTCAATGTATACTAAAAACCCAATAAAAAATTCCTTTGGTGCATATAATTATAGATCACCCCAGTACTTATTATTTTTAGCTTATTTATCATTTTCAAAGATTTAAATGATTTTGGTTCAAAGGTAATGCATTTTAAAGTGGAGATAAAGAGTTCAAAGTGTTCAAAGTCATACCGAGAGTAAATTTAAATCCTAAATTATTTAAAGATAATATTTACATTATGTTGCCAAGATTTGTGCTATGTATCTTAACTGTTCTTTTTTTAAATTTTATATCTTGGCTGGTAAGTTTATGAAACTTTCTTCGGCACTGTCCTAGTTAATGCAGTAAGACTTGCCAAGTTGGATTTATATGTAATTCGCTATGAATTGTTCCCCTTGTGCACATGAGTTCTCCTGGGTTACCACCTTGAGAACGAAAGTCACAGGGAGAACGGCATGACAGTCATGCTGTTTGAAGTCTGATTAATATGTTAACTGTTCAATTTAGAATAAAAATCCATTTAGCTGATATATCTGGCCTTTCCTTTTAAATCAGTTTATCGATGGCCTTCAAAATAATCGTAGGCTGGAAGAAAAAGAGTCTGCTAAGACACGTATGTGGCTCATGTTATTTACATGAGCACTGATATGCTAGGTGTTTGAACGATAGCTGTGGGCCTGTCTGCTCGTCAGCAGGAGTGAAGACCATGTGCCATCTGATGTTCTTGGCCAACTCCCAGTGCTGCCCGGCAGAGTCACTGGTTTGAGGGAGTTGTCAGCCCACCCTCCACTCCTCTCCCGTTAGCCAGGAAATGGCAATGAAGTTGAAAGAATCAACATGGCTAAGCTCTAACCTCAAAGGCTACTCAAATGCCATCCTTTTAAATCTCATTTTAACTGCTCTGTTTCTGTTTAAAAACAAAAGCATCCTGGATGCTACCTCAGTTTATTGTCAACTAGCCAAATTCTTCTCTCATATATTGCTTAATGAAATTGCACATTTAATAGTATGCGGTTGTCACACATTGTTTATTTTGCTTTCAATTAAATGTTGTGGGGCAAAAAAGGGAAAAAAAAATCCTCCAAATGAAACTTTACTCATACTTTAAACAGCACAGATCTTACTGAAAAGATATACTTTCCAAATCAAATTAATTTCATTTTTTCCTATTTTATTTTAAATATTTCTCAAGTGGAAATGAAAATTAAACCCTAAAATAGGATAATTTCAATTTTTATTCTACCAACTACCCTCACCATAGATGAAAAATACTATAAAATATAGTTTTATAAACTGCAGTTGAGTCTTAACTTGTTGCTATCTACTACCATTTTGAAAACAGCAAGCATTTAAATTGGGCTTAAATTTGGGTTTAGCTTTGTAAAAAAAATACATTTGGCATAATTGTAGATTAACATGCAGGAATAAAAATAATACAGAAAGATCCAATGTACATTTTATCCAATTTCTTCCAACAGTAAAATCTTATAAAACTATAGTACAATATCACAAGCAGGGTACGGACACTGATACAGTCAAGATACAAATAGTTCCAACACTGCAAGGAACCCTCCTGTTGCTGTTTTATCTGTACGCTCCACTTCCCTCCCTCCTGCCCCCATGCCTGGCCCATGGTAATCACTACTGTCTTCTATTTCTATAAATTTGTCATTTTAAGAATGTTGTAGGAATAAAAGCATACAGTTTGCAACCTCTTGGGATTGGCTTTTTTCACTCCGAATAATTTCCTGGAGATTCCTCCAAATTGTTTTTTGTATCAATAGTTCACTCCCCTTTATTGCTGGGTGGTATTTCATGGTGTGGATGCACCACAATTTGTTTGATCATTCATCTATTGAAAGCTATCTGTGTTGTTTCCTATTTGGGGTTATTACAAAAAGGTGCTATGAACACTCAGGTCCATCTTCTGTGTGAAGATAAGTTTTCATCTCTCTGGGATAAATGGCCAAGAGGACAATTGTTGGGTTGTACAGCAGTTGCATGTTCAGTCTTACGGAAAACTGCCAAGCTGTTTTCCAAAGTGGCTGTATCATTTTACATTACTACCAGCAATGTGTGAGTGATCCAGTTTGTTTACGTTATTGCCAGAGTTTGGTGTTGTCACCATTTTTTATTCTAGCCATTCTAATAAGTTTGTAGTGATATCTGGTTGTGGTTTTAATTTCCATAATAGGCAGCAATGTGGACATCTTGTTGTATGTTTATTTTCCATCTGTATATCCTCTTCATTGAAATGGTCTGTTCATGTCATTTACAAATTGTCAAACTGAATTGCTTGTTTGTTTGTTTGTTTTCTTTACTGGTGAGAATTGAGAGTTCTTTATATACCCCAGATACTAACCCTTTGTTGGATATGTAGTTTGCAAATATTTTCTTCAACCTGTTAGCCTGTCTTTTCAGGCTCCGCATAGGGTCATTCACAGAGGAAAAGTTTTAATTTTGATAAAGTCTAATTTATCAACTCCATATTGATTCCTTCATAGTGATTTTTAGGATATTGCTTTGCATATTTTCCTCAGTGGTTGTTGTAGGTAGTTTTAATATGCATACATCAGTTACTACAGTCTGCAGTGTCAATAGAATCATTCCAATTCTAGTGAAGTGTAGAAACCATACTTCCATATGAGTCCCTTCACTCTCCCACTTTTTCCAATACAATTTTCTTAGGTAGTTCTTCAACACGTCTAAGCACCACGAAAGACAGTTTTATAAATCTTGCCCCAATCACGAAGGGTAATTTGGATAAGTCATAATAAGAAGAGTCTACTGTATTTACTCCTATTTTTACTAGTTTTAAAGTTCTTTGTTCTTTTATTTCCAAAGCTCCGAGCAGTTCTTAATATCATTTTCTTTCTGCTTAGAGAACCTCATATGTACATTCTCTAAAGGCTGGTTTGGTAGCAAAAAACAAAAACAAAACAAAAACAAACAAACAGAAAAGAAACCACTTAGTTTTCTTTTTCCCCTTAATTCCTAAAGGATATTTTTGCTAGATGCAGAATTTATAGTTCACAGGTCTTTACTTTCAGCACTTCTGAAAGGCTGTGCCCCTTCTTTTTGGCCTCTGTGTTTTTAGATGAGAAATCTACTGCCATTCACATTGGTATTCCTACACAAGGTAGTGAGTCATTTCCCTCTGGCTGCTTTCAAGATATTTTTCGTTGGCTTTAGTTTTCAGACATTTAACTATGATGTGATAGGCATGGATTTCATGGGTTTTTCCTATTTGGGGTTTGCTCAGCTTCTTGAAAATGCAGGTTTGTGTCTTTCATCTTTCACATTTGGGAAATTTGTGTCCATATTTCTTTGAATATTCTTCCAGCCCCACTCCCTTTCTCCTGTCCTTCTGAAACACCAGTCATATGAAAGTTGGACCTTTTACTACTTGCTTTCTGGTTTTGGAGACTCTCCATTGTTTTCCTACTTATTTTCTCTCCTTTGTCCAGATTGGGCACATTCTATTGCTCTGCCATTAATTTCACTAATTCTGTCATCTGTCATCTCCACTCTGCTATTGAGCCCACCTAGTGTGTTTTTTATTGTGGTTATTGTATTTTTCAGTTTTCTAATTTCCACTTATAATTCTCTTTCTTTGCTTCTATAACTTCTACTTCTATTTTTCATTTGTTTCAAAAGTATCTGAGATTTCATGCTGAAGCATTGTGATGATGGCTACCTTAAAGTTTTCTCAGATGATCCCAACGTCTGATTCAGCTCAGTGTTGGCATCTGTTGATCATCTTTTCTCACTCAGCTTGTGATTTTTCTTGTTTCTTTGTTTGACAGCTAAATTCTGGTTGCATCCTGGACATGTTGTCTGTTACGTTAGGAGTGTCTGGGTCCCACTGAAATCCTTCATTTTTATAAAGCAGTCGCCCTGTTTAGGCTTAACATGCAGGTCCTGGGCAATTCTGTGGTCTGTGGGCTCCAATGACAATCTAAATTCAGTCTTTGCAATATTATTTTGATCTGCTTGGGTGGTCCAGGGCCACTGTTGTCCCACTGATCACTGCCGGTGCTGGCTAAGGGCACAGAAGGAGTCTCCCCAGGCTGGGAATTAGGGGACTCTGGGTGGGCCAAGGGAGTGCTAGGACTTAGGAGACAAAGGACACTTCCCAGGCCAGTTTATTGTGGCAAGATAACCAGCTCCTATCTCTTGGCTGTCCCTTAGGAGGGGAAGGAAGTCTCAGGTTCGGAGTGGCAGATATACATTTCCCTGCATAGCAGCTTGTTGTGGCTGCATCCCTGCCCACTGGCCGCCCAGCTGCCTGGTGTGTATAGATGATGGAAGGAATTCCAGCCCTTGGGTGTGAAGAGCCCTTCCCAGTCCAGGCACTTGTAGTGCCTCGTCCTTGTGGTGCTCTCCTGCCCCAGGGTGCCAGTAGGAGGGGAAAGGAAGTTGAATTCCTGTGGGGACAATGAACACCTGTTGGTGTCCTGTCTGTTGATTCCTCTACTGCAGATGTAGAGGTCTCAGGCCCAGTGGGAAGGACAGCCCTTCCTCCGGCCGCTGTTGTCAGCAGGCTCCCACCAATTCCCCTGCAGGTACTGCTGGCTGATGTGGTGCCATCCTGGGAGGAATGATTCCACCCAAGTCTCTTTCTGTTGCTTGGTTGGTGTGGGAGATGCTGAGTGTCTCCTCCTGCCAGGTGGGGCCATTCCACCTGCTCTGTGCTGCTCTGCCTGTCCTGCGTCCTGGGGCCAGGCCTAGGCTTCCTTCCTGTCTCCACTTCAGAGTTCTCCTCTGTTTGCCTCTGTGCCATTTCAAAAGTTTATAGTTGTGATTGTGGAGATGAGCAGAGATGAGTCAGTGCTCTCTCGTCTGGACAGGAAGCCTAGAAACTTAGTTTTGAGCATTTAGAATAAAGTTGAATATAGCCACACCAGTGAAGATGTCCAAATTGCTGCTAAGAATGTAGGGGATTCGTTCAGGGAGCCTCTGTGACACTGAAAATAAAAGTTTGGAAATTATTTCCACAGAGGTGGTACTGAAGTCATGCAAATATCAAAGATCTCTTAGTCACTAATTAAAAGATGGAGCACAGAGAGGTCCAGAAAGAAATGGGACAAAACACTGAGAACTGGTGGCAGAAGTATTAGTGTATACAGCCATTGTTTTAAAGCACATTTGTTAGACACAGTGAGTATATAATAGTTCATATGATCAGAAAATTAAAAAAAAATTTTACAAAGAGCATGTGAAGCCCAAGAAAAGTGGATCTATCTTCCTATGTACATCACCCTTAGCAAGCAGGTACCAAGGAAGAAAGAGGCTGCCGCCTCACCTCTGGGAAGATCTTTGATTAAACCTGGATTATGAGCTGCAAGAGAACAGAGGAAATCAAATGGAAGCAAATTCAAAGCGAAGTCAATCCTGTGTCTCTCTCTTCCCAGGAACTCAGTAATTACTTCTCTTGTCTCTCTTCAGCGTGGGAGGCTTTTAACAAAAGAGGAAGTTATAAAGTAAGCAATAAAAAGTAAGCACATTTCTAAACATATTCGGCCTTCACCTCCTGTCCATGGGCTCACACTCGCAGCAGGACCTAAAACTGACTAAGAGACGTGGCCACGATGTTGGCTGACATCTGCAAACACTGCCCCCTTATTTGCCCCCAAGAGAAGTGAGACACTGATGAGCTAAGACTGTGACCTGTGCCTAGCATAGATCGCCACTTGCTCAGAGCTATCTGAGCTGTAAGAGGACCTGACTCGCCCAGTCTGTCACCCGCGGTGCCTCCCCGTCCATGTCAGTGGCCAGCAGTCTGACAAAGGTAGCAGGCACGCTGCAGCTGACACACACCTCCTGGAGCTGCCTCGTGCGCAGAAACCTTCAGATGGGGCGTCTTTTTCACTCTCACCCAGAAGAGCCAAAAGCATCCATCATACAGTTATATACAGTAAAGTACGCAAGGTCCTTTCTGCACAAGTCTGGTCAGTGTCCTCTGGTTATCATAACGTATCTAATAAATCACAATGCGACAAGAAAAGATTATTATTAGAGAATTCCTCTAAAAATAGTGTTAAAATACACTGAATCATTTCCATTTGTCAAGAATTTTGCTTTCATTTTCTAACAAGCTCCCCTTTTCCTCTTTTCTCTCTAGCCTTTTCCAAACGTTTGCTGGAGGGTGGCCCCACACTGCCCTACCCCTGCTTAAGAGGGTGCTCTCTGCAGGGACACTGGTGTAGGGTGGGAGGCAGGGAAGGTGGCTTTTGGAACAGCCCCGTGTCCAGCTGGAGTCTCTGGAAGTCTCTGCCCTCTTGCAGGGCAGTGAGCGCCGCAGCCCACCCGTGCCAGCACTCTGCTTCAAGTGCGCACTTTGCGCCAGGAGATCCTTAAAGGAGGACCTGCAGGAGCATTTGTTAGGGAAACAGAATGACAGCGCTAACCACTGGGAAGACAGCCTCTGAGACACTGAGCTCTTTATTCACCCGGGGCTCTGACTAACAGAGGCGAGGCGCTGCCCACTTTCCGATAAGGTGACCAACGGGCGTCCTGCCCGGGCTTGACGCCGCAGACCTGTTTCCGCTCTCCGCGTTCTTGCGCGCCGGCCGGGTGGCCGTGCCTCGGCCATGCTGCCCATCGCACGGGCGGGAGCGAACAGAGCCTGCCCCAAGGGCCGCCGCCCCGGGCGGCCACATGGCAAGTCCCTGCGCTGCCTGACGCTGCTCAGCTGACGTGCCCCAGCCGCGCAGACCTGCCAGTGAACCGGCGGCCGCGTCACATGGCAACGGAGCAGCTGTGCTCCTCGCGCCGGGTCCCCGGAGCCCGCGGCGGGCGGGACAAAGGGCCCCTGTGCAGCGCGGCGAGCAGGGCGGAGGAGGTGGGCCGAGCACGCGGCGGCGGGGCTCCTGCGCTGCAGCTCTGGTGGCCTGGGCGAGCGCTCGCTGCGAGCGTTTCAATTCCTCCCGATCAACAGGCAAGTGCAGATGGGAACCTAGGTCCACAATTCGCTCTTGCTTGCTTTCTCTCTCTGTGCATCTCCGTGCACATTTGTATGCACAGCAGATACACACTTTAGAATTGACAGTTAAAGTAAAATTCTCTGTTAAATATATGGACCAGCCAAATCGTATTTTTTTCCATTTTTTGGTAATTTGGAACATCATAAGAACTAACTTTTAGCAGATACAAACATCAGAGCAGTTACTTAACCAGGACTCTTTCTATGTTTATTAACTAAATTCTGAATAATATCTCCTTAAATAACTTGGCTTTAGCATAAGCACCATATATTCCTTTAAAATCCACTTTTTTTCCCCAAGATCTTCACAGGATTCCTGTGAGGTATGCAGGCAAAGAACAGGTATTATCTCCAGTTTATGAAAGCAGAAATCGAAGCTCAGAGAGGTTACACTTATTTGCCCCACAGTATTTCACACATGCTTAGTAAAGGCAGGAATGAAACATCCTCGTCACTGGGACCCCCAGAATCTGAACACAGCATGGAAATTGTTGACCCTGCCCACCACAGTTCAGTGGGGAAAGTCACTATCAGTAGTAAAGGGCTCTGCTGCAGGATATGTGATGGAAAAACTGATGTGCAACACCCAGACACCACTGCAGCTCTCCCAGCATCCTTTCTCTGGGTCTGTCTCAAGCCCTCAAGTGGTTTTCTGGCCAGGGCCATCCCTGAGGCCAGCGTCCTCCCCATTCTCTACATAAGCACAGCCCATAGTTGGCCCTCCCACTCCCAAGTCACTGCCACCAACAGAGCCTCCACTGTGAGGCCTCACACCCTCCCACCTTCCTACCTGGCTCCCACATGGGTCTGGCCCTGGGACTGCTTGGAGAGCTGCCGAGCTTCCAGAAGGTCCATCTGACTCCCGCCTCCTTTCCCACTCCCCTGCCCACTGCTGTCACTGGAATCTGGGTGCTCTGGACTACAACTGGAGATAAAGTCTCATTATGCTCTGGATTAAACAGGATTGTGTGGGCTAACTGGGAGTCCAGCCACAGTCAGTAACTTCATTTCTGTGAGAAAATGAATTCTGCTTTCAAACAATCAACTTATCAATTAACTTTGGGATCCTGATGTAGTTCATAAATTGCAGAATCTGTGTGATAGAAACTGAATGAATAACTATTTGTCTCAGCAAAGTTGACTGCATATTAGATATTACTTGTCGAAAAGAAAGCCCAGCCCTAAAGGAGACAGGTGGTATATTTTCTTTGCTAATTCTTGCTTATTTTGGCTGTTTTAGGATAAAACTAGACCTCTGTGACTCAGTTTCCCTGTTGTTTCTTGAACTAAAAAAATCAATTGTTTGGCGTTGATTTGAAAACTTATGAGGAGCCAACTTATATATTCCATTATATATTATATTGGTTGAGCAATTTTTTTTTTTATTGGGCAGGAACAGAGAATACAAGCTTAAATATTCCTGGAAATAAAAAGTCCCCTTACTGGTAATTAAAAAAAAAGAGCTGGACTTGAATATTCATATGAAGATCTTGACCTGCAAATCCTACAAAGTATCATCCATGAAACAACCATACATGGGACGTAACCCAGAGGTGAGCCTCACAAAGCTTCTGCTTAACTACAGAAAATACGATTGGCTGCAGGAGTCCCTGACTTGAGGAATCTGGGTGAAGCACTAGAGAGTCCTGTACATTCTTCTGCTAAACTAAAAGGTGCTCATCCATATGGGACCTGGCAGGAAAGCATTTTGGAGGCTTCCGTTGAACTGGTGAAGATTAAGGATCCAATCTATTTGAGCAAATTTTGTCAGTTTCCTAAAGCCAGCTGATTCTTACAGGCAGTAAGTCCAGTACAAATTCCAAGGAAAATAGCTTTGATTTTATTTAAGAAAAAAATATAAAACCAAAAAACAAACAAACAAAAAAAAAAACCAAACCCATTCTCCAAATTCTGAAGATGTCAAATGTAAAGATAATGTTTTTAGAAATTAACTACAAATATTTTTCCCCACTATAGTGAAACTATGTCAGGCTGACACTAATGTCATTAGCACTGATGTATTGCTTTGTACCAACAACTGTAATCTACCACTCATTAAAAACTCCAACGGCATCTTGACCAATATGCTTTCATTCCCCAGCTTGATGGGTTCTTGCAGACTTACACTGAAGGCAGTTCCGCAAGGAGGAAGCCCCTGCCTCCTCAATTATCAGGGGATTCTTTTTAACACAAAGTTTGCTCTTTGTGTTACTATTTAGAAAATAATTTTTTAGCAACATATGGACACAGCTGTTTGCATTTGGTATAGTTTTGAACTTGACGTGAATTACATTTTCCTTCAAAAGGGGGCAACTTTCTACTCCTCTGTTAAAGCAGAAGTCAAATAATTACAAATTGATAATAAACATGTCTAGAACTTTCTCCTCTAACTTAGAAAACAAGAGATACTGTCCATGACCTCCACTCTTATTTGGTCTTCCACTTTTTAGGAGAGAACTTTCATCTGTTCCAAAGTATGAACTTAATGCATAAACACCTTTCAGGCTTCAACACTCTTCATTTAGTTTGATAAACAGGAAAAAGAAAAAAACAAAAATGCTCCCAAAATTTGAGCGGCTCACTCTATGGCCAGAGGAGCAAAACTGCTGTAAGGAAGTCTACTGACTGTGCAACAATAAAAAGGAAAGTGAATATATTAAAATGAATTGTCTAGGGCAATGAATGTGGAAACTTTGATCTGTTTTCCACCTATAAAAGATCATGATATATATTGGCCTTTAAATATACAGCAATGCCATCTAATTGAACTTTTTGCAGTGATGAAAACACTCTATAACTTGTACAACTACTCCTATGGTACCCATTAGCCACAAGTGGCTATTGAGCACATGAAAAATGGCTAGTCCAACTGAAGAGTTAAAATTGTAATTTAATTAAATTTTAATTTATTTAAAATTAAATAGCCACTTGTGCCTAGTGGCTACCCTATTGGAGAGTTATCTATTTAGCATAATGGGGCAACAAAAGGGGTTAAAATATAATTGGTCCAAGTATCACAAAACCATATATAGAAGAAAAAACAAACAGGAGGTGTGGGGGTGTGAAGAGAGTAAAATCAAATTAACAAACACTTCTTGAATATTTACCCTGCAGGGGGACCGAAGGTGCCTGGGGGTAGACCCTGCCCTGAAGTGCAACCAAAAGATGGCATTTGACCAGTGCAGGGCTTAATCAGGAAGCCGAAAGAATGAAAGGGAGACCACGAGGTAATGCCTTGTAATTTACTGAAATAAATAAGTAGGTGGGAAGGAGGTCAGGATCACTTTGGGTTAAAAACAATCCCAGAAGAGTTAAGGAGGTGATGAACAGGGAAGATGCTGCAGTGGGAGGACATTCCAGGGTGCAGAACAGTGCAGAGGAGCAGGCTGAAGAGGGGCTCGGGGTAGAGGTGGAAGGTGGCCAGGCGGTGCAGGCCTGGGGTGCCAAGCTGTGCGGTTGGACATTTCTCTCGTCACCATTTGAAAGGCATTGAGGCCTATCTTTTGAGAAATGTGTATCTAATATATTAATAATAACTGCTGGTGGATTTCTAGAAAGTGACAATATGTTTCCATAACAGGCTGTCGGAGCAGGTGGTTTCCTACTGTCTCTCATTTAGCAGATTGAAAATGGCCCAATCCCCTCTGATGAACGAAATCATTCTCTAGTTCTCAGAGTGTGTGCAGTACTAAGGCCGCTCTCATTTTCTCCTACAGTCTTCCCTCTCTTACACACTCTCTCGTTACTACTTTCTCTACCTATGTAATTGAAGTCCCGTTTTAAAACTGTCATGAATGCCGTGCTAAGTTTTTGTTGTTAGAATAGTACAATGTGGACAAAATCTTACAGATAGAAGCTCGTCAGGTGAAAGAAGGAAGAGAGAGTGCACATGCACCAAGCACCTACCATGAGGTACATGCTGTGCCTGGCATGGAACATGTGAACGCAGTATCACCTATGTGAGGACCAGGAGGAAAATACCTACCCTACCCATTTGAAAAAACAAACAACAACAACAACAAACAAGCAGCTGTCCAAGGACACAGAGCTCATTAGTAGCAAGGCTAGAACTAGAACTCAAATTAATTGGGTAGATCCCTCTGCTCTGCAAGCTTCAGCAAAGGGTTTAAACTCTACAACTGCTCACTTCTAGGATGAATGTAACATAAACCTAAAAATGTTGGTGTTAGCACGCTCATCACTCAGGCCCGTGGGGGAGTGCCACAAGGGTCCCCTGAGGCTGGTACCCACGGCCTCAGGGCCTCTGGGAGCCTCTGACCCAGGGAGACAGTGAGAACAGTGAAAGCCAGCACGTACAGTTTGTGCAAGCTCACGCAGATTTCCATGAAGGGTAATTGTTTTTTTATTCTAGTATCATTTGAATTTTTTTTTAAGTTTTCCAGAATAGATGGGGGAATAGACCTCAGTGCTTTTCAGTAGGAATCTCCTGAATCTCCCCTTTCCTCTCTGTGGCCGCCTCCCCCACAGATGGAATGCAAGGCCGCCGAGCCCCACCCTGCCCTGGGGCAGGGCAGCAGAGCTGCTTTTCTCTTTTCCTGCTCTAATGCAGCCCTACAGGACATCTCCCCAGCCAGGCAGGCCCAGCCTCCCCCACCTGGAGCACACGCAGAGGTGCCGCCTGCAGCAGGGCTGCCCCCGGCGGTGACCACGCGCTCAGGAATGCAGACACCTGCAAGAGCAGGAACAGAAAACAACAGTCACCTGTCCCGCGGGATCCGCCCAGGTGGGGTGGGAGGGGGCACTTGGCTTACAGCTGGTCATGACTCGAAGTTGGGTGGACAGGAGGAAGGGGAGGCGGCACCCGCAGGTGTGGAAGGCCAGGCCAGGCCGGCCGGACTCCCGGCTGCGTGCACAGGAGGGAGAGGCGGCTCCTCTCTGCAACCCCCTGCGCCCTGGCGTCACAGCCACCACAGGTTGCCTACTGTCGATGATCTCCTGTTGTTGGTTTGTTCGAACATTGGTGCCATTTTGCCCATCTAAGCCCTGCTGTGTTACTCCCAAGCAGTCTGAGCCTTAAGGGCTTCCTCTTCTTAGTAAATGGTGGAAACAGAGCTAAAACAAGAAGGGAAAGTGCATAGTTATGTTCTACTGCTCACCTCCCTCTGCTGGAAGGCAGAGCTCTTCCTCTTGTAAAAACAGTGCCCTGCCCCCTCAAATATGTATATGGACACGTGCATATGCATAAACATAAACACGTATATATGCACACATACACACACATGCATATACATACACACATAGATACATAGACACACATTTATAACACATGTACACACATATATGGCATACACACATGCATTTACACACACAAACGTATACACATGCACACATACACATACACACATACGATGCATACACACATGCATGGACATGCACACGCATGTGCATGTACACACACATACATGTATGCACATATGCACGTACATGCAGATACACAATATACACACATATAAAGAACCACATGCACACACATATACACATGCATACACACATACATATATTACATACAAACTCACCAACCACTCATGTACACATTGCACGTGGCACGTGTATAGAACTTGCACAGTCACAGGTGCATTTCTCAAAGGTGCCATCACTGGTAAGGAGCAGGAGAGAAGGAGGGCTGGGTGGAGGACAGGGTGGAGACATCCCTCTGAGAGCTAGGTGCGGTGGGGTGAGCAGGGAAGGCCTCCTCCCCTCAGGGCCTCCCCACATCATAGGGCATCCTGACTAGGTGGCAGCAAGTCCCAGACCCGAGGGCTGAGCAGTGCACAGGGTGCCCAGGCTCCCTTTGGCTCAAGGTGCTGTCCCAGCAGACAGAGCCGAGGCCCCGTGGGTTGTGTGCTGGTGGTACTGGAGACCTGCCTCACTTCCAACTTTTCATCCCCTCCTGCAAGCAGAGCCCTCTGAGCAAAGCTGCCTACCAGTCCATATGTAGACTCCATGTCTCCTCAGCCCCTGCTATCAACATAACCTTTGCATGAACTTGAGAGTTGCCTTTACTTTTCATTTTTTTCTCTGTGATTTCTTGAACAAATCATTATGCTGGTAAAATGTCAAATGCTGTTTTCCTTGGCAGATACAGAGCCCTGGGGGCGGTGGGAGAGAAAGTAACATTCCTACCACCCTTTTAAAACATTGCAGGGGATAACTGGGACATTAAACAAGACAGTCACTAAGCGAGGATACTAAGGGGTGCCTGTCAGCCACAGCAGGCACATTTCCCTGTCACTCAGGGACGGCCAGTGCCTGCTTCCTTCCCTCATTGCAACAGGACTCCTCAAGGAAGCACTGACCCTACACAGACCATGGGGCCTTTTAAGATTATACTGAAAAATCTTAAATCACTGGAAACCAAAACTGAAAGCAGGTCTGAGAGTGGCTAAGAGGGAATGGAGCTCCATCCCCATCCTAAGTGGCCCTGGAAAACCTCTGGCATTGGTGTCCTGCCTCGAGGCAGTGTAGATTTTTCTGGGAGTTTGCCTGTTTGTGGAAGAAATCAGGGCATTGTGTCTTGCTTACCACATGCTCTGTTGCCCCTGCCTCGGGGGACTGTGGTAACTTGCTGGCCCTCTGCTTTTGCAGAACGCTTGCACCAGAATCCGCACCTGCCGTGTGCCTCTCACAACCTCAGAGGGAAGAAACTCTCACTCCCCCTGCAACAACCCCAGCGCAAAGCCTGCCTCAGAAACGTTATGGAAGACTTGCCTGAGCACTGTGGCTATTTCTCTATTGGCAGTGCCTACGCTTTGCCACCTAAAGGGAAGAACATTCTGGCCGTTCTTCTCCCTGTGCTCCTTGTGGGGGAGGTTGAAGGGGCCGGAGGAAGAGTTGTTGTCATGCTGGATGCTTTATCCTCCCTCTGACTCCAACAGCCCACAGAACCCACCAAGAGAATCCCTTTCAACCCTGTTTACCTACCACCACTTGCAGCAAGTGAAGCAGCCAGAGGCCTCCGTCCACTTTACAGGGTGTTCATGAGAAGGTGGGGCACTGAACCTGGCTTGGGCACAGGCATCTGCGCTGGAGGCACAGCTATGAATGCCACAGTAAGAAGTGGAGTTCATGAGGACCCACTGAAGCTCCTTCAATGTACTGTGATGCACTTCTCAAAAATCCATAAACATGAGTGTGATGCTAACAAGAAGCGCTGTGAGACATATGTGCTCATGAACAGAACATTTTCCTGGGGAGGCAGGTTTATCTTTCATGACATCTTTTCTTGGGGAAGCAGGAGTCCTTTTCTTTGTCTCTTATGGGGAACTGCAAACCCTTGGACAGAAAGGAAGCGAGGACTAGGGGACCTTGCTCTTGTAACAGGGGTCTGTTTAGTTCTGCAAGCACATGTACAGAAGAACACTGCAGGTCAATATTGACAGTGTTCTTCAGAATATACAAAGCAAGCTTACAAACACCTTCTCATTCTGCAGGACTTCAGAATTCACCTTCTCCCCATGTCTCCCCCGCTTTTTCTCCAACCTGGATAATGGAGTAGGTGGGGTGGCAATCCCAAAGCAGTTTCAGCATCCTATGTTCTTCCAAGGAAGCCAACTGCAGGAGTCAAAGATAATGAATGTCTTTCTGTGCCACCTGTTCACCTTGCTCAAGGAAGAGGGGCAACATCTACTTAGCCTCCACTGCAGAGACATAATTGCAACAGAGCTAAGCCCACCATTTCAGGCTGGACTCTGAGAAAAGCAATGCAGAAATGCCTTCCAGGACACCATCTACATGGAAATCATAGTGTTCTCCTTGAAGCAGCAAAACACCACCACCTGAGGTATCCAACACTGAGCTGGGGTGCCCAGCCCTGTGCTACACAACCCCACTAATCAAGGGTGGTTCATGGGATAGATAGCAAGAAGGCACCACCTGGGACATAATACTGTGCCACAAGCCCCACACTGGCCCAGTGGTGAGTGGGCCAGCAGCATGGCCATCTCTCCAGAAGGGCACACTGTGAGCTGCACAGCCCCCACCAGTGTCCTTGAAAAGCACCAAGGGTGTCACACGGGATGCCCCACACGACTGCACACCACACTCACCATGTGGCCCCCCAGTAGCAGCACAGCATCCATGGGGCACTCAACCCTGTGCTCTGTACCTACTAAAAGGATAGACTGGGAAGAAACAGCTTCAACACCACCTGGGACATCAAAAACCATGCTCTGCACCACCAGCAATCACAGGTGGTCCATGGAACACCATAGTGGGTAGCAAACGCTTACGCAACCTGATGCTGTACAGCCAGAAACGCATGGTGTGATCCACAGGCTAGATCCTGCCCATTGCCTGAGTTAGCCAGCACTGCGGCCTAGACCCTATGTGGACGAGCAGCCTCAGCCTCTGTGGGGGCACAACAGTGTGCCTGTGTACAGCAGCAGCCACATCCTTGGGGACCCCATGCTCCAACCACCCCACATTCCAGAGGCCACGCTGTGCTTGGTTAAAGAGCGCACAAGCATCATCTGGGATCTCCAACATGCTCCACACAGCCCCACACCTGGGGGTCCTGGGGCAGCAGGGGCAGCACCTGGGGACTGGAGCCTGGTCTGTCCTCCACTGCTGACACTGTGACCCATGGTCAGGACAAGATGCTCACCAGGTTTGCAGGATGGTCTCCACTGCCCATGGCTCTCAGGAGTTCTGTGGGAAAGTTTTTCCAGTATCACCAAGGATGCCCAACACCATGCTTTATTAGCCAGTGTTCTCCAGAAAAACAGAACCAATAGGTATGTACAGAGAGAATCAGACTGATTTTAAGGAATTGGCTCCGGCTATTGTGAGCGCTGGCAAGTGTGAATGTTCAGGGCAGGCTGGTTGGCTGGAGACCTGCAGAGGAGCTGGTGTTGTTGCTCCAGTCCTCAGGCAGCCTGCTGGCAGAGCTCCTCCTTCCTTGGGGACCTCCGTCTTTCACTTAAGGCCTTCAATGGATTAGACGAGGCCTACCACATCATAGGGGATAGTCTGCTTTACTCAAAGTCTACTGATTAAAACATTAATCTCATTAAAGACATACCTTCACAGAGACATCTAGACTGGTATTTGATCAAACATCTGGGTACCGTGGCCTAGTCACATTGACACATGATAGTAACCATAACAGTGCTCTAAAACCTGTCATCATGCATGCTCCGTGGAAAAGCAGCAAAGTCCCCTTGAAGGGTACCACACCACACCATCTACCACCCTCCTCACAGTGGGTCCAAGTGGTGACAGCCTCCCTCAGGAGGGCTAGCACTCTGCACTGCTACACCCCTCACAGGGCAGCCCCTTAGCAAGGACACAAGCATCACCTTGGATGCAGAACGCTGTGCAGTAAACCCCCACTCTTCTCAGTGTGCTCCAGGGAAACTGCTCAGGCATCACATGGTCCCCAGGGTGGAGGTAGGCTCTGCACTCCCCAAACTCTGTGTGGTCAGTGCAACAGCAGAAGGGAATAGCTGGGAAACCCTGGGCTGCACACCAAATTCCATCAATCACATTGTTGCCCATGACCCCACAGTGCTGGCGCCACCTGGGACTCAACGCAGACTTCATAAGCCCCAGCAGCAGGGTGTGCTCAGCACCCATACTGCTCACAACGGGGCCGGTGACAGTAGGCTGGCACCAGCAGGGACACTCTCAGGGACTCCACACCTCCCCTCACACTGCGGTCTGTCAAAGCCCAGCCAGCATCCATTACCATGGGGCCCGGACCATCCTCATCACCTGGCCACTTGTCATTAGGCCCAATCTCAGGCCCCACCCTAGAGCCAGTGAGTTATATCTCTCTTTTATCAAAACCCTGGTCACAAAGGTTTAGGGAGCACCTCCTAAAGCAGAGACCGTCTCGGCTCTCAGGTTCCCAGACTATTCACACTCTCTAGGGGCATGTTGTACCAGTGTTCCACAGAAGAATGGTATCAAATGGTAGAGAGTCTAGTCTTCAGCCAACAGTTACTCACAGCGTAATGAAGTGGGGTTTTTAAAGACTGCAAAGCCTCATTGAATAGACACTGGAAGTGGAGACTATCCTATATCTTGTGAAAAATCAGAGTGTCCAATTAGACTGAAAATAATCCAGGGACTTTGCAGTTGGAGTCTGAAGATGTGTCATAGGCAACACTTGGCAATGAAATGCCGCCCACCTTTGTGTAGGAATTTCTCCCTCAACACTCTCCCTACGTAGACGCATACACTCATGTCACCCATCAGCAGCTACAGTTTGTTACAGGAGCTCACATGCTGGCCAGATTGTACCCTGTCTTTAATCTTCCCCAAATCCCTAGTTCTACAGAAGAAGAAACTGAGGCACAGAGAGGCTCAGGAGTTTGCTGAGGATGGTTCTGTTCTCATACCACTGTCACAGGGGCTCTACTTGAGAACCATGAATGTGCTTTTCTCTTTTGCATTTCAGTGTTTATAACCTCTCCCTTGTCACCCACACCCTGAAAGGGCAGTGTCACATGGGCAAGGGCAAGAGGCTTAGGCCCATTCAGCAGGACCACAGAGAGAGGAAGCTGAATGTGGCTCACACTCACCCCTGGCAAGTGCAGCAGGACTTTGCAGCAGAACAGCAGGCCTGGACGTCAGCCGGCTTCACACTGCACATGGTCCACATTCCTCAGACATCTCCAGAGCCACCCAAGGGTCCTGCTGGTGGCATGGGGCAAGGGCTAACCAGGCCCTGGGGCTTCCGGGGGAAGAGAACAGTCAGGGAGGCTCAAATGCAGTGTTCATTTCACTGGAAAGAGAGACACATCCCGGTTATGATGCTTGGCCACTGGCCCACCAGTGAGATATGGGAGGAAGCCGGGCTTTCAGGAGGGATGGGGGTTTCCACCTGTCTCATCTGGGCCTTGGCCTGGCAGAGGGTCAGCACAGGCGACTTTCAGATAACCAAGGGGAATTCTAGAGCAAGGGCGCTTTCTCCTTGATGTTCAGGGCTTGGAAGGAGTTGGCATATGTTTCTTTCTGACACATGAATTTTGGGGGAGCACAAACATTCAGACCATAGCACCAATCAAAAAGTACTTAATCACATTTTAAAAGTCCCTTTTGCCATGTAAAGCAATGTATTTACAAGTTCAGGGGGCAGCATGTGGACATCTTTGGGGGCCCTCATGCTGCCTACCACAATCACTAATAGCTCTTTCTTTTATTTCCTTGCTCTCTGACAGGTCTTCCCAGGAAATAGGTGAAAGGATGAACTGTGGCACATCCACACAATGGAATGTTATTCCATGCTAAAAAGCACTGGGCTATCAAGCCATGAGAAGATATAGAGGAAACTTAAATGCATATTACAAGTGAAAGAAGCCCATTGAAAAGGCTACATACCATATGATTTCAACCATATGACATTCTGGAAATGACAAAACTATGGAGACAGTAAAATGATCTGCAGTTGCCAGGGGTTAGAGGGGAGGGAGGGATGAATAGGTGAGCACAGAGCATTTTTAGGGCAGTGAAACTACTCTGCAGGATAGTACAATTGTGGATACATGTCACTGTTCATTGTCCAAACCCATAGAATGTACAACACCAAGAGTGAACCCTAATGGAAACTATGGACTCTGGGTGACAGTGATATGTCAATGAAGGCTTACTGATCATAATAAATGTGCCACTCTGGTGGGGGGGTGCTGATTGTGGGAGAGGCTGTGAGTGTGTAGGAAATATGGGAAATCTCTCTACCTTCTACTCAATTTTTCTACAAATCTAAAACTCCTCTAAAAAATAAAGTCTATTTTAAATAATGCAGTAGAGTTTCCCATTAGCCAACTTGTCTGTGTCGAGATGGAGCTGACAATAATAACTAACGATTATTGAGTCCGTATGTACCAAGCCCTGTCCTGTCACAATAACCCTGTGGGGTAGGTAATGTTTTATCTCTAGACTACAGGTGGGAAAACTAAAGCACAGGGAGGTATCACACAGTACTAAGTGACAGAGCAGCTCTTTTAATTTAATGTACTTTAATTATATTTTATTTTATCTTATCTTATTTTATTTCAGTCGGGATCAGTGGAGTTCGCAGATTTTCTTGAGGGAACTAGAAAGCTCTGAAGAGAGAGAAGCATCAAGTCTGTTCCAGAGTCAGGGGTACTGTCCCCTCAACTTGGGGGATTTTTGTCTCTGATTAAGCCCCTCTCCAAGGATGTGTGCCTAGGGTGGGAGTGGGGAGTGTGACATTGACACAATCCTCACGCACACACTATTCACATTCATAACACACCCCTGTGCCCTCTCTCCCGCACATGGAAGTTCACAAGTGTCCACTTCCACATTCACAGAAGCTGTGCGTTCCCACTCCGCCCTCACACACACACAGCCACCTTACACGTTCACACCAAGCTGCACTTCACAGCCCCTGCACTCTTACTCGCACACACATGCGCACACTGACTACGTGATCACGGACCATCCCTTTGCTCGTTTCACACTCCTGCCACCTGCACTGCCAAGCTGCCTACAGTTCATCCCCACACATTCACACGCGAGCCCCTACGCATGCTCAATTTCTCTCTCTCCCAGAGACTCAGAAGGGATGGTTGTTCTCAGACGACAGCAAAGCAAGAGTCCCAGCACAGTCAGCCTCTAGCAGGTTAGGCCAGGCTGGAGGGAGGGGCTCAGACAGCAAGGACAATGTAAAAGCTAACAGCTGGGGGACACCCCCTGTGATACACACCGTTCTGAGCTCTCTACATGTACCATCTTGTTTAACATACACAGTAACCCTGTGAAACAGGATTATTTAGCCCCTTACTGGACAGGGAGAAGAGGGGACACAGAGGCTGAGTCACTGGCCTGCGACCGCCCACTAAAAAATAGTGAAGATAGCACGTGAGCCCATGAATCTGACCCCGATCCTTTTGTTCTCCATCTTTATTGCGGCATACTTGACAAATACAAATTGTGTACATTTAGGGTGTACAACATGATGTTTTGATAGATGTATACATTGTGAAATGTTTACCGCAATCAAGCTCACTAACGTATCACCTCACGGAGTCTGACTTTTCTGGGTGATAAGAACATTTGAGATCTACTCTCTTAGCAAATTTCAAGTTTACAATACAGTATTGTTAACTATAGTCACTATGCTGTGCATTAGATCTCCAGAACTGAACCTTTCTACCCTTTGACCAACATGTCCCCTCCCCCCAGCCCCCAGCAACCACCACTCCACTCTCTGCCTCCCTGAGTCTGACTTGTCTAGGTTTTACACATAAGTGAGGTCATGCGGCAATTGTCTTATTGTGCTTGGCCCATCTCAGCACAATGTCTTCCAGTTCATCCATGTCGTTGCAAAGGCAAGATTTCCTTCTTTTTATGGTTGAACAATATTCCATTGTGTATATGTACCATATGTTCTTTATCCATTCATCCGTCAACAGACACTTAGGTTGTTTCTACAGCTTGGCTGTTGTGATAGTTTTGCATGGGAGTGCAGATATCTATTTGGCATAGTGATTTTATTTCCTTTGGAGACATATATCTCTCTCCAAAAGTGGGATTGCTGCCTACGGTAGTTCTCTTTTCAATTTCTTTAGGAACCTCCATTCTGTTTTCCATATGGCTACACCAATGCACACTCCGACCAACAGTGCATAAGGGTTTGCTTTTTTCCAAATCCTTGGCAACACTTATTTCTTGTCTTTTTGATAACAGCCATCCTAACAGGTGTGATGTGACATCTCATTGTGCTTTTGATTTGCATTTCTCAGGTGATTAATGATGTTGAGCACCTTTTCATACACCCATTGGCCATTTGTGTGTCTCCTTCTGAGAAATGTCAAATCTATTTTTAAATTATTACAAAAGTAATACATGCACATGTAACAAATAAAATAGCACAAAAAGGCTTATAAAGAAAAATAACAGATTCCTTCTGTCCTCACCCCAGCCTCATTGTTAAAGAAAACTATTTTAAATGTTTCCTGTCATTGTTATTTTTTTCTATTTCTCTTGATGGTGACCTCCATGAATCTAGATAATATATGCATTTCTCTATTTCTTGATTTATAGCTTTAGACAATATTCACTGACTTTCTTGTAAGACATGATAATTAAGCTCATTTACACTCCCACATGCTTCTTCTCAATTTTAAAATGTGTATGTGAGTTCTTCACTGATTACCCGTATTTAAATGTCTCTTTCCTTTTTTTTTTTTTGTCAGCTACGGGCCACATGTCTTCACTTCCCACCCACACTTCAGGACAAGAACAGACATGAATGTCCCAACCATTCCCTGCCCACTCACACCCCACCCGAGCCTGCTGTATGCCTTCCTTTATATTCAATTCTGTTCCACAGTCTCGTCTTTACTGCTTTGTCCATGGGTGGACCCAAAAGATTGAAAACCAATAAGCAGCAATTATAATATTACCATTGTATAAATCCCACTCACAGAGGCAATTAGTACGCCAGAAATCCTTTTTTTCTCTGAATTTAATGTCTCAACATCTGGGCCAATCAAATTATGCTGTTTCTATCCCCAAGATCAAGTGGAGTCTTTCTTCTAAGATAGTGTTAACTTCCTTGAACATATCACATTTTAGCTTGCTCCACATTTGGGCAATAACTCTCATACAGGTTTTCTTTATCCAAAGTTCTAATTGCCTTCTTTTTAATTGCATTATTTGCCGTTATTACAGCTGCATACTTTCCAAAGCTCAAATCATACTTTCTATTCTATGAAGTTCCTTGCTTTCCCAGAGACTCCCTTTCTGAAGCTCCTTCCTCCTACTCTTGTCCTGCAAGACGCCTCCCAAGCTTGTAGCTCAGCCTCTTCCAGACATGTCCCTCCACTGCACCTCTGGGCTGGATCTACTTTTTCCTGGATATCATGGCTTCCTCTTCCTTCCTTATTTCCTTTTTATGCTGACATTCATCTTCAACTTATTTCCTAAAAGAGAATGCCTACGATATACCATGTAAATTTTCTAAGTATTTGTATGCTAAAAAATACTTACTCTGCCTCGTACTTGATGCATACTCTAATATGAAAGCATTTTTAAACACTGTCCTGTGTATTTTTCTCTCTCAGTAGTTCCATTTTGCCCTGAAGTCAGTCTTTCTCCCATTAAAACTAGACATTGTGGGTGAGGTTTATTATCCTTGTGAAGGGAGAATATTGGGGAAAAAAGCATGAAAAAAAATCAAATTTTTGGCTTTGATTTTTATATGTATTTAAAATCCAAAGCCAAGAATTTGTCTTTTTCTTTATATATATAATTATATATATAAAAACATATATATACACTCACATACATATACTACATATATAGATATATATAGATATAGATAAACATGCGTCATTTAACAAGTGAGGATACCTTCTGAGGAATGCATCTCTAGGGGATTTTGTCATCATTGTGCAGACATCACAGAGTGCACTCACACAAACCCAGATGGTAGAGCCCACTACACACCTAGGCTATGTGGTGTAGCCTATTGCTCCTAGGATACAAACCTGCACAGCATGTTATGTATTGAATACTGTAGACAATTGTAACACAAAAGTAAGTATTTATGTCTCTAAACATATCTAAATATAGAAAAGGAACCATAAAAATATGGTATAAAAGATTAAAAATAGTATACCTGTATAGGGCACTTACCATGAATGGAGCTTGCAGGGCTGGAAGTTGCTCTGGATGGGTCAGTGGGTGAGTGGTGACTGGATGTGAAGGCTTAGGACATTACTGTCCACTACTTATAAACACTGGACACTTAGGCCACACTAAATTTATAAAAATATTTTTTCTTTCTTAAATAATAAATTAACCTTAGCTTATTGCAACTTTTTTATTTTATAAACTTGTTAATTTTTTTAACTTTTTGACTCTTTTATAACATTTAGCTCACAACACACATTGTGTAGCTACAGAGAAATATTTTCTTTCTGTATATTCTTATTTTATAAGTTTTTTTATATTTTAATTTTTTTATTTTAAAAATTTTTTTGTTGAGACCTAAAACACACACACATTAGCCTAGACCTATACAGGGTCAGGATCATCAATATCACTGTCTTCTACCTCCTCATCTTGTGCCACTGGAAGGTCTTCAGGAGCAGTAACATTCATGGAGCTGTCATCTCCTATGATAACAATACCTTCTTCTACAATACCTCCTGAAGCACCTGCCACACATGATTTTACAGTCAACTTTTTCTTTCATGAGAGAAAGGAACACACGCTAAAATAACAATAAAAAGTATAGTACAATAAATATATAAACCAGTAACATAGTCATTTGTTATCACTATCAAGTATTATGTACTATACATAATTGTATGTGCTCAACTTTTATACAACTGGTAACGCGATAGGTGTTTTTACACCAGCATCACCACAAATACCTGAGTAACGTGTTGTACTACAACATTAGGAAGGCCACGAAGTCACTAGAAAATAAAAATTTTTCATCTCCATTAAAAGCTCATGGGACAACAGGCACATATGCAGTCCATGGTTGACCAAAATGTCATTTTAGGTGGTGCATGAATGTGTATATATGTATATATACAAACACGTGGCAATGACAATGGTCTTGAAAGCAATCTTTTCTATTACAAGAGCCAGGCAGTGTCAACTGGAGCAGGAATCCTGCATGTAGACTCTCGGCCTCCCCCCACCACCTGAGTCCTCATCCTCAGCCAACCCGGGGCTCCCTTGGAAGGTTACTCTCCAGCCCCACCCCCACCCCCAGGGTAGTGCAGGCTGCTGCCTTCCCCTCCCACCCACTTCTGGCAGGGAATGTAGGGGAGTCCAGTTCTCAGGTGAGCTTATCCACCAGCCCAGGCCCTGTTCCCTTAGCCACGCCCAGTGGATTCCTTGTGCCTCCCTTCCCCCTTTGCCCCTCTCCCTACCCCTAATTCCCCCACCCTACTGTCAAGAGGAGCTGGGAGTAAGCACATGCCTAGACTGCCCCTGTGAACCACACTCCCTTAGCTTTGCTTCTCACCGCAGTTTTGTAGTTGCCATTACTGCAAGGACTCAAGATTGTTTATGTATCAAGAGATCAATCGAGATCTTTCACAGCTGCAGAAGGAGAAATGAAAACAAAAAATAATTTCAAAGTATTCATGTTAATTGTACCTTATCTTTTAACTTTCCAATTAAATTTCACATTAGTATTAACTATACATGTGCAGTCAGTATTAGTTCCAACTAGAGTATCTTATCTTTCAATTCAATTAAATTCTAGACTAGTTCACATGCAAATCTTTCTGAATAACGTCTGAGTAGGCATGAATATCACAGAATGACAGAATGTAAGATTTCTATGTGCAGTTTGGAAATCTGATTATTAAGTCAACCAAAATAAACTGCAATGGACTCTTTGTATCCTCGGGTTCTACCTCTTCCGAGTCAACCAACAGTGGATACAAAACATTCAAAAAAATTTTTTTTTAAATGCAACAATAAAAAATAATACAAATAAAAAATACAGTATAATAACTATTTACATAGCATTTCCATTGTATTAGGTATTATAAGTAATCTAGAGATGACTTAAAGTATACAAGAGGGTGTGTGTAGGTTATATGCAAATACTAGGCCATTTTATATCTGGGATTTAAGCATCCAGAGAGTTTGGTATCCAAAGGGGTCCTGAAACCCATCCCCCACAGATACCAAGAAAAGGCTTGGTAATAAGGTGCAAGTTATTGTATGCTGTCCCATTAATATGAAGTATTTTTAAAAATATAAATGCAAATTTAAACTTCAATAGCTAAAGATTGATAGTGCAGACTGCACTTTGGTGAAGGCCACAATTAACTGAGTGTACTTGCAATCTGGCTTCAGTTATTACAAAGCAATATTTCTTCCTAGAATAACAATATAAATGCCATTAATAACTAGTCCCTACTGAGTATGGCACTGCACTTTCCACCCTATCAGGTAAGTCTATTAATTTACCCATTTTGCAGATAAGGACACTGAGGCATAGATGAGGTTAATAACTTGTTTAAAGTTCTGCCATTATAATAATAAAAGGGGAAATTTGCTTATGTCCAGCAACCAAAATGCTAATTCTGTGGGAAGGACTTGAAATGCAAACATCTCAGAGGAAAGCTGTGTTAAAAGACGAGGCACAGGTTGCACCGGGAACGGATCTTCCTCCAGTTTGGTAAAGCCAGCTGTTCTCCTGAGCTGCCAAGAGCCCTTTGGAAGGAGGTCCCAGACTCGGCTTTTAAGCTTCCACTCACGCATGGTGTTTTATCTTCCAGCTTCCTATTTGAGGATGATGCTGTAATAGGTATCAGTTCCATTTGAGACTCAGCTGGGTCAGTTACAACTTTCCCATTAGGTCCTGAGTCAATAATAACTGCATGCCAAACACTAAAAGATATCTTGGAAAGGGATTGTTATTAGCAAGGCATGATTTCCTGAAACAAAACTCTTTATAATCGGCTATGGCAAGGAATGTGGGTTCTGCTCAAAACATCCAGAGCCAGGTGTAAGCCACAACACCCACATCAAGGTGATAAGGGGTGGGGAACCTATGGCCTTGGGGCCACATGTGGCCTTCTGGGTCCTTTTGACTGAATCCAAATTTTACAGAACAAATAAAGAGATTTGTTCTGTGAAGTCTGGATTCAGTCGAGTGGTGGCACTTGGGGATCTGGAGGGCCACATGTGGCCTTGAGGCCGCAGGTTCCCCACCCCTTTACAAAATGTGTCCACTGAAAGTATTTTAGGGCCTACCTGTAAGTTTGCAAAGGCTTGGGTTCGTTAGTGAAAAATTTTGGTTAGTTACTGCAAAATTTGGGTTAGTTAGTCCAATTGATATGAAATCATTACTTTGAGAAAGTACATAATTACATGGAACAAGCAGTCTACAGAATATCACATGCTGAAAGTGAAAAAAATTTTAAAATGACCTAAATAGCCTAAAGTTGTCAGGAAAACTCAAATCCTAACACAGAGATAGGTATAACAAGACCTTTTAACTCTGCAACCAATTGTCCAACATATGGATTGGAAGCAAGTTACAAATGCTCAAAAAAACCACCTTACACGTGCTTGCCCTGCTCTGGTATTACCACAACCGATCTGGCCTCTTCCCAGTTTTACCCTTTATTTGCAAAGCGTCAGAATGCCTAACTATTTTAAGTTAAACACACTCCAAGTTCTCTTAAAAAGTTACACATAAGTTTTGTCTCTCTCAAGATATACTAAGCTCTTTATGGACAAGAACGATAATTTTTACTCTTCTTAGTGAACACAGGGCCTATAGCTGATGTGCAAAAAAAATGCTTATTTAACTGAATTAAACAAAGGAGTCCGTGTCCCCTCTAGGATCCGAACCAGAGAGGGAAAATTATACTGAATACTGGAGATACCAGTTGTATGCTTTGTGGCAATAGTTCCCTGAAGAAGGTTAAAAAAAATTAAGCCTCTCACATATTTCCAATTAAAGAAACCTAGGTGTACATTCATCACTTTGAGAACCAAATGATGGATTTCCTTTTTAGAAAGACAGTAATGGAAATCTCCTCTTCTCTGATCATTCTAAAAGAATGATTAGAATAAGAGTCCTTCCTACCAAAAATGGAACATTACAGAGGATAACACAGACCATGGGCACATGCACACACACTCACAGATTTTAAACACCAAATACACACACAACAATATGTTTAGGCTTTAATAACTTGCACTTATGTAATTAGGGTTTTTGATTCCCAGTTTAACAATACTGCTGCTACTTCCACAGACAGAGTGAAATCTTTAAAATACTTGTCGTTTTTCAAAATATGGATGCTGCAACATTCTCTAGTTCACCTACAACTTGTTCCTGTACCAAACTCAACAAGATACATCATGCCCGCCTGGTGGACATCATGCACTTCAGATTTGCGTAACACTTGATTAAAACAAATGTCTATTCTTTCCCTTTGTAGCTCGTGGTTCAGTTAATTATCACTTCTTGGCATGTTGTCTTGCTTAGCACTAAAAAAGGAATCAGATGATTTTATTAAATCAGTGAAAGCCAAAATGGTTCTTATCCTTAGAACTGTAAGGCTTTCTTACCGGTCTTTAAAAGGAAAAATGTAGAAGAATTGTAAAATTTTAATGTTCTTAAAGTATATTTTGTAAATCATATCTTGTTCCTTAAATAAATGACTTACGAGCTCTCAGCACTCTATGCATTATCAACAAATATTCACTGTCTTTCCTTAAGTCAGTAAAGAAAACATATTCTGCAATGTCTATACTCATAGTAACAGGTGCCCAACAATTTTGACCAATTTTGCAGGCCACAAAAAAGAGAAGGGGAGAGAGAGAGAGAAAGAGAGAGGGATACAGTAATAATTAGTGCCGCCCTTAATTATTTTTAGTTCTTCCTCTTGTAGAATTGTACTTCTGACCCTCTATTGGGTGGATGAAGCCACATAATTGTTCTATCCTACCAGTTGTGAGTAGTATTGACATGTCATGTCTTGGCCAAATGGTGATTAGGTGATTACTAACACAAGACTTTCCAGGGTTCTCTCTCCCTGTGACCCACAGCTGGCAACTTTCAAGAAGGTGACAGCTCCCTCAGCCTAGTTTCTGAGCAACAAAAATAAGCAGAGCTGTGCTGAGCTGCAAGGGCATATATCATGCCTGAGAACAGACTGCTGTTTTCCAGCACTGAGATTTGGGCCAGAAATTGGTTACTGCAGCAGATCACGGGCTATCCCACTAACCCACCGTTGTGCTGGGACTCGTCCGGTCTGACGTGGGGCGAGGACAAGGACAGGGCTATGACCTACAGAGGCAGCTGTGAGAAGTGTCCCCAGCCACACCTGCCCATCCAATGTGTACTCCTGGTTGCCTGGCTAAGAGGGACTGGGCTGTGCTTTAATGATCTGAATTAACTTCTTACTGCATTTTACAAAGGTAGCCTTAAGTCAGACAGAGGAGTTTTTTTCTTTGTGATAATGTGTCTGCAAGGATTGGGCCCTTTACCTGAGGGGGTTGGTAGATGCTTATCATTTCAGTCACAGTGGAAAGAAACTTCATGGTTTGAGTTTCTAATTCCTTTATCTGGAAAAAAATCAAACATATTCCTCTCTCTACAAACAGGACTCCAACTAAACTGCTTCAGAGAGATGGTGAACATAAAAAGATTTCACAACACTCCTTGGCAAGCTATTTAACGCTCTTGATAGCCAGTAAATTCTTCTTAATGTCTAACTTAAATCACTCTGCTATAATTTAAAGCCATTTGCTAGTATACTAGATTTTATGGAATTTAAAACTGCCCTAAATGGTATCTGAGCCTACTCATTCTATTCTATTCCTAAAAGACTACACACAAAGTGGTATAGAAAATTATATAATACAATATTTTTTAAGATAAATAACGGAGGAAAAATGGCAGAATAAAAGAAAAGTAGGAGGAATGAGGTGAGGAAGCCCACAAAGCTAGTGCCCTAAGGGTCTGTATTCTTGTTAGAGGTGGAGCAGACACTAAGCTCTGTAACTTTCAGCATTCAACACAGCAAGGAAAACCTATCCAGCCATAATCGCCTCACAAGTGCCCCACGCAGAGGAATCGCATGCGCACAACGTGCCCGTCTGGGATCCACCCACCTGGCTTCAGATCACACCCCATGTGCACGAGAAGGTTGCCGTGTGGCCCTTAGCACGCCCACATAACAGAAGAATTTCTAGAAGGAAGAGGAGCACACAGACCACACACCACACACACACACACACTCCCCTCACAGTGAAAAGGACTGTCCTCACAGCAGAGGTTAACTCCCCTTCCAACACCCTCTCGCCAACCGAGGGCTCCCCAGCCCCTCTGCTTTCTCTAGTCCAGACACTGATCACAGGGTTTTCGATCCTCCCATTTGACTTACTAGTGGATCAGAAAACAAGGCAAACAAAGCAAATACAGAACATAAATCAAACCAGCTGAGTCCTCAGAATTATGCCAGACAATCTCTTCCCCACAACCTGAGCGACGCGAATGCCTTTAACACGTTTGCTGTTGCTTAAGTGCGCCATGGATAACTGAGCGCGTGGATAAAGGCTCTGACAGTCTCCTTTCACTCTCTTCACCCCAACGCGGACTTTTTGGAACACTCACTCTCAGACTGAACCCCAGCCAGTGGGTGAAAATGATGGCTACTCGCATGGAGACTTGTGGGGGCTTCAATTTCATGAATCCCATATTGTATTGTGGTTTAGTGAACTCCAGATCTTATTCAAGACAACCAAAGAGGTCTTTGACTATATAGCAAATTCCTTTGCAAGCTGCATTTGTAAAATGTAGTTTATAGATTATTGAAAACAATCCTTTTGGAAAATTTTCAGCTGCCATTTTGTTTAAAGATGGAGCCCTCAAACTAAAATGAAACCTAAACTCAATCCAAACATCCTTTAATAGAATTCCAATGCTTCACCCTGGTCAATCAATTTCTTTTTAAGTTACCACGGAGTAGAAAGAAAATATGAAATACTGAGCAGGACGTTAAAACAGAGGTCTCCCTTGTCCCTGGTATGGAAGGTGACGCTGCCAGGTGGCAGCTGGCAGTTGACACTATGTTGATGCACTTAGTTTGGGGTCCACTAGCAGCAGACACTGAGACAAAGATTTAAATTCGTGTACTTTACTTGGGACATGATCCCAAGAAACACTGAGGGAGTGGGGAATGGAGATAGGTAAGGAAGGAAAGTCAATAAAGGACAAATGAGCAGTGACTCCTGTGGACCCCTGGGCTCAACTCATGGCAGACCTTAGGGAAGACAATTCAGACATGTCCCTTTAAGAGGCAAACCACTGAGCATTTTCCCACAGGCTCTCTTTTCTCACTTGCTGAGGGTCCCCCTGGGTGTACCTGCCCTTCAGGCTTCTGCTCCGGGCACTGGGAAGACTGGGGCCTGCTGAGATCCAGGCAGTGGCTATTCAAGTTTCCCTCATGAATACATATTTTGTATAATATTCTGGGGCACAGAAAGAAAGCACTCTGTAGTTGACTGAGTCAACCTCTTTTTCACCCACGCCTTCATATTTGTAACTTAAAAATGTCTTCTCATAAACAAATTTCAATCTTTATCTGAATATTCTCATGAACATCCTTGAATTTGAACTGACGGAATTCTCCAAACCAAGTACTAACCAGGCCCAACCCTGTTTAGCTTCTGAGTTCAGCCATCAGGTGTGTTCAGGGTGGGATGGCTATAGACGGAACTGGTAATATTCCACCCAGACACTTTCTCATATGTCACAGGTGTTTGCTGATGGACTCAGGATACTGCAGGGAAAGCTGGTCTCTGCCTCAGGCACGGGAAGTCGTCAGTGCACTCTCATCACCTTGGTGGTGCAAGGATCTCTCTTATGGGTCCTGTTTATCTCCTTCTAGGGATGCATTTACATCCTTACATTTTGATTTCACTCTCTGACCATTACTATTTACTCTTCCCCACTAACTTGCCTTCTTACATAGAACAGCATTTGGATGTATAAAGATGTGTGTATGATCTATTTACAGGGCACTTTACATGCTTAAATATGTCAGGTAAAGCAAGAGGACCTTGTTATCTCTGCAAGTCTGAAAGATAAGTTGTGTATGAAATTCCCTTTGTAGAAACAGAAACAGAAGCTTACGGAGATTTAGCAAATGACCCATGCCCTCCTTCAGGCTGCATGACCTCTCTACTCACCAGTGATTCTTTCCAAGTCCTTAAGGCAGAAATAGCATCAATTTTTACATAATTTTTCCAAATAGAAAACAAGAGAATAGCAACCAGCTTATTTTATGAAAGCAGTGTAAATTTCATACCAAAACCTGACAAGTATATTAATAAAAGGAAAATTTACACACTAATCTCTCCCATAGACATAGTCATAAAGATTTTAACAACATATTAACAATTTAAATCTAATGTTAAAAAAGCAAAATACTGTGCTCCCTTTTAAAAAATATTTTTTTTTCTCTTCAATGTCAAGTATAGATTTCTTATTGTGTCAATGAACTACTGAGGGATTAATGAACTGTAGTTTCTTTGATCAGAAGAAGCATATCATTAAAGTCCATCAATGAATTTCCTATACATACTCTTTGGATGAATTTCAATAAAATATTACAATCTCCATGCCTTCTGTTTCAAATGCTCCCAAAAATCCCATAATGTATCATTGACTAAGGTCATGCATTTGAAAGATATCTCCAGTCTTGACCACTTTCTCCATTAGATCATGCAATAAAGCTGAACCTACAGAGAGATTAGAACTCTTCCGCAGTGAATAATACACATGATGCCAGCCATAGTGATCTTAGCTTTTTACTTGAATAATCTTTTGAAACTATTTCAGTTTCCTTTCATTATAGACAGCACCATCTGTGGCAAGTGAAGTATTTTTTTTTCCAGGTTCAAATCAAATGTTTACTCAAATCCCTAAGGCAAGCACGCTTAGACCCTGCTCATTCCCATGTATTCACTAATGTGAACGTCTGTGCTGTCTGCTTTGTTTTTGACAAAGCTCCCAGGTACCTCTTCTCCTCTCCCTTGGCCCTGCCCAGCTCCATCCCACCCCATCCCATGTGTGTCCTTCCTGCCCCATGATGGTTTACAAACTGAAATGGAGATCAACTTTGTTGAGTGGTTTGTCCAGAGCTAAATGTTGATAATGTTAAAACGAAAGCCCAGCTGCTTCTCTTTCTCTCACTGCCTATGGAGACACTTTGATTCTCAGTAGTTAGTTAGCTTGTATATTGTTAAATATTCTGTTGATTTTTAAAATTTAGGGCACACCTTTTTCTCAACAGAAGGAAGGAAGCAGTATGTGGAATTAGTAGCAGTATTTTAATGGCTCATGAAAATGCCTACATTTCAAATGGATGAAATGACATCAAATATTTTGTTAGGCTAGTTAGGAAAAATTTTATACAATTTCCCCAGGGGAACTACACAAGCATGATGCCTCTAATCACAGACTTCTATATTTTAGTACATGATCAAAAACTCTACAGCAGGATTTGTTACCAAAAACATTTTAGACTGTTCATATGTGTGTTCTGCTCTTGTCCCCATTGTCTCATTTTTGTATGATGGTTATTTATAAACACGTGCTATTTTGAGATGATCATGGGAAATTCAGTAAGCCACAGGATATGTAAACACTTTTTTCTTGTAATTTGATCCTTGCTCATTGATTTAATGGTTTACCATTAAAGATGAGCTCCAAGTATCTCAGGTAACATTTGATAAGGTGTTATTCATCTATAATGATAAACTGCATATAAATCTCACTCATGTCATGGAGGTTTCCACACTGAGGACGTATATGAAAACACATCATAATATATCCAGTATCCCTATACACAGAAACACATGTGAACTCATGTAAGCACAGAGAATAAATTTAATTCTTATATTTGAAGAAACTACAGAGCATTCTAAAACATGAGTCCACTATTGCATCTCCAAGACTGAAACTAATCCACAGAGAATGTTTGCCATTTGCGTTTGTATAAAATGATTAAGTTTCTATGAAGCTGCCCATTCTAAATAAATCTAAAATTTAACATACATTAAAAATACCAACGGGATTAGATATTTTTGAAATTAGATGAATTTATTAGAAAACCAAAGGAAAAAATCAAGCATAATTCTGAAAAAGAAAAAAAAAAGGAAGGTGCTAATGCTTCCAGAAAATAAGCATGGTATACAGCCATGGTAATTAAACTAACGTAGGTCTGATGTAAGAGTAAACAAACAGAGCAGTGGAACAGAATAAAAAACTCATAGGCCCAAATATGTTTGGAAATATTGTATATAATAAAGGAATTATCCTACATTGAAGGAAAAAAATGAGGATTATTCAGTGAATGATGTTAGGACAAGTGAACAGCCAAATGGGGGAAAAAAAGCTAGAGCGACAGCAACCCCAACATAAAAGAGATCAATCATTTGAACAAAAAAGAAACATTTACAAGTACTATGAGAAACACTGGGAGGATTATTTTATAATCCCGGAGAAGTGAAGACCTTTAAAGCTGTGACAGATAAATTTGATTGCATAAAAATAGTCAATGTCAAAAAAATTATAAATGAAAACAAAAGGCAAAGGATAAGCTAGAAAAAATATATTTGAAATTCACACCATAAAGACAAGACTGACCTTCCTGACATATTAAGAGACTCTATAAACCAATGGGAAAATGAGTAAAGGAGTAAACAGTTGACCATAGATGAAATTCAAATGATTCCTAAACAGATGGAAAGATGCTCAGCTTCACTGTGAGAGAAATACAGAGGAAAACTGCATGGAAACCCAATTTTTTACCTATGAAGTTGAGAAAGATCAAAATGTTTAATAGTATACATTTTCAGCAAGTATATGAAGGAATAGACACTTGTTGGTAAGAACATGAATTGGTCCAACTATCTGGAAAGCACTTTGACCATTTCAGTCCTAATTACAATTAACATCTCCACTGACCTGGAAATTCCACTTGTAGAAATGTATCTTACAGATACATTTCTCTACACATAGGAAATGGAATATGTCAGGTTACTCATGGAAACATTGGTTGTAGTAGCAAAATATTGGAAATAACCTAAATGTCCATCAAGAGGGAATGCTTTAACAAATTGTGTCATATCCACAAAATGGAATACTTTGCAGCCATCGGGAAGAGGGAGTGGGGAATGAAACTCTTTGTGTATACATGTGGAAGAAGGTCCAAGAAATACTGTAAAACAGAAAAAGAAGGGAAAAAACAAGGTGCATAGTAGTGCTGTAGAATGCTTTCATCTGTGTTTACAGAAGGGGAGATGGGATGCTGAGTGTGTGTGTGCGTGTATCTTCTATGTACACAAATAGTTCTTGGGAAACACACAGACACGGATGGGTGACATGAGTTGCCTTTGTGGATCCATCCCAGCTGAGAGGCTACTTGGCAGTGAGGGGGGAGTTTCACTGCACAGCATTTTCTACTGTTCAAATTGCAAAACAACGTGAACACATGCTTATTTATCATGTGAGTGCTTTTTGAATGCATTAATTTTCAGGAATCTGTGAATAGCCAGTTATCTTGTTATAAATCCTAAATACCTGCTTTTACACTTGAGCTTAGTCAAAAGGCTAAGAAGGAATAACACCTGCTTTTAAAAATCAATACTTTAAAACTTATGCTGCTATATAAAACAGAGCTACTAACAAAATACAACAGTGTAGGTCTCAGGATAACACAGTCCCTCACTCATCTGGCAACTATTTACAGAAGGTCTCCCATGTATCAGTCATTGCCCTAGCTTTTGGGGTCACTAACAGGAGACAAGCCAGATCCCTTATACTCCAGGTCACGGCTTTCCCCGATTTCCCTCCTGCCTCATTGGCTCCTCCTTTGTGGGGTGCTGCTCCTCTCCGCAAGAATCACTGCAGTGCTCAGGGCTCACACCCTGGTGCTTTGCTCTGCTCCACAGGCACTCCCCGCTGTGATCTCGGGTCTTTAACTGCCACCTATGTATCAGCAAATCTGTTGTATTAGTTTTCTAGGGTTGCTATAACAAAGTACCTTAAACTGGGCAGCTTAAACCACAGAAATTTCTTGTCTCACAGTTTTGGAGCCAGAAGTCTGAGATCAAGATATCATCAGGGGTGGTTCTTTCTAAGGACGCTGAGGGAGAACCTGCCCCACACCTCTCCCCTGGCTTCTGGTGGTTGCTGGTACCAGGGGTGCTCCTTGGCTTGTAGAAGTATCACCCCAATCTCTGCTTCCACCTTCACATGTTGTTCTCCCTGGGTGCACGTCCATATCCAAATTCCCCCTTTTTCTAAGGACTCCTTTCACACTGGATTGGGGACCCACCTACCAAAGTATGACCTCCTCTTAACTAATTACCTTTGCAATAACCCTATTTCCAAATAAAGTCACATTCTGAAGTTCTGGGGTCCAACTAGGGGTTGGACTTCCATATATGAATTTCTGGGGGACATAATTCGACCCACAGCAGATGTTTATAGGTAACTCAAACTCAGCACATCCAAGCCAAACTCTTGACACTGCCCCCTCCCTGCCGGTTTCAGCTCCACTCAGAGCCATTCACATCTCAGTTGAGTAATTTTATTTTCCCAGCCAACACACATCTCAGAGTTAGTCTTCACTCTTCTTTTAATAAGTAAAAAGGAAGAGATATTCAGATATACTATTAATAAAATGCCTGAATGACCACTGAATCATTGATTCCATTTTAATTCCATCTCAAAATGCGTTGCGCTGCCATAAAAGCACTAGACAAACAAGAGCTGACTTCAAATTCAATGTGCAGTCTTACAGGTAGGTGGTCCTGGGTCCTCACTTTATAGCTCATAAAATAACTTCTGTGTAAGAGTTATGTTTTTTAAAAAGAAATGTTTTAGTTTGGCAAATATTTACTGATAGTTTATTTAACAGACACTGGGAATACCAAAGGGAGAAAACAGACAGGGTCCTTTTCCCCACTGAGCCCTGTTCCTGGTCTAGGACACTTGGCACCAAGGCACCATCACAGTGGCTATCAGGGCAGTACACACAGGTCCTTTGGGGGAACTTGGAAGCGGAAAGTCTCAGCCTACTGGAAGAAGAAGCAGGACATCTGCAGAGGAGCTGCTGTAGGAATTGAGTTGGGAGGGTAATTGTGTGGTCTGAAGTGGCAGGAGGGCCATCGCAGAGAGCAACGTACACACAGAGGGGCATGGTCCAGGGTGGCCAGAGCCCAGGCCCCACACAGATGCTAAGAAGCCACATGGAGAACACTGGCTGGGCTGGTCGGGTCTTGTGCACAGCCTTTCTATGCTGGGGAGCTTGAGGTGCCACACGGCAGTTTTATACAAAGGATAGATATGGCCAGACTTTTATTTTGGGGGAATTGTGACATTGGGAGGCCCTGAAGGGGGTGGCTGGGAAAAGAAGAGGGATTTCTAGGGATTTCTACCCCTCCTGTAGCTCAGCTATTACCCACTAGATGTATTTTGGTTCCGTTTCTCCCTTAGCTGTGAGCAGCCTTGTCAATCTGGCCTCAGAGCCCTCCAAATCCTCATTAAAACAGAGTATCTGAGACTCAACCTTTCGAAGTCTGAAAATTTCAGTCATACAGGACGTGAAATCTCATTTGATTTTGTAATTCAGCCTGGATTATTTTCTTAATACCTCTGCTATCTTCCTCCCTCCCCCTTTGCGGTTAGTCATTCACGCCACTGTGTTTAAATTATATGAATTAAGAATTATTTGGCTGCATTCCATTCTGAGAAGCTTGTGGCAGGGCATCATTTAAAAGCATATATTAGGACTGGTGCCATGTTCTGCAAACATGCCTGACGGTTTGGTTCAGGCTTTTTCATGTTAAAGCTTACAAGGTTAATTACTTTGGCGAGTGCAGGGCAAGGAGGAAATGCCCGACAGACTGAATCATGTTCCCAGGGGAGACTTTCCCCCACAAATATTTCCAGAGACAACCACCAGGGCACGGAAGGATTTAAGAACTGGACCACTGGACACCTTGAATAATAACAATAAAGGAAAATAATCTTATTGTATAAACGTTACGCTTGGTCTCTGTTATAGTGTTAGCCATGAGTAGTGTTTTTGTAAGGACTTATTTCCTGAACATCAGCATACACATAACCGATAGGTTCACAAGTTGTTAGGAATTCCCTCTAAGTCCAAACTATGAAAAATGCCACAAAGCAATGCAGCATTCCTCTGTAATTAGTGGAATCCTACATTTCCTGGAGCAGCACAGTTTTAGAAATGCTAAGAAGTGATCACCTGTTTCTTGTAGTCTTGAATTACATTTGCAAAATGCTTCTAACTGCAGAATGATAGAAATAAATGAGTCCCACAAAGTTGAAGTTTGTTTATAGTCTCTAAGTATCTACATATCTACGGAATACCCAGTGACTGTGTTAACACGGAGCACTGAAATAATTCTTTAATTCATATAAGAGGGGCATAGGTGCCTAATACATAGTCCAATGTGAAGGACTTTCAAGATTAGCAAAATGAGTGTTTCCCCTGCACCCCAAGTTCATCCCATTCTATAGAATTCAGTGGGAGTTGGTAATAATCTGTTCACCTCTGTGCTATCTTCAATGTGATGCTGAGCATAATTTTTGAGTTGGAATATGTCGTTTACAAATAACTAAGATATCTGGGATAACTGGAGTTCAAGCCACAATCTACAGTTTCTATCTCAGCATGAAAGTAGAGGTTGGAGCTGGATTTCTCCCACTGCTCACCTCGTGTCCTAAATATAGAACCCCTGTCACCATGGGACATCACGAGCAGACCCCTTGTTGATCCACCTTGGACTTATACTCTTTACAATAAATAAACACTGTTGTTTCCAGCCATTGTGCTTTCCACACAGTTTGCTCTTGGAGCACAGCTTAGCATATCCTGATGATAGGTCAGCACAGCATAAGGCAATTGAGGTCCTGTGAACATTTGGAAGAAGACTCTATGGGGTTAGATAGATTGAGTATTACTTCATCGACAGGCTTGCTGCACTGTGGACACAGCGTCTGTGTTCATCCGAAGGGACGGGTATAAACGTGCATCCCTTTCCCACCTTTCAAATATTCAGCCCTTGTCTTGCCTGCTTAGCCACTTCTCTCTGCTCTCTGCTTGTCATTTTCACACTCCCTCTCATCAAACAACTACTTAACCAGAAAATTCATTTCAGTGTCAACCCCATTGCCTCCAAACACCCACCCTTCTCAGCGTCGTCTCCCTCTTGTCCGCTTTCGTAGCCGTTCACCGTCGTGCTTCCTCCCAGTGTTAGAAGACATGGGAGGGGCAGTGTGTTGGGGACTGAAGAGTAAGGCCCAGCATCCTCAGGGAGGGGCTGGGGGGGCCTCCAGCTGCAGGGCTGCAGGCATGCAAGGACCACAAGAGGAAGGTGATCACTCTAAGATATTTTCAGGGAGACAGATAAGTCATACAATCCTTGCTTTTCATATCAGTCAATGAATGCTCTCTGGTTTGCCAAGGCTGTATGTTGCCAACTAATCAAAACTTTCCTGAATATTTAAACACATTCAATGTAATAATATCAAATTGTACTTGGCTGGCTTAGTGCCTGGTACATAGTAGATGCTCAATAAATATGGAATGAACGGATGAGTTTCCACTCCAGTGTCTGATCACACTCTTATGTTGTCATCTGAGGTATGATACCCCTAAGGAGGAGTGAACAATCCCCAGAAAGGAAGATACTTTGTCTTTGGTGCCCCCATAGCAAGCTGTCACACCAAGTATACCATAGGTACTCAATGAGTGCTTGACTTGGATCAAGGCCCCTCCCACCTTTTTTGCCTGTCCTGCCTACAGTAAATACCATACTCCGCACAGTTTCACCCTCAGTGTAAGACCCAGCATAGATAACCCTCTGTGGGAAGAAACTATTCTACAAATAGCTATCCCCTCCCCACTTTGAATCTTAAATTTTTCAAAATTTTGTAACTATAGCAGCTTGAATAGTATTACTCATTTCTTGTTTGATGGTAAGATAATGTCAGATTTTCGTGATAATTCCTGTGCTCAAGGGACAAGAAAAAGATTGCTGTCCATTACACTTTAGAGAATATATAAAACTCAGTGGCTTTACTATTATTAACCATTTACATCTAATAGAAAATATAATGGAAAAAACCTTGTAGGAAAAAAAGCAATTTCCTTAAATATACAGACAAAACATATTTTTAAAAGAACTAGTATTGAACTGTATAGCCTTTCAGCAGAATTTTTGACAGTTACATAGAACCAAGTTGAAAAAAGTTTCAATAATTCCAAGTTTAATCATTCATACCTTTAGAAAGAAAGGTAATAACAGGCTGTGTGGGGAGGACAGGAAGGGGAAGAACATCATTTCTGCAGAAATCAAATTTGTTTCATTTTCAGGAGTGATATTAAGCCAGGTAAACAGCCAAAGGAAAGAAGGGTGCCCTGCTTGCTGGTAAACAAACTTACTTAGACCTTACTTAGGGCTCTTCTCAACCTGGAGCAGACTCAGGCTCTGCGAATCCCACCTACAGGGAGGGGAAGGCACTTCAGAGGCTGTGCAGGACACCTCTCCCGGTGCCCATTGCTTTTGTGTCTGCATGTGCAACTTCCAGAATCCACCATCACTCACCTACAAGCCACTCCCATACAGGGAGCATGCATCTCAGTCCCAGCTGATGGCCCTGGCATTAGGGAGCACATCACCTCTCCCACACATGCCTGGGAAAGAGGAAAACAAGGCCCAGAAAACTTCCTGGAACTGCCAAAGCACGGGAGCTAGTAAGGAGAAGAGCTGGGACCAGCACCAATGTTCTCGACACCCTGATTGATTCCTCTCCAGAAAAACCTTTCTCTGGGGGTAATCACACCGGTTCACCACTGGCTGTGTGTGTTTGATTTGAGCACTGCTCCCCTTGAGAGAACCGAGAACTCACTGACTTTACCGTTCTCTCAAGATTTCATTAGACAAGGTCAACAGCTAGAACATTCAAATCCCAGGCTTGACAAGACCAGGGTTAAAACCACTGATGGCTGTGCTGCCTTTGACTAAGCAAACAGGCACAAAGCATGTAAGGTTTTTCAGTGCCTACTTTAAAAAGCTGTTTCATTTTATGTGGCACATTCTTGGCTCTGAAAAGAAAGCACAGAGAGCCCACGATGGGAGGCTGAAGCCTGCTCGGGCAGCCTATGCAGCCCATGCAGCCCCTGCAGGCCCTGCAGACTGTGCAGGCCGTGCAGCCCGTGCAGCCCGTGTACCCTGTGCATCCTGTGCAGCCACTGCAGCTTCCAGCATGCAGCACACTCCTGCCCAGAGCAAGCTCCAACCACAGGATGCACAGACTGGGCCTGCGCTTCTCTTTCACCCTTTAGACCCCTTAGCCCAGAGCTGTAGCCCATCCCATTTTGCTCCAGAAACAAGCAGCTCCATCAAAGGACGCAGCCTCCGAAGGCTGCAGATCCCAGGACCAGCTGGAGACACCTGCATCTTTCTCAGTGGAATGCAGCATGGGAGGGCTGCAGTTAATGCCTTTTAAAGCCGCTTTACCTCCTGAGCAGGCCAGGAAAAAGTTCGCACAGCAGGGTGGAACGCAAGGGAGGCATGGAAGTTCCACCTAAGTGTGAAGGCACTTTGGGGCACCACTTGCCTGCCAAACGGGACGCTGGCCATGGATCCAGTTCTCCCCTTGCACCTTTGCTTTCCTCATGCCCTTTGAATGTCTGCCCAGGGCGTGCTTCTTGCTTGTTTCTCCTCTCTGCTCAGGGTTCCCTCACCTTTCTCTCCCACTGGTCTGACTGCTCCCTGCTCCTCGTCCCTCCTGAGCAGCAGCTGTCCTGACTACGTCTCTCCACATGCACACTGGGAAAGTAGTAAACCTGCTTCTGCAAAATAATGTGCGTGTGGACTACTATCAAAGTGACAGCTTAGTATGCTAAGCACTACTTCTTGTTGAGTGAAGACTTCCGCCTGGAATCACTGTGCTACGCTCCTGCCCCGCAGCCAGGCTGTTCCCAGAACCCCTGTCTCTGCTGCATTCACATGTCCTGACTGAGAGGGAGCCCCTGCCCTGTCCGAGGCCCAGCCTAAGCGTCCAGAGAGAACCGTCTGTGGCATGCTCACAGGGTGGGATCTGCAGATGGGACCCAAGTGTCCACAAAGATAGAGAGCTCAGGAGGAAAAGCTGCATCTCACCCCACCGCACCCAGGAAGCTGATGATGACAGCTCGCGAGACAGACACAGACGCTTTATCCCAAGACACTGTTCCTCAGAGAGTACAAATCATGGTGCAGAGCACAGGAAGGAGAGGAGGCAGCAAGCACTGAGTCCCAGTCTGTCAGGAAGGTGGGGTCAGCTCCCCTGATCACTGTGTAGGACCAGCTGAGAGTCTAGTGGTATGACACTCAACTCACAGATGAGACGGTAGGCTGGGCGAGGTCACAGTGGGCTGAGTCCCTCCTGTCCAGTCACAGAGCCTGGCTCTGAATCTGGGTCTGCAGGCATTCTTCCTACTGCAGCACGGGGAGGGCCTCCCCAGTTGCTAAAATTGCAATTCCTACGTGTGATGCAATGTCAAGATATCAGGAAGAACATAAAGGTTCATAAAAGCTGATGATGATGAACTTCCGAAAGACACTGATTCTATCTCAAATTTGTTTCTCAGTATCCTATTACAAAATTAACCAATGAAGGTCTAGATTGTATTAACACAAAGCATCTAGAAGTGCCCTAAATCAGTAGTCTCCAGTCTTTTTGGCACCAGGGATTGGTTTCATGGAAGACAATTTTTCCACGGACCTGGGGGTGGGGGATGGTTTCAGGATGATTCAAGCACATTACATTTATTGTGCAGTCAAACCTCTCTGCTAATGATAATCTGTATTTGCAGCCACTCCCCAGCACTAGCATCACTGCCTCAGCTCTACCTCAGATCATCAGGCATTAGATTCTCATAAGGAGCAGGCAACGTAGATCTATCAACCTATGAGAATCTAACGCTGCAGCTGATCTGACAGGAGGTGGAGCTCAGGCAGTGATGTGAGCGATGGGGAGCAGGTGCAAATACAGATGAAGCTTCACTGCTCACCTCCTGCTGTGCTGCCAGGTTCCTAACAGGCCACAGACAGGTACCATTGGCAGCCTGGAGTTTGGGACCACATCCCTAAATGATTTGCTCTGGTGATTTTCCAGAATATTTTCTTAGATAAATGGATAACAGAGGAAATGGAAATCACTGCTTTTTTACTTACCGGCGATGGGGGGGGGAATACCACTTAAATTTATCACTTAAGCTTATTACTGAATGAGAGGAACATGTTTTATTTTATTGCTTTGCTTAGCTATGTCTTTAATAAGAATTAGCCTCTTAGATCACTGACCATAATTTATGTGAAGTGATGAGAAATAAACCTAATTTTGTGTGTATTTGGACTATATGACTGTAAAACTTGCTTAAAATTAACTTAGTCATTAAAAATATAGTTAGATTAAAAAAATGTATTTTCTCTCTAAACTCCACTTTACCAAGATGCTCAGTGACTATTTTTGAGTAAACAGAGTTAATTCATTCCCAGTGGCTAACTCTGATGCACAGATTTGCTCTTCATAGATTCCATTTTCACTTGGAATACATTGTCCCAAGAAACTTCCTCTACTGAATCCAGCTTTTGTATTTGATTTGTGTAAACACTGTCCATTGTATATAATGGAAGTAAATATTAAGGAAATGTATTCCCTGAATTAAGCTCCTGGAGATAAAAGTGGTTTGCAAAATACCATTATATCCCCCTCTTGTCTTAAATTCTTTATTCAGTGACAAAGAAATAAAAGTAATTACTTTCCAATTTAAAAACAAAAGAGAAAAAATCTAGAAAGGACATTACAAATCTGAAAAGGAAGAAAAAATAAATGCAGTGATATTCATTCAGTTAGCCATTCAGCAAACACTGAATGCCAACATTTGAGAGGTTCTGGGGACAGGAGAGTAGACAAATAATAATTTCTGCCCTCAGAAAGTTTATAATCTAACTGAGGAGGAATCAAGTAACCAGGCAATGATAAGGGTGTGTACAACTGAACTGACGGGGATGGCTGATATGGAGCCAGCTCCATGGGGAAACGGCCACATAAACAGAGCTTGGAAACAGAAAAATGGGTAAGGAATCAGGAAAGCCCCAAAAAATGGCACCTCACCCACCTGGAAGGATTTGGGAAAGCTCCTTTGGAGAGGTCACACCTAACTCAGTTTATATGGGTGAATCACAATTACCAGCCAGAGAAAAAAGATAAAGAATGAACTAATTAGGTAGAGAAAAATAGAAAGAACATTTGGAGAAACATCAAGCAGCTAGTTGTACAAGTCAGGAGTTCCTCCAACAACACCAGGTGAGCCACCTACAGGGCCCATCAGAGCCCCACCAGAAATCAGTAGAAATCAGTGGTCGGAGGTCTCCTTACCACAGAGCATGAAACATCCCTTTCCTGCTGAAATACAGCATGAGGGGTGGAACCAGAGAAGTGACCTGCCAGAGCAAGCAGCTAGTCAAGGAGAATCTATGGCAGTGGGCCTGGGGCTCTTCTGCCCTGACCAGAGACACCTGGGCATCCTGAGACACAGGTACATAGATCCCACCACACTCCTCTGCACCAAGAGACACTTGGGGGCTGGTCTGGGGAAGCTCCTCCCACCCACAGACCATACCAGCAGGGACTAGGAAGAGCCCCAGGGAACCAGAAATACTGAGCAGACCAAAACAACACAGCAAAGACTCTAAAAATTAAATTGCCATGGGAACCACAGTCCGCAAAAATAGTCCAAGACTCATGTGCTAAACTTAAACTGGGTGAATGCCTGCTAAAATATAGGATTTAAACAGGGCTCTGAGACTTCTAACTTAATAGACAAAATGCCCAGCATACAACTAAAAATCACCTGTCATAGCATGAATTAGGAAAATCACAACTCAAATGAAAAAAGACAATAAACTGATGCCAATAGTGGTATTAATTCAATGTTGGAATTATCTGACAAGAGTTTGAAAGAAGCATCATAAAAATGCTTCAATAATCACTGACACTAGAAAATTCCAGCAAAGAAATAGAAGCTATAAAAAGAACCAAATGGAAATTATAAAGTAAAAAAAAACAATTAAAAAATTAAAATTTGCTAGATGGATTGAGCAAAAGAGTAAGAATGATCAAGTACATAATCAGTAAACTTGAGGAAATAACAAAGAATTTACCCATCTGAAGAGAGAGAAAATAGATTTTATAAAAATGAATACAGCCTTAGAGACCTGAGTGATAATAACAAAAATCTGATATTTCACATTATCAAATTTCCAGAAGGAAAAGAAAAAGAAACTGGGGCTGAAAGAGTATTTGAATAAATAATAGCTGAAAAATTCCCAAATTGGCGAAAGACACAAACCTACATATCCAAAAAACTGAACAAATGTCAAACAGTATAAACCCAAAGAAATGTATACAAAAACACATCCTAATTAAACTTTTGAAAACTAAAAACAAAGAATAAATCTCCGAAGAAGCTAGAGGTAATGACACACGACCCATAGAAGAATAGCAATTAGAATGATTAGCAGATTTCTCATCTGAAACCACAGAGCCAGAAGGAAGGGACACAATATATTATCCTCAAGGAAGAGAACTGTGAACTGCTAATTCTATACATGACAAAACTATCTTTCAGGAATGGAGGAAAATAAAAACATTCCCAGACAAATGAAAGTAAAAGAATTTGTTACTACTGGACATAGCCTTAATGAGTGACTAAAGGAAGTTCTTCAAACACAAAGGAAATGACAACAGAGACAGCCTTGGAACATTAGAAAGGAAGAAGAAACGATGGAAAGATGAGGAATATGGGCACATACGACAAACTGTCCTTTCCTCATGTGTTTTATAAATCATAATTGATGACTGAGACAAAATGCACATCTGATATTCAAGACAACAGTATTTAACAGTGGGGTGGTAAACAGTATAAAATGGAAGTAAACTGCTAGTCACACATATATGGAGTAATACCAGAGCAACCAGTGATAAAACCATACAGAGACAGAATCCAAAGCACCAACATAGAATCCTAAAAAAAAGGTACATAACCCACAGGAAGGCAAGAAGAAAATAAGCAGAGGAAGAGGGACCAACAGAAACAAAGAGAGAACAAAAAATACAATGGCAAATTTAATTACTAACATATCAATAATTACCTTAAATATAAATGATCTAAGACACCAATTAAAAGACAAGGATTATCAGAGTGGATAAAAATACAAGTCCCAACTATATGCTGCTTAGAAGAAACTGTCCTTCAATTACGTAGGTAGGGTGAAAGCAAAAGGATGGGAGGAGATGTGTCATAGAAACATTAATTTTTAAAAATCATGAGTTACTATTTAATATAGAATAAAGTAGACTTTAGAGCAAAGAAAATTACTAGAAGCAAAGAGGGACATTACATAATAATAAAAAGATCAATCCATCAGGAAGACATAACCATTATAAAAGTTTACACACAGGAGAAAAATAGCCTTCAGATAGATATGTGAAGCAGAAACTGTAGAGCCGAAAGGAGAATGAACAAATCCCCAACTCTAGTTGGAGACTTCAAAACCTCCCTCTTAGCCACTGATAGAACTACAAGGTAGAAAATCCATATTCCATAAAAGGAAAACCAATAAATTGGACCACATCAAAATTAAAATCTTTTATTTTATGAAAACCCACGTGAAAGGAATTAAATGATAAACTACAGACTGGGAGAAAATATTTGCACATAGCCAACAAAGGACAAGTACTTAGAATAGATAACAAATTCTCAAAACTCAATGGTAAAAAGTCAAACAACCCAGTTAGACAATGTGTGAAAGACACGAACAGACATATCACGAATGCAGATGTGCAGATGGTAAATAAGCACATGTAAGGACAGGCAGCATCATTACCTCTCAGTGAAATGCAAATTAAAACCATAATGAGGTGTCACCTATCAGAATGGCTAAAATCTGTAGTTATCTCACTGAAATTTTCAATTAAAACAAAATCAGCATAGGTCCTGTAACTATCAAAATAAGATTTATAGAGAAAATATGGAAAACCTTGTGAGGGGTATTCTAGAGTGGAGGGACCAGGGAGAGAGGACACAGAGGAGGGAGGAGCAGGTGTCCTGCCTCTTGGTGGCCGACTCTGGGCAGCAGGGATTAACCACTCAGCTGCAGGGACTTGCCTCAAGGGTCTCACTTTTTTTGTATCAGAACTGGCCAAGGTTCCCTAAGTGTCTGGCCTGGTCAAGAGGTAGAGAGGTCTCTATTTGAGTTGAGACTTGTGCCAAATTATTAAGGGCCTTTATCTGGAAGAGGGCTGCGTACCGCCTTTCAGAGGAAACCCCCACAGTCAAGAGTTCTCAGGTCTTTGAAATGTTGTCAAGAGCCCTACTTTGAACAACATGACGTCTTGAGACCAGAGGAGGACGCTGATCTCGAAAGAGGCAGCCGAGGCCGACTCGAGAAAGAACCTGAAATGCAGCCTTTTGGGGGTTTTTGGCTGCCTTGTTTAGAAACAAGTACACTTGCCCTTGTTTGGTTGTCCCCCATCTTCAGCCTCACAGCCGGAGAACGGGCGGCAGGGAGACAGCAAGCTCAAACGCCCACGCACCTGCCTTTTCAGCACGCGGTTGTCTCCAAACACTGTTCTCTGAGAACTGAAAAAGAAGGTGCGACTAAGTCTAAGTTAAATTGGACACAGGTATTTTCTAACATCTTATAAATAACACTAAGGAAATACTTCTGCAAAAAAACAATTTGCCAGCTAAAGGAGACTGTTTCAACTACCATTTTCCTTTTCTATTGTTAGCGAGAATGTACAAAGATGACTCCAATACTTCATTTTTACAATGTGGTTGGTTTACCCAATTGTGAAGGTGTCTCATTCAGCATATTTTACCAACCAAAATATGCAAAAATCTGTCATGTTTGCACGGAGCAGACCCACAGTCTGCGGGAGACATTTCTCTAGTTTAGGACCCGGCTGTTAACTTTTCCCTCCGTCTTTCCTCCTTCGTTTCTTGTTTATTGCTCCAGTCTCTACCAGCTGATTTCCCACAGATGATCACAATGGAAAGACATTTATTATAACCAGTAGCTTCATAATTGAGGAAAATGGCAACGTGTGAGCAGAGTTCTCATCCCCCTCAACCGCAGCGTCTTCATTCACGGCAGTCGTGATCCTCCATTGCCCTGTCCCAGAGGGCACAGCGCCCCGGAAGGGAAACTGACAGTGGCCTCAGTGGCTACTTGTGTTGAGATCTGCAATGATGCTGCCCTGGCTCAGGAGCTAAATTTGCGCCTGGTGCACCTGCCTCCACGCCCAGGAGGCTTTTTCAGACGATTGAACAATTGAATGATTGAACAAGCAATAAAGCATTTGTCTACAGAACACCAGTGGCTTCCTGCAGCCCTGCGCCACCCGCACTCAGCGCCACCTCTCCCCCCACATCTGGTCACCACTGCACAAACGCCTGCCTCCTTTATGGAAACCCACCTTCCCTGATGGGGAGAAATTATATTATGTTTCTTTGAATCTTCGTGGTATCATCCCAAAATTCCTAACACTGGAATTTTATATAAAAACCTACACTCAAAATCTTACATTTTATGCAATTAATTGAGCATACACTTAACTGAGTCTCTTAGAAAAATATTCCTGTGTTATTGCACTTTTAATGGCAATCATAGTTTTTAAATGAAAGCTTCTTTCAAAGAATTTCCAGTGAGCCTGTGGGTGTGATCGTTTGAATGTCAGGGACCCCTTCCCAATGGCTTTGATGTCCCGTCAGGCTCACGGGCACCTACCGAATCCTAATATCATGTCAGTGCTCTTGTTTGCAGTCAGAGGGAGAAGAACCAATGTCAGCATCTCAGAATCCACAGAGTTACCCACCTGCTCTGTTTGTCCACACATAGGAACATCACGTATTTTCAATTATGAACAAAAATAAAGTGATAGAAATGGAATCAAGTAAGAGCTGAATTGTTTTGCAGAATGAGCTCATGAAAATAGCTGTCGTGTGCACCCTGAGATACGCATACTGCTTCTCTTTCTCGGAGTTTTAAACAGTTCCACCTTGTTTCTCCCCGGAGGGGCTCGGTTCTGCAGCCCATGATCACAGAGCTTCTTTCTGCAAACCCCCTTGCTTTTATGCTTCCTGCCACCTGTTACAGATGCTGTCCTATCCTGGTTTAGTCAGCACTTCTGTTGAACTGCAAGCTAACAAATAAAAATATTTAAAGAAAGTGTCATTCCAAGTCCTTTTCAGTTCTTTTTTAAAAAGGGGGGAGAGAGAGGTTGATTTATAAAACCCTGCAAAATAGTTTTCTCCCCTATCTTGGAAATCCAGGCTTTGATTATTTAACATGGAGATCTGCCTGCAGTCTCCCGAAGTCTTCTCCTCACCTTTTGGTGTCCTTTGGCATTCTTCTGTTGTGTCTTTGAGACTTTACCCTTTGCTTCTAATTATCCTCTTGCATCTGTTACAATTTGGGCTATGCCTGCAGGTGCAACTGGTGTGAGAGTTTGAAATGAACTCAATTCTACAGACTCAATTCTATGAGAAAAGTTGTTATTATTGTGTGGTAACAATTCTTAAGAAATAAAAGAGGAAAAATTCATGAAATCCTGAAAAAAAAGAAATAAATATTCAAGTCCCTACCACTTCCAAACTGGTATATTTCATTGTATTACGCATACAAACCCAGATTCTCTCAAAATCAAATTAAATTTCCATCACTTTATTCCTCCTGATGCTTGGACAGAAATCTGCCAGCATTTCTGGACCTGGGAGGAGGGAGGGAGTGTCTGCGGCCCGGGGGTGAGGAGTGCTAGGATTCTCTTACACTGATGGAAAATGACTTCAGCTGAATATGAGATGACACCACGGAGACCCAACTTGCTTTAGGAGGAACTAGGGTGAACGTGTTTACGAAATAGTTTCCTTCAGTTTGGATGGGCATGCCTGCAGTAAAGCAAAAAAAAGTTAATAATGAGAAAGTAAAAACAAAAATTAAAAATAGCCAACAGGGTCATATGGTCCCGAATGTGTATTGATATTTGCAGAATGATGTGGAGACCTGTGTGTTCACCTGTGTGTCCAGGTGACTCAGGCAGAATGTGGGCTTCAGTCTGGATGGCATTAGGCCTACAGTGACTCTCACATTCCTACTGTGTGCCCATAGACATGCTAGGCCTTGGATTACAATATCATCCCCAAAATAAAACACTATGGGTGAAACATAAAGAAAAGTCATGCCATCTGAACAATACTGAGGAAATAAAAAAGTCAGTTCAACAACCTCACTGCCCAGTATGTGCCAAACACGTTTCCAGGCTCCAGAGCACAAAAATAAGCAGTGCTCATTTCCTATTTTAAGACTGAATCCCAAGTAACCCTAGGGTTTATAACTGGGTGCCCCGAACTGGTCCCTAGGAAAGAATCAGCTTGGGGACTTCTGCAGATATCCTCAGCACTGAAGATCATATTCTTTCTCTTGCACTTTCCAGAGGATAAACCAAAAGGAACTTGTAGCTTCAAGGAATAGATATGCCAATTTCTCTCAGACGAACCTGAGGGAGTTTTCCCACAGCCTTATAAATGGACATGGGACCTGTACAGGGGCCAATCTTAGGGCAGAGTAAGGAGCAGGCCCAGGGATGTTCATCTCAGCAGGCCTGGGAGACAGCTGACACCAGTGTGCTCACAGTGCCAGGAAAGTCCGACGGCAAGTGGGGAGCACCTCGTGCTTTGCCCCTTCTTTCTCCCAAACAGAATTCATGGTTTTTTAGGAGTCCACCTTTTCCCCAAGAGGGTCAGAAGAAGGTGATCTCATCTCAGGTTAACCGTGCTAGGTGCTGTCTCATGCACTGTGGTGTACCACTGTCAGTTGTGACAACCCCAAATGCCTCTGGACAATGCCAAGCCTGCCCAGGGGGCAGAACTGCCCCAGTGGAGAAGCCCTGGCCTGTGCGCAAGCACATGGCATTCTGTGTCAGTCACTGCCCTGCTGGGTACTGTGGGGACTGGCCTCTCCCTCTCTACTCCACTGTAAGGTGAAGAAGAGGCTGCAGACCTCATGGACACAGGCAGCCACCTGCCACTCCAAACCCACCAGCTCCACCTTGCAGGGCAACAACACTGACCCAGCAGAGTAGGCAAAACCAAACAACCCAGGGGGACCCGTGGCAACCTCTGCCAGTACCTCAAGTTCTCATTAGATGAGATGATGACGTTTCTTGTTTATGCTAGTTTGAATAAAGGTGTCCTGTCACTTGCTGGTAAAGTCATCTTAAATGGTAGAGTGTGCAAATCCAAGAAAGGGGCATAGTATTCAGGGTTCTGTGTAAGCTGAATGGCTATTTAAAGGCTGAATTCACTGGAAGTTCTGTATCTGTCTGCTACCTCCACCAGACCCAACGTCTAACAGGCAGCTCATCCCAAACTCTCCCACCCTGAACGCCTGGCACGCCTCTGTGACTCCCTCATCTCTGCAGAGGGCGGTGCCATTCTGCTGGCACTCAGACAACACACACACTGGACTTCTCTCTCTCTCACACACTTGATGACTCCGTCTCATCTTCCACTTCCTACCACTGTCACTGAGTCCACTTGGGGCCAAGTCGACATTCTCTTTGGTTGGTCCTGTCCCTGGAGCCCATAGACAGTCTCCCTCCACCCACACATGCCCCCTCTGTCCTCAGCATAGCAGCTTGCAGGGTCCTGTTAAAAACAAGTGTCACTGAATGCAATGTGGCATTCCAAATCAACACCAGAACAAAGAAAGAGACACTAGTAAAATCAAAATGCAGTCTACAGTGTGGTCAGTCATATTGTACCAACAGTCATTTCTGAGTTTGAAAAAAAGTACCGTGCTTTGGTAAGATATTAACACTAGGGGAATCTGGGTGAAGGGCTTATGGTAACTCTCTATACTTTTCTTGATAAATTTGCCATAAATCTGAAATTAATCCAAAGTTAAAAGTTTGAAAAATATAAAAATTTTAAAATTAAAAAGTATGTTATATAATGACATTTACCTGCACAAAATTCTCCAGCTGTGCTTCATTTCATGCAGAATCGATACCCAATCCCTGAGAGCCCCTCCTGAGGCCTCCCGGGATGTGGCCTTTGAGTCCGTTCTGGCCTCATCTCCCACCCCACCCCACCCCCACACATGCTGCTGCCCCAACAAGCCAGGCATGTTCCCGCCTCAGGGCCTTTGCAGCTGACACCCCACTCCCAGATGCTCACTCCAGTCCCTGTCTCACTTTCCTTCAGTCTGCATGTCAACAGCATCTTCTCAGCAAGGCTGCCTGGCCAGGGCATGGCAAACAGCACCCCACCCCAGACTGCTTTCCCCTCTCTGTTTCATTTTGCTTCATGGCACTTGTCACTACCTAATTTACTGTATATTTTCCTTTTCATCGTGATTATTTCTGTCTCACCCACTAGAATGGCAGCTCTGTGAGGGCAGTTTTGTTTGTCTTGCTCACTGCTACCCAGAGTCTAGAAAGGTGCCTGGCACTTAGAAGCCATATTTGTTGAATGAATGAATATATGTGTAGTATTTTTTTAACTAAACTTGTTATCACAATTCTGTGATACAAGTAGCAGTCCTACATTCAACACATGTCTGCAAATTCTGGGAAAGGAGGAACATCACCTGCCTATAGTCCAGGAAATTAATTATCTGAAGGAATTCACGTAAAAACCTCTCGTGGGAGTTCAATGTGCTGACAAGGTCCTTCCAAACACGTACCCTGAACCCTTGTATGCAGGTTGGTTAGTTGGATTGTCCTCTTTTATTTTTTGTTCTCAATATACTTATCTCTAAGGTAAGTATATGGAATGCCAATTCTAAGATGCAAAGATACATGATCTCTTGGGCACTCTGCAAGTATTTGGGACTAAATTATTACTATATAGACTCTGGTACGGGATGAAATCTGATCTGATTTCTTTAAAAGCAGAAAATCACAAAACCAAACCAAATGTCATGCAGACAGAAGCCTGATTCTCCTAGACTCTGCAAATGAAACACAATAAAGTGAAGAACGTGTGCTGAAGACCTGGGAGGCAAGCTTCCACGAGCAGCCAGGTTTATTCACTCCGCACCTCTCAGCCTGTCCTCTACCTTCTCTGGCTTGCATCTCTCTCCCCCAGCTTCCTCTCCTGCAGCCGCTGCAGACACCACCACGTGGCTCTTCCACCCCTTCTTTCCCTCCGTTGACAGCATGACATTGCATCTGTCAGTCTTGCATTCAAGCCCTGTTCAACCACTGGCCAACTGTGTGGACTTTAGCAAACCACAGAAATGCTCTATTTCCCTTTATTCACTATAAATGGTGTAGTATCTCACAGGTTGAGGGGGCCAGTGCTGAAACTCTAAAGAGATGCAAAGAATGGAGTTTCTATCATTCCTGGCTCTCGTGTCTACCTTCCTCTCTGTGTGGTTCTGTCCTCCTCACACCACATGTTCTCTTTTTTCACTTCCTCCTCTCCTGCACGCAGTTAAACCAAACATGACTTCTCATTAGAATATGCTTTGTTATTCCTAAATATTAGTGGAAGCAAAGGACGAGAAGATGAGGAGATAGTAGAAACAGCACTTAAGAAGTATTGTATGTCTTTACCTACATTTAAATTCTGGAAATAAAACCACATTTTAACAAGTTTTTCATTAACTAGTCATGGCGTCGGGGACAGAAAGCAATGGTCTGGCATACCTCAGCATCATGGCAGAGTCCACACACGAGGTCTCTTCTTCACCACTGTGGCTGTGGCTCTGGTATGCCATCTTCTCCCAAACACGGAGGAAGTTAGGAGACAAGACAAAGATGCATCTGCAGGCCTCTGGGACAGAATTAAAACTCAAAGTCTCCAGGTTCCACATGTGTGTGTCCCAAGCTCCCATCACTCCTAGCCTGTGTGGTTGGGGAAGCCAATGCATGACAAGCAAACCTGTGTAATGGGGGCCCAATTCAGAGCTGAATCTTTAGTAAAAGTCACTCTTTATATTTTCTTTTCCCAAGAAATCCAAAGACTCTTGCCCACTCATTTCATTTCCCAGAACAGGCTTTACCTGGGGCTACTCTGCAGCCTGCCCATGCCTTTCTCTCGACCCTGGGTGTGGGGTACAAAATCAAATTCCCTTTCATATTGTTGCATCCATTTTTGACCTTTGGTTTCCATCTTCTCATTTTCCCTTCCATATTCCCTCACTAACTGGCAATGTGTGCGTGTTCCCGCCTGAGCCCTGGTACAGCAAGCAGCATTGTCTCCTCATGAGGTAGAGTGCCAGGAACATCAGACGGACCTGACATCACTGTTTAAATATGAAGCATCCTTCAAAGCAAGGTGTCATTAACATCTTTGCTTGTGTTCCCCACCCAAAGAGAAATCTCCATCCTCAGCCTGCACACTCAGAAAGGGAATGTGGTGCCCTGCACCCGAGAAGGTGTCACCCTGCTGGAAGTTGCCCAGGCAAGGGCCCCTCAGGATGACTTTTTATTCCCCAGGCAGGTGCCCTGGATTGCCATGACACATGTGGGCAGAAATGGCCTTCTTTCTGAGCTGTGTGGAGAGTCCCGTGCATTCAGCTAGAGGAGGCAGGTGGGCGATGAGGACGCAGCAGGACGGCCCAGCGTGCCTGCATCTCAGGTGAAGGCAGTGCCACAATTCCTGTGGGTGCCAGCGCCTTAGGTGAGATGATACCAGCACTTTTCATTATCAGGGACATCTCAGTGACATCTCCTTTTCTTTTCTTAAAAATACTCAGTAGGTATTCCTTTGTCACAATACCTTTCAAATGCATTCCTGTACAAAATACATGTAACACTTTAACGTAAAATGACTTAACAGCACTGGCTTTATAAGCTTGTTTACTTAAAAAGCTAAATGTGAGCAGCCAATGACAAAAGTCTGGGAAGCATCGAGATCTGTTCTCACTGCTCTTCACTTGTTTTCAAGTTTTAGTCTCAAATTCTGGCTCTTCCAGACCCATTTATTTTTAACATTTCTGAAATCAAGATTGACCCAGGAAATCTTATGTTGTAATTGCTGGGGAGACAAGTAGCAGACAAGTTGTCCACCTCAGCCCCTCTGCAATCAGTGATGACCAAGGGTCTTCTCTTGGGATGCGTGACCTTTACCAGGGCACCATCTCCACCTGTGGGAAGAGGCTTAGCTTTGTGCATCCTCAGGTCCAGCTGCTGGGTGTGGCGTAATGAAACCTGCCCAGCTTTGGGAACAGGCTGAGAATGCTTAGCCTCCAGCTCCACTCTGAAGTTCAAATATGAGGCTGATGTGCAAGTGTCAACTTCAGTCTTTATCCCTAGGGCTGCTCTGGAAGTGGCAGCCCTGGGCACACTGTGCTTATTGGGTGTGGGTCTGTCTTTACATTTTTGTTTTGTTTTTGGAAATGAGGCTCTACCACCTTCTCTGAGCTGCTCTTCAGACTGGCCCACAGGGCATCTCTGCACGCAGAATAAATAGTACAGCCAGCTGCCTTGCTGCAATCACCATCTGAAGCCACCTCCACCTTCTGGAATGTGAAGTGCTGCCTCAAATTCTTGACACAGTTGATGAGGGGTCCTGGCCTACTGGGTGTGCGTTCATTGATCAATAAGGAAGTGGTGTCCTAGATCTGTCCATCAGGGATTCTCTGCTGTTTCGGTGGCTCCCAGCCGAGCACCAAGATGGTGGCATCTTTCACAAACACATCAGGCCCTCAAGGTGCTTGAGGATGAGCTGACATTGGGCAGCTGCACGTGGGCATTGACAGCTGCTTCCACCTGGGCCTTTTGGAGCAAACTCATTTAACTCATTTTCTTTAGAAAATATTTTCTAAGTTTTTTATTTCTTGAAGAGATAACACTCTTTACAGCTAATCTTTTTAAAAATGTATAAAAAATTAAAAGTAGGCTTTTTCCCACATGGATCATTACTTAATATACCTTTTCCTACTTCTAAAATTTTTTTTCTTATAATTACAGATGGTTATGGAGGTGATGGTAGTAACAAATGAGAACATTGACCACATCCCGCTGCCCCCTTGCAAGTTTGAACAGATGACCTGGAAGGACTCAGACAAGTCCCTCAGCCCTGGCGGCCCTCATTCACATGTGGCAAGACCCTCAGGCCTTCCATCCTCTGCCATGCTGCAGTTGCCATCCCTTCTCGTAGGGTAGGTTTCTAGGTGTCCCTTCTAATAACTGCCTTCCCTTTTTACTGGCATCTTTCTCTTTGAATTTTCTTTTGAACATTCCATCATTGTGCTTTGTAAGACCCAGACAACAAAGCTGCATTGTTGAGAGGTGCAGAGCGCAGAAGACCCAGAAGGCAGGGAGGGGGAGAGAAAGACTGTAGGAAAAGGAGATCTGGAATAGGACAGGAGGCAGGAAAGGCTGGGAGCCCTCAAAAGACAAACTGAGGAGCATTCCATCAATCCCCCTGCATGGTTTATTGACAAGGAGCTATAAGTTGAAAAACAGCTTTTAAAAAATTAATGACCATGGTAGAACACAGAATAAGCAACCAGGGAGACTGGGCAGGAGCTATGGGAGAAAAAAAGGTATTTTCATGACACCTTCAGTGGGGCTCAAGGACAGAAGTGACACCCTGAGTCTACATCACTGTAAAATGCAGCACCAGGTTCCATGTGTATTGGGCTCCCAGAGGCTGAGTCTCTGCTCCCCTCTCTCTCTCCTCTCCAACATTCTACAAAACCGATTATAATGACCTGAAGAGAGTCCTGCAAGACTGCATGGGTTCAAGTACAACTGCCTGACTGTAAACTCCTGCCTTATGCAAGAGAACAAAAGAAAAGAATGGATACCCCTTTCCTTTGTTTAACTAATTCACTACCAATAACTTCGAATAAATACAAAACAGACTGTACAGAAAATATTGAAAGGATACGGCTTAAAGAGGACAATCAGCTTGACGATTACATTTTGGAGAAGAGAAATGCAAGCTTGAATTTGGAAGGAAGGCCTAAGGTAGAGAAGCACTGCCGAGGGGCCCGGGGGAGAACTCCCTGGCACGGGCACCGCTGCCACGAGGTCCGCCTTGTGCCTGCCAGGGCCCCGGTGCCGTCATCCGCTTAGGCCGAGCCGCGGTCGCCAGGCCGCCCTCCGCGGCCCCTGGCGTTCTCCGCACCCCGCTTCAGAGCTGCCTGGAGGGCACTGGTCCACTGCCGCTGTGCCCGATGTGCCCAAGCCCACCGCTGCCATTCTCCCGCATCTGATTCTTCCTCTGGAAACCGCCCTCCCTCTGCTCCGGCCTGGAGCGCGGTCCGGTCCTTTCCGCAGCGAGAGGCTGACGCTGGAACCCAGGCTCTGCCTACACCGCGTGACCGTTCTGTTTCCCACCTGTGGAACCGGACTAATACAAACCTCAGTGGACAATACAAACCCTTGTGGGATGAAATAGGTTGTGTATAAAATCCCGAGAACACAGGTTTTGGGCAAACGTCCGTTCCTCCTGTTCCTCCGCCCCACTCCAGCCCCATCCTCCCGGGCCCTTCTTCCTCCAGGCCCCAGGGCCAGCGCACCCGCACGCTGGCTCCGCTGCCACTCCCTCCCGGGGGACTAGTCCCTCCTGTCACAATGCCGCCGGGCCAGCCCAGGGGCTGGTGACGCCCCCAGGGCCACCTCAAGAAAGCGCAGGGTAACTGCGGAGCTGCGGGAGGAACGCAGGGGGACTGAGGTCTGGTCTTAGCAGTCCTGCCCTCCGCACTGCTGTGTCAGAGCCAAGGTCCTACATCTGTAAAGTGCCTCCGGTAACACCAGCCCTTCTCTCCCAAAGTTCGTACAGAGGTGGAGAAAGAACAGAAATCAGGAGGCGCACACACTGCACACGGCCGGCGTCGCAGAAAAGCTGGGCTTACCGAGGCCTAAGCTGGGCTGGGGCGCAGGACTATGGGGCGAGGGGGAGGCGCAAGTCAGGGCTGTGTGGCTTCAAAGCCCGTCCCCAGGACAGATTTTGGAACAAGACCCGGACGGTGACCGCCGGGCTCCAGCAGCGTCCGCAGAGCCAGGACCACCTCCAGGTCTCTGGCTCCCCCCCCGGCCGGTAATCTCTCCCCATCTCCTTCAATTCTAAATGAAGCGCTTCATTCCACTCAAAACGCTGCAGTGAGGGAAGCCAAACTTTGTTTTATCCCTAACAGTACCGTGCTGCCGTAATTCTTTAGAGTAATTTGGTTCTCTTTGGTCCCTTTGGCACTTGGAAAATCACACAAAGAAAAAGAAGTCCAAAACTGTTCATTTAAAAGTGAATACTATTTCTGCCATCCCAAGCTGTTTCCTTTAAAAACAGATCAATAACCTGAAAGAACAGGTTGCACCTTGGCACCTCTGGCCTCTGCGTGCTCCAAACAGCAGGTGCAGCCAGAGAGGGTCAAAAGGGCCCCAGCCTACCCGTCCACGCCTGGATCCCCTAGCTGGTGCCCCGCCCACCTGTCACATGTCCATCCATCTCCCCCATCTGCTCTGCCACCTGCTGTGGGTCTGTGACCCCTTCCTGTTGAACAGCCCACCTGTCGGTTCTTAACTGCCCCTTCTGTTCTCTCCTCTCCCACTAGGTCACGGCCAGAATCATTTTCATGCCAGCTGACTCATCTGTCTCACCCTCTGGCAGTCTCCACCCTGGCTGGGCTCTGCTGGGAAGCAGCTTCCACCCATGGCTCTCTGGACACCCTGGTGTGTACTGCTCTGTGGCTCACCCCTGCACTGCTCCTGCTGTGCTGCCAGACAGGGTGATTTGGTGCTGCTGGGAGCATCCACCACCTGCTTCAGGCCTGAGCTTCCCAGTCAGCTGTTTGCTGCATCTGCTTAGACACTGGAGTCTGTTCACACAGAATTCTCTCCCTTTGTCCCAGTGTCTAATCCCTAAAGTCAGGGTCGTGGCTCAGACTCAAAGTCAAAACCACTGGATATATGATGTTCTGTGAACAAAAGAGAAAATGTAAAAGTTTTAGAGTTTTAGGATGTAACCCTACCTGGGCATACCACAGTTCTCAGGGTTTTCAGAGTAGGGTCTGGACCTCCCTCTGTTTACTCAGAAGGTGCCCGAGAGAAAGCCAGTTGGCGAGGCTGGTAAGGAAGGGGAATCTGTCCTGACACTCCACAAAGAAAGGAAAGGAAGGAGGTAGGACACTCTGCCCTGCAGCAGTGTAAGGAACAGGAGTGGGTGAGGAGAGATATAGTTAAGTAAAATGGATTAAATACAGGGGCTAGGATTATTTCAAAGTCAAATACATAAATTTCAGGAGATTGCCCATTTCCAATGCAATTTAGAGCAGAAAATATTAATATATGAAAACATTGAATTTACTGACATAATAATGCTAAACAGTATTTCTATACTCTAATTTTAAAAAAAGACACGCGATCAGGAGCTATGCTCTTTGGCATCGTTGATGAAGTATAGACATCTGACTTCATCTCAGTGGTGTGCTTTCCTGTGGCTCATAGACAAAGATGTGGGGGACTGACCGTAGTCCCTACGTGCCCGTCTGGACACTCTTGGGGACCCCCATCTCTGTCAGTGGGGCTCAGCAGTAGTGTTACAGACACGGGAGCACCACACACAAGGTAGCACAGCTCTGAGGAGATCATGAAGATGTCCCTTGCATGTTGCACAAGCTGAATGCCTCTCAGGAATCAGAGCACCTGCCAACCAAGTTGGTCACATTAGCACCGTGCCCAGAATCACCCCATTGACTGGCTTTTTATGGGCTCACAGAAGCCAAATGTAATCAATCACAAGAAAAAAGAGGACATGACTGGTTTTCCTCACACCCATGAAGTGAACCTGACACTCACCCAGCCTGTGAATCTGTCACTGTGTGCAGCCCACGTGCCCAAAACAGCTAACAGTGGCTGTAATGCCACTGCTGTGAGGAGGCAGTAGGCCTTTAGCTGGATGAAAGAATGCTCTGGAATGTATGCAACAGAGCAACAGCTGGAAAAGTCATTGAAATATAATACCAATCCCAAAATAGTCATATTTTATTGTTTGAGACTCATAAATGGTTAAAGAAATGGAATCCACCTTTGGGAAATAATGTTTCTTTATGTCTCATCATATCCCGTTTTCCCCCAAAGGTTAAAGCAAATAGTGCTGTGCTGGTAAATCGTGCTCGGAGGCTTTGAGCGGCCCTGGCGCTCTCCTCTGCAGGCTGTGGGAGCAGACAAGCCCTCCAGGCTCTTAAAGGAGCTGTCTGTCACTTATCTTCAGGAAGGAAGAAGGGAAGGCAGGAAAAGCACTGCAGCTCCTGGGCATGAAGGAGCGCTGTCTCAGGAGTGGTGGTCTGTTTGTGACCCTCCCTGCCCAACATAGGCTGTCTCCTGTTGGCCAGAGCTATGCTGTCTGGACACGCCCGGCCTCTGGGGAAGGTCAGCTGCCCTTGTTGCAGAACAGACTGTGAATTCTGCAGCCTTAATGAATCATTGTGGCCTCCCTGCTCTTAGGTTTGCCTTCACAGTCCTCTGTTATTTAAGAAATATATAACTGAGTTCATTATAAATGAATTAATCCATTCCTTCTTTTATGTATTCACTCAACAAGTATTTATTGAGTTCCTATCACTTGCCATGCACCTAGCCAGGTACTGGCACAAACACAGTGAACAAAAATACATGGGCCTACTCTCTTGTAATCAAGCAGAAGAAAACAAAGATCACTTTTTAAATGACCCAAATAATTATTTGCTGACACATGTGGTGAGTGTTCTGAGGAAAATAAAAGTGTTGTGAGAGTACAAACCAGAGGATCCTCACTTAGCTTGGCAAGTCTGGGAATGGCCTCCTTGGACAACGACATTTAAAGTGAGACTTGGAGGAGGAGGAGGAGAGATGTGGACCAGGCCAGGAGGTTGGGGGGTAAGGGGGGAGGGGGAGTAAGGAAACATTCCTTATGGGCAGAGAAGCATTGTGAAGACCTGCACATAGGCCCAGAGACAAGCACAGTAGAAGGCTGACAGGGCCTCTGGGCACCACTGAGAAGGAGCCCTGCACAACTCACGTTGTCTAAACTGGTAATGGCACCCCGTCCTGCCTCACCCTGCAGAATGGAGCTCAGTAAGAATGGTGTGAGCAAGAAGGCAAGGACCAGATTACACAGGACCTTTGCACCCGTTAGGAATTTGTTTAACGGCAAGGAAGAGAATATCAAGGGATGGTGGCTAAAACAAACACGAATTGATTTCTCACACATAATCTCCAGGGTTAGGCTGTCCAGGGATGGTTCAACAATGCCATTCAAAAATTACTCTTCATTTCCTCTGCTCTGCCATCATGAACACATTGGCTTTTCTCTGTGGTATCAAGAGGGCTCGTACACCCCCAGGCACTTCCTCATTCTCAAAAGGAAGCAGGAAAAGGGTTCCATGGAGCCAAGTCTACCCCTTTTTTCTCAGGAAACCACAAGTTTTCTGGAAGCAATATACAGGGAAAGTGGCTAAGGAGAAAGAAGTGTGGATGGGTTGAGTCAGCCAATCAACAGTGTCTACCAGGACCTCCTTGGCCATGTTAGGGATCTGGGGTTTTAAAATGTAAAGATGACAAACCATTGTTTGGTAATCCAACTCTCAGAAAAATCGCATTAGTACCACATTTTTATTAAATGTATAAGCTTCATGGAGATGATTAGCATGACGATGGCCCCTATATTCTACTTCCACTTTGGTTTGTGGTATTTTCCTTGAGGTCACACTGGAAGAAACTAAGTCTCCTCTGTCTTTTTGCCCCCAGCATCTAACACTCAGTAAATATGTATCCTTCACAGGACACATATATATCAGCTGCCAATATTTGCCAGGTGTGGTTCTAGGTGTAGGTGTCTATTGTTGATTCATTTCTTTAGGAACTGTTTGGGGAGACGTATCACTCTCACAAACAAGGCAAACTTACTCACCTCTTTCAAACTGGCAGCTCACTGGATTCGAAGTTCTCTACGAAATAGGCTAGACAGTGAAGAAAATTCCTCCTATACCGTGAATGATACAGCGTGGATGGACACGCACTGCCGTTTTCATCATTCCCTTAGAATAAGGCTAAATGAAGCAATAAACCCACATTTCTTCCAAAGCTTACAATCTCATTTTTGTTAGTCTGATAAACAGAGACATATTATGGACTTGTCATAATTATTTTTCCTCCTTTCCACAAGTAGCAAAATTCAAATTGGTTCAGGCTGGACATGTATTGTTAGGCACCATGAGAAATAATATTCCTTAATATAAATAGGGGATATCAGATCCACACCTCCGCCCCTTGCTCCTAACCCCTTGATGGACCTGAAGAATTTCCCCCAAATGCAGACAAATCTCAGTTTCCACCTGTGAACATTCACAGAGAAGTGATGGACAGCACAACATGGCTGTAAGCCACAGCCTACACAAGAGAGTAAGTGAAACTAGCTGAGTGGGAAGCACATTTTTTCTTTTTAATAGTCTATAAAATGGAAGTATTATGTGTCTTGAGAAAATATGAAATTATAGCAGAGTAATGCAGTAGAAAGTCAGTCTCTAAACTGTTTGACCAATATACTTTACCATTCCCCAGCTGATTTTTCTGTTTCCAATAAGATAGCAATTAAATGCATGGTTAAGCTGAAAAGGTCAAGAATATGCAAGATATACCTAAAATGAAAATTGCAATTCTACTAAAAGCTGGAATAAAATCAAGCAAAACCACCCATGAATTAGGCTAAAATGCTGAAACATTAAGGTCAGTAATCTCAACAAAGAAAACACATGAAATAAGATATATATATTTTTTTGCTGACATTAGCTGCTTTGGTACAAATAAATGAAAAACAAACTAATTTTTGCACACTACACAGTGGTAGTGATAGAGACAACAGCTATGCCTACTGTGTGCCCCCTTCCTTCCTCACCACAAGCCTCTCATGCATTCTAGTAGCCATTGCTTGACACTCACAGGGACAGATAACTTGCAAAATGTCACACGGCTAGTAGATGGGGAGGCAGTTCTTGAACATGGGTCTTTCCACTTCAGCAATCATGCTATACTACAATCTATTAAAAGAACAAATATTTCCTTCCAGTTTTGTTTCTCCTCATATTTCAATACTTTATAATAAAATAATAATAATAAATGGAAAACAACAATTCTATGATAAATAAATTTGATTGTTTCTAATGAAAATAAGAATGCCATTGTCATTGTACAGCACATCGGTACTTGTGAAGTTATTGATGGCATTTTAGGAGGAAATTTACCTAAAATTGCAATGACACCATGTGTCAACATTCTCCTTGATGTCTGTTCCTTTATTGATTAAACACAGATAGTAGAATAGGTTTCGATTTTTCATCAAGCCATCCTGATCCAAATTCACCATGAACAGACAATCTGTTGCAGGAATCCAGTCCATTGTAGCTGGCATAAATGAATAATTATGAAGTCTGGAAATATGAGTTATTTGATAAGCAGCCTTATGGAGTATAAAACTTTGTTAGGAGGATAAAAAATATGTGTATGTTTTCGTGTGTGTGTGTGTGTGTGTGTGTGTGTGTTGGCAGATGAGTTTTGGGGGAGGGGCTGATTAAACTTGAAATAAACATGGCTTAAATAGCATTTTTTCTAGCCAGACTCTGAGAGTAAACCAGTCCTGCAATCTTTTCCCATTTATCCCTTGCTTAATAATAATATCCAGCAGGTTTTGAGTAAAAGGAACTACATCTTTTGAAGTCTTTCTCTCTTTAAAGGCCAATCTTTCTATTGTCAGAGCCAGCAGTCCATTTTGCTAAGGTGATATATACCTGGTGTGGTCTGGACCCTGAATGCTGGTAGAAACCTATGGAATTCAAAGGACTCTTCAATCATGTGTGTGTGTACATATCACACATACATGCACACACATGATTTCCAAGGATTGAAGTAGTAGAAGTATCTTATGCAAATATTTGGAACCAAAAAAATGCTAGTCTAAAAACATTTCTAAAGATGTGCCCATCAATACATGAGTGGATTAATAAAATGTGGTATATGTATACAATGGAGTACTACTAAGCCATAAAAAACGGTGAACTAATACCTCTTGCATTATCCTGGGTGAAGCTGGAGCCCATTCTTCTAAGTGAAGTATCACAAGAATGGAAAAACAAACACCACATGTACTCCCCATTAAATTGGAACTAATTCATCAACATCTATGTGTATATATGGAAATAACATTTATCGGAAATCAAGTAGGTGGGGATGGGTAAAATCACACCTAACAGGTATAATGCATACTATCTGGGGGATGGGCATGGTACAAAAGCAATTGATGTAACCAAATTGTTTGTACCCCTGCGATATTCTCCAGTAAAAATAAACAAATAAATAAATACGTAAAACTAGAGCTCAAAATTATCTCTAAAACATACTAAATATATAAAGATAACTGAGTCTAATGTTCATGTCTAATTCCTTTGTTAAAAAAATGGACTTATCCCTAGACATATATAGAAGAAAAAATAGTTTCTGTTCTCTTTAACAAGAAAAAACATACAGTGTGACCATTAGCAATAGAGAGGCAAAGTTGAAAACAAATGGCAAAATGTATTTCAAGACTTGTATTCAATGTTCAACATTGTCTCTGTCTAACGATCAGAACAACAATATAAATTACTGGACAATTTACAAAACATTTTCTCATGTACATTTCACTTAACATCTGCACTACACACAGCTTGGGGCACAGGCAAGACACAAGTCACAGCCCCCATCCCACAGTTGAGAATCTGAGGCTGATAAGAGTGGGATGACCCAGCTGAGACCCATAGAACTGTGTGGCCAGTGCTGCTTCTGCTGCACCACACCACCTACAACCAGAGATACGTCATTTTGTGAAGTAAAAAAGCCCCAGCAGTGATATTTCCTGCTTCCGCAGCATAGAAATAAGAAGGTATTCCATCTGATACTATCAAAAACAATGAAAGAGTTGAAATAATATGGCTCAATTAAACTTGAGACATTTGCCTTAAGGAATCACGATTTGGAAGATTTTATAACACATGAGAATGTAGAATGCTAAAACATTTAAAGCAAAGACAGACCCATTCACTGACCAAAAATCTCAAGGCAGCCGAATTGATTCTGTCCAACAGTTCAACTTCGTTTTATTACAATCAGCAACTTTTTGCTTGCGTTGTGCTTTCGTGGCCTGAATTCAAACTATAATTTGCATTTTAGGTCACTCCAACTTTATCTGATGTCTGGATTTCGTCCCAAATTGTATGAGCTCTCTCTAAGGACCTGCGCACACATTTGCCTCCCATTTCCTTCCCCTTCACCTCCCCTTCGTCCTCCACCTTCTCTCTTATTCTTTTTTCTTTTGCACATACCACATGAACTTCAGGCCAGTAAAACGTTTTAAAAGCCCGGTTTCAAGGGAATACCTTACAGAAGAATCAGCTCCAGCTCAGTAACACAAAAACGCACCCACATGCTTTGTTAATTTATAAAACCCCAAAGCACAGGATGGATTCTCTAGGCCAGAGCTACATTTATGATCTGAAACTTTTTCTCTCTACCACCAAACGGTATCTACCCAAGTCACAAGCTTTCCAGTCCTATTGAAGAATGAATTTGAGTAGATAAATTTGTCAACAAACACAGTAATGCTTGAGAAATGCCAACTTAGTGTATTAATAAAAAGTGGTGATGATGATGATGATAATGATGAATTGTCAGCACTATTGCCAGATACTCTGCAAAACACTTTTCATGTATTTGTGTATTTTCACAACAGCCTCTTGAGATTGGTACCATCATTACCACATTTGACAGATGAGTAAACTAAAGTTCTGAAAAGTAAGTGACTTGCCCAAGCTCATCTCACAAGCAGTAATGCCGGAATTCACATTCAATAGATAGAACAATAAATAGAAGAATATTTAGAGAAAAGAGAACAATGAGAAGCTAATAAAAAAAATCCTCTCAACCCATAGTTGAAGGAAGGTGGTTGCTCGTCATCACTATTCAGAAGTCATGAATTCAAGTCCTCATTTTGCAAAGTATTAGCAAATCCTCTGAGATTTAAATTCTTTGTCTTTAGAGTGAACAGAATAATATTATTCAATGGTATTAGTCTGCAGTTTTCTTTGCTGGTATTGCCTTTGTCTGTTTTCAGTATCAGGGTAATACAGTACTAGCTTCATAAAATGAATTGGGAAGTGTTCATTCTTCTATTTTCAGGAAAAGAATGTACAGAATTGTTAATTCTTTTTTGGTAGAATTATGGTAAAAGTCTCAAGTTAAGCTATCTGGGTGGGTCTGGAGATTTCTTTTTTGAGAGATATTTAATTATAAATTGAATTTACTTGATAGTCGTAGGACTAGGTAAAGTATCTATTTCATATCTACTGAGTTGTGGTAGTTCATGCTTTTTAAGGAATTGGTACATTTCATCTAAGTTGTCAAATTTATGTGTGTTCAGTTGCTTGGAGTATTATATCATCTTCTTGAAGACTGCAGGGTCTGTAGTAATAGTCCCTGTTTCACCCTCAGGAATGAATATCCATATTGGCAATTTATGTCTTCTTTTTTCTTGTCAGTCTGGCTTTGTTAAATTTATTGCTATTTTCAAAAGAGCCAGCTTTTTGTTTAATTGATTTTCTCTATTGTTTTTCTGTTTAAATGCATTAATTTCTGCTGTTATCTCTATTCTACCCCTTTTTTTTTTTTTGCTTTGACTTTATTTTGTTCTTCTTTATCTAGTTTATTAGATGGGATTGTAGGTTATTAAGACTTTTCAACTTTTCTAATGTAAGCATTTAGTACTATAAATTTTCCTCTCACCATTGCTTTAGCTGTGTCCAACAAATTTTGATATGTTGTACTTTCATTTTTACTCAGTTCATGTATTTTTTATTTCCTTTTAGACATTTTCTTTGACCTATGAATTATTTAGAAGTGTGTTGTTTAGTTTTCAAGCATCTGGATATTCTCCTAATATCTTTCAGTTATTCCTTTCTATTTTGATTCCATTGTGGTTATGAACATACTCTGTATCATTTCAGCTTTTTTATGATTCTCTAGATCCCTCCCCCTACAGGATATGTCTATTTTGGTAAGTGCTCCATGGGGTTTTGAAAAAACATGTGAATATTCTGATGCTACTCCATAAATATTGATTAGAGCTTGTTTTGAATTCTTCTACATCCTTGCTGATTTTCTTTCTAATTACTCTATCCACTGTTGAGAAAGGGGTGTTGAAATCTCTGACCATAATTGTGCATTTACCTGCTTTTCCCTTCAGTTCTGTCAGTTTTTGCGTCTATGTTGTTTGGTGCATACACAATTAGAATGGATATGTCTTCATGGTGGATTGACTATTTTGTCATAATATAAATACCCTTTCTGTCTCTGGTATTCTTTGCTCTGAAGTTTGCTTTATCTCATATTAATATAGCTGCTCCTCATTTCTTTTGATTAGTGTTTGCATGACACATTCTTTCTATCATTTTACTTTCAACCTGCCTATATTGTTATATTTGAAGTGAGTTTTTTGTATACAGTACATATTTGGGTCATATGTTTTAATCTGCTTGTCTGTCAATTTCTTTTAATTGGTGTATTTAAACCAATTACTTATAATGCAATTATTGTTATGTTAGTACTTAAGGCTGACATTTTATTTTTTGTTTTCTGTTTGTTTTCTTTTTGACTTCACATGAGCTACTTGAACATATTTTAGAAATCAATTTTGATTTATCTATAGTTTTTTTGAATATATCTCTTTATATAGCTTTTTTAGTGGTTCTTCTAGGTATTACATTGTATGACATCACAATTTACTGGTGTCATCATATGGCCAATTCATTGATTTGTACAAATTTTATTTCACTTTACTTCCATTTACTGTTTCCTATTTATAATGTAATTGTCTTACACATTTCCTCTACATAAATTTAGAGCTACATTAGACATCGTTAAAGTTTTTGCTTCAACCATCAAACATAATGTAGAAAACTCAAGATGAGAAGGAAAGTCTATTGCATTTGTCCATATTTTTATTCATACCATATTCTATCTTCCTTTCTTATACCTTATGATTCCTTCTTTTATCGTTTCCTTTCTGTTTAGAGAACTTCCTATAGCCATTCTTTTAGTATAGGTCTGTTGGTAACATATTCTTCCAGTTTTATTTCTTCTGCATATATCTTGATTTCCCCTTCATTCTTGAAGGAAAGTTTTGGTGGATATAGAATTTGTGAGTGACGGTTCTGTATTGTGCTGTGGCAAACAGTCACAGTCAAATCTCGGCAAGTTAGTTGGTGGATATTGACAAACTGATTCTCAAGTTTATATAAAGAGGCAAAAGACCCTCAACAGCCAACTCGACATTGAAGAAGAAGAACAAATTTGGAGGACTAACACTACTCGACTTCAAGACTTACTGTCAAGCTACAGTCATCAAGACGGTGTGGAATTGGTGACAGAATAGACAAATAGATCAATGGAATGGAATAGAGAGCCCAGAAATAGACCCACATAAATACAGTTGGTTGATCTTTGACAAAAGAGCAATGGCAATACAATGGAGAAAATATAGTCTTGTCAACAATGGTACTGAAACAAATGGACATTTACATGCCAAAAAATAAAAAATGAATATAGGCACAGACCTTACAATCATCACAAAAATTAGCTCAAAATAGATTATAGATCTAAATGTAAGACATAAAACTATGAAATTTCTAGAAGATAGCATAAGAGAAAAGAGAGGTGACTTTGGATTTGGCAATGACTTTTAAATACAACACCAAAGGCATGATCCATGAAAGAAATAATGATAAGCTGTACTTCATTAAATTAAAAATCTTCTGCTCTGTGAAAGACACTTTCAAGAGAATGAGAAGACAACCCACAGACTGGTAGAAAATATTTGTAAACACACATCTGATAAAAGACCTACCCAAAATATAAAAAGAAGCTTAAAACTCAACAATAAGAAAATGAACAACCTGATTTTAAAAAATAGGCAAAAGTCCTGAGCTGACGCTTCACCAGAGAAGATATACAAATGGCGAGTAAGCATATCAAAAGGTGCTGAACAGTATATGTCCATAAGGAACTGCAAATTAAAACAACAATGAGGTACCACTACATACCTATTAGAATGTCAAAAATTCAAACAGTGACAACACCAAAAACTAGTAAAGATGTGGAGCAACAAGGACTGTCATTTACTGCTGGTGGTAATGCAAAATGGTATAGCCAATTTGGAAGTTTCTGACAAAACTAAATATACTCTTAGCATATGCCAGGAATAGCACTCCTTGATAATTACCCAAAGTAGTTGAAAACTATGTTAATACAAAAACATGCACATGAATGTTTAGTGTAGTTTATTCATAATTGCCAAAACATGGAAGCAACCAAGATGTCCTTCAATAGGTGAATGGATAAATAAACTGTGGTACAGCCAGACAATTGAATATTACTCAGTGCTAAGAAGAAATGAGCTATCAAGCCATGGAAAGGCAGGAAGGAATCTTAAATGCATTTTACTAAAAGAAAGAAGCCAATCTGAAAAGGCTACATACTATATGATTCGAACTATATGACATTCTGGGAAAGTAAAAACTATGGAGAGAGTAAAAAGATTAATGGTTGCCAGGGGTTAGAGGGGAGGGAGGGATGAATAGGTGGAGCACAGAGGATTTTAAGTCAACAAAACTGTTCTGTATGATACTATAATGATGGATACTTGTCATTATACATTTTTCCAAGTCTGTGCAACACCAAAAGTAAACCCTAATATAAACCATGGACTCTGGGTGATAATGATGCATCAGTGTAGGTTCATCGGCTGTAACAAAGGTGCCACTCTGGTGGGGGATGTTGATAGTGGGGAAGCTGTGCATGTTTTGAGGCAGGGGACATATAGAAAATCTCAGGACCATCCTCTCAATTTTGCTGTGAACCTAAAACTGCTGTTTAAAAAAAAAGTTTATTTAAAAAATCAGTTCAGCACTTTTGTGTGGGCCTGCTGGTGTCTCTTGGTAGGGGGAGAGGAGTCTCAGTTGTGGCACAAAGAGTCTGCTCTGCCCACTGTGACTGGGTTCCTTTGGCTGACTACACCAGCCCACTCTACTGTGTCCCTGTGGGGACAGGAATTCTCAGGCTTGCTGAGATGAAGAGGCTTCCTGCCTGGTGCTTGTGTGATTGGATCCCTCTGCCCTGGGGGTGGAGGACATTGCAGAGTACCAGCACCTCCCCTGCAGTCTGCATCCCCCTGTATTTCTGGGTAGAGAGGTAGTGAAGGAGCTTACATCCCTGGCCCCACAAGGACACCCTTGTTGGTGGTGCTAGTGAAGAGCCCTGGTTCCCTCCAGGGAAGAAGGGGCCCAGGTGGGCTGCCATCTGCTGTAGGTGGGGGTCCAGAAGCCCTGTGTCCAGGCCTCCTTCTGCCAGTCAGCAGCTATAGACAGCCTGCTGTTGCTTTTCTTCAGGTCCAAGGTTCCCAAACTTGTTAGCCTTTCTCTTACCACCTTCCACTATTTTCCTCTAGTTATTTGGAGAGTTTATAGTTGTACTTAGTGGAGGAGGACAGACAGAAATGGGTCTACAGCATCCTGTCGGGACTGAAAGTTTATTTCTCTAAGCTTTGAGCACGTGCATATAATGCACACGCTAAGGAAATTTGCTTTGTTTGATTGCTGGTACATTCTTTACAATGTGATATTTGAAAAATATTCACACTAATATCCTTCATTATTCCAGACATGCCTTGGGCTCTACAGGATTTTATTCACCTATGGAATTAAGCTCAAAATATGAGGGGAGTGAAAAGAAACGTCATGGGTTTAATAAGGTACATAGGATTATTTCTCTTGTCCAAAATTGTGTCCAACCCAGCACTCCTTTATTGGACTGAAAGGCTGCCCTGTGAGCGTGGGAGGAAGAGCTTGAGATGTCTGAGGGGGTGGAGGCAGCACACACGGCAATGTGGGGTGCAGAAGTCTCCCCAGCACAGCTCCTATTATGCCTCCAGGAATGTACCCCAACCTGGTGCCAGGCCACACCTGTGTTCGAGATCAGTCAGGAATTGTGAGCCTGAAGTTGTGACAAGGGAAGCCCCCAACTTGGACGATAATGGCTATTCAGGGCAGGGCAAGAATACTTAGCATACATTTGTTCCTTCATAGTTTAAGATAACGGTAAAGTCTCATCAAACTTATTGAGAGTTTTCTAAGTTTGTAATAAAATTATGCTTATTACTCCCATCTTTACACATCTTACACACTTAAATTAGCTTTAAATAAACTTTTAAAAAAACATTTTACTGTGAAGCATAAGACATATAAACAAGCATACATAAAATATAAATAAAATATAAATAGATGGCATACTGGATCATTATAACATGTCCCATCATATTCACCACCCAGGTCCGACTTCCCCGGCAAACCCGAACCCCACCTGCCTTGACTCTCCCCCTCCTCCAAAGGCCCATACATTGTGAGCAATGAACGTCACCCATCCTGCCATTCCCAATAATTCTCAGACATAAGTGTGCATCCAAACACTCCGCTTCATGTAGCTTGCTTATGAACTTTATGTAAATGAAGTCCTACAAATACATTATTTTGTTTATGATTATTTTTTCTTACTAAACACTATGCTACTTATCCAGGTTGCTCTAATTGATCCTTTAGATCAGTGGTCCCCAACCTTTTTGGCACCAGGGACCAGTTTCATGGAAGACAATTTTTCCACGGACCTGGGGGGAGGGGATGGTTTCAGGGTGATTCAAGCACATTACATTTATTGTGCAGTCAAACCTCTCTGCTAATGATAATCTGTATTTGCAGCTGCTCCCAGCACTAGCATCACCACCTCAGCTCCACCTCAAATCATCAGGCATTCTCATGAGGAGCATGCAACCTAGATCCCTCGAAGGCACAGTTTACAGTAGGGTTCGTGCTCCCATGAGAATCTAAATCTGCTGCTGATCTGACAGGAGGCGGAGCTCAGGCGGTGATGCCAGCGATGGGAAACGGCTGTAAATACAGATGGAGCTTTGCTTGCTCACCCCCGCTGCTCACCTCGCTGCTCACCTCCTGCCATATGCGATTCCTAACAGGCCACGGACAGGTACTGTCCATGGCCTGGGGGCTGGGGATCGCAGCTGTAGATTTAGCTCAGATAAGAAAAGGCATGCCTACAAACAGAAAGATGAGACCTGAGCAAGGATTTGTGCAGGAGGATGACAGGACATATTCATATTAAAAATGTGAAAACACCAAGGGAACAAAACCTAGGAAACTTAGACAAATACATGAATAAGAAACAGTTTATGAATTACCACTTACAGGGTGCCTACTGGAAACGGACTTTTAATTTCTTCTAATTTCCATAATGACCTCTCAGGATGGTGCCATCAACCACATTTTTCAGGGCAGAACATGGAGGCCTGGAGAAGCCAGGTCAGTGGTCAAGGTCACAGTCATCTGGACCAGGTGCACACTTCAAAACCATGTCCTCTCCCACTTACACTGTCATCACGCAGTCCTTAAAAAATCAAAGGGAACTAAGAAGATAGATCTCCTGCCAGAGGTTAGCAGGGAAATGCTGATGAATGATAAACAGAAACCAAAACTCAATTCTTGTGGTAATTCAGTCTTCTCCATCAAACTAAATCATTTTGGACAGGAAGGGCAAAACCAATACTGTTAAGAGGAAATCTAAGCCCAGTGAGATCACAGGAAAAATGTGACTTGCTTCTGTACTTTTCTCAATGGTAATGAGAGCCTTTTGGCCAAGATGAATGGTGTACCCAAGTGGATGCACTGCCTCCTGTTTGCTGAACACGTGGGTGACAGGACCACTGCCCCACTAGGCCACTGTGGATGCCTGCAGGGAGGGGAAGGGGCTAGAAAGCCAGGCCAAGAGCAGAAATGTGGGAAGTGAGTTTCCAGTGAACTGCAACTTGAAAGCCTGCTGTGGAACTTACACAAGAGTTCGGAAAGGGTGTCCAAGTGCTTAGAAAGGAAACGACGATCATTAGAGTCACCACAGGTTTACTAGAACAAGCTGCTATGCAGACAAGCCTGGTTTCCTTTTTTATCACTGTTGCTAGCTGGTACATCAGGGATACATGGCAAACAGGTCTGGACTTCAACAAGGCGTGTGACAGGGGCCTCCTGCTATCATTTGGGAAAGGGGGTGACATGTGAGCTGAAGAATATGGGAGCAGAGTGATGAATGAGATCAGGGTCACCGTGTAGGGCAGTTTCCAGTGTGGGCTCAGGCTTGTCCTCAGCTCAGGCCTGGCCACGCTTTTCCTTAACATTCTGGGGGAAGAAGTGAAAGGAAAACATATCAAATTGCTGGAGGACCCCCGGAAGCTGGATGCAGAATGAAGCTGGGTGGGTATAGCAAGATGAGGACACCAAAACACCTCAAGTACTTAGAATGGTGGATTCATGTAATCATTAAAGCCTAATAAAAATTAATATAATACATTTGGTTAAAAGTTTTAAAAAATCAGGTAAAGTGACTTGGGCCTTAAAAAAAAGTTAAAAAGAGAACATAAAAAATTTTGCAAATATGTCAATAGGGACATAAGGCCTAGCTTCAGCTCCTGGGTAAAATACACAGGTGGTTAAGTGGAAATTAAATATCAACTTAGCCATGCACCCCCTCCTTGGATATGTCAAAGTCATACCTACCTGTCAAGAATTGATATAAGATGCCTTTTAGATTATAAAATGTTTTGTGTCCTCCTGGTAAATGTGACCCTTCTGTCCTTTGTGTTCTCACAAGACATCTCTTACATTTTCTTCCTAATATGTTATAGATTCATAAACATCTTGTGAGATCCCTACAACACTGTACCTGGTTTGAGGCCTTGACTCCCATTCTGAACATGTATGTGTTCTTGGCAAAGTAGCTGCTCAATAGATAGTTCTTAAATGAACGCTATTATATGATTGTAACAAAATAGTAAGACAATCTTGGGTCAAATTGATATAAATGCGGTGTCCAGACATGGGCCATGAGGGTGAGGTGGGATTAGGGTACTGGGAAATGGAGGTGGTCAGGGTCGATATCAATTGGTGAGAGAATTTGAAATCACTTGATAAGAGGAACACTAGAAAGAACCAGAGGATTTGGGTTTTTCTGTTTCTTTGTTTGTGGTGTTTTGTTTTGGCAGGAAAATAGAAGACTTGGTAACACAGAGAACTGAGATAGAATATGATTTCTACATGAACTATTTGAAGGAGGGGTTTTCCTTGCTCTGTTTTGCTCTACTGGGCAAACCAAATGGAAGCCATATACACATAGAATTTGCTTTGACAAGGAAGAACTTTCTAACAATTATGAATGGCCCAAGAACAGAATACGGTGTCTCAATAAGACATTAGTCCCTTTTATTGGAGATTCTCAAAGAGTTGGAATAACATCTATAGATGGCATTATTGAGGCAATTGGACTAAGCCTTATTGTAAAACAAGGGCATATGACAGCCTCCTCCACAATCAACATCCCCCACCAGAGTGGCACATTTGTTACAATTGATGAACCTACAATGACACATCATTATCACCCGAAGTCCATAGTTTACATTAGGGTTCACTCTTGGTGTGGTACATTCTATAGATTTTGACAAATGTCACAAAGGTCTGTGTCTAGATTTATTTATTTTTTGCATGTGTATGTCCAGTTGTTCCAGCTCCATTTGTTGAAAAGTCTATCTTTGCTTCATTGTATTGCCTTTGCTCCTTTGTCAAAGATCAGTTGACTATATTTATGCGGGTATATTTCTGGGTTTTATTCTGTTCCATTGATCTATTTGTCTATTTCCACCAACACCACAATATCTTCATTACAGTAGCTTTATAGTAAGTGTTGAGGTCGGGTAGGGTCAGTTCTCCAATTTTGTTCTTCTTCAATATTGTGTTGGCCATTGTGCATCTTTGGCCTCTCCATATACACTTAGGATCAGTTTGCCAATATCCACAAAACACCTTACTGGGGATTTTGATTGCTTAGACTTAAAACAAAATAACACCTTGCCAATATCGAGTCTTCCTATCCATGAATATGAAATATCTCTCCATTTATTTAGTTCTTCTTTGATTTTTTTCATCAGAGTTTTATAGTTTTCCTCATATAGATTTTGTATATATTTTGTTAGATTTATACCTAAGTATTTAATGTTTTTGGTCCTAAAGTAATGGTCTTGTGTTTTTAATTTCAAATTCCAATCATTCACTGCTGGTATATAGGAAAGCAATTGACATTTGTATACTTTGTATGCAAAGTATCCAGCAAACTTGCTACAGTTACTTATGAGTTCCAACAGGGTTTTTTTGTTGTTGTTCATTCTTTGGGATTTTCTACATAGAAAGTCATGTCATCTGTGAACAAAGACAGTTTTATTTCTTCTTTCCCCAGCTTTACATCTTTTGTTTCCTTTTCTTGTCGTATTGAACTAGCTGGGACTTCCAATGTGATGTTGAAAAAGAGTCCTGCCTCAGCCCGGTGATTGAGGCCAACATCTAAAGTCACATGTCTTGTTGATATAGCATGTTCCCCGACACAATGTGATGAAAATGGCAGTTTACCTCCATGATCTTCCTCCCAGAAACCATAACCTCAGTCTAATCATGAGAAAAATATCAGACAAACATCAATAGAGCAGCATCTTACAAAAAAATGCCTGACCATTACTTTTCAAAACTGTCAGTGTCATTAAAAACAAGGAAAGTCTGAGAAATTAGTCAACAGCTGACTAAGGAGACATGATCACTAAGTGTAACACATTATCCCAGATGGGATCCCAGAACAGAAACAAGACATTAGGTAAAAAATAAAGGAATCTGAATATAGTGCGGACTTCAGTTAATCACAATTTATCAATATTGTGATAAATCATAATTTAGCATTAATTTGTGAGAAATAAACCATACTTCTACAAGATGCCAATAATAGAGGAAATTGCATGTTGTGGGGAGAGGTACGTGGGAACTCTCTGTACTGTCTGCTTAATTGTAAATCTAAAACTGTTGTAAAAAATAAAGTCTATTAATAAAAAAGGTAGCATCCCTGAGGCAATGGAACTGCTAAGTATCTTAACATTGGTGGTGGATACACGAACCTATATGTGTGATAAAATCGTATAGAGCAAATACACACACATGCACACAAACAAATGAGTACAAGTAACGTAGAGAAATCTGAATAAGAATGGTGGACTGTATTAATGTCGATATCCTGGTTGTAATATTGCAAAGCCATAGTTTTTCAAAATGTTCCAACTGAGGGAAACTGGGTAAAAGATATAATTAAATGTGAATCTACAATCATCTCAATAAAAATTTCAATAAAAAAATAAACAGTTCTGAAAAGAATGTCTTCAAGGACAGCAAGGAAGAGAGGACTTCGAGCAATTTCATGCCTCTGAACTTAGTTTTTATGTGAACCCAGGAATATTCAAATAGAAAGGATGGGGCAAATTCTAAGAGAAAGCAAAACAGCAACACTAATAGTAAGAAGAAGAAGAAAAAGAAGACAGGTAAGGGGAAGAATGAAAAGGAGATGTAGAAGGAGGAATATTGGTGCTCCCATGGATAATCAGATGTCAACATTTGTCAGAAGCTGAAAATATCACATTTGGAGGGTTCCATATTCTGGATGGAGGCTGGTATTTACCTTGGAAGCAAACAACTTCTTTTTTATTAATTTTTTATTTTTTATTCCAGAATATTACGGGATACAAACAGCTTCTTTAATTTCAATGATTGCATTAATATTTATTTTATTATGCAGATGTAAGTCATTTCATCTAAGCACATGACACACTAACAGAAGATGCTCAAAAATAATGTTTGAATGAAGGCAACTAGAGAAACAATCAGGAAATTTTTGAACCCTGATCTCCAGAATTATTCAGTAGAGCTGACCTCAGGCATTGTCACAGTTCAGGGTGCAGCACTAAACCTCTCGTGTGCCACAGGCTCGGGCTTCCTTCATAAACAAAATCAGGCTTCCTGTGCCAGGGAGTGACAAGCTCACCAGCCCTGCCCTGGCTGAGGCAGTCTCCTCCTTACAAACCTTCCAGGAATACCCAGAAGCATAAAGACAGTCCCATCATCAAGGGTGAATTCAGCAGCCACAATGAAGGAGAAACTGCAGGGCCACGTCACCAGGAGGGGAGTGGAAAGATGGTGCTGGCATAGTGGCCTTTAGTTTCCAGATGGCAAAGATTCCCTCAGGCTTCCTGCACCAGAAAGCTCCAGCAAGGTACGCATGGACAAGATTTATATCACATGAATGTTTGGATCAATAACTTAGAAAAAGGAGCCTCCCTGGAGCCCCTGGACTGTCGTGGCCTTTGCCTCAGTGTCTGGGCCCTCTTCCCCTTTCTTTCCTGCACCTGCTTCCATATTGACTCAGCATCTGCTCCCACCACACGATCCAGGTGGAGACGCATCAGGTTGAGCAGATCATATCTCCTCATCTGGCCTGGCATTTGTCTGTCACGCTGTGTCCGGAATGTGATACCCAGTTGACAAAAAGCAGCCCTCGTGCATGCCAGGAGGCCCTTTGTTCCACCAGGGTACCCCTGCTGTGTGGGGTCCTCCAAAGGTTCAGGGATTCAGGCCTCTATCTCCTGGGCCCTTTCCAGACAAATGGCCAGATCACAAGACAGCAGGCTGCTCAGCTCTACATGTGTGCCTCCTGGTGCAAACACACCTCTGCCCACCACATTTCAGAACCCATCAAGGAGGCTTCAGGGTCATGCACACCCATGTGTGCTTGTGTGTGTGTATGCATATGTGCATGCACAGGCCCCAGGGCGTGGGGTGCGGGAGTGTGTGCTTAGCTTTGATGTTTTCTTTTTTATCTTGAGCTGTATTCTGAGAGTTCTTGGCATCTTGGATAAAGTGTCGATTAACAGCCGGGTGCAATGGCTCCAATGAAGGACCCTACAAGGAGTCACAGATGCAAAGTGTCTGAAAGTGGATGAGACAGAACAAGACTTCCAGAGTCCACAACAACCTCCCTTCTCCCTCTGCAAGAATTATAAACAGTGCTCCAGAATCCTAGGGTAAGAAGATGTGAAAAATGTCCCATTTAAATTCTCTGAAAGCTCCATTCATAGCACATACCCAATGTGTATATTTACCTCCAAAGGATAGTATCATGTTTTCAAAAAGGACCCCTTAATCACGTTGTCTCCTGAGTGGCTATATCAGACAGATACATCAGTCTTCCAAGGCCAATAGGCATGGCCCTATGTCATGACGAGCTGACTGGACCCTCCAGTGAAGTTCTTTCTTCATCGACCCTCCTTTGAGTGAGAAACACTCAGTCAGCCACAAAAGCCTCATGAATTAATTCTTCACATTGTAAATGTCCCTGCATTTGCATACCCACTACTGATGCTTCACAGTATATGCTCCAGTCTGACTGAAACTATTAATCCAAGGCTCCTTGTAAGCAGATTGCAGGATCAATAATCTATGAGCTCTTTTTAAGAATGATTACAGAAATTTATCGTTAAGATTGCCTTTTTATTTTTATTTATTTATTTTTTTTTGCAGTTTTTGTTTTTTGAATCTAAACGGATGGCTCCCAGCATCTTACTCCTTCCTGAAGAACAAGCATGCTGACCAGCACAGGGACAGTAATAAAGGGTCTCTACCATGTTGCTGAATTCTTTTCATGCCTTCCATAAGATTTCATCTATGCAAGGTCCCTTGACATTCTCTGCAAGGCCTGTGTGTGAGGGTTGGTGAGTGGCCTGAAGTGTATGGACCCCTCCCTGGAAGAGGCATGAACTCCAAAGACCACTGTGCACACCACCGAGGGATGCACCAGGTGAAAAGACCCTAGTATTGTTTGGGAACTTGAACAAGGTCATCTCCTCAGTACCTTCCAACTCTAAGATTTCATCATTCCATAACTAAGTAAATGCTGGATTTCTGGAGTTGTGTCCCTGGCCCATGCAGCGGTCTCAAAGCAAGGTTTTCTACAATGTTCAGTGCCCTGAAGGCCATCTGCATGATGGCTGTGGCTTCCACACTTTCTGCAAAGCAGCACAAGGCACTCTTGACCCCAAGTCTATTTCCCTGACACCAAGTCCTCCTGCTCCAGCCAGGGGAAAGCTGTCGGGCAGCCACATGCCAATTTTGACTCTCTCCCATAGTGCCCTGAAGTTCATTTTGCTTCTGAGAGGCTCGCTCAATATTTAAAATCTGGTTGTTTTAGTATGGTCAGTCCCCAGGAAAATGGAACCTGAAACAACAACTCCACCCTCATTTATTGAGTTCTTTTTAATATTCCAGCCACTGTGTTCAGTGCAACAAAATATACAAAGATGAGTAAATACATCAGGGCCCCTGCCCTCAAATAACACTGATAGTTTGGCAGGTATAAGATGTTACAACCATGACAAAAACAGGTGTCATGGGTAAATAAATAAATGCAAGACTTATATTGACTTAAGGGATTGGGAACAGTTTTGTGGAGTAGATAGATAGTCTTTGAAAAATGCTTAGGATTTTAACAATTAGAAAAAGGGGAGGGGGAATGGAAATAACTAGCAAGAAAGTCAGAGACTAAAAGAACAAAGTCAGCAAAGGAAAAGTTGCAAGGGGGTGCAGCTGTGTGCGCGAAGGGCATGGAGTGGGCTGGAGCGCAGGTGCACCGGGGTCAGGGGCACAAAAAGAGCGGAGGACAGACGGGGTGCCATGGCACCACCGTGATGAGCTTGGTCTTGTTCCTCAGGCAATGGAGAGCGACTGGAGGAGTCTCAGCAGGGGAGTGCCACGCTCCAGATAAGTTGGGGTGGTGTGTGAGGGACAGGGTCACCTGAACAGCAGGCTTACCCCCGCCCTACCCCTCCATCCACTCTAATCCACAGAATCCTTCCTGGGGTAAGGGAGTAAGTAACCTTTTTGAAAGATACTAGCTTTAAACTGAAGACTCTTAAAGATTGAACAAACCTCAAAAAATCCAAAACGTGTCTCCACAGCAAGAAGGGAGCCACGGCAGCCCCTACCCAGGAGACCTGGAGCCTTGGAGAAAGAGCAAAGGAGAACACGGCCCTCAGCCTTCTCCACGTGGCTCCTCCCTGGGAGACCCAGAGCCCTGCCACAGACCTAAACGCGAGGTACATACACGCACCGGCTTTCAAAGCCCATGACTAGTCACGTGCTTTCCTCAGGCTTGAGGAGCTGCTCCTAACAAGGTTTCAGGTATGGAAGGCGTCCACCCTCACCGCAGCCACGCCCACAGGGGCCCTTCCTTCCGGCAATCACACAGAGGCCCTCTGTTCCAGGGCCGTTACTCACTCTTGTCTTTAATTGCATTGTATAACTAGTCATTGCATTTTTGACCAGTTTCTATAGGTTAATAAATGAAAGAAAGAGAAAGAACAAAAAAAAGTTGCAAACAACAAAACAACAACTCAAAGCTCAATTCTTGGTAAGTATATACTTTTCAAAACCATGAGAAAATGGAAAATGCTTTCAGAAATTCCTGTGGTCAAATTCAGTGACCGGTGATTTAGATGCATCTTATTTTTCTGATGACAGAGCACAAAGCGACCGGTCAACGACCTGGGGCAGGCACAATGATACTCAAATCTCTTCCCTCACAAAAGCTCAGGGGACAAGATTCTGATTTTTTTAAATCAAGATAAAAACACACAGAAAACAGGAAAGTGTGTTTCTCTACTAGCAAATGGACTCTCTTAACCTCTCATTTTCCATGCACAGGCTGTCCAAAGATCTGGGGCTGAACCCCTGGCCCTGGAAGGAGTCCCCACGCAAGGGGCCCCGGCATTCTCCTGCACACGCCTGCCCAGAGGCAGAGGGCTGCACTCTCAGGAGGTCCCTTGCTGACCTGCTCTCATCGGAGAGAAAATTGTCTCCCTCCCACCTTGGCTGCAGAGCCAGCAGGCAGAAAGGTCTGGAACAGGAGGGTGGAGTATGATTCATTCTTAGCTGAAAAGTGACTCAGAAAGGAAGTTGCCTGGTGTGCCGGATGACACTGTGAGCTGTAATGTGCTGTGAGCAGGCCTGTCTGCCATGCAGCTGTCTACCTTTCCCTTGTAAGAGAGTCAGGTGGACACTGGCACACTCCAGGCTTCAACCAGCGTGTGATGACTGAGACACCTTTCTCGGATGAGCCTTCGCGGTGGTGACCCGTTTGCAGTCACATTGAGACTGGAACACAAGTAAAAACAAGTTAGGTACAAATACGGACCTCCTGGGGAAGGAGAGCAAGAGAAAGAGGGAACACCACACGTGCTCACAATTCTCCAGCCTCTGTTTTAGGTCAACCACCGTAAATATCCTAGTTCGTGCCCACAGCTAGCTCTAAATCACATGCAAAAAAGGGAAAACATTGTACTTTAGATTTTACAGTTTCTTTCTTTCTTTCTTTCCAAGGTGAAGGGACTCACGTACCTTAAAACTTAAAATAGATCAGGTACTGACTGAAAAATAAAGACTGGGTTGAAGTATATGAAATTGCTAATTTAGTAAGTCAAAATGAGCAAATATCCTCATCTTATATGGTTCAGTCTAACAGACTCCACCAAAAGTTAGCCAAAGCTTCTTCAAAAACTGCTACATTGTTTTTCAATTAAGCTTCAGTGGCACCTCCTGAGTTGCTGGCTTAGTTTGCCACCAAGTGCTTGCTAATCTCTTTCTTACCTAGTCAGTCCTCACCAATTGCTACCCGTGGTGCCCAGGAGGTGGCTGACTGGTGGCCACCGCTGCCTTTCTCCCTACCCAGGAGATGCCAAGCCCATTTCATAGCTACGCATGAAGGGTTGACATCTGGGCAAAGTTTACACCAAACCAGGCTCATAGGGTTGCCATAAAGACAGCCACTGTCACAGTGGCCAGAAGAGCCCTGGAACTTGTCCCACACTTCATGAGAACGGTCAAGCCATGGCAGACCTCCTGGTGTGCTTCACATGAAGGAGACCACAGCTGCACTGGGAGAGGGACTCCTGCCATTCTCCAGATAATGGTGATGGCACATCCTCCCAAGACATCAAAGTGCTGTCTCTAAAGGATGCAAAAGAAACACCACCACTACCCCCCCACACACCTCCTTACACCCAGAGCTTTACTAAAAGTCAGTTGTATTGTTTCCTGGTGAGTACAGTTTTTTTTCTTTCCTTCCTCCCTTCCTTGCCTCCTTTCTTCCTTCCTTCCTTCAATTAAAATGTGTTGAGTACTTACACTATGACAGGCACCGTGCTTTTCCAACAAAAATAATCTAGTCTCAGGCTACTCTCAGAAAGCTTACATCCTATTGTACAAAGGGAGAATGAACACACACACACAGGCAACCCAGTGATGCCCGAGCTGTGTGAATGTAAAGGGAGGGGCCCCTGCCTGTGCCTGGCAGTGCAGTGGGTGTGAGGTGTGCACTCACACTGCGCAATAAAGATGGAGGGGATGAGCGAACGGGTGAGTGAGTGTGTGAGTGAGTGAGGGGAGGAGCTGATCAACTTCTGTGTCACTGTTCCAGGTGCTGGTGGCAAAGTCGTGAAGAAAACATAAATCTTTGCCTTTAGATTAAGTGGGTTTGACAAACATGATAGTTAGGATTGTATTAGAAAAAAAGAATTTTTAAAAGGGAAAGAAGGCTAAAGAATTCTGAGCAGAAGGAGCAGCTTAGGGTCATGGAAGTCCATGGAAATACACAGTCCACAGAGGAACACTGCAAAGTCAAAAGTCAAAACTCTTTCAATTCTGAAAGAATTGAAAGAATTTTAGAGAAAAAATTGAAAAATGGTAACATGTCCTGGTCTCTGCTTTTGTCCCTATTAAAATTATTGCCAGAATTTCTAGACTATCCTTAGTCACCAAAATAGGAAGGAGAAAATAGAGGAAATAAATCTGACATTTTAATTTGACTCCATTTCTGGCAATTTACCTCTAACCCAACCTTATAAACAGAAGGGACAATTGACATGGGTCCTCTGGGGCGGGTGGGAGTGAGCTGGGCTGGCAGGGTGTCCTTCCCAGCACCACACCACTTGGCCCTGGGGTTTGTGTCCTTGATCTATTATCTCCTGTCCCAAAGCCTAAACTTCTCATCCTCGCTGGTCCCTAATACAGCAAGCACCGACAAATAACTTGGCAAATTTAAACTTGTAATATTGCATTTTTACTTTATTGGGGTGAAATGTACAGAGAAGGAAATTCGTGGATTATAAGAATACAATTTGAAGTTTTGACAAATGTACACACCTGAGAATCCACCACTCTAATCAATAAGCAGAATGTCATTGGCACCCTGAAGCCCCTCTCGTGCCCCTTGCTAGACAATGCCACCCACACAGAGGCAACCATTTTTCTGACTTCTGTCACCATAGATTAATTTTGCCTATTCTTGAACTTCATATAAATGGAATCATAAAGTGTATATTTTTTAGGGTCTGACTTCTGTCCCTCAGCATAATATTTTTGAGATTCATGCATGATGTTTCATTTGTCAATAGTTCATTTCTTTTTATTTCTAACTAATAGGCTATTTTATGACTACCAAATTGTTTATTCATTCTCTTTTGATAAACATTTGGACTCTTTCTCTTATTCTTTCTTCTTTTTTCCTTTTGTTCTTGCTTTTATGAGTAGAGCTGCTATGAATATTCTTATTCTAGCCTTTTTATGTTTTCGTTTCTCTTGTAAATACCTGGAAAAGAAATGTCTGGGTCCTGAAGCAACTGTATGTTTAACTTTATAAGAAGCTGCCAGATTGTTTTCCAAAATGGTTGTACCATTTTACATTCCCACCAGATCTGCTTGCGCGCTTCAGTTGCTGACTGTCCTTGCCAACATTTGGCATTGTCAGTCTTTCCAATTTTAAGTATGCTGAGTATAAAATTGTATCTTGTTGTAGTTTTCATTTGCATTTTTATATGATCTTGATCATTCTTTCCTGTGCTTTTCGACCATTCCTGTCTTCTTTAGAGAAGCGTCTGTTTAAGTCTTTTGCACATTTTAATGGATTATCTTTCATATATATAATGTATTTATTTTGATAAAGGTCCTTTGTCAGAAATGTGTATTATAAATATTTTTCTTTCAGTCTGTAGCTTGCATTTTCATTTTCTTAGTGATTTCTTTTGATGAGCAGTTTTAGTTTTGATGAAGTCCCATTTAACCATCACTTTTCTTTATGTCTAGAACTTGTTCTGTCCTTGCTAAGAAATGAAGTTGTAGACTCTTAGTCTTTACAGTTAAGCCAATAATACATCTTAAAGTAATTTTTGCATATTTGTTAATGGTGAAGATTGGGAGTCATTTTTTCCACACTTTTATACAGCTGAACAGATGCTTAGCACAGTCTGATGACAAGGCTTCCGTCTACCCATTGAATGGCCCTGAATCTCTGGCAGGAATCACTCGACCACGTTTGGGTAGGTCTGTTTCCGAACCCTCTATTCTCTTCCAAAAAGCAATGGCACACTATTGTGATTAATACAAGCTGTAGGAAAGTCGCTCTCAGACAGTGAGTCCTCCATTGTCTCTCTTTTTCCTCCCTCTCCCTCCCCAGCATTGGATTGGCTTTCTTAAGTACTTTGCTTTCCCGAATATACTTTAGAATCAGCTGGTCTATTTCTTGTAAAAAGTGCCATTGGGATTTTGGTTGGGATTGTATTGAATCGATAGATCAATTTGGGGAGAAATAACACATTAATGGTAGCATGTCCTCCAGCCCATGGACATGGTTATCTCTCTCCATCTAGGGCTTCTATAACTTCTCTCAGCAATGCTCTGTGGTTTTCATGTAGTGTGTTGCATGTCTTTTCTTGAACATATTAAGTATTTTATTTTGTGTGTATGCTATTATAGGTGGAATATTTTTGGTTTATTTTTTAATTCTTTACTACTAGTATATAGAAATATAATTGATTTTTGTGTATCAATCATGTATCCTGCCACCTTGCTGAATTCACTGTGGGTTCTAGCACTTGATTTGGAGATTCCTCAGCATATCTGTGTAAACCACAATACCATCTGCAAATAAAATAATTTTACTTCTTCCTTACCAATTGTTATGCCCTTTATTTATATTTCTTACCTTAGTGCCTGGTTAGAACCTCCAGTGATATATTGAGTATAAGAAATGAGAATAGATATCCTCACCTTGGTCTCAATCTTTAGGGGAAGATGTTCAATATTTTACCAGTAAGTATGATGTCATCTATAGTTTTTTAAATCAATATCCTTTACAGACTAAGGAAGTTCTTTTTATTCCTAGTATATTGCAAGTTTTTACCATGAATGAGTATTCAACTTTAATGAATGCTTTTTCTGTGTCTATAGGCAGGATCATATAATTTTCCTCAGTTATTCTGTTAACAAGGTAAATTACACTGATTGATATTTAAGTATTAAACCAACTTTACAGTTATAGAATAAATTCTACCTGGTCATAATGTATTATCCTGTTTGTATATTGCTGGATTCAGTTTTTTAATATTTTACTGAGAATTCTTGCGTTTATGTTCCTTGGGGGCATTAGTCTATAATTTTCTTTTCTCTGCTATTAAGAGAAATAGAACTCCGGTTTGTAGACTACATTTCTGGGGTTTCTGATAGCATTTATGAAATTTTAGCAAAGATTTCTCCAATTGAATAATTTGGAAATTCAATGTGTTAACTTTTCCTCATGCAAGATGAATTTCATATTCCCAAATGCTTAGACTATCATAAAGTGAGAGCATTGGATTACCTTTTATAAAGTAGATAAAGAAATGTGCCCATGATTCCAAGTCACAAGAACAAGTTTCCAAAAGATAGGCTATAAGTGTTCATTTCTATACAGTCTTTAAAAGTGAAGTAAGTTCAGGTCACTTCATAAGCCATTAAGAAATGCCTATTTTTTCTTCGGAATAAGTCAACTTTGTAAATAAGTCTATGTATCCCCTCTCACTCGGATGATGCCTTGGGGTCTTCTCATCCCAACAGGGAATGGTGGAGATCGGCTAGGTTGGAGGAAACACTTCAGAAATATCACTCTTCCAGGGTCTCTGGGTTTTCTCCTGGAATCTGCCCTGATGTGAGCTGGTTTACAGGGCGAGACGGTTGTGCTGCTGAAAGCCACACTCAGACAGCCTACGTACACTGGCTTTGAGAGAAGGTCCTGAATCCTATGCGCAGACTATGTTTTAAACATTGTGCATAGTATTTCTCTGATGTGGTCTATACCTATGCCATGCATATTCCATATAGTGGCACATGCAGGCACACAAGCTAACAAAACAAAGAACTCCCAGAAAGTCGCTTTTCCCTCACACAATGAATTATGTTTCCTGGCTTGACTTAGGAAGTGAAGAATGTTTAAAGTGGTCATATGAATAAAATAGAAAAAGAAAGCACACAGCTCAAACAGGATTTGGGGGGATTTGGGGAATAAGCTGCCTAAATTTCCCCGAGAAGTTAATGAAAGAGAAGAAGTCTGACCATTAGGCCTACTATGTTCCGTGGGCTTTACCCATGCAACAGGCCGAAACCTCATGAGAGCTGAGCACGGTGGTCGCTGGTGCTTTCCACTTGGTAAGAAAGCGGGCCAGTACGTTCTAAGTGGCATTTGCAAGGTGTGGATGCTGGAAGTGATGGAGCCGGGATTCCAGCAGATGCAATTCTAGCTCTAATGTCCTTCCCCTTTGCCACATTGCTTTTACAGTGAGCTCTTGGGACTAAGCCAGAAATACCTCACCATTCAGACACAGGAACCATGTTCATGGCATTCACTGTACAGCAAATGAGGAGCCATACAGAGTTTCCTCAGCCTGGGGTCGGTTTCAGTGGCATCATTCAGTAGTTGCGGGAGAATGTAGAAGGAGGAGAGTTAACATGAAAAACTGAGATGGAATTTTTCTATCTTAATAGTATTCCATGTGCTGGAGCTTCTCCCCACCCACCCACCCACCCAGGGATTTGGCATATACACTTGCATTTATAGGATGGTTTGCAGAGCAAGTATGAACCAGGGGCAGTCCCTCTGGGGGTCTGCTAATAGACCTTGACATCAATGTGGGGCTTTTTTGTCATGGTAGAAAGAGGACATTTTTACTGTTATTACTTTGTCCTAAGAATGAGAAATAAAGGGCCATGAGGATCACTGCAGGGTTGGGTTGACACCTAGCCAGTGGAGAGGCTGTTGGCAAGGACACTTTGTTCAAGTGGGTACAAGCAGGTGGCAGTTTGTGCCCTGAGTGGCGAGAGGGGAACCTTCAGGAACATCAGGAATCATTGAACTTGGCACCAGTCTTGCCTTTTTACCGTGGGCACCACACAAAGGGAAAAGCTGAGGGAACGTCAGTCAAAGAGGGTACGGTAGCCACAACTGGAGGGTTCACGAACCACAGAGGCAGTCCTTCCAGATGATGGAGTGTTATCAGAGGCCCGTCTGAGTCGGTGAGAGCCAAGAGCCACCGTAAGTTGGCCATTAATGTTACAATGATCTTATTCATTTTAAAATCTGTCTTTAGCACAATCCATGGGCCTTAGCACTTCCCTAAGTGCTAGAGATCCAACATTGACCAAATCACCACTGCCTTCATGGAACTTACACTCTAGTAAAATGGCATTATTCAAATATCATAAAAAATCAGTGTATAATCACAAAATATGATCAGTGCCATGAGGCACATGAGCAAAGTGTCCCATGAAAGCATAAAAGGAGTTCTTGACCAAGGCTAGGTGATCAGCGGAGAGGAAGACGCTGGAGGAACTTAAAAGGTGACACGTTGTAGTGTGGATGTGAGGGGGCAGAGGCTTCAGCGATGCCTGCGTGGTCCTGGAGTACACTGAGGCTGGAGGTGGATTACTTGCCTCCCACCAAGATGCAACGGACTGGCAACAGCCAGGCACGGAGTTTACCAACCGCAGCGTGGCCAGTCCTTTCCTCATTCCACACTAGGGAAATATTTAATTCAAGCTTGGAAAGCACTAAGCACTTTACCAGACATACCTTCAATCTCGAACCTCTTTTTCCTCACATTTTAGATTCCCTTTTATGCAAAATTCTTCAGATTCCAATAAAAGTAAGCAATTTATAAATTTTAGTGTCTTTAGGAAGGCACTAAAATTGCCTCTTTCTAATTCTTTGTCATATGCAGCCAAATCTCAGTGGAAGTGCTCTGAAGTGAACACACAGAATCAGTCTCTTAAGCAATAAATCTGTTTTTTGTTTGCTTGCTTTCCGGCTGTCTTCTGTTGGAAGGGTTTTTTGCTTTTTGTTTTGTTTTGCTTTTAACATCAAAAAGAAACTGTACAGCAAATGTATAACTTAGAGATTTTGGGGCGTATTTCCTGAGTAATAGATAGTCTCTGTATTTTTTTATACTGTGAGAGATTCTGTGAAATTCCAGACCCTTGAAAATCACTTTAATACGTAGAATGTTTTCTTCTTTCTTCAAATATACCCCTTAGATGTTTATTCTAGCATAAAGGCTTTTCTAAGTTATCAAATAAACACCATAGAATAATTTCAATTGAGAACAGAAATGCTTATGCTTAGTCTCATCCCCACCGATGACTGTATTTATTCATTTAATAAATACTCCATAAGTGGGCTCTGTGCTGTCAGCCAGCCCCTCTGTGCTAACCGAGCTAAATGCCTTTTTTTTATTGCCTTCAATTTACAAATGGGATTAGAAAGTTTTTCTTCTTTGTAATTATATGTGTGTTTATATTAACTATATATGCATCAATACATATATACATATATGTAACTGTATAGTTACAGAGATTAGTTGTCAATTTAAAAAAGTAATTAACTACTATACTGCAGAGGGTTTTCAGTGGAAGCCTAGATAAGACATGCAAGAGATTTAACAAGAAAAAGAACATAAAATCTATTTGGTATATTGTATAATAAATTACCTCATGAAATGTTTAAATATTCTTCCCCTGAATTAAATCCACAAGGTTAAAAGAGAAGAAAAACCATCAGGGAAAAAAGGAAAAGAGGTATCTGACCACAGTTTTCTCTTGGTCTGTGTTCAGTGGTTCCATGGATAGGGACCGTGGTGGGCCTGAAAGTCAGCCTGGAGTTCCGCGTCTACAGCGGGTGTTAACAAATGCCAGGAGCAGGTCTCACCTCCTCAGTCATCATCACTGGCTTCATTATGTTTGTGTCCTTTTTGTGACCTCAGCCAAGAGTCCAGTCGTGCAGGATCCAAGAAGCAGAATTCAATGTGACTGGGTGTGAGCAGCCAGCTTACCAGAACCTTCTGTACGTGCTCTGCCATCATGTCACTAAGTCCTCCTAAGTGCTTGCTGGAGGCATGTAGTCACGAAAAAGCAAACAAAACATAGACGGATGATAGGTAGGTAGACAAAATGACCACATGGGATAAATTGGGCTTCCCTGCTGGACACCACTGTAAAACCAGAGCCCTAGATCTGTGCCAAGTGAAGCCTTTAGCGATGCCTTCCACATCAGAGGCCTGCACATGAGTTTCCTTCCATAGGTATTAAAGTGATTTTATTGTCTATAAAAGGTATGAGGAGCTTTGAACAAACTTTGCCTTAGTGACTTAAAGAAATGGATCTCTCAACAAGGTGTAAAGAGTTTTGAGAGACTCTTCATTGAAGTATTTTTACTGAAGACTCTTACTTAAATGTTTAGCCCTGTTTCCTGGTCTATTTTATTCAGATCTGTAGGTTTTCAGATTTTCTGTCTCGAGGAAAAACAGAAAATGTTTCAATAGACAACAGCTCCCTTTTGAGTAGGAACATAACACACTGACATTAGATGAAACATGTTTATGTGCATGCCTTTTCTTCCCTAACAGCATTCATCTGTGAAACGCTGGAACCATTAAGGAAACAACAGGGTAAGACTGAAAAAAGTTTATAAAATTTGAATTAGGTGAAAATGATAGTGTATCGCATTTGAAAATGGGTTGCAATGCACCAGAGGGCCACCAAGCTGGAAGACAGACTTCACACCACATAGGTCATGTAAACCCCAAGGCTGGGTCACTCCAAGTCACCTGTGAAAGGAAAAAGCCCTGGAAATGAGGTAACACACAGGAGGAACGTGATGCACTTTTCTCTCTTCCAACACCACAAAGCCTAGGAGTGATGGGACTTCTGAGAAGTTAGTAATTATTGTTAACAATGTTATGAAAAAAATACTTATTATAATTGCTCAGGTGATAAAGAGGCCAGAATAATCTTCAGTTCCATTCATTTTTATCTCTATTAATTCTACCAGGCCCTAGTTCCGAAAGTCAAGTGCCAGCAGTATCTTTCTGTGATGGGGAGGGGAACTTTGTCTCTTTCTTTTTTTAAATCTACATCAAGAAGAAAACCCATTTGAGGGTATCTACAAATGAGAAAAACACATGCACACCTATCTCTTGAAATACAGGATAACACACTGACAATACTGAACTTAGATGTGGCATGCTTGACCCGTTAGCCGAGAGTCAAAATTCAGATGGAGTTTTTATATTAGACTCAAAAAATGCAGCTTATGTTTTCAATCCGAGGCTCACAGCCTTTGTCCATTCTGCAGTTTTAACGCTGGATACTCTTATCAAAGGAGTACGCTGCTTACTTAAAACAGTCCACATCTGCTGCACTCGCCTTGCACATTTCTTTTACCTTTTAAATTTCCAAGTGCATATTTTCAAAGTGATGTTTCTTTAAAACTAGAAGGGCAATTATGGAACAGGATGGATGGTCAAAAGCAACAGTGATGTAGAAAAGAGCCATGAAATGTGACACAGGGTTTATGCAGGCTTAAGACACAGACAGAACTGCCAAGAGAGTAAGTCTTTGAATACTGCTAAGCCCTAAATATGTTGTCCATATCTGGTAAACAAGTAAAGAATTCATTAATTTCTCTTGCATATTCCTGAAGACCAATTGCCTCTGATTTCGGCAGAGAACATAGTATTTCAGAGATTACCCGGCCTTTTTGGCAAAAGAATAGTCTTTTTGTAAGTGGAAGTTTATCACATGAGAACTTTGGGTCTCAATGCATAAGTCAACATGTAATTCCATGTGTAAACTCACTGCAGGCCCTGATACACTAAGAAAATATCACTATGATTATATCATGTCACTGTGAACAAAATCTATGCACAGTAAAATGAGAAATCGTGAGCATGAAATAAATGTTTCCCCACTGTAACAGAACTCAGTGGGCAAAGCTTTAACTGTACATTTCCCATCTAGCTAAAATGCTCTCCCTCATGCTGGCAAATCCCTTAGATTCCACAGTCTCCACGGAGTAATGCCGCATTCTGTTCATGCCACAGGTCCTGTTTGCTATTCAGCCTTTGAAGGACAACCTCCATGGCTTAGGAAAGGATTTAGCTCAATCCAGTCCAAAACAGCAAACATTTATTGAGCTCTTACTGTATCCCATGGACTTTATCTGCAGGAAAGTGGAGTGTGGGGAGATGGATGTGCTGGAGCTTGTGCACAAGGCCCTGAGAACTGTTGCCACCAAGACCTGGAGCAAAAGCCTCAAGTCATCTGTTTATCTTCAGAGACATCTCAGGGGACTTGCTGCCCCCTTTTCCCGCACCTTCCTTACACCCTGGGGCAGTGAGAGTCCAGCCTTTGTGATGGCCAGTGCTGGGTCCATCTCTCCCAGACTGCCCAGGCTCTGCAGCTCCTACATCTCCTCATCAACGCACCCTTGCAAATCAGAGCTCTATATTGACAGCCATCACCTTCCTGGACCTAATGCCATCAAGAAAGCATACTATCTGATTATTCCAAAGGGGTATTAGCACTTTAAGGAGAGCAATGAATAGGTCATATAACCAACTGCCTGCTCCGGTGGTCTGTGGGATGTCCCCCACTTCCCTGCGTGGTGGGACGTCATGCCAGCAGCTTCACAAGAGAGACCACACTCTAGCAAAGCTTTGCCCACAAGGCGATGATGTGGCCCAGCCAGCTGCCCAGGGCAGAGTGGCCAATGGGAGCTGAGCCTGCTGAGAGCCCAGGAAGGTGAGATGTTCATGGCGGACTTCGGAGGAGGCAACAGCAGGTTGAGAGTGAACAACAAGCAACTGTGATGACAGCACGTTCAAAAAGCCCCCTGAGTTTATTACAGGATTGAGAAAGTGCACAGAAAATCGCTCCCTGGTTCAGGAGAAAGTGTTCTGCGGGTGGTGATGGAGATTGCATGGGAACAGGGCCTTCCCACTACCACAGAGAGTGTCTGCAGCCCTTCCCACACTCAGAGGATAGTTACGGATAATCACACGCACAAAGCCTGCACAAATACATGAGTAAATCTTAAAAGGTCTGCGTGACCCAGGAGAGCTTTTCAACGAAGCCATGTGACAAATGGCCTAAGTCTTTCAGTGTATAAAACCACCAGCTGGCTACAAAACAGCCCTTAAAGTTAAAATTTGGAGTAGTAGTAAGTAGTGGTCACATTTTACTAAATGGCTCAAAATTTTTGTTGAACTGATTGCCTTATACAAAAATAAACACATCAACTCTATGATTATGCATGATGGCTATTATTTTATGTTTCCCTTGAAGGAGACTGTGTTCTGGGCCCAACAAACAGACCGTTATGAAATAGTGATCCACACCCTTTGTGGTTGAATAAGAGGAATGGTTATACATAATTTCCATTTCGTAGTCCCCCCAAAACTAAACATGCATTTTCTAATATTTCTTCTGCTTGCAGAGTAGAAAATGCATATCTGAGTGCACAAGCATATAAACACCACCAGAGGATTCCATGCCCAGTGGCAATAAATAAGCCGTTACCAAGAGAACATTACATAGTATTTTAAAGATAGACCATGGCTATTTCCTCTAGCAATCTCCCACACCCATATGTGCCATCAACAGGGACTAGGTTTTGAAAAACCAATCTATTAATTAAAATTATACCAATTCAATTATTTCCACCAACTGCAGCAACAGACAAATTTTTAAGGTTACAACAGAGTAAATTATGTTCTGAGCTGTTGGTTTGCCTGCTTGTGTTTAAATAAAGGATGGCGAAACAGCTCATCTGCGCTCTTTGTGATATTTTCTACACTCCTGTTACCAAGTCCGGGAGGCAAAGGGCAACAGAGAAAGAATCACAGAAGGTTGTAAATGGTGGAAACTTGCTCAATTGAAGAAGTAGGACATGAGATTAGAAAGAATGGAAGAGGAAGTGGAAGGGAACACAAGTGTCCTTTCGTTGTGGAGCCAGTGGGAGGTCTAGGCAGGGTCACCCCAGGCTGGCGTTTCAGGCACTACTCCATCGTCCGCTCGCGTCTGCTGCCTTGGCTCTGTCTTCGGAGGACAGAGCTTCCCAAGAAAGAGAAAACACAGTAAAGAAGACAATTTTGGGGATATCTAAAAGACATGCCTTTATATTCCGGCTGATGTTTATAAACTCTTCTGCCAAGTGCTGATTTCACCTAGAATATCGATTCTTTGAAGGATTCTTAATATTTTCATTCCCCTTTTCATGTTTAAACTAGTTTTAAATGCAAAGGAAATAACGCACAAAATCTAAACAACTGAAATGCAGGTTTTAAGGTAAAATATCTACAAAAAGCAATTATGTTTGGAGACTTTATATTATTCATAAAATAGAAAGCTCTGTTTACTAATAATAAACCACTCCAACTTTATGTATTTTTTTTAACAATCAGCCTTTGTTTGATAGTCCAAACCCTGTAAATTTGGGATGGGCTGGTAAATTCAGTCCTCCAGCTAAAACTGCATTATAATACTATAAACACTACATCCTATTCAGAAGCGGTAGAGCCGGGACTTGAGCCTGTATGTGCCTCCCGTTGCCTTTCTCAGTGGACACATTATGACGAATTGATCTAGTCAAATAAAGTCACAATTTTCAAACTGTGCATTTTTTCTTCTGGTGGAAAACAGTGCATAGTGCAAAATAATTCTTGTTAAAACTAGCAAGAAGTTCCTGGTTAAAAATAAGATATTTAAGAGAAATTGTAATAATGAGTATGATGTTATTGATTGGCTTTATATGAAATTAACTATATTGCATGAGCTGATTGGTTAACTGCTGTGGGCTGTGGTGACGACACGCAAAATGATACAATGGATGGTGCCCTTCAAGACAAGTCAGTGACAAGGAAGGATGGGGAAATACATCCAAATATGGGGAAATACATCCAAATATGGGAAGGAAAATACTTAAGACCTCAAAGCAATTTCTACAATAAACTTTTGCAAAACAGTTCTAGCATCTCTGCCTGTGGCATCTTGAAGTAAAACATATTGAGGACAAGAAAACATTTCTTAACTTTTTGTGTGTGCAAAGAATGAACGGCTTAGTACTATTGAAAATTATACAAAATTCAAACCTTGTTAAAATGAGTTTGTTGGGTTGTTCAAAGTAACTTGCTGCATAACCCTTAAGGAAGAAATGGGTCAGTTTACAAAAAGTTTCTTAAAGCCTCTACTTGGGCATTGTAATAAGTATGGTAATTGATCAGACTGCTATATAAATACAGTTATAGTCATTTTCTGATAATAGAATGAATAATCAAAAAAGTATAATACTTCTTGAGTTAGTTTAAAGTTTAAGATTATGTAACATCTTTAAAATTCAAAAGAAGATGAATATATAATTCTCTTCTTTCTGGCATTTTTATACAAATGTAGACAAACATGAATAAACATGAATATATGTTATTTTACTAACCTTTTTTAAATTTTAGAAACAGGATCTCACTCCGTCACCCAGCCTGGAGTGCTGTGGAGCGATCATAGCTCACTGCAGCCCTGAACTCCTGGGCTCAGGCAATGCTCCCGCCTCAACCTCTGGAGTAACTGAGACCACGGGTGTGACCTATCACACCTGGCTTAACCTTTTAACATGGATACAACAGAAGAAATAATGGTAGGGATTTATGCTAATTTTCAAAACATAAATAAGTTAACAATAAGGTCATGTGCTGATGGTCTGAAAACTATAGTAGGAAGAAACACAGGAGTTATACGTCCCATGAAAAACTCCAGGGGAAATCAACTTCTCTGTATATGGACATATATTTAAAAACACCAACTGTTAAAATGATGGCATCTTTCAAAACACTATTAAATAACGACATGCAAATTGTCCTTTTTATTACAGCTACGGTCTTTGAATTTCATACTTTTCATTTTGTAATGATTTTGTTGTCAGTATAGGGAACCCTGCTGCTAAGAAGTTTGAGAACATTGACAACTTAAAGTTTCATGGTGTCTGTGGTGAAATATCACTCACCGAAAGCACTTCCTTGGGAAGGGCAGCTAACGAGATCGAGACAATAGTAGAGCTGACGTGTATCGTTGCCAGGCTGAGTGCTTTACGCTGGTTATTTCATTGCATAATCACAGGAGTTTGGTGAGGTAGAGGTTATTAGAACTCCCACTTCACAGAAGAGGAAACAGAGGCTTTGAAGGCTTCACAACCTCCCCAAGGCAGCTGAGCCAGGAGCAGGGAGGGCCCCAAACCCCTCCTGACCTCAGCCCACCAGCCCATGAGCTCTGCCTCCCCTCGGGGACTGTAGCTGTGCCTTCTCAACAGCCAGGCAGAGCGACCAGGTGTCAGTGCCTGTCACCTCATCTGTGAGGAGTGCCAAACATTATTTGTTAACTAGTAGTAAAGCACCAAAGCCTATAAATTGGACAGCATGCAATTCTCCCCACGGTGAACTCACTCTTCTCTCGTATGCGTTCCAGTGTGCGTTCTCGAGGGGAGAAGAAGCGGGTAGAGCCGCAGCTGGCTGGACAGTACTGGCTGGTCTGTAGGCATGATTAGACATGTAAATCATGTGTTTGTCACTACAGAAAAACAGGCCACACAAACGTGGGTGGAAACCCCATCAGACTGAGTCCCAGGACAGACACTTTGGTGCCACAGAGAATGGGCATGTAAGCTCCTCCAGGGTGACCTGTCAGAGTCTGTCACCTGGGCTTTGACAGGATCTGAAGCAGAGGTTACTGAGGTGCATAAGTCCCCACTGTTGATTCAGTATGGGCCCTTTCATTAAATACAGGCACAGTGGAAATGACAACTGTGTTAGGACAAAATAAACAAACTACTATTTTACACAGCAGGTAGCAAACATAAAGAACTCATGAACCTAGGAGTGGAAGCTATGAAGTTCAATAAGGGTAGGTATACTTCCAGATGGAGTCCCTCATGTGCTAAAACACTAATTTCATATGTGACCTTATAAGTTACATAATAGCACACTAATCATATTTTCTTATTTGTAAAATGGAGCTACTCTCATTTTCTAGATGAATTAAAAGTTATTTTCCAAGTCTTAAAAACATTCACAAACATAATAATATGGGTTCTAAAAGCATCTTTGAAAATAAATATATATAATAAAAATATAAGAAAATGGATTTTCCCATGTCTCCTATGCCTTTGTTTCTTTTTCTCTTACACATTTACATATTCTGTCCCTCTCTTCCTGTCTCTCTCTTCTATTCATATTACTTTCTCTGTTATTTGAATAGGAAAGTTTCTTTGTATAAAATTAGTTTCAGGCCCCTGTTCTGCAGTGTTCACTTGCCTTTTCTTTGGTATGCCCTAAGAATTAGCCTCTATCAAGTCCCTTCCCGATAACACTGCTGAGTATTATCTAAATAAGTAGGGTGTTGATGTGAACTAATAGAGCAAAGGATAAAAGACAACCATGTGTTACTCAAGGAGGAGGGAAGAAAAGCAGGATGATGATGGTGTCAGTGACACTGTCTGATCAGTGTTTTGAAATGACAAATAAGTAGTGATGTAAGAACCACCCAACGATAGTGAAAACACAATCCCATGTCATTCAAAAACATATACATTTCACAGAGTCCATAATTTATTGAAAATATTCTCCTACCGTAAAATAAACTTCAGTGAAACACAGTGAACCTACTTAGGAATTAGTTCAAATGCCTAAGGTCTGAGGAGCTATGAAATAAAAAATAAATGAAATTAAGTAAACACATAATATCGTTGAGCAACCTGGCTTAGCCTTAAACAACTTTTGCTTGCATGAAACCTTTCAGAAAGAACTACAGTGAAATTTATGTGCTAAGTATTCACCCTATGAGTAGTGCTGTGATATTCTAAGGAAGAGTTACACAGAATGGTGACGGAATCCAATTAGAGAGAGTCAGCTGGGCCGTCCTCTTCCCCACCTCCTCACGTACAGGCACAGGAGCATGCACACACACATGCAGCTGACTTGACTTAGCTAAAGTGGATCTTTGACACACAGGATATTTATTTTTAAAATAACTTAAATGTATTTAAGCATTGATAAGAATTTGAAAGTCTTTCTCCTGCTTCTCTTGATTTTTAAACTCTGATGCATGTTTTAAATGTACAATCGGTACCATTTAGTCTAGGCTGGCAGAGACACTCACAGGGACTGGAGGCACTGCCAGCAAACCTAAGATAGGGAAGGATTACAGATAAAATATGACTTGATCCAAACCCCTTCCTGTAATAGATGCTGAAGCCAAACCAAAACTACTTTGAAGAGCATAATAAGAAAAAAACTGGGTTAACTTTGGGTTTTGCTGCTTTTAAATAATCATTAATCTGCAATATCTGCCCTTCTAAATTCTTATAATAGCTAGGCACTGCAAGAGAAATGCAAGACCCACCAAACATTGACCACCAAACACTAATTGAGTGTCTACTTCATACCATGGACAAAAAAAACAACCAGCAACTCCTTGGCAGTCTCTCAAACAGATAATGCTTAGAATCCTGGTTGCAACAAAATGGAATATCCTGCTTACATTAAAAAACACCTGAACAAGGAAAGAGATTTTCCATGTCTCCTGTGTCTTCAAGTTTTCTTATTCTCTTACTGAAAGGGCTCTTGTAACTGCTTGGAGACATCTTTGATCACAGTTATAAATAATTAGCTATTTTCCCACCCAGGAACTCCTGTGTAAGAACCCACGTATAGTCAGCACTCCCATCTATAAACGTCAACGACAGTCAGTGACCAAAAGACAAAACTTAAAACCATACTGAATACCATACTCGTGTGGTATTCAGAAGAGAAACGGAAAGTCAGCATGGCATTTGTTCAAATGGGTAACTTCAGCCAGTGCGTGGAGTTCATTTTCTGACTTCCTCTATGTTTGTGTCAAGTCTGCCTGAACATGACCAAAAGGATGAACCCCAGATTTGAAAGTGGCTGACAGTCCAGAGACTCTGCCAGGCACTTGAATTCCATCAGCCTGCATCCACAGCCAGTGTCACATTAGCTGAAAGTCTTACCTTTCCTTAAAAAATAATTGACAAGCAAACGAATCAATGAATGTAATAAAAAAGTTATCCAGACAGTGCAAATCCACAAAATAACCACTGTCCAGAGCGAGGCATTTACGGAGGACGAAGGTAGTTCTATTTTTAAAGCCTCCTCAGATGCCAGCCCTGCTCCTGATTGGCTCAGTGACATGTGTGAGGTAACTACAGTGAACATCACTCTCCCCTGAACCCTAAACATTCAACCTACTTAGTCTGTAACGTTGTTGTGGAACCCAATGTAAGCACCGAACACACACCTGGGCACAGTAGGGACAGTGTGCCATGCAGCTGCCTCTCAGAGGGAAACACCTCCTTGTTCTTCCCCACAGGGCATATGGCAGACATCCGGGGGGCAGTCTGCTCAGGAATGCAAATGTGACCCAAGTTTGTGCACTGAGGGACAACTTGCCAGGGTCAGCTTCTGGATACAGAAAAGAGACAAGAAGAAGATGCATGGTCCCTCTGCTCCCTTGGGGAGTTGTGCCTGGATTTGACAATTGAGGACGAATGTCGTCCATGAATACTAAGAATGACAGAGCGGAGAGGAGGAAAGAACCTGGATCTCAATGATATGTCCGCACCGTCTGTGCAGCATGGCACACTCATGCGCTACACTTAACACTCGCACAGTATACCTAATTCAGTATTGTAAGAGGACTGAAGCAAGGTTTCTATTAACTTTCAGGAAAAAGCGCTGTAAATGAAGCACTTAAATGGAATGTGTTCTAAGAGCTAGAGAAACGTCATTCAATAGAGTGGAATCTACTCAGGTTTCTATAGAACTGTTCTCCATTCCCTCTCAACCCCAGGTTCCAAAACTGTCAAAACAAAGAACTCCTCGCTCCCAGAGATCTTGCTGCTGAAGAGCCTTAGCACCATTATGATGTCACAGGAGCATTGAGCATGAGTCTCCACTTCCCACTTCAAGAGACAGTCAACACTAGCAAAGGTCCCTGCAGTGCCTGGCAGGTGAATTCCAGGCATTCCCCATAAAGCAGGGTTTGAAGGATTTGCACCTGGTCAGAAAATCATTTTTTAAATTAAATGAAAATACTTATTTTGAAGTAACTATAGGTTCACATGCAGTTACAAGAAATAACACAGAAAGATCTCATGTGTCTTTGTTCAGCTCTTCCAATGCTAGCGTCTTGCGGAGCTATAGTACCTCAGCACCAGGAAGCTGCCATTGACACAGCCAAGATTCAGAACCCCTCCGTCACCACAACCTTCCTTCCCATTGCGTTTTTCTAACAGGACCCGCATCCCTCCCCCGTGCTCCCATCCTTAACCCCTGGCAAGCACTACGTCGTTCTCCATCACTATAATTTTGTCATTTCAATAATGTTGAATAAATGGAATCACACAGTGTGCACCTTTGGGGATTGGCTTTTACTCCACTCATCATATGCTTAGATTTTTAAGAAATTGCCAAACTGTTTGCAAGAGTAGATGTGTCATTTTACATTTTTACCTGCAACATATGTGGCCCAATTATATTTATTTTGCCTTTCTGTATACATGTTAGAATAATCTTGTCTGTATCTACAAAAACATCTTACTGGGATTTTGATAGGAATTATATTAAATGTGTATATCGATTTGGGTAGAATTGGCACCTTTTCCATGTTGAGTCTTCCAATTCATCAATGTGGTATCTGTCCGTTTGTTTAGATCTTCTTTGATTTCCTTCATCAGTGATTTGTAGGCTTCAGTGTACAGTTCATGCTTTGTTTATGAGTAGTTTTGTATTTTTAGTTTTGTTGTTCATGTGGTCATTGTTAGTATAAAGAAATACAATTGATTTTTGTACATCGATCTTGTACCATGTAAATTTGTTGAATTCACTTAGTTCTAAGAGTTTTTTGTAGATTCCTTGAGATTTTCTAAGTAGGCAATCATGCCAGCTGTGAAAAGAGACAAATTTGTTTTTCCTTTCTGATCTGTGTGCCTTTTCTTTTCTTGCCTTAATCCAGTGCTGTGTTAAATCAGAGGAGTGAAATCGGATGTCCTACACTTGTTCCCAGTCCCAAGGGAAAGTGAGCTGTCTTTCTCCATCGGTGTATGTTAACTGTAGGATATTTGTAGATGCTCTTTATGTGAAATTAAAGAAGTTTCCCTATATTCCTATTTTACTGATAGATTTTATCCTAAATGAGTGTTAATTTCATCAAACGCTTTTTCTCCATCTGCTGATATAATCATGTGATTTGTCTTCTTAGCCTGTTAGTGTGGCACATAACCTTGATTGGCTTTTGAATATTGAATTTTCCTTGCCTCCACACTAGATTATGGTAGATAATTCCTTTTATATATCTCTGATTTCTAGTTGCTAATATTTTGTTAAGGATTTTTGAGTCAATATTCAAGGGGGACATTCGTCTGTAGTTTTCTTTTCTTGTGCTGTTTCATCTTGTTTCCATTTCAGTGTGATGAACTGGCGGGGGCTCTTCCTCCCCATTTTCTGGAATGGATAATATACAATTGTGTTAATTCTTCTTTAAAGGTTGGTAGCATTCTCCACAGAAACATATCTTCTTAGAGATTTTTTGGGGGAGAGGTTTTTAATTACAAATTGAATCTCCTCAATAGTTATAGAACTATTCAAATTACATATTTTATAACAGGTGAATTGTGGTGATTTTTTTTCAAGGAATTGGTCTACTTTATCTAAATTGTAAAATTTTATGTGTATAGAATTGTTAATTTCACTTCCTTATTATCATTTTGACACTGCAGAGTGTATAGCAGGCCTTTTTTGGCATGAACCTCAAAACTTTTCCAGCTGTAACCCCTTATCCAGTTCCAAACCTCCACATTTTTGGGTATTTGTTACAGAAGTTGCCTCACTCCTTGGTACCAATTTTTGTCTTAGTGCATTCAGGCTGCTATAACAAGATACCATAAACTGGGTGGCTTATAAACAAGAGATATTGAATTGCTCAGAGTTGTGGAGGCTGTGAAGTCCAAGACCAAGGCACGGGCAGATTGTGGGCCTGGTGAGGGCCCTTCCTGGTCCATGGATGTCACCTTCCCACTGTGTCCTCAGAGAGTGGAAGGGGCTCTCTGGGGCCTCTTTCATTAGGACAGTAATCCCATTGCGAGAGCTCCACCCTCATGACCTAATCACCTCCCAAAGGCCCCACTGCCTGACACTATCACCTTTGGGGTTAGGTTTCCACAGGTGAATTTTGGGGGTACACAAACATGCAGAACATAACATCAGGGAACTCACCACAGTTCCCTCTGGTCCTGAGGTCCCTTGCCAGTCCACCTTCTTCTCTCTACCTTGCAGAGTCTTCCTATGTTTCTTGGATGTGTAATGCCTATTGTATCTTGTTGCACTTAGTGAGAGGAACAGGGTAAAGTACATCTAATTCATTTTCCAGGAAGCTGATGTGGCACTTTAATATCTCAGCTCTCTGCAGCCACACCAGGTCTGAACACAGGAGATGTTCTCTCTCCCGACACCTCAAACCAAAGGGCCCTGAAGCCACCAGCACAGCTGATGGCTGTGGCTCCCCCATCCTCCCACAGTTCTCTTCCTGTCATGGTGGGAACCCCTTTCTGGTTTTGCTTTTGGATTGATTGGTTTGGTTTTTTGTTTTTTAAAAAGGATCATGGCATTCCTGAGAAGTAAGGACTTAATATTTTCCCAGTCTTAAAGTGAATTCCCAATGTCTTGAGTGATGCAGAGAGGCATTAAATTAATAAGTTAATTCAACTAAGCTATCCTAAATAAATAAGTTTAATTAATTAATTAATTAATAATTCAGTCTAGCTACCCTAAACAAATAAGTTTCATAAATAGTAAATAAATGGAATGAATAAATAAGCAGGTATATTAATTAAATATTCAAACAAGCTACCCTAGCTCCTGGGTCGTGCACAAAATTGACCAATGCATATCAGTGCACATTAAAGTTAATGTGCCCAGTGCTGTGCCACCTTTGTTGCCTCTTTTTATTTCTATCTAAGCATTTCGTATGCTTGTATAAAAGTATTTTATTTTTCACTGAAACATTACCAGTAAACAGTTTATATGATTATTATCCTAAGGGAAAAAGTCATTTCCATAATATGAAGCTGGCCCCTGATGTGCAGGTGACAGAAAAGTCCCAGTACATCTGACACACGCATATCCCCAGAGAGTCAGCGGCCCCATCTCAAAGTATATTTGAACAAGATTAGAAAAAGAATTCAATTTGACAAAGAGGTTTTTGATTCTCAAGGTGTTAGGTTCTACAGAGGAGAATTTTTAAAATATAAGAATTGATGCATACCTGAGGTTATCAAGATCAAGTCTCCCAGAGGACTAAGTATTCACTGGGTGGATGTGTCCCAGGGCCCCTGGGTGGAGGGAAGTGCAGGTCAGTCATCTCAGAGGGAAGAGCCTCCCTCCCTGCCCTTGCTCCTAGGCCCCTCTGTTCAGCAGAGAGAAAGGGTCCCCTCAGAAATGTGGGCTCTGTGGCCCCCTGGGGTTTTACACTCTGTAATGCTGCCAGGGTTCATCACAAATAGGAAGGGGCAGGGATACTCGGGCTGGACTCAGAAGGACCCCTCTTCCAGATCTTCCCTTCCCAGTCAACTGCTTCTCAGAGCCACACAGGACATCTGAATTCATCAAAATGGTTCCCAAATCTCACTGAAGTTAGAATCACATCTGGAACTTTTAAGAAATACATGTCCTGGCGACACTTCCCGAACACACTTATGAATCAGACTCTCCTAGGGCAGGATTTGGGAGTCTTTATTTTTCCAAAGCTTCCACTGTGATTCTAATGAGCCAGGGAAGGCATGGAGACCATAGGTCCCCCTAATTCCTTTATCTTTCAGTTACCAGCAGAACCTGCAGCAGAAACTGACTGCGGACTCCCAGGCTTGCTTTCCACGACCCCAGCCCTGGCTCACAGCACAGCCCACAAGGAGTTCAGGATCCCAGCCCAGAGAGCTCTCATGGGAAGAGCAGTGGGGAGCTTCGTTATAAGCCACAGGCAGTTAAAGAAGTGAGCACACAGCTCTGCCCAAAGGCCACAGCTTCCTAAAGCAGCCTACACTTTGTGACACTGGGACCCAGCTCTGGAAACCATCAGAAGTGTCCCGGATGGGTTACATCTGACGTGAAGAAGTCCTTTGGGACAGAACCTCGGTCAGTCTCGGAGAGCAGGGTGACTCACTGGCCACTCAGACAAGTCCCTGGGTGAGGAGAAGGTGGGAGGTGTGGGTGGGAGCAGCCCTCCGGGGGCTGCCTGCAAGGAGTGGGAATGTGGCTTCCACAGCCAGCTCAGACTGCTGAAACACAGGGCTGGCAGCTACGTGATTTTTTCATCTGCCTCTGCTGCCTGGCAGAAAGATCCAGGGGAAAATCTGCTTCACAAAGACCAAGTTGAATTTTGCAGCCAGGGATGTGAGTGAAAGCTTTTCTCTCTCTCTCTCTCTCTCTTTTTTTTCTTTCTGGGTTCCATGGAAGAGCCTCCAGAGCACAGATCCTTATCCAAGTAAGAAAAAGAGAGTGTGTGCGAAGGCCTTTGCGAACGAGGCCTGTGGGTTTGGGCCAGGAACAGGAATTCCGCGCACAGACACTGAGTCGGCGGCCCGAGACGGGGGCGGCGGCTCCACAGAAAGCCACTCTGTTCACTGCCACCAAGGACTGCTCACAGGGCACACACACACAGGCACGGAAAGAAGGGATATTTGAAAGGAGTGTTTTTTTTCCCTAGAATATACAGTGCTCTTATTTCCTTAGGGGTGCAGTAAAAACCAGCCATGAATAGATGGCCAAACGTGGCTAAGAGTCAGTGAGGATATTTATCTCCGCAGCCTGGGTTGCTGGGATGGGTCCCTGGGACAGACTTGGAATACTTCAGTAAATCATAATGAAAGATTAAAATAAGAAAGCATTTGCTAAACATGTCTGGAAGGAGGCTTTTATGCTGCTATTTTTTCCCTACCAACTGCTGCTCAAGTCTCCTTCACTAGGCTTTTTGAATCCAACAGAAAATGTGTGTGTGTTGGAGGTGGGAGGTTAAAAAAAAGAAGAAAAAAGCAGTCTGCAGTTGGAGCTTTGGTTAATATGGATTTTTGAGGTCAAAGAAAACCCAATTGCTAAATCTATGTGCAGATGTTGTATTAAGTGTAAAAAGCAAACAAACATAAAAAACCCAAGAACCTATCCTCAGGACATGTAATCCTTAACAGAAGGATTTATTGCAATGTATCAATTATTTTCTATTTCATTAAAATATAAGAATCAGTTTCCTTAAAAAAACAGGAAAAATCCCAATAATTGTTTTAAAAATTATGCAATATCCTCGTGAGCATGGGAACTGTTGGACAACCGTGGGCTCCAAAAAGCTTGTAGCTACCGCAGCACACAAGGACACACAGCCCAGGCCCTCGGTCTCCGTTTTTGTGACGTGAGAATACCTTATGTGCTTCGAGCAGGAGGTTGAGCACTAGAGTGGGAGGTCCTCTCTGGCTTAGGAGCCGTTGCTTCCTGGAGGTTGTTGGCCTACCTTTCCTTGAACACCCTGAATAATTTCCGCTTCTGTTAGCCAGCCTCTGTTGGCAGCGCGCACCTGGCTGCCCTCCTCTGGATTCGTGAACAGCAGAGAGGCAAGGGTGGCCGCTGTGCTGATATGGCCTGTTTCATCCGCCTTCAGAACTGTGAACTCACCAAGGGCAGTGATGATGCCTTAGGCTTCAGTTATGGGCTGAAATTTACCCCCAAAAAACTCACATGTTGAAGCCCTAACACTTAGACCCTCATGGTGTACTGCATTTGGAGATAGAGCCTTTAAAGAGATAAGTAAGGTGAAATGAGGTCATTAGCGTGGGTCCTAACCCAATGTGACTGGTGTCTTTACACGAAGAGGAGCTTAGGAGACAGACAGACACACACAGAGGGAAGTTCATGTGAGGACACAGGGGGAAGACAGCCATCTGCAAGCCAAGGAGAGAGGCCACAGAAGGAACCAGCCCTGAAGACACCTCAATCTTGGACTTTCAGCCTCTGGAACTGTGAGGAAATAAATTTCTGTTGTTTGATCCACCCGGTCTGTGGTACTTTGTTACGGCAGCCCCAGCAAACCAATGCACCTCCTTATGCTCCATGACACTGTCAGGGCAAAGGGAAAACTAACCCTTTGCCCTCTGAAAGTTCACTGAAAAATCAACTCACAATGAAGCAGATTAATAAGAGAAAAGCTACACAAAATGTGTCTTTTCAGACCTGAAAAGGTGTCAGACTGTCAGCTAATCTTTTCTATATGAAGTAGGATAGCCCTGGCTGCATTCTCTACTGATACAAATTTCCCCTGATGAAAGACAACTTTGCAGTGTTACTTCTGTCTGTGAGACTCATAGCAGCCATCTCAAAATATGTCAAAGAAATATATTTTAGGGTAAAATATTTCTGATTTCCTTCAACACATACCTCTGAGCCTGAAGCACAGAAGAAGCTCAAAACTTGTTTTTTGGAGTATCAGTTCAATTAACCCATGGGAAGCCAGGAAAAAAAGACAGAGAAATGAAAAACAGAGAGGATAAACAGAAAGAAAAGTTAAATGGTAAGCTTAAGTGTTACCAATTAATGATTTCATTAAATTTAAATGGTCTAAATACGTGAATTAAAAGAGATTGGCAGAGTGGGTTACAAAGGCATGATCTGAGAAACTTACTTCAAATATAATGATATAAGTAAATAGAAAGAATAGGCTGGAAAAGGATATATCACACAAATGTTAATCAAAATTAAGGGGAATAGCTGTATTAATATCAGATAAGGTGAACTTAAGAGCAAAGAAAATTACCAGTTACAGACAAGAATATTACATAATGACAAAAGTGTCAAGAAGACATAGCAAGCAATTCTTAATACGTATGCCCTAAGCAACAGAGGTACATATTATATGAAGCAACATCTGATAGAACTGATAAAAGAAATAGCAAACTCACAATTGTAGTGGGGAATTTCAACACTCGTCTCTCAACACTTGGTAGAACAAGTAGACAGAGAACCACCAAGAATATAGAAGAATTCAACACCATCAGCCTACAAGATCTAGTCACCATGTCAAAGGAGATCATATCCTAGGTCAGAAAACAAAACATGACAAATTTAAAAGAATTGACATCATATAGAATGTGTTCACTGCTCACAAGACAATGAAAATAGAAATCAATAATGGAAAAATATTGCCAAACACTTGGAAACTAATGATCACACTTTTAAATATTCCATGGGTCAAAGAGAGAAGTCTCAGAAGGAATAAAGAATATATCAAACAAAATGAAACTGAAAATACAACCTATCAAAATTCATGAGACACAGCTCAAGCAGCGTTGGGAGGGAAATTTATAGCACTAAATGTTTATATTTAAAAAGAGGGAGAGTTTCACATCAATAATCTAAGCTCCCATCTCCAGACCCTAGAAACCTAAACATCAGAGAAAGTGGAAGGAAGGAAAACAATGGAAAACAACAGAAATCAATGAAATTAAAGACAGAAAGAAAATAGAGACATCAATTAAACAAAACAAAAAGGCTTTTTCTTTGAAAAGATTGACAAAATTGACAAATCTGCAAGATTTACAGAGGAAAAAACAGAAGACACAAATGACCAATTATCAGGAGCGAAAGGGGATATTACCATACACCCTGCAGATGTCAAGATGATATTAAGTGTGTAAAATGAACAAATACATGCACAAATTTGACAGCTTACGTAAAACAGGCAAGTTCCTTGAAAAGCACAAACTACCATAACTCACCCATATAAAATATGTAATTTGAATAGCTCTATAATTATGAAGGAGATTCAGTTTGTAGCTAAAAGCATCCCCAAAAAGGTAACTTCTTAGCACAGATTGTCTCCATAGAGAATGCTACCAAACCCTTACATAACAATGAACACCAATTGTATACAATCTCTTCTAGAAAACAGAAGTTACCAAGTCACCCCCAGGCACAGGGACTGGCAAAGTCTGGGCAACTGTCATGTTGGGATCCAAGAAGACACAGGCCCTTCTGGGCCCCACAGTTTCAGGAGCACTGTGCTGGCCAATGCTAACTGAGAGTGATTGTGTTGTGTGTGAGAAAGACAGATAATAAATGTATACAGTTATTATTTGCCAATTAAACATAAAAATTTAAAACATGATAAAGAACCACTTACAGTGGCTCAAATTTTTTACTTTACGATGGGAGTATGGGGGTATTAAATGCATTTTGACTTACAATACTTTTGGCTAATGATGGGTTTATGGAAGTGTAACCCCAATGTAAGTCAGGGAGCACCTGTAATTAACCTAGAGTCTGATGAGCATTTCAAATTTCAAAGTGAGTGTATGGATGATACTGATGGGAACACAGAGCAGGTAAGGTCTACGTAATAAACATTTTGGATTATAATAAATTTTAAACAACTTTAGTGCCAGTTCTTTTGAGTAATTGCACATCTAGTAATTTGAACTGTTAGAAAGTTGACAAGAAGTTAAAGAGTAACCAATTCTACACTGTAATTAATGACCTTTATTTGAACATAAGGTATATACTGAAGAACACAGAAATGTTGTCTTTAAAATGTTCTATGTAAACTTCAAACCCTGCTTGTATTATGAATTTTAAGCAAATAATTTCTTCATGTATATACAAATTTAAATGGTAGCCAAGCTAAGCTACATGGAGTCTGACTTGACGTGGTTTTCCTGTAAACACAAATGATTTTTGATCTTTTTTAAAAAAGATTATTTCTTGCTACAAAGTAAGGTCAAATCTAAATGTAAGATTAAATGTGATAAAATATACAAAGTAAACAACTATGCTCATATACCCTCACATGCACAAATGCATGGTTATTTTTCAGATACTTATATCCTACTGTTCACCTTTAACTTCTTTTTGCAGAAAGAAGTCTGCTTTATAAGCATATAATAGAAATTAAATCTGCACCTAAGTCAAAAAATAAGGCAGTCTGCAAACCAGGCTCAGAGCAAGACCTGGTGCTCAAATCACAGCATATATACGTCTGCTGAACACACTCTGCTGCGGGGTGTGTGGAAACAGAACATACTCTTTACCCAAAAAGCTCTGTCCACATCCATCTTGCAAAGGAAATGGCTTTCCAGAGACTGCAGGCTGATAAGAAATGGCAAATGATAAATGAAGCACTGGTGTCAAAGGACAAATGGCCCCTTGAGGATGGGAAAGCCAGTAAAATTTTGATGGGAGTTATGCAGGCAAATGCATGCCTGCCAAAACCATCACACACACACACATGCACGCACAATACGCACATGTGCACATAAATGCATATAAACATGAATGCACGTGTGACACAGAAACCGTCATCAGCCCACTTGGGAAGAAAACCATAGCCTTTCTGAGGTTGAATCCCCCCTTTTCTGGCCTGTAACACAGAGCAACTTACTAACCTCTCCGAACCTCAGTTTCCTCAAATGTAGAACAGAAAAAATAATAGTACCTACTTCGTAGAGTCCTCCTGAGGATTAGATGCTTTAATACATATAAACTGCTTAGAGCAGTGCCTCACATATAGTAAGTACTTAGTAAATGTTAGCTTACTCTTAAAAACAAAATGTGAATTGTTCATTGCCACCTTTCTGGTGTCTACTGTCTGCCTCCAACTTTTTGCCTGTTAAAACAAGAATCCATGATTATAAAATGCTGGTGATTTCCAACTAAGCAAGCTCAAAATTTGTTCTTAGGACAAATCTTCACTCTTAACTGACTTGTCCAGTGACCTCAGCTGTGTTTTCAAAGGCTTGCTCAACACAAACAATTCCAACTTGAAGAAAAGAAGAGGGGAAACCCTCTTTCCTGCTGGTCTCCTTGTCCCCTTTGCCCCAGGCATAAATATCTGGGCACCAGGAGGAGTGAGGAACCTGGTGCTGGCATTTCCGGGGCCTCCTCCCCCTGCAGGAGCCATGCATCTTAGGCCTAGTGCAAAGGCTGACAGCGCCAAGTGTCCTCCCGGAAAAGCACCAGCTGTTTTGAAACAAAGTACTTCCTGGCGGCCAAGAAAGTCCATATTAGTACAGCCCTGGAAGACTACCTCTCGGCTCTTCCTCTGGAATCTCTCCTGGTTATTTTTAGGAGTTCCTTTCTCTCTGTGGAGAGTATTTCCAGGGTGATACCTCTGACCTCAGGCTTGCTGGAAGCCCTAGGCCTTGTGGGGATCTCGGCAGCCACAGAGGGTCTCAGTGGATGACACAGACTCCAGTCGACCAACGGGGTCGAAACTCCAGCTCTGGCACACAGCCAGCTTGGGAAGTCCCCCCAACCCTCTCCACAATCTCCAGGTGTGTGTGTCCTCACCCTGCAGCACTGCTCAGGATGAAGTGCCATAATGGATAGAAGGTCTTGCCTGCCTGCAGAGTGAGCCAAATATAGGCTGTGTATTTAGTAATAGTAGCATCCCACCTGCCACTAGTTGGAGGGTTCCCTGTTACATAGTGTCTTGACAAAGGCTCACTAGAACCCACATGACCCACATGATCAGGCCCTGGTTACTTCTGACCTTGTCATCCTCCTTGACACCTGCAGGAGAAGGTCTGTACAGAGGGCCACGGTGATGCCTCCCTACCCTCCTGACAAGAGGTGCGACTTCTGCACCTTGTGAGTCTGGTTGGCCTGGTGACTTGCTTGGAGGAGCAGAGTGTGGGGTCTTCAAGGGGCTGGCAGCATACACTCGGGATCCTTCTGCTGCTGGTGACGCCCGTGTAAAGAAGCCTGAGCTGGCTTGCGGGAAGAAGAGAGACAGTGGGGCCAACACCAGCCAGCGCAAGCCTGAGCCATGGTGACTTTATTGAGCCTGAGACCAGGAGGGGGACTGCCCAGCTCAGCTGAGCCCGGGTGGCCAACCCACAGAACTGAGCGCTAATGACTGCTGGTGGCTTTAAGCCACTGTTCTGGGTGAATTAATTGTTTCGTAGAAATAGATAAGTGATACACCTGTGCCTCGGGCATGATGGCCTCCTGGCAGCCCCTCCAGGCATCAGCCCCAGCCCCTCTCCCTCCCTCCGGTGCTTGCCGCCAGATGTCTTCCACGTGGCTAGCTTGTGTGTTCTTGAGGTGCTCATCCAAAAGTCTCTGTCCCACTGAGGCCTTCCCTGACCCCTATCTGAAATGGCAGCCCTTTCCCCCAATGCTTCTGTCTCCCTTCCTAACCGCCTAGACCCATGGCCCTTACCACTGTCAAACACAGCACATATTTCACCTCTCTGGTTTGGTGCTGCCTGTCTCACGCAGGAGAACTGCATGAGGGCAGTTTCCACTGGTTTGGTCTCAGACCACTCCCCAGCCCCGTGAGCTATCTTAGTTGGGGAAAGTCTGGCTGCTGCTAACTAAGATTCCACAACAATCTCATGGCTTTCTATATAGTTACTTCTCCTAGATCCAAGGTGATATTTCTAGGCTGGCAGGTGGCTCTATTCCATGAGATTCTTCAGGGACTTGAGTTCCTCCATCTGAATTCTCCAGTGTCCCCTGCACGGTTGAGTCTGGGTGACTGCAAACCTCTTTGTCTCAGCTCTTGAGAGGGGGAAAATGAACCTGCTTGGATATCTTAAATCACAGGCCCCGAGGTGACACAAACCCCTTCAGCTCCAAGGCCATCCCCACCAGCCAGGCCAGCTGAGGTGGGGTCTGGCTGGCAGCCGTGTGTCCAGCTGCAAGCCTGTGGCCACAGGAAGGACAGGAGCCTTTTGAGTATCAGCACAGACCTGGCCACAATTCCACCAGAAATGGACAGTTTTCCCAGGAATTGTTACTGTGGAACTTAAACTAAAGTAATTAACATTGGAATTCATAATAAAAAAGGAGAGACAGATGATGTGCTTCTGCCTTTTTCTGAGGCTTCTCAGGTTTAGCTGAGAGACGTGACGAATTAGCTGGTGGGAGTGAACGTTAGAAGGAAGAACACAAGCACCCAGTCGCACATTAGGCAGGGAATCAGGGGACATGGAGAACTAATCAATTAACCATTCTGATCACTCGCTTCTTTCCCTAGAAAGTCAGGAAATACCTTCAGAGGGTGTTGTTGAGGATGGAATTAAACGATGACTAATGAAAGCAGACAGGAGTCCAGAAGGCAGCACAGAGTTGGATGTGCTCTAGATTGATGCAGGGAGGCACCAAGCAACCAGCTTAGGACATCTCTGGTCTTTGGGAAGCAGGCATCCTCTGCATTAGCAAATTTTCTTCTGATATGGCAGTCATATCTGTCACCATATGGTGTTAAGAGGAAAAACAAATGCAGAGCATTCCATGACCACCACAGAGGTAACACTTGGATTATTCTATAGTTTATTACTTTCTTTTAAATGCAGCTATAAATGTAAACACAGGCACTACATTTATCTGAGGCACTCACACATGCTTGGAGATCTGTGTGCCCAAGAGGAAAAAGGAGCAGGGAACACATTCAAACAGTTCTGTCCAAAAGATGGCCCAACAAATCAAAGGTGGCACAGGAAGGAGTAGTGGCCACGCCCAACCCTTTGACTACCTTGAAACAAACCCCCAGTCCTGCTGTAAAAAGGAAATGGTGACAGCCTCTCCAGAGCCCACTGAGTGGAGGTTCCGTTGTGGAGACACTGTGGCTTAGATTAAGTAACAATTTCTCAGCAAGTGTTAAGAGAATAACCCACAAAGTGCTTTAAAATGTATTTGTTTATGAGAAACTCACAATTCTACCACTAGGACTAGCATTATTTTTAAAGCAAAGCCTTACAGAAGATCTTATGCAAAGCCCAAAGTAGGGAATTGAAGTACTTTAACTGCGTACTCTTGTTCCTGGCATCATAAATGGCTCTTATAAGTCAATTACCCTTTGTGTTGCATTGCTCCACTATCCAGAGCTTTGCAAGTAAAAAGGAAACATTGAAATAAACCAATGTTTAATCTAAATAAGGAAGGACTTGATTAACTGTTACCTGGTTATGTTGATATATACACACATAATGGTAAAATAAGTTTTAATATGTGTATGATAGACATCAACAATTCAAACAGAAGACTTTGAAACAAAGACATTTAAAAACTTGCAACTGGGTGGTGGATAATGAAAAATTATTTAGTGGGTAAAATGCACACTATTCAGGTGATGAATACACTAAAAGCCCAGACTTCATCCCTACACCATATATCCATGTAACAAAATTTCACTTGAGCCCCTTAAATTTATACAAATAAAATAAAAATAAAAACTTGAAATCCAGACCAAGAAACACTGTTCAGTTTTTGTTTAAAGGCATGGCTCTCTGACCACTAAAAGGAAATAAGTTCTTAGGCTGAATTTGAAATCACAGGATTCCCACTTAGCTTGCTGCAGTGCAGCAAAATCCCTGAGAATCTTTTTAATGATAAGCCATTGATGGCTCCCAAGTAGATATTAACGTGAATCATTCTTTTTCTACTGAGATGTACTGGTCCCCTCTACTTTCTCAAGTCCCTGCTGGTCCCATAACAATTTCTAAATCTATTAATACCCACACTTCCCAGCCTCGACAGCCAGCTTCTCAAATGCATCATGGCTAGCTGCAGAAAATCAGTTAATGTCATAGTGATTATAAAACAACACTGCTTAGCTGGTGATTTAGTCTTTTTCCCCTAAACCACCTATAGTAGTTGCCTTGTTAATGATGCCCTCTGAAATCAGCATTAGTCACACTTTGTTTCATAGAACCACGGGTCTGAACTGAATGGTACTGCTTCAGGGGAATTCAAAAAGACACATCCATTGTGAGGTGTCACTGATATTGAGTCAGTTGACACACATTTTCCTCATGCTGAATACTTTGGGGGAAAGAAGCAGAAACAACATCAGCCTTTGTACCATGACCTGATGCCCACTGTGACTCTTTAACAGTCATGTGCCCTCTGCCATCAGGGTTTTAATAAGAGACTCTTAGATCGGCCAAACTAAAAACTCGACCTCGATCAGGAACTGATTTCATCCAGGATGAATGGAGAAGAAAAATATATTCAGTTCCTCCTAAGCTCTCCCTAAACAAACTAAGGTCATTGTATGCCCCCTGTAAAAGCCAATATTTTATTAAAGTAAAGAATCTCTTGGCTCTAACTCTTCAAGTTTAGCTAAACTGTGTGTATAGCTAAAAGGAAACAGAAGAGGAGTAATGCCATTTCTATTCAGGGTACATTCAGTGTGGAATGTGAAAGAGAAAGTGAAGGTCTTGATGATTTGGGGGCTAAATTGCCACTGAGGCTTAAAGAGCAGGACCATGAACAGCCAGAAAATTGTAGGAAACTAATTATCCACAAATTCAAACCCAACTTTGACATGTCAAATGATGTCATTATAACTAAAGCTCTAGTTGGAACATTTTATTGTTTAACCTGATATATCTTTAGTACAGGACATGATATCACCTCACAGAATACAATGCAGTTCAAGGTAGGCAGATGCTCAAAAACAATAGAAATGAGAAAAAAAATAGAAAACTGATTTCCAAAGTGTCAAGGACATCATTCCAAAATACACTTGAATATCAGTTAAAACACTAAAGAATTTTATGTGCTTTTTGGAAACATTAAGATTATTCTTTTTGTCAGATGGAGAACACTTCTTTTCCTAAGACAGGAAGGAAGGGTAGATGTGATTGCTCAGGGTAGAAGGAAAAGGAGTAATAATTTAGAGGCTTCATGTAGGGTGATCTCCATTTCCTGTTTGAAGTAGGAGGCAAGGCTTTTCGCTGAGGGAGTGACACCTGCAGAGTGTTGTGGGGAACAAAGAGAATACAGCAACACATCCCACAAAGTACTGGCAGGAAGAATTTCCCAGCAGTCAGTTATTAGATCAGAATGAGTTGGACTTTTCTGTTTTGTTTTTAAGTTCTGGGGTGTATTCCAAGTCAGAATCTCAAAATAACATACTCCGATGTGTGTTGAATAGGCATGCCTGTCTTAGTTCATTTTGCTATAACAAAATAACACAGACTAGGGGCTCAAACAACAAAATTTATTACTCACAGTTCTGGGGCTGGGAAGCCCAAGATCAAGCAATGGCAGTTTTGGTGTCTCCTAAATGTCTGTTTCCTGCTTCACAGATAACTGTCTTTTCACTGTGTTCTCACATAGCAGGAGGGATAAGGGAGCTCCCTGGAATCACTTTTATCAGGATAGCAACGCCATTCATGGGGACCCCACCCTCATAACTTAATCACCTTCCATAGGCCCCACCCCCTAACACTATCACATTGAGGGCTAGGATTTCAATATATGCATTTTGGAGACACACACACGCAGTCCATAATGGTACCCTAAGACAAGTATCAGAGAAACTGGAGGAGGTTATGGCAGTACGTTCATTTGTTTATTTGCTTTCAGAATATCATGGGTCTCGCAGTTACTATGTGCCTGGTTAAGTGCATTTATGTATTAAATTATCTGATTTTAACTAAACTAACATTGACAAAAAGGACAAGTAGTTTAAAATCATTCCTTCACAGAAACCCTGAGTTGAGGGTAATACTAACATGTAAAGCATAAGCCAGCAATAAGAGAATGGCAGACCCAACCTCTCTCCTCTCCCAGCAAAGCTCACTGTGAATATGTGAAGTAAAACCAGTGATGATCTAGCCAGTCCTGCAAGATGCTGGCCACAAGAAATACAAATTTGTCAGAAAGATCATTTGACCTGTAGGATTATAAATGAATCATTGAAGGGGAAACTTGCACTAAGTGTGCAGTATAATTTAAAATATAAACTAATTGTAGCATGATTAGTGATATAAAAATAAGTATCTATAATATGAAAAAAAGTACAGTTTTTGGAAAATATTTAAAGCCATGAATATTCAACATTATACTTTACAAATTTTTTATTAAATTAATGATAAATATTTGTAAGTCTTTCTTAGGGTGTCTCACTTAATAGCAGAAGAAAAAAAAGGCAAATAGCTTTAGGAAAACACTACTTCTTCCTGCCACTGCAAAATTGTTGAAATAATACACAGAAATGAATATGTCAACACTGTACAAATCATTCATCTGTGTCTTAGTCCATTTTGCATTGCTATTACAGGATACCACAGACCGGGAAATTTATAAAGAAAATAAATTTATTTGGCTCACAGTTCTGGAGGCTGGGAAGTCCATGGCATGACACCTGTATCTGGTAGGCATCTGGTGAGGGCCTTGCTGCATCATCTCATGGCAGAAGGTGGAAGGACAAGAGTGTAAGAGAGAGAACAGGAGATTGAATTCACAGCCCCAAGCCCTTTTATAACTGGCATTAATTCATCCATGACAGTGGCACTCTCATGGACTAAATGACTCTCATTAAGCCCACTTCCCAAAACTGTTGTGTTGGGGATGAAACTTCAGACACATGCTTTTTTGGGGACACATTCAAATCATAACATTCCATCCTTGGTCCCCCAAATTCATGTTCTTCTCACATACAAAATATATTAATTCCATCCATTAACCCCAAAAGTCTTAACTCATTTCAACATCAACTCAAAAGTCCCAAGTCCAGAGTCCCATCTAAATCAGACATGTGTGAGACTCGAGACAGGATCCGTCCTAAGACAAATTCTGCCCTAGCTTGCAAGCTTGTGAAATCAGCAAGTTATCTACTTCCAAAATACAGTGCTCAGACAAGAATAGGATAGGCATTCCCATTCCAAAAAGGAGAAATAGGTAAGAAGAAAGGAGTAACTGGTCCCAAGTAAGTCTAAAACACAACAGAACAGATATTAAATCTTAAGATTCCAGACTAATCTTTCACTGGGGTTGGGGTTGGGCCTCCAAGATCTTGGGCAGCCCCACCCCCATGGCCTTGCTGAGCTTAGCTCATGCTTCAGCTCTCTTGGGGTGGAATCTCATGCCTGCAGCTCTCCCAGGCTAAAGTTGTACATGAGCAGCTTTACAGTTCTGGAGTTTTGGTGGTAGTCTTGCTCCCATGGCTGCACTAAACATTGTTCTGATGGTGACTCAGATCCATTCCTGCAGCAAGTTTCTGCCTGGGCTCCCGGGCTGTCTGCAACATTCTCTGAAATCTAGGTGGAGGGCACAATGGCCCACACCTCTTGCATTTTGTGCAACTGCAGAATTAGCAGCACATGGACACCATGAAGGCTTATAGCTTGTACCTTTCAGAGCTATAGCATGAACCACACATGGGCCCACCTGAGACAAGGCTGGGGTAGCCAAGAAGTGCTGCACCGAATGAAAGGAGCAGAGTCCCGAGGGGTTGTGTGCTCAGGTCCTGCTGGTGCCTGTCTGGAAATCTTGCCCTCAAGGTCCTAACTAGCCTCAGAGATCTCCGAAGGGCCTTCAGGACCATTTTCCCATTGTCTTGATGAATAGCAGCTGGCTCCCTTCTATCTGTACCAATCTCTTCAGCAAAATTTCACTAGGACACATCTTTGGTTTGCTCTCTTAAAGACACCTTTTCACTCTTTACATGGCCAGGCTGAAAATTCTCCAAGTTTTTATGTTCTGTTTATCTTTTGATTATAAATTCCATCTTTAAATTATTTCTTTCTTTTTGCATCTCATTATATGCTATTAAAAGTAGCCACACAACTTCAATACTTTGCTTAGAAATTTATTCTGCCAGATATCCTAGCTCATCACTTAAATTCTGCCTTCCATAAAACCCTTGATCATGGACACAATTCAGCCAAGTTTTTTGCTACTTTATAACAAGGATGGACTTTACTCCAGTTTCCAATATGTTGTTCTTCAATTCCATCCTGCGACTTTATCAGAATTGCCTTAACTGTCCATATTTCTACCGACATTCTGATCACAACCACTTAAGTAATCTCTCAGAAGTTGCAGACTTTTCCTACATTTCTTGTCTTTTTCTGAGCCTTCACCAGAATTGCCCTTAACACTCCATTCACAGCAGTCTGGTGGTTTCTATCCTGCTCTTCCAAATTCTTCCAGCCTCTACCCCATTACCCAGTCCCCAAGCTACTTTTACGTTTTCAGGTATTTGTTATAGAAACAGACACACTTCTCAGTATCAATTTTCTGTCTTAGTCCATTTTGTGTTGTTATAACAGAATACCACAGACAGGATAATTTATTTTTAAAAGGAATTAATTTGGCTCGTGCTTTTGGAGGCTGTGAAGTAAATCTAAGGGCATGGTGCCAGCATCTGCTTGGCATCTGGTGAGGGACTTATTGCTGCCTCATCCCATGGTGGAAGGTGGAAGGCGGAAGGGCAAAAGAGCATGTGAAAGAGCAAGAGATTAAACTCACAGCCTCAAGCCCTTCTATAATCAGTATTAAGGTATTCATGAGGGTGGAGCCCACATGACCTAAACACCTCCCCTTAGGCTCCACCTCCCAACACTGTTGCATGGGGGACTAAGTTTCCAACACACAGATTTGGGAAACACATTTAAACCCCCTAGAAGATTGATTGGATGGTGCCTGCCACATTGAGGGCAGATCTTTTCAGCTCAATCCACAGACTCACATACCAATTTCTTCTGGAAACAATGTCACAGACATACCCAGAAGTAATGCTGTACGAGTTCTCTAGGTATTCCTTAATCCAGTCAAGTCAACACCTGAAATTAACCATCACAATTTGCCAGCAAACACTACTAAAAGATGCATATAAAATAGTTATATTTATTTGAAGCATTAAAAGAGGGAGTGAATTCTGTCACCCAGGTGGAAGATTTGCTACCCTATTTTACTATACAGATATACACTACTCAGGACAGGTTGTCTGTAACATACTCCCAAATCCCAATGTTGTGAAGCAATAAAGATATATTTCTTACTTATTCAGTGTCCACTGAGGACCCTCTTGACTACAAAGCTCTCCTGCTTTGTCCTCCAAGCATTAACCACAGGGACCCAAGCTCCTAACATCCTGTGCCTGCATCTTGCAGTGTCCTTTACTTCCAGCAGCCCAGAGAGGGGAACCAAGCAGAAGATCAAGAAACATTATGTGGCCAGTTCTGGATGTGACTTCTCTTTCTACTGCTCATATTCCATTGGCTGAACCCAGTCGTATTGGTCCATCTTGACGCAAAGAGGCTGAGAAACACAGTCTTCCCATATGACTCAGAGGAAAATTAAAGGTTTGTTTCAAACTGTCCCCATATATTTCCAACATGTCTAATCTTATAGCTTTTGATCAATTCTGTTTCAGGAAGGAAATTCTGTGGGCCTCTAAAGGACAAATATGTCAAAGAAAGTATATTCTAACAAAAAAGAAAGTAGTAAATTAAAACATTCTACTGAAAAACTGTGATGCTTTAGCCAGAAATAAAATAAAATAAAACAGAAACCACTGGGTAAGGCTATTAAATGAATATATTTCATAATTCATAGGCAAAGTACTTCAGTAAGGAAATTAAATCCAAAGTGAACAAAGTCAGGCAATTTAATAAAAACAAGAGCTTTAAAATGTAGTGAAATCTTGACAATAATTCATAATGAGAGGAGAAGTGATTATGTGCCTTTTTTGTGCCATACTGGTGTTTGCCAGTCATAGCATGGCAGAGTATCAAAAAGCTGTCAAATTCAAGAATAAGTTGTGCATAATTTCTTTACTAAAAGACAAGGATTCCAGATTTCTGGATGCTCTGTACAATACGTAACTACCACCTAACAGACACTTAACCTGTGCTACTGTAGCAATGGTGAGTGAGCAGCACCACACTCAGCACCCACTGATGATAAATACTCCCAGGAAACCTGGACTAGAAGACATATGCCTCCATCTGTTATAGGGCAGCTATGAAAGCTCCATAGCAAGCATCATATTTAATGGTGAAATACTGGACACATTCCCCCAGCTGAGGGAACAAAGCAAGGGCTTCTGCTTTTGCCATTTCTCTCCAACATTGCACTGGATGTCATAACCAGTTCGGTAGAACCAGAAGAAGAAACAAAAGCATCAAGTTTGCAAAGGAAGAAGTAAAATTGTCATCATTCATGAACAATATGATTGCCTCCATAAAAGTCCTAAGGAATTTACAAAATAGCTACTAGAACTAATAAGTGAAAGATATTTAGCAAGTTTGCAAAATACAAGGTCAACACACAAAAATAAATTGTGTTTCTATATACTAGCAATAAATACTTGGAAATGAATTTAAAAAGGGAATTACATATATAATAGCATCAAAACCATGAAGTACTTAGGAATACATTGTTTAAAACTACAAAACATTGCTGAGAGAATTATAGAAGACTGAAATACAAGGGATATCTCATGCACATGCACTAGAAGATTCAATATTGTGGTCTCAGTTCTCTCACAATCAATCAATAGATTTGATGCTATCCCAATTACAACCCAGCAGGTTTTTCACATAAAAACTGGAAAGTTGATTTCAAAATTGATATTGAAATGCAAAGCATATTTAATCACATTACTCACTAGGCAAAACTTTTTGGGAAATCAAAGACCAAAATATCATTTTAAATTTTTATATCTCATCCTTTTATATTTCCACGAGTAACACTTTTAATGCATAAATACATTAACTTAAAATAAACATGCATGAATGTGCATAATATGTAAGCATTTAAACAAACATATATTTGGAAATGTACACACATTTTTTTCTCATGGGGATATTATGAAACCATAAAAGTGTGGAGGCCAGAACAGTTTTAAATGATGAAAAGTCTTCCAAGGCAGCTTTTCACAAAGTTATCATTATTATAAATTAAAGAATTATTATTATTGTATTACAAGTTTCAAAAATCTCAAGCTTCAAGCTCCTAACACACACTTTTCTTTTTAAAAAAATGTGATGGTACTTTTGCTTCTGGCCGAAATGAAGTAACAAGGATCAGATTTACTCTCCTAACTTAAACAACTGGAAAAGCAGACAAAATACATTTAAAATGGTTAAGCAGAGGATCATGGTCCTGGGCAAAGGGGAAGCAAAGGGCTGAGCCCTGCAATGACCACAGTTCACGCCTTGGTGGTGGTGCCCAGGCCAGAGTGCAAGGACAGGCTGGGGCTCTCACTGAGTTTAGACACAGATGGAAGTTCATGGAGGCTAAGATGGCTAGAAATTGGGAACAGCATTGCAGAAGGGCCACGTTGATTTTTGGTTGAGTACTGATCTGTGCAACCGTGAGAGGAAATTATGCATGACCTGGGGAAACATTCAAAAAACAGAAGGCAAAATCATGCCTAGGGCTCACACAGAGCTGAGAATAGTCGGTGGTCTCACAAGTCTGATTGAAAAGGCTTTAACTGCGGCATCAGGCAGAATCCTCAGAGCAGTATAACCCCTGTAGTGGGACTCTATTAGCTCTAGAAATAGGGCTTCTCTAGACTCATCATAACAAGGTTTAAAAGACATCCTCAAAGAATCCAGCTGACTCCAAGTCATACAACTTGGTGCTAGAACAAAATCCAATCTCATTTAAAGAAGCACAGCAAAAGCCAGCAACAAATAATATAAGATGCACAATGTTCAGTCTATTCAGATATACCAGGAATGAAAATAAAAATAAAACCTGTCAGTTTTGTGGGGTGAATTTGTACTTAGAGGGAAATGTGGAACATTAAGTGCTTCTATTAGGCAAGAAGAAATATGTTAATATCTAAGCCTCCATCAAGAAAACTAGAGTAAGAAGAGCAGAGTAAATCCTTATTAAGCAGAAGGAAGGAAATAATGAAGATGGGAACAGGAATTAATAAAACAGGAAATAGAAAGACAATAGAGGAAATTAGAGAAACCAAACCTAGTTGTTCGAAAAAGTTAATAAAATTGATAAAATTCTATCCAGACTGACCATGAAGAAAGAAAGAAAACAGAGGTTACCAATAATAAAAAGTAAAGAAGGGACATCACTATAGATCCTACATTCATTGAAAGGAAAATAAGGGAATATTATGAACAACGTTATATGAACATTTTATATGAAATAGACAAATTCTTCAAGAGACTAACACTACCAAAGCTCACTGAAGATGAAATAGATAATCTGAATTATTCTACATGTATTTGTTAAAAATCAAATTTTTAGTTTAAAAACCTTCCCTAGAAGAAAACTCCAGAGCTGGATAAATTCACTGATGAATTTTAACAACAATTTAAGGAAGAAATTTAAGAATGCTACATAAACATTTACAGTAAATAGAGGAGGAAGCAACACCTCCAAATTTATTTTATGAGGTTACCATTACTCTGATACCAAACCAATTATATTACAGGAAAACAAAACTACAGACCAATATTCCTGAAGATAGATGCAAAAACCATTAGCAAAAAAAACTGCAAATGAATCCAAGAATATGTAAACAGAATAACATATTATGACCAAGGTTTTTGTTTGAAAATGCAAGATTGGTTTAACATTCAAAAAATTAATCAATATAATATATCATGTTGACAGACTAAAAAAGAAAAAAACCCTATGATCATCTCAATAGATACAGAAAAAAGCACTTGATAAAAGTCACCATCTGTTCATGATAAAAAGTGTCAACAAAATAATAATGGAAGGGATCTTCTTCATCTTTGTGAAGGGCCTTATGAAAAACCTGTGGCTACCATCAAACACAGTGGAGAAGAACAAAAACTTTCTTTCCCCTGAAGATGAGGAGCAGGACAAGGATGATCATTTTCCTCACTTCTTTTCAACATTGTACCACAGGTTTTCATCAGGCCAGTAAAGGAAGGTAAATGTAAAAAGGCATACGGGTTGCAAAAGGAGAAGTAAAACTGCCTTTATTTGTAGACAATATGATCTTCAGTGTAGGAAATCTTTAGCAATCTACCAAAAAATCTAATAGTAGTGGTAATATGAGTTTGGCACAGTTTCAGGATACATGATTAATATGCAAATATCAATTATATTTCTATGTACTATCAAGAACAATAAAAATTATATTAAGCTCTGCATTTATATTAGCATCAAAAATACTATAAATACATGTAATAAAAGATGTGCAGATCTGTACACTTAAAATCTCAAAACAATGCTGAGAGAAACTAATGAAGACTTAAATAAATGGAGAGATATACCATGTCCATGGATCAGAAAAATCAATACTGTTAAGATATCAATTCTACCCAAATTGCTATACAGATTTATTGCAATTTAAATCAAAATCTCAGCAGAATTTTTGTAGAAATTAACAAACTGATTCCCAAATTCATATGAAATGAAGAGGCTGTTGATTAGTCAGAACAATTTTAAAATTGAGCTACCTTAAAGAAGTCACACTATCTGATTTAAAGATTCACAATAAAACTACGGAAATCAAGATAGTGTGATATTGGCATAAGGATAGACAGTGATCAATGGAACAGAACAGAGAGTTCAAAACTAAACCCACACTTACATAGTTGCTTGACAAAAATGCCAATGTAATTCAATGGAAAATGGGTAATCTTATATACATATATTGGCTAGCCATATAAAAAATAATGAACATCAACCCTTACCTTACACATACACAAAAATTAGCTGAATGGACCAGAGATATAAATGTAAAAGATAAAACTATAAACTATATAGAAAATACAGGAAAAAAATCTTTGTGGTTTTTGTGTTAGGGAAATATTTTTTAGATAGGAAACAAATTGAGCCCTCTCACCATCTAGATTTTAGGAAGTGTTGCCTGGACTGGCATGTCCCAGGGACTGAACTCCTAGGTGGAACTACACAGTGCAGAGCCTAGTCTTCCCAGACTTGTAGAGACACTACTTTACCCATGTTTCAGCATGAAGGGTCAGTGCCCAGCAGGTGGGGAATGGATGTAATTCATCAGTACCTAACGTGGTAACCCTGGCTCATAGTGTGAACTTAAAATGATTGTTTAAACAAATGGAGGATGCAACAAGTGCACCATGTGGAGCTTGATCCTGGGATTTTTATCATTAAAAAAAAAAAAAAGAAGCTTCCCAGAAATAGATTGAGGAAGTATTCACAAATATATACAGACAACAATGTTGACTAAATTCTTTCTATAACTATGGGTATGAAATCACCTTTCTTAATTAGCCAGTGTTTCTAGTACTACAAAAAAATTGGCCCTTTGAATGCCCCTAAATGTAACATCACGTCAAAGATTACATCAAAGCACGTAGAGGATTTTCTTTAAACCATAGTTGTATTTCTCAAGCGCTAGACAAAGTGTGCTCTGAGTGGCTTGGTTGGCAACATTACTTTTAATGAAAGGATATATATATATATATATATGTATCCGTCAGTCACTCCCAGAGAGAGGAGGCAGCCTCCCAGGGCAGTGAGAACAGAGCAGTGCCTGCTCCATGTACAGACATTTGGTATTCCCCACCAACACAGGAGACAAGCTGAAAGAAAACATTCCCAGTTCCTTCCTATAGCACACCATAAATCTAGAATGGGGATCAGGGGAATTTGAATGACTGAAGGATAATGTACCTACTTTAAATTTGTAGATAAAATCTAGGCTTTAAGTAGATAATTTGAAATATTGAGCAAATATGAAAGATGCAACCGTGCATTAGGTTGATATGAAATTGCAGGGTTTTGTAGGTCAAAATAGTCAACTTCTGACATTTTCATAAAGTTTGACCTAGTGTAGGAACTGTGAGAATATACAGATATCAACTTCAGTTTCATTTTCAAGAATCATAAAGGTGGAAGGACCCTTAAAGAAAATGAAGTACAACTTTCTCATTTTAAAGTTTGCATTTGTAGGATTAGGTATAAATGAAAGTATTTGAAAACCCCCAAATATAAGTGGGATAAATGAGATGGAAGCTCATTTCACATTCCTGCAGAGGAGAGCCCACAGTTGAGAGGCACAGCCCATTCTACCTTACACTCCACTCTGAGTGGCTCCACGGCCCCAGCGAACCTCAAGGTCTAACACAGCTCTGGAGCTCCAGCCTTTACATACACAGGAACTGGCCAGAGAAGAGACTTTCAAGTGTGGCAGAGGCCTGATCTTAGGAAACCATGGGCTTGGGCTTTATCTTGAGGGCACTGGGAAGTCATTTAAATTTTAAGCAGGAGGAAGACATGGTTGGGTTACTCTGGCAACTCAGAAGATGGTTTTCAGAAGTACAAGAGGGAAGACAGCTGGCTAATGCAGGAACCAGGCAGGGGCACAGAGGATGGGTAGGGCTAGAGGTGCAGCAGTGGAGGGAGTGAGCACAGCCTACACTCTCTGAGAAGTGTAGAGGAGAAGGAAGGATAGGCTAATATGATAGTGGAAAGGTGATACAAGGTCAGGAGGATTGTGACTAAGGAGTGAACAGGTATGAGGAAATGGGTAATTTTTCTGGAGAATGTCTACAGAAGAAGCAATAATTTCAGGGGAGCAGCAGGTATAGAGAAGAAAGGTGAAAACATGGCCCTGTGCAAAAATGGAGTATGTAAGGTTAAGTGTTCACAATTGAAAAGGGGGTTTATTGAATACAGTTGAAAGGAATTAGAGAGGGTAGGCTATGAAATAAAGTCTAATAAAGGGGTAAAATTATTTGGGGATAGGCAATTCTGAGAGCTTCCTTTTCTTGAGTGCTCAAAAACTATGGAGTTGGAGAGTGGTTAAAAGGACCTGGTCACAAATATTAGAACTGATTCAGGCTGTTTTCTGGTTAGCATTGGCTAAGAGGGCTGGTCAGTGTGTGGCCAGGTCTGTGCAGCAGTCCAGGTCCTGTTCTGGAGAGGAGTGTGTGATTCTGCAGAATTCCCTTGTTAGTGCCAGAATGTCACGAGGCATTGTCACAAGGCTCAGCTGGAAAGGGTCAGGTGTCTCTGTCCGTGAGGTAGCTATGCAGATAGTTCAGTTGCCCTAACCCTGGCTGCAGGTGCTCATGGCCCAGTCCACAGTGGGATGGAACCCAGCAAATTCAGCAGGATTTCCTGGTTGGCTCGGTGAGGCCTGGAGGAGCCAGCTTTTTTATGCAACCTGCTGACATTATTGCTATCGAAATAAATACTTGTCACAAGTCACATCTTAATTTACACCCTTGTAAATTACATGTAAGATACAAGAATCCTATCCTTAGCAAACCATAAGCATTTGCCTTACCCATCAGTTACTTGATTACAGTAAAAAAAAAAAAAAAAAAAAAAGAGTCTGGAAATGTGTTAACACCAGTGAATATTGAGTGTGAATTCTGGGGAAAGTTCAGTTTAAAGGAAAGCTCTTTTTTTACTGCCCAGAACCAGGGATGCTTCAGGGGGACTCGGGGCTCATCCCTACTCAGGCAATTCTCCTACCAGTGTTCATTAACATGACCATACAACACAGACTGTGCTGTTAAACTTCAGAGGTATAGACAGATGATAGACAAATAAATGCAGAGATACAGAGATTAAATTAGACTTAAATACAGGAAGAGAGTGAGAGAGACAGAGACAGAGAGAGAGAATGTAATTTATAGGTTAGTGGGAAGGAGAGATTAGGATAAAAACAAGTAAAGTTATTCCACATAGTTGGAAGTGCTAGAAAGGAAGTGGTTCTGAGGCAGAGAATGTCTGGATAGGGAAGGATTTCCTTTACATAGGGAAGTGGGAAGTGCTCTTCGAAGAGTTGCCATTGAGAGTGGGTTGGGGTAAAGAATACGCAGAAGTCCTGAATGAGACAGCGTTCGGTGGGTTTGAAGTGCTGAGAGCAGCTTATCCACAGTGTTACAGCAAAGGGGAATGTGGCAAGGGACAGCAATGCAGATTCAACCACCCAAACAGTTGGCCAAATTTAACTCTGAATTTTTTGTATCACTATCTCCACAAAACAAAATTAGTAAAATTGTATTTAAATTATGCAACTAACCTTTTTATTTCCCTTTTATTAAAGCAATTTCATAATAGATTTGTGAAATACTTGGAGATCAATTTTGGGATGTCATTTCCTAAACAGCTTCCAAAGGCCCTCATTGTAAAACATCCACATTAAGGAAAACACTTGCATCAAGTGAAGGTCCAAGCTATTTATCATGGCAACATTCCAATGAATGGTGAGTCAAAGGGAAGATTGTTCGGCACACAAAATTAAAGGAAAAGTTATAGCATAAATAGTCACTTTAATGTACTTTTGTATTTACAAATGTATTCATCCTGAAGTTGCTTGGATTTTGGAAAGTTCTATGATCATTTCATGCATAGTAAAATTTATTTACGATACAAATTAAACACACTTTTTATTATTCCATTATTGATCAATTTGATATGAGGTAACCTCTCAGGCTTACTTGCCTTACTCTGAGAAAGGGGGAAAGCAGTCCTTTGTCTACTCAGCACAAGCAACTAAGAACTACAAATAAAAATTTCAACTTGCCTTGAAATATGATTAGCTGATTCTATCAGGCCTACAACTTGTTTCTAAAGTCTAAAAATATTAAGTTCCAAAACTTCACAAGAATGTAATGAAAGCTCTGTTTACCCACATATTGACAAAACATGCCCCAAATGAATATTGTGCTTTCCCTGACAAAGATTTGCAAGACCTTACAGTAAGGTCAACTCTGCAGCCCACTTAGGGAAGTGAACTTTCACACAACAATGCATTTGGACTTTTTTTTTTTCCCTAAAAGAATAACATGGAAGAAAGAACTGGGGGGAAAGACCGATGGGAGGGGAGGAGGCGTCTTACAGAGGTTGCTCAACAGGCTAAGGAATATTTGCCTGGCATAACAGATTTGCCTATTTTAGTCTCAACAGTCTGAGATATTGCCCCTACATCATTTTTTTTCACTTTAAGAGAATATAACTGATGGGCCCTAGGCCTGAAACTTGTGAAGTAATAAATAACTGATTAGCTCACCCATCGGTGCTCCCCAGCAGGTGCCCAGCGTATGCTGTCTTCCAAGGGAGCAGGCCTGCTCCCTGAGACACACCAGCAGGGTAGCCATTCGGCACACCTCACAGGTGGTTCTTAACAGACCTGCCTGCGTCAGACATGGGGACCACGGCTTCTCTGACAACCACTCTTTCAACTCCTTCATTCCACAAACAAACGAAACAGTGACAGAAAACCAGAGGCCTCAGTATTGGAATTACTTCATTCTGGATTGTTACTCATGGTTGGAAGAATTTTTTCAGCCTTCAGTCTAAAGATGACAGTATGTATACAATCAATTAGTTTGCATTCCAAAAGCATTTTCCCCTCTGAAGTTAAACAAGTAAGTATTCTGGAGAATACTGTAGGTTTTGTGCTCCTGGCTAATCTAGCCCATTTTATCTCCGCTTTAAGTCAAAGAGGGTATTCCAACCATGGTTGTGAAAAGCAGAAAGTCTTCCCACACTAAAGTGCAAGGACTATCCTTTGCAGGCACAGAATCTGTCTTTCAAATAAGTAAAGGATCAATCTTACTGGGATATTTTCCAGAAAAGCAAGGTTGGGTTGTACGCCATACCTAAGTGGCAGTTGTCAGTCTGTTTCTACTTGGGAGACTGCCTATTGGGAGACCAGTTTAAAAACTGCTGCTCATCAAATGATGACATTCTCCAGAATAGCTGTACTGCTTTGATGAAAGTACATTTGAACACTTTTCCATCTGATACCTGAAGAAAGAAAAAAAATTGCTAGTGGTTTTTCCCAGGTTCCATGGACAACCTCCACCTCCCAAGAATGAGATGAGAGCAGGGGAAGAGAAAAAAAAATCCACACTCATGTGCTGCATAATGACATTTCCGTCAACATTGTACCACATATACAACACTGGTCCCTTAAGATTATAGTACTGTATTTTTACTGTACCTTTTCTCTATTTAGATGTGTTTAGAGACACAAATACTTGCCATTGTGGTATAATTGCCTACAGTATTCAGTTCAGTAACACGCTGTACAGGTTCGTAGTGCAGGAGCAATAAGCTATACCAGATAGCCTGGGCGCACTGTAGGCTGTACCATCTAGGTCTGTGTAAGCACACTCTATGATGTCTGCACAAGGACAAAATCACCTAATGACGCATTTCTCAGAACATATCTCCCTCCTTGAGCAACCTGTGACTGTATTCCAATTTCTCCTTGCTCTCAGAAATGTTACTACAAACTTGAAGACAGAACTGTCTAGTGACAGACTCCCCCCTGGTATCATAGCACAAAGACTGACAACTTAAAAAGAGTGGCTCTGGCCAAAGAGTAAGCTTTTCACCCTCCTGCACAAGGCCTGGCAAAACTATCACGTGGGTAACACGCCTGCTATTTTCTGAGGCTTCCCCAAGTCCCCCTAGATCTCCCAGATCTTAAGCCTTCCCTAGAGGCGTGACGCTCACCACCCAACACATTGTAATACTGTATAATGATACCTCACACAGCGTGCACACCGTATTTTTAATCTTCGATGATTTACACTGCAGTCAAACAGAGGGGCTGTCAACCCAAAAGACAGTGGCACTGAAAATTAAAACTCCAACGTTAGCAACGAGAACACAGTCTGCAAGCTGCCTGGCTGGGACCCTCCAGGCCGCACCGCGCGCCCAGGCCCTCGCTGGGTGCGCCCCCGCGGAGCCAATCAGCAGCGGCCCTGCTGGCTGTTGCCATGGCCACACTGTGTGTTGGGCGGGGATGCCTCTGGCACGCCCCAGCCGGGGAGCCAATCGGCGGCCGGCAGAGCCGTTGCCATGGCCACACTGTCCGTTAGGGCCACGCACGCGCTGTTGGCCCCAGCCCCTGGGCTCGCGGGGTCTTGCAGCCGCGCGCCGCCGCGACCCGATTCCCGGAGCGCCCGGCATGAACCGCAAGAAGCTGCAGAAGTTGACGGACACCTTAACTAAAAATTGCAAGCATTGTAAGTAAGAATGGAGCCCTGGGCAAGCCAGGCTCCTGGACCAGGTCGAGCCGACCTGGTGCTAAGGTCCGGTGTTGTGCCTGCCTCCCGCCTCCTCCACCCCACATCCTAAAGAACGAAGTCAGGGAGGGGGTGCCGGGGTGCTAGCTCCTGGGGTTGGGCGCCCATGCCCAGGGCCTCAAACACTGATACCTGCGCCTCTCCTGCTGCCCACACTCCCGTACATGACTGACCTGCTTCTCAAACCCTCTTCTTTCACGTTATAGAAACATGATGTGTATGCCCACAAGACACATGTGGCTTTAGCCTCAGACAGGTGTAAAATAAAAACTAAAAACCACCGGAACCAAGAAAAGTAGAACAACCAACGTGCACCATGCTCCTCACTCCGATTTCTAGTTCTTTCTGGAGCAAATAAACCGCAGATCCAAGTTCTGAAAGCTTACCAAGAGATCCTCAGGAGAAGATGACCATCAACATCTGAACAACCTTAGGAAAGATAAGTTGAAGTGGCCCAGAGACCTGTGTTTCAGAGCAAGAAAATTTGTTTAGAAACCAAAGAGCTCAACAAAACTAAACACGTGGTAAACAATCGGTTCCCAACTTTAGACTTCCACTTTGCAGGTCCTGGCGGGGTTGAGAGATAAAGGAGATGTGGCCAGGTGACAAGATGAACGCTTATTAAAGGTGCCTGCTCTAATCTCACATTTAAAAAGGTGGTCCTAGAATTTCATAGGAAACTTTAGGATTGTATTCAGACTGGAAAACAGAACTGCTGTTGGGCAAGGAAGCCATAAATATGGTTTAGATGAGGAAAATATTGCCTGGTGAGCAAGCTTAGAAGTTGTATGCTGATTGCAAAACTAGTGCCACTTGAATAAACAGGAGAAGCCGTGATCCCAAAAACACCCTCACTGTGCAAAGGAGGAGGAATAAACATATTTTAATGTAGTTGTAGAGATTACAGGATGTAGTGCCTTCTAATCATCATTCATATTTGATATAATGAGTGGTAAGAAATGCTCTCTTAGTGAGTTGGTGACATAAATAAAAATTGTGTGTATAAGCATCTTAAAATCTTAGAAAAAAAGGCATCCTGTAATTTAAGGTATTATTGTGGTTGTTATAATCTGATGAGAGTTTTGTTCTATTATTGTTTTTCTTAAAACACTTTCATTTCTGGGAGAAGACCACATATTCTTACAACATCTAGTAAACATTTTTGATAAATACTCATACACAGTGCAATATCTGCTGTACACAATACCAAATTTGATTTAGTCCGTGTTCAGTAAGTTTGACTGTATTGCAAACAAACATTCTGTGAACAATAAAAAGGTAAGTGTATATTTTTAAAGCTAAGTGAAACCATGGCAGGAAAAGCAGCCAACTCTTTTCATTTTTCTCTTTACATAAAAGTTTTTAAATGAGCCTTAAAAACTTTGATGATTACTAGTTAATTTCTATAGAAATAGTTATGTCATGGACATTATAATAATTTCAAATTTCTTTGAACAGAAGACCTTTCCTCTGAAGTCAAATTTGTTTTTAGTTGCAAGATGATAATGCTAACAGATGAAATGGATAAATTTTGTAGAATCAGAGAAGAGTAAAGGATCTTAGGAGAGCATCTAGTTAATCCACCATTCTACAGATATGATCTGCAGGACACATTCAGAGCATTCCAAAAAGATGAAAATCCGTTCCTGAATTTTTCTCACTTTCATTTAGTATCGTATTCTAGAATTTAAGAAACATTCAGCAGGAAAAATTTTCTTGTGGCTAACCTTTGACATATTGGGTAATAAACTAATTTTTTTTAATTTTTATTTTAGCTGAAATGGAGAAATGGCTAATTAACATCCCCTCTGTTAGCATTTCATGTGGGCTCTTCTTCTCCAATCATTAACAGTTCTTTATTTTTAGAGGTTTGCGTGTGTGTGTGTGTGTGTGTGTGTGTGTTTAAATATATACACCATAAAATTTGCCATTTTAACCATCTTAAGTGTCTAGTTCTGTGACAGTAAGCACATTCACACTGTTGTAGAACCATCACCACCATCCATCTTCCAGAACGTTTTCATCTTCCCAAACTGCAGCTCTGTACCCATTAAACACTAATTCCCAATTCCCCCTCCCCAGCCCCTAAAAGCCACCATTCTACTTTCTGTCTCTACTTTCTTTATATATAATTTTAACTACTTTAAGTACCTCATATAAGAGGAATCATATAATATTTGTCCTTTTGTGTATAGCTTATTTCACATAGCACAATGTCTGTAAATGTTCATCCATGTTGTAGCATGTGTCAGAATTTCCTTTCTTTTTAAGGCTGAACAATATTCAGTTACATGAATATGCCACATTTTGTTTAACCACTCATCCATCAGTGGACTCTTGGATTGCATCTATCTTTTGGCTATTGTGAATAATGCTACTATGAACATTGGTGCACTAGTACCTGTTTGAATATCTGCTTTCGATTCTTCTGAGTATATACTCAGAAGTAGAATTACTGGATCATATGGTAGTTATGTGTTTAATTTTTTTGAGGAACCACCATGCCATTTTTCAGTAACTAACAGCTGTTTCAAAAATCATAACCATTATATTCTTCTCTACTATTTATTTACTAAATCTTTTCTTTTCCGTAGTTTCAATGTTTCTCTTAAAATGTGGTTCTCAAAACCGGAATCACATTCAAGCTTGTCCTGACCTATAGGATGAAGTGTGATTTCTGCATTCCTTTGTGCTGTCTTCTGTTATATGTGCACAGGTTTTGTCCTTTTGTTTTTAAAAATGCTCAACCATAATTTTGTCTAGGTTTGAAACAAAGTTTTCCCCATCTTCTGCCCATATTTAGACTACCTTTATGTTCTCAAGCCCAGGCAACAACCCTTTCACTTATATACCTCAAATGGGGATTGGAACACAAATAATTAACTCAGTGTTTATAACCACCACCCTTTATGCAATTATGTGTATGGGCCAGTATCTGTGTATGTATATATCCTTTAAATAAAAATTTCCTTTCTCCAAATTACTGAATAATTGCATGTTTTTTACATAATTCTCAAGAGGAGCCATATTGGGTGCTACAATATGCTTAAAAGCTTCTTTATTGGAAAATAGGTCATTCTGATTTCCAAAATCTGGCTTATGAATTCACGAAAGCTAAAGTGCAATGAAAACTGTTACCTAGTTTTCATGAGCCTGGTATCTATTTCCAGGGAAAGGGTACACTGTAAATCTCATAAATACCCATAATAAAAATGCTGAAAAAAAAAGTTACCATTCTTAAAACTTACCATTCTTACTTTGAATCATATTTCTACCAGCCTTGTAGAGTTTAGGATCTGACACTACAATCATTATTCTAGTAACTTGGCTAATATTATCTTCTTTTGTTCTAAACATGACAACTCCTGTCTGAAGGGAATGCCACTTCTTTTATTTTAGTGGATAATGTAGCTTTGGCATTACTTCTACTAACTAAGGATCATGAAGCTTAAAACAGGAGAGCCTTCTATTGACAATTACATATTTGATGTCTTTGATGTTGATTGTAACCTCATTAATGCAAAATTTAAGTTAGGACTTAAAGACAAAAAATGCATTTTTTGTTATATCTTAATTTTTATTCTTTCACAGTTAATACATTTGAAGTGAATTGTCTTATAAAGCTTTTTTATAACTTGGTGGGAGAAGGTACAGAGCGGCAAGGTACAGTCATCGGACTAGATCGTAATGCGTTTCGGAACATCCTGCACGTGACATTTGGAATGACTGATGACATGATCATGGACAGAGGTAAGAGACACACAAGGTTCAAATTGGCCAAATCCAGCCACAACTAATAAACAAGTTTGGATCTTGGACATACTCTTGGTAGGAAGCTTAATGTCTGCGTTCCCAATTTCACGTGAATATGAAAATTTAATTTTGCAAAGATCATAAAGAAGGAAGTAATATCCTCTCTATTTTGTGTATTTAGAAGAGAATAAAGTCATATTGAATAACTAGGTTTCCTTCATTTACTTTATATCAGAAAACCACAAACATGTCAATTTCTACTTAGTAAACATAATAATAAATATTTAATAGAATAGTTTTAAAAGGACATTTAAATTTCCTTACATCAAAGAAAATATTTCAATAAAAGTTAAAATATAATCCTATCTATCATGTAATGACATTACTTTTCTTGAGTAACAAAAATATAAAATATCATATTTTATATTATATCTAATTAATATAATTAACATATTTATACCAATATATTACTAATTAATTAATGATTAATATATTTATACATTCAGAACTTTCTTTGTTCCCACAAAACATGAAGAGAAAATTTGAGTATTTAAATAAAAGAGCTTCCTGATGTGATATCTTAGTTACCCTTTTGTCAAATGAGAACATTGAACTATATGATCCTGAAGGCTTCTCTGAATTTTAAAAGCAAGTAATGTCAACGTAGATACATTACTGAAAATTAAAATGTAGCACAAGTGTTACATGATTCCTCTCTCTCTCTTTAGTATTCCGAGGTTTTGATAAAGACAATGATGGCTGTGTAAATGTAACAGAGTGGATTAATGGATTATCACTGTTTCTTCGAGGATCTTTGGAAGAAAAAATGAAGTGTAAGATTGCAGGTTATCCTGTTTGTTTGCACATCATGATTAACACACCGAGAGTACTTAAGTCAATGTCCTCCAACCCAGCCAATTAAGTAGGTGGGTGGGTTGCTTGGTTGGTTGGTTTGAATCCCTGTTAGCCTCTTTTATAAAGTGAATTCAAGTCAACAAGGGAAGAAAGAAAGTTAATAAAAACAAAAGTCAAGTGATTCTGAGGAGTAATTCATGCCAAGGAAGACTGCCTAGGCATTACTGCACATGCTAATTATGTACATATACATTTACATATTAAATATTTTACATATTTCATTACTTGAATTGTAACCATAAAACTGGAGGACATTTCTGATTCTTAATTAATTCTCAGTTAATTCTGATGAACTCTGTTTAAGAGTCATATTTCAATCAGCTTTCTAAGAGTTTCAAGATGAAAATGCTCAAGTTATTGTTCCTCGGTATGATTTTTTGTAGCTGAGTGTAAGGAAACATTTTCTAAGGATTGTTGAATATATTTACCTAGTGTACATTACTACTCAGGTTGCACCAAGGCTTGCTGGGTCAGTAGAGTATCAACAACATAGAACTTGGCCATGAGAACTTTATCAGAGAAAGTGTTACCTTAGTGACAGCATCAAATTCATAATTTGTTATTTTTTTAAAAAGATTGCTTTGAAGTGTTTGATTTGAATGGTGATGGATTCATTTCAAAGGAGGAAATGTTTCATATGTTGAAGAACAGCCTTCTCAAACAGCCATCTGAAGAAGACCCTGATGAAGGAATTAAAGATTTGGTTGAAATAACACTGAAGAAAATGGTAAACATGGGTAATTTAGAGTTTTATATTGAAGTTTATAGGCCAGATATGGACAAGAAATAAGAATTGAAATTATGATGATTTAAGTTTCCTGTTTGGTTAAATAAAACACTTGAATCGTGATCTTTATTATAATATTAAAAATTCCCTTCAATTTCACTATCTAATCTCTTATTTTTCTAGCACCTTTTCTCTGTTAACACTTCACTATGAAAAGAGTATGTGTTTGCCTTAAGTACTTTACGTGCTGACTGACACGCTGCTGGTCGCCTGCAGGATCATGACCATGACGGGAAGCTGTCTTTTGCAGACTACGAACAAGCTGTGAGAGAAGAGACCCTTCTCCTGGAAGCTTTTGGACCATGTCTACCTGATCCAAAGGTACTGACGTGACTTTCACTGAATGGTAACCAAAACATAACCTAGGACAAACCATCCAGAACTTCTTGGTTTGATGAGTGGTGGATCAGACGAACACTGTTCACTCCCTGGGATACCTTCTAAATGCAGAGAGCCACTGCAGAAGAACCTGCTGGCTCATTTCATAGCACTATTGCAGCCCAGGGCCGTTGTTATTCATTAGCTCATTCACTCATGTCAGAAACAATGAATGGGGCCTAATGTGTGCCAGAAGCACGGATGAAAAGCTCAGGGGCTTCACTCTAGGGCTCGTATTTTCCAGGGGAAAATGAACACGAAAATAATTACACAAGAGTATGATAAATATTATAATGATATTTAGTGACTTGTATGGTGCTTCATCTATGCCAGGCAAAGTTGTAAGCACTATGCCCTGTATTGCCTCATTTAATCCCCTGTCAACCCTATGAAGTAGACAGTATTATTATCCTCGGTAAACTGAGGCTTGGCGAGTTTAGGCAACTTGTCCAAGTCCACTCACTAATTAGTGGAGTACCCTGGGTACCCTGGTGCCAGAGTCAGGGGTGTGTATATGTCATGATGGTCGGGAAGAACGGCATCTGAACCAGCTGTGTGGAATGACTGGTGAGTGGCTGGTGGGACAGGAAGGCTTATCAGTAGAACTGGATTTCAAAGGACAAAATAGCCAGGTCAAAAGGGGGAAAATAATCTAAGCAAAAGGAATGACATATGTACAAAAGAGAAAAAGACTAGGAGACAGAGAGAAAGGATCTGGCCAGAGATGGAAGAGAGTCAGTATTGGAAGGGTGTTTGTTGCAGTCTAAGGCTGGTATGAGGCTGTGGACGCACAGGAGGACCACGTCCCATGGTCTTTGAGCCTGGGTTTCCTCTCAAAGGTGATGAGGCTTCCCTGGAGCAGATGAAGTGATGTGATACATAAATATTACCACTCCCCCCAGGCTCTAGGTGTATCTCCAGCTGCCTGCTCAACATGTCCACTTAGATGTTCTCGACAAACTCTTGATTTTCCCCCAAAACTTGCCCCTCCCCCAGTCTTCCCTGTCTCAATAAATGGCAACCACATACACACAGTTGTTCAGTCAAAAACCTAGAGGCCATCTTTAATTTCTCTCTTGTAGCACCATTAGCTGCTTCTCCAAAATACATCTTTGAATATAACCTCTTCCCAACACATCCGTTAGCCACCACCCTAAGTCAAGCTGAGGTGGTCTCTCACCCAGCCTAGATCATTAGCTTTCTTGTGTCCACTGTTGTCCCCTACTGGCTTTCCTCCACAATATCCAGTACATTTAAAATGCAAATGCTATCATGCCTCTCCCTTGCTCCAAGCCCTCCAGTGGGCTCCCAAGCTGACGAGCAGGTCCTCTCTCTCCCACCACCTCTCCTCCTGTCATCCTTTCTCACCTGCCACTGGAGGTACAGCAGTTGTCTGGTCCTTCGTCCATGACTTTGCACTTGCTGTTGCCTCCATCCAGAAGTCCTTTCCCCAGACTTTCATGTGCCTCAGTTTCTCACTTCATCTCACTCTGCCCAAATGCCACTTACTCACAGAGCCTTGTCTTGACCATCTTAACTAATCCTCCCTCTCCATCCTTTAACTCTGCTTTCTTTCTCTTAGCAGTTCTTTTATTGCCTAAGATATATTCGCTCATTTGCTTATTGTCTGTCTCACCACATAGATGTGAGCCCATATCATGTCGGGAACTTGGTCCTCTTTTCACTGTTTCCCCACATCCTGTGTGTAGCACATGGTAGGTGCCTTATAAATGATGGATGGAAGGATGGATGGATGAATGGATGGAAGTAAGGATGGAAGGATGGATGGATGGAAGGATGGAAGGATGGATGGATGGAAGGATGGAGGATGGATGGATGGAAGGGTGGATGGAAGGAGGAAGGATGGAATGGGATGGAAGGATGGATGGATGGAAGGATGATGGAAGGAAGGAGGATGGATGGATGGATGGATGGATGGATGGAAGGAAGGATGGAAGGATGGATGGAAGTAAGGATGGAAGGATGTATGGATGGATAGATGGGTGGATGGAAGGATGGGTGGATGGAAGGATGGATGGAAGTAAGGATGGGAGGATGGATGGATGGATCTCAGAAGATGGGGAGTTCTGAATCTGTCTCCTTCCATCTCCTCAGGAACTACTTGATCATTTGCCTTTACCTTTACCACACATTTTCAACTTCTTCCCTCTCTAGAAGAACCTTCCCATTAGAGTTTTAAAAGATTCAAAACTGTCCCATATGAAAAATAAAACAAAAGGAATGAAGGAGGGAAGGAGAGGGAAGGAAGGAAGGAAGGAGAAAAAGAAAGAAAGAAAGAGAGAGAGAGAAAAGCAAAGAAAGAGAGAGGGAGAGAGGGAGGGAGGAAGGAAGGAAAGAAAGAAAGGAAAAGGAAGAGAAAAGGAGAGAACTTACCTCAAGTCCACACCTGCTTGTACCTCCTGCCCAATGGCTTTCCTTCTCGCAGCCAAATCTCTTGAAGGAATTGTCCATGTTGAAAATCTATGCTACCGTCACTTCTTCCTGCCCATCCCTGAATCTGCTATTGCAGAGGTCACCTGCCTTCCTTGTAAATAAACCCCATGAGCCCTCTTGGATTCTTATCTTCCTGGACCACATCCCTTCCTCACCCCAGGCTTTCAGTCTGGCTTTTCCTGCTCTGGGAAGCATGTCATTCCCTGCCAAGGCCTTGCTGTGCCCTGATCCATCCTCCTGGACTCCCAGAGTCTGCGTGTGTCTTCCCTACTGCAGCCCCTAGGGCCCTGACTTATGCTCACCAGTTTCTGGCCAGTCTCCACCACCAGGCGGGAGACTGGCAGACAGCTGAGTGGTCTTGTCCATCTTTGTGGCCCCAGAGCAAGCATTGTGCTTGGAGTGTGGTCAGCACTGACAGGATCTGCTAGTGCAGCTTGCACAAGCATCGGGAGTTCTCCATGCCTATTCTCCCTCAGTTGTCCCGTCTCTACACACACTCAGGAGATACACAGAACATTTTGTGTTATTCTACCTTTTGTGGAAATCTGTAGTAAGTTGAACACTTTTATTTTACAGAGCCAGATGGAATTCGAAGCCCAAGTATTCAAAGATCCAAATGACTTCAATGATATGTGAAAATGTCTATATTGTCTCAAGTGAGGAAAACAGGAGGCACATATGTTGTTTATTTTTTCTATTTAGCCCAGAAAGATGACGTGGAATTGTGTATATGTGGGTGGGGATGGAGTCCACTTACAAATATTATTTAACTCTAGTGTAAGGTGCAAGTAAAACAGATGGAAGAAGTTCCTTATTAGATGTTGGGTTTGGCAAGACAGGCTACGTTGCTAGAGATATTTTATCATAGATTATCTTTTGAAGCACGTAAGTGTCATTAAATGAATGGAGAGATTATATAATCATGAATTATTAAGACAAATGTTCTTCATGTCAGGAAGAAGCTGGGTGTACCTGGAAAAATCATTGAAACTACTGGGTTTCCTTTGAAACAATAAATAATTAAGATGGCATCAAAAGAATAGTAATACTGGCATTAAACATCAAAACACCTTTCTGCTAGGCACTGAGGGGGATACAGAGAGATGAAAGATACATGGAGCCTCTTTCAATATGATTGATATTATTGTTTGAGGCTTTGCCTTAACAACCTTACTAGACTGTAAGTGTTTGTGGGCAGGGTGTTATCCGCACACACCTTTGTATCTGCCATAGCAGTTAGTCTTCTGCATGTAATGGGCCCTCCACGTATACTGTGGATTGGATTGCAATCCAGAAAGAACCACAGGATAAATAGAAACGCTGGGTGAGCAGAGGAAGAAGAATGTGCTCTCTGGTTCTTAGGTTTAATGAATAACGCAGAGGCACAGCTTTCAGCTTATCTTTGGAGTTGTTCCAGACAGCCCCTGCCCCCTGCATTGCAGTGGGCTGGCAGAGCCCCCGCTCTGCTCCCTGTGTCCCTTCACTTCCACCTGAGTGCACCACAGCACCACAGTGTCTGCATCCTCCCCATCCCCCCACTCCCCATTCTGGGATTCTTCTTGTGCACCCCCTTATCAGTGAACGGCTGTGATCACCTGAAGATAGACCTGGCTTCTTCCTGCTTCCAACTCTGTAGGAGGTGTTTGCAGGGATCATACGAAACATAAGACAGGGCCTAGTTAGGTTTGTATGTGCTACTTTCTGCCTTCTTAGTACACATGGCAAGCACCTGAGAGAAGTGTTTACAATATCTATTCTATCCCTATATAAACATGCTTAAGGCTACTAGGGATAGTAAATCTCTTTTTTACTACATATATGCATTATCAAGTTTAAGTAAAAGATTATATTGTGTAAAAAATGGACTGTTACTAATAAATGAAATAAATAATTTTGTGAAATAAAAGAAAAATAATTTACTGTGCAAGTATCTCCTTAAAATTTTAGATTCTTATATAGGTAGACTTTGGCACAATTTTCTATCTGCAGTGGGTATAAATAATGCAACACACAATGATTTTAATTTTTTTATCTTTATTGGGGAGTAATTGGCAATATAAATTTGTATATATTTAAGGTGTACGACTTGATGTTTTGATGTACATATTCATTGTGAAATAATCAACACAATCAAGTTAATTAACACATACAACACCTCATATAGTTACAATTTTTTTAATGTGTGTGATCTACCCTATTAGCAAATTTCAGATATATAATACAGTATTGTTAACTATAGTCACATTGCTATTCATTATATCTGCAGAAATTATTCCTCTTGCATAACTAAAACTTTGTCTTTGCCAACATCTCCCAATTTTCCCCTCTTTCCAGTCCCTGGCAATCACCATTCTACTCTCTGTTGCTACAAGTTTCACTATTTTAGATCCCTCATGTAAGTGAGATCATGCAGTATTTGTTTTTTCTGTTGGCTTATTTCACTTAGCAGAATATCCTCCAGGTCCATCCATGTTGTCAGAAACGACAGAATTTCCCTCTTTTTAAAGGCTGAGTAATATTCCATTGTGTGTGTGTGTGTGTATGTATATGGAATGCATATACACACATATACATATATGTATATATATATATTATATATGTATTTCATACTTCCTTTATCCATTCATCCATTGACAGACATTTAGGTTGTTTCCATATCGTGGCTACGATGGATAACACTGAAATGAACATAGGGATGCAGATATTCTTTATGACGCTGATTTCATTTCCTTTGCATATATACCTAGAAGTGGGATTACTGGATCATATGGTAGTTCTAGTTTTAAACTTTGAGAAACCTCTATATTCTTTTCCATAATAGCTGTGCCAATTTGCATTCCCACCAACAGTGTTCCGGGTTCCCTCTTCTCCACATCCTTGCAGACACTTGCTATCTTTTGTCTTTTTGGTAATAGCCACTCTAAGAGGTTATTATCTTATTGTGGATTTGATTTGCATTTCCCTGATGACTATTGATATTGAGAAATTTTTCATATACCTGTTGGCCATTGGTATGTCTTTGAAAAATGTGTAGCCAGGTCCTTTGCCCATTTTTAATCAGGTTTTTTTAAGGGTTTTTTTTGTTGTTGTTGTGTGTGGGGAGGTTTGGGGGGTCTTACTTTTTTTGCTGTTGAGTTGTATGAGTTCCTTATATATTTTAGGCATTAATCACTTATCAGATGTATGCTTTTCATATATTTTTTCTGATGGTTTCCTTTTCACTGTTGATTGTTTTATTTGCTGTGTTTTTGTTGTTGTTGTTGTTCAGTTTGAGTCAATCCTATTTGTTTTTGCTCTTGTTGTCTGTGCTTTTGGCATCGTATCCAAAAAATCATTACCCAGATCTATGTCAGGGAGCTTTTGCCCTATGTTTTATTCTAATATGTTTATAGTTTCAGGTCATGTCTCTAATCCATTTTGATTGATTTTTGTATATGGTACAAGATAAGGGTCCAATTTCATTCTTCTGATGTAGATATCTAGTTTTCCAACACTGTTTATTAAGGAGACTCCCCCTTTCCCCATTGTGTATTCTTGGCACCTTTGTTGAACATCAGTTGACCATAGATGCCCTGATTTATTTTGGCCTCTGTATTCTATTCCCTTGGTCTTTATGTTTGTTTTTATGCCAGTACCAATCTATGTTGATTCTTATACCTTTCTAATATATTTTCAAATCAGGAAATGTGATGCCCCCAGATTTGTTCTTCTTGCTCAAGACTACGTTGCCTATCTGCAGTCTTTCGTGGTTCCATATGAATTTTAGGATTATTTTTTCTACTTCTGTAAAGAAAAGAATGTCATTAGGATTTTGATAGGAACTGTATTGAGTCTGTACATCAATTTGTGTAATATGGACATATTAATGATATAAATTCTTCCAATCCATGAATATGGGATGTCTTTACATTTATCTGTATTTCATTTAATTTTCTTCATCATTGTTTTTATAATTTCCAATGTACGAGTCTTTCACCTCTTTGGTTAAGTTTATTCCTAAGTATTTTATTCTTTTTGTTGCTATTGTGAATGAGATTTTTTTCTTAATTTTCTTTTCAGATAGCTTGTTGTTTGTGTGTAGAAATGTGACTGGTTTTTGTTAGTTGATTTTTTATCCTGCAGCTTTACTGAATTCATTTATTAGTACTACTAGTTTGTGTGGTTGTTGAGTCTTTAGGGTTTTCTACATATATAATCACGCCATTTGCAAACAGAGATAGTTTTACTTCTTCCTCTCCAATTTGGATGCCTTTATTTCTTTTTCTTGTCTAGTTGCTCTGGCTAGAACTTCCAGTACTGTGTGAATAGAAGTGACAAGAAATGAGCACATTTGCCAACCAGATCTTAGAGGGTCTTACCAGATCTTAGAGGGAAAGTTTTCCCTTTTCGTTATGATGTTAGCTGTAGGTTTTTCATATATGGCTTTTATTGTGTTGAGGAGAGTTTCCACTATACCTATTTTTTGAGGGTTTTAAAGATGAGTGGATGTTGAACTTTGGTAAACGCTTTTTTCCCCACATCTATTGAGATGATCATGTGGAGTTTTTTTTTTTCCTTTCTTTTATTGATGTGTCATATCACATTGATTGATTTGTATGTGGTGAACCATCCTCACATCCCAGGGATAAATTCCACCTGGTCATGGTGTTATGATTATTTTACTATATTGCTGAATTCAGTTTGCTAGTATTTTATTGAAGATTTTTGCATCTATATTCATCAGGGATGTTGGCCTGTGGTTTTCTTTTCTTGTGTTATTGTCTGGTTTGGATTCAGGATGACGCTGGGTTCATGAAATGAGTTTGAAAGTATTCCCTTTTACTCTGTTTTTTGGAAGAGTGAAAGAAGGATTGGTTTTAATTCTTTGAATGTTTGGTAGAATTAACCCATGAAGACATCTGGTCCTGGACCTTTCTTTGTTGAAAAGTTCTGATTACTGATTCAATCTCCTTATTTGTTATTGGTCTGTTAAGGCTTTCTATTTCTTCATAATTCAGTTTGATAGGTTATATATTTCTAGGAGTTTATCCATTTCTTCTAGGTCATTCAATTTGTTGGCATAATAATTCTTCATAATAGTCCTTTTATTTCTGAAGCATCCATTTGAATGGCTCCTCTTTCATTTGTGATTTTGAGTCTTCTCTCTCTTTTTCTCAGTTAGTCTAGCTAAGTGTTTGTCAATTTTTTTTGTCTTTTCAAAACACCAACTCTTAGTTTTGTTGATTTTTTTCTATTCTCTAATTTATTTCTGCTTTAATCTTTATGATTTCTTTCCATTTGCTAACCTTAGGCTTAGTTTGTTCTTTTTTTTTTAGTTTTTTGACATGGAAAGTTACGTTGTTTATTTGAGATCTTTCTTTTTTTAAATGTAGGCATTTATCATTTAAACTTTTCTCTCAATACTGCTTTTGCTGCATCCCATAAGTTTTGGTGTGCTGTGTTTTTGCTTTTCTTGAGATAATTTTAAAATTCTCTTTGACTTTATCATTGAAAAAATCATTATCCAAAAATGTGTTTAGTTTTCATGTATTTGTGAACTTTCCCATTTTCTTGCAGTTATTAATTTCCAGTTCCATTCTGTTGTGGTTGGAAATGATACTTGGAATGATTTCAATCTTTTTAAATTTATTAAGTTGCTTTTTTTTTTTTTGTGACCTAACACATGATCTATCCTAGAGAATATTGTATGCATGCTTGAGAAGAATGTATTCTTTTTACTGTTGGCTGGAAAGTTCTATACAAGTCTGTTAGGTCTTTTGGTCTATAGTGTTGTTCAGGTCAGCTGTTTCTTTATTGACTTTCTGTCTGGATGTTCTATCCATTATTGTAAGTGGGATATTGTAGTCCCCTGCTATTACTATATTGCTGTAAATTTCTCCCCTCATATCTGTCAATATTTGCTTTATATATTTAGGTGCTCTGATGTTGGGTGCATATATATCTAAAGTTGTTATATATTCTTGTTGAACTGACCATTCCATCATTATGTAATGGCCTTCTTTGTCTCAGGAGACAATTTTTGACTTAAAATCTATTTTGTCCGATATAACTATAGCCACCCCTTCTTTTGGTTACCATTTGCACAGAATATCTTTTTCCATTCCTTCACTTTCAACCTATGTGTGTCTTTAAATTTAAAGTGAGTCTCTTGTGGACAGCATATTTCTGGACCTTTTTAAAATCTGCTCAAGTATTCTGTGCATTTTGATTGAGTGGTTTAATTCATTTACATTTAAAGCAATCATTGATAGATATGGACTTATTACTGCCACTTTATTCATTGTTTTCTGTCGGTTTTGCAATTGTTTTGCCCTTTCTTCTTATATTCCTGTCTTCCTTTGTTATTTGATGATGTTTTGTAGTGATTTGCTTTGATTCTATCTTGTGTGTGTGTGTATATCTATTATAGGTTTCGTTTCATAGTTAGGTCAAGGCTTGCATAAAATATCTTGTCTATTTTAAGTTGATAATAACTTCAATCACATATGAAAATTATACTTGTAATCCCCTCCACACATTTTGTGTTCTTATAGTCAGAGTTTACTTTTTTATATTGTATATCTCTTAATAAATTTTTATCTTTGAAATTTTATGTTAGGGTTAACAGTAATTTATATACTACCATTACAGCATGACATTATTCTGTATTTGTCTATACATTTACCTTTACCAATGAGATTTATTAATGCTTTGACATTACTGTTTAGCATGTTTTTGTTTTAATTCAAAGAACCCCCTGGACATTTTTTTGTAAATCAGGTCTTGTCCTAATGAACTCTCTCAGTTTTCTGTTATCTGGAAAAGACTTTCTCTCTCCATTTTTAAAGGATGATTCTGCCAGGTATAGTATTCTTAACTGGCATGTTTTTTTCTTTCAGTACTTTGAATATATCATCCCATTCTCTGCAAGATTTCTACTGAGAAATCCACTGATAGTCTTATCCAGGCTACTTTATATGTAATAAGTAACTTTTCTCTTCCTGCTTTCAAAATTCTCTTTGTTCTTGACTTTTAATAATTTGGTTTTAATGTGTCTTATTGTACTTTTCTTTGGGTTGATCCTACTTTAGATCCTTTGAGATTCGTGAATCTGGATGTCCATTTCCCTCCCAAGATTTGGGAAGTTTTCAGCCATTATTTATATAAATAAGCTATCTGCCTCTTTCCCTCTCTCCTCCTTGAATAGGACATTTTTTGATGTCCTATAAGTCCTACATGCTTTCTTCACTCTTTTTCATTTTTTTTTCCTTTTTCTCCTCTGCCTGGATGATCTCAAATGACCTATTTTCAAGTTTGCAGATTCCGTCTTCTGCCTGAGTCTGCTGTTGAGGCTGTCTATTGCATTTTGCATTTCATTCATTTCATTCTTCAGCTCAAGGAATTCTGTTTAGTTCCTTTTTATGACTTCTCTTTGTTGACCTTTTAGTTTTGCTCATGTGTTGTTTTCCTGATTACATTGAATAATCTACCTGTGTTTTCTTATACCTTGCTGAGCTTCTTTAAACCAATACTTTTGGTATTTTTTTTTTTTTTTTTTTTTTTTGGTCAGGCCATTCAAGGATCTTCATTTCTTTGGGATTGGTTCCTGCAATTTATTGTGTTATTTTTACAGTGTCATGTTTTCTTGGTTTTACATGTTTCTTGTACCCTTGCATTTATGTCTGTACATTTGAAGGAGCAGACACTTCTTCTAGACTTTATGGACTGGCTTTGGTGGGGAAAGACCTTCACCTATGAGTGGGTGTGAAGGCACCAGCTGGGTGGTGTGTGTCAGCTCTGGCTCCACATGGGCACAACAGCTTGGAAGCTGAGCAGCTCCATTAGCTGGGTCAGCATTAGTGAAGACTGTAGGGGTCCTCAGTCATGAAAACTTTTGAGTATCCATGATGGTGGCAAATGCTGCTGGGGTCCTCAGTGGTGAAGGCTACTAGGGTCCTACTTGTTTCCTTTTCCCCCACAGGAAGAGGTCACAGCAAGTGGATGGAGTAATGCAGGTAAAATGCTTCCAACACTTTTACATGCAGTCATCCTTAGTTTTTCTGCCTTAATGGGTTGCTGCAACTTCTAAAGTGTACCCTGGAGTTCTTCCAGAGCTATTTTTGTTTGTGGGTATTTCCAAAAAATGGTTGTTTTTGTAGGGGAGACAAGGGCTGGGACCTTCTAGTTCATCATTTTGCTGATATTACTTGCCTGCTTTAAAATTTTTAATTGCTTTTTCTGATTACAAAGTAATTAAGGCTCACTGATGAGTATTACAGAAGTTTAGGAAATTAAAAAAATAAAATCAAAATATTAATATTCTGATGTAAATTCTTTCAGACATTTTTAAGGCATTTGTAAGTATACCTATATTTTTGCAAAGAAGATGCTATATTTTTCACATGATCAAATTGAAAATGCACTTTTGTAAGTTCCTTTTTAAATGTACTACTATCTCTCATGAACATTTTTTCAGGTCATTCAACATTTTTCTATAGCCTATTTGTAATAGCTGCCTGATATTTCCTCATGACAGACTTTATTAAACCACTTTCTTGCCATTGACATTTCAGATGTTCCCACATTTTTGCTATTATAAATAATTCTAAAAGTGAAAATTCCTGTAAATAAATCTTTTCACATGTCTCAGTGCTTACTTTCTTGGAGTAAGTTTGTGAAAGTAGAATTGTTGGGTTAGAGGCGCTGCATAATTCTGAGATTTTTGGCACATGTTGCCAGATCACCGTCAGGAAGGGTTTCCAATTGAACTTCCATGCCTGATATATGAGAATGCCCATCCCCCTTCCCCACAATACACCTCCTTTTAACTCCCTTGCCAGTGTCATGGACCAGTATGTGCTTGATTTTAATTAATCATTTAAAGAACTAATCTAATCTGTACCTATCATAGGTTGCGTATATATTGACCTCTATATGAATAACATTCTTTTATTACTTGACATTATTTACACCAAAAAATGTTAACAAAAACCCTAAATAATTTTAATCCAACTTAAGATGATCCTGGCACTTGACTTTAAGAACTCATGAGTTCTGATCAAGGGCTTCCCAGTATAGACAGAACACACCTCCTCTGCTGTTCCTCATCGTAGTCTGCCCAAATCATTTCCTTCTGCTACTATATCTAGATTGTTGGATTCTCTTAATTTCACAAATATAGCAACTCATAAGTGATTTTAACACTAAAAAGTAGTCTGAATACTATAGGAATAGGTTTGAGGAAGAGCTATCCTCCCCTCTGGCTCACTCTGGGTCCTCACCTCCCCACTTCTAGGCTTGGCCTGACTTTTCTCCTCTCTAAGTGCAGCCAGCTGGGCTGATCCTGGTCTTTGCCTGCCTTTGGGAGGGCTGGGTTAGGACTATGGGGGAGCAGGTGTAATTTGGAGGATTAGAGATAGCATTCCTCTCCCTGGCTCCTCCATACATTGGCTTCCCCTTCTCCTCCCAGCACTCTGGGTGGACAAGCAGAAAGCCAGCCTGGGCCCTTTGGGGAGAGGTACACATCACCCCACAAGCAGCACAGAGAGATTCTACTTGGGAAACAATCAAGTACTTTTTTTTAACTATAGGACTTTAAAACCACCACTGAAAACTGGTAGTCCTGCATTCTTAACCTGCAAATACCTCTGTGCACAAGACTGCACTTGTAAGACACCAGGCCTGCAATCACTTGTACCATAAAATCACCCAAACATTTCACTAACTTCCCAATTTGTGCAACACTGTGGGGGTTAATATATTCTAAAGTCAGTTGCCCCGGCCCTCACCCCATTCGTGCTGTAAAATGGCAGGTCTAGGCCATGTGCTCCTTGTGTCACCTGCCACTGCTTGGATCCAGGGGGACAGCCCCTCTCCTGCCCCTCCCCTTCTGCCCCACAAAGTTACATTGTTTTTATTAAAGAGGATTGTTAAAGGGGATCGAAATTAATTATTTTGAAACCATGAAGACAACCATCTGGGGCAAGTTCCTGTAAGCTGTTCTTTAGATCCTCTGTTTTCCCTGATGCTGCATTTTATCTACCCAGGTCCTGTCTCCCCACAGAGTCGACCCTATTTCTTGCACAGCCACCCACAGCAGTGGTTGATTCTCACAAGGGTGGCCAAGAGAACACTGGGAATCACATTAGACATAGACTATAAAAGGCACATAATAAAAATAGAAATTCAACCCACATACCTATTAATTACAATTTTGCAAATTATGAGGATGGTTTGGTAATATTTCAAAAAGAGGAAAAGTAATTCATTTGTATTTTCTGACTTAGTGACTGCCCTCTCTGTTAGAGAGTGAAGCAGATGATCTCTTGAAGTGTTTTCCAGTCTAAGTTTCCATTAAGGGAGAAGCCAACCCAAATACATATCAAGTGAATCAAAGCCCCCTTCTCACAGATACATCTCAAGGGAACTTTCTCAATTCCGTAGGAAAGTGGAAAAGGAAGGAAAGCTAACAGTGAAATCCCTTGAGTGAAAATGCGTGTGCTTCTGCATGCAAATGTCTTTATCAGGGTGTCATTACCCTGAGTGGCACACAGTTGACTGCTCACAGTTCCATCATTGGTAATTTGTGGCTTTCTGTGTACCTCATGCCTCCTACCTAATCCGTCAAGAAAATATTCCTCCCCCTAAGACACACAGCCTCTTGTTTATCTTTACCTCCCTCCTGCCTGTTTTGCTCCACACTGGCCCATTATGAGGCCCCAGCCCGGCTCACAGAGTTCCCTGGGGTGAGAGCTTGTCAACTTAAAGGACATTTGAATACAATGGGTGAAATACAGGCTGTCCTCCCCTTACCCTGAGGTGCACCTTCCCACTCTTGTCCACATCTCCAACGTGTTGTGCAGATGAAGGAGGCCCTGAGCAGCCTGTCGCCTGAGACACTGCAGCACAGAGCCCCGCAACACTGGGCCTGAAGTCAGAGAGCAGCAGGAGGAAAGCAGAGGAATTTAGAAGTCCTCTCTGTGAGTGGCATTTAGAACTTGAGTCACTACCTCCCAGGAGGTATGATTAGCCCAAAAGCACAGGGCGGTCCAGAAGATTAATTAAAACCATTTGGTCAAGTCTTCCTTAATGAATCCTTCGGAAATACGTTAAAGTTGGAAAACGGAATGAAACAGTTCCCATAATCTCAGTAACACATTATACAAAACTCCAGTGAGCACATTTGCTCCAGGAATGGTGCTGAGCATTTCACGTTCATTATCTCACTAATTCCCACCTGTCCTAAGAGGTAAACATAAACATTACTTACTATTTTCATCCTACAAATTGAGGAAATTGGGCTTAGGAAAGTCACGAAACTTCCTATGTGTGCCAAACTGGTAAAAATCAAAGCCAAGATTCAGACCTTATCTAGTTCTAATATCAGAGATCTTCGTCTAAGCAAAGCCTGTTCTTGCCACATATCCCTGAGCCTCGAAGTAATTGAGTGCCTCTGTCTTCCTGAAGAATCTTCCAATGACCCTCGAGGCTGTGGGTGGCGCTTGCCACGTACATCTACTGTGGGATCACGGACTCCTTTCTCCCCTCTTCTCTCCTGATCTGAACACACCTTAGGATTTGCTTTCTTTAGTAGAAGTGTCCAGTTTGGAGATAAAGGCTTTCATTTTTGTACTACTAGGAATCTGGACATTAGGCTGGGCCTTGCTTTACCGAGAGTCCAGATGTGGTGAGCAACATTGCCTGGTGGCCAGGCTGCCAAACTCCAGAAGCTCTGAGGCCAGCGAGGGGAGGCAGAAGTGAGAGGAATGTTGGCAGACCACAGCAAGAGGGAGAAAGGCGGCTGACACTACTGCTGGTCGGTGAGAAGAATGGCAGAAGTTGTTTCTTTGGGCCATCTTGGGTGGTCCAGGGAAAGGCTCCCATCTGAAGAAGAAGGCGGCACTAATGATAAAAGGGGAACACAAGAAATTATGATGTGGCACTTACCAGGTGCCCGTAACTAGCCCAAAGACACACAACTGGTACATAGTAGAGCTCAGATGTGCACAAGGTCTGAATCTGCAGCCCAGGCCCTTAACCATGTTCTAGCCATGACTGCCACTCATAGTCACATGAGACCACATGGCATGGCACAGATTGCATGACCTTTGACAGTCTAAGTGAAAAGTGATGTATGGATTGGTGGGGACCATAGCATTTATCATCCAAACTGGGATGATACTGAGGGTGAATGGACATGCTCACAATTACATCAAGACAATGTAACCTGGAGTTGTCCCAGACAAAGCAGGAGGTATGGTCACTCTATTAGTAGGCTATAAATTACTCCACAAATTACATTGTCTGCAAAATGAGAATGTCACCTCTAGGGTTTTTGTAAGGAGGGATTGAATGAGATAATGTCTATTATATCACTTTGTAAGCTGTAAATATGATCTAAATTCATAGATTACGATAGGTATGCACTGGACAATGGTACGTATGTCCAATATGGACAGCATGCTTGGGTTCTTCAAAGGAGCTTATGTGTAATGATTAAATATGGACACCAACAGCCTGAAAATGGAAAACCCTGGCTTCTGGGTCCTGCCTTGTGCTAAATGCATGACATTGCTTAAGTCTCTTAGCCAGTATAAGGAAGTTGAAGGATATTTCTAAAATATTTTTAATAACTGAATTAATTTATAAAAATGAATCTCATGAAATAAAGACAAAACTCCCATGTAAACATCACTAAAATTTTTATGAATGCTACACTCTTGGAGTTAGCATTACTGAAACTACCTCCCCCATCTCCCTCATCACAACTCAAAGCACAGAGACGTACGCATAGCATTTTGTCACATTTCACAGGCACATTAGAGTTCCTTGAATTTCTCTCTCATCCTATCAAAATATCACTACTTCTAAAGTAATTGACACCGCCCTAGTAATAACTATGGTTCTTCTGATTAACCACATTCAAGGTTTAATGTGTTTGTTACACAGGTTCTAAAGTGCTAATATATCAAAGAGAAATTAATGGGATGTATAATTTTTATGAAAGCATAAAAATCTAAAATCCCATTGAGTAAACATGAACTTTCATCCAAGTTATGTGAGCTCCAACTAGCCAAATTCATACCGTGGTCTACTTGCTGTGTTCTTAATTTGGGTAGTGTAAATTTGACTAAGTGCAAGGCAAGCTGCTTCCCTTTTTGAATTTCCCAATTACTTGGTACTATATTTTGATTCGTGTAAACTCAAAAAATAGCACAGCAGCCTTAAGAACTCTAGTCAGCCACTAGCTAGAAAGTAGGCACACTCTCCTCACTTCTGAGGGCCCTGAAAATCATTCCGTTTGGGTTTATGCAGGATGCCAGCAGGGCCCTATGTCCAATACCTGCAGACTATGTACCGGGCAACAAAAGGGACAGTGTCCCTACCCTCAAGGAGCACACAGTCAGGGACCTCCGTCACTGTCCTCTTGAAAGAAGGAGGGTGCGGGGAGGAAAACAAGGGGGGGAGGAGGAGGTACAAAAAGAGAAAGATTAACTGAGTGAGGGAAAAAGTTTCATGCCACAAATTTTTTTTTTTTAAGAAAACAGAGATATACGTGGAGGTCTAAGGGGGGTGGTGCTTTTCTCTTTTTTTCACGGGTTCTAGAAAACCCAATGGCGGCTGTGAGAGGAACAGCCTGGCTCCACCGAGCCTCCCGAGAGGTGGTGCGGCGGGAGACAGGATCGCGGGCAGGGCAGGATGTGCAGCAGGCCGGGGCCTGCACGCAGCGCCCAGGTATGTGGCTGAGAGGCAGGGCGCTGGCCCGCGGCAGGTGCAGCACCGCCAGTGCCCGCGGCCCCAGGAAAGGAAAACCTGCAGGTGCCGTCGGGACATGTCCTGAGCCTCCCAAGCCACGCGTTTTCTGAAAGCTTGCCCTACCCTCATTGTCTGCCTGCGAGGTTATGGTTTGCAGGGGGAGGGGTCGCCGGGGAAGGCGTGGCCTGTGGGGCTTTGATGGCAGCAGGGGCAGCCCCAGAGGGGCGGGGCAGCGCGGGTGGAGGGGCCAGGGTGGGCTGGCTGGGCCTGTGCCGGAGGCCAGGTGGCAGTGAGGTCTCCTGCCAGCCCCGGTGCAGCCGCTCGTGCCCGGGAGGGCGCCCCTCTCGGCTCTCCACTCCCTCCCCAGGCTGTGCTGACATGGGGGTGGGAGGGCTGCTTTCTGGGGAGTGGTAGCCACATCTATCTTCCCACCCGGCCTGGCCCCTCAGTCCCTCAGCACCTGGGACTCTCTTCCTGTCCCCCTTCAGCCACTCTGGGGCACAGTGACCCTCTAAGCATCCCAGCTCAGTGCTCACAATCCCCAAAATTTCCAAATGGTGCCCGAATTTTCTCTGCACATCCCAGGAGCCAACACGGTTTGGCACACTCTGTAGGGGCCGGTACTTCTCTGTTAAATTACCTCTCAGCCCCTCTCAGGACCTGTAATCAGAGGCAGTTTTGCAAATAAGCAATTATCATATTCAGCTGGGAACAGGAGAAAGCCATGTGTGTCTTTTGCCAGCTCTGAATTCTTGCTGAAGGGGAACCCCCACCCTGTTCAGAAAGGGCTAGTGTGGATTTGGGGGGATTTCTGGGGAGTGGAAAATATGAGGCATTTTACCTTGTTGGAAGTTAACTCAGTGCTGCGACAGTTGTGGCACCGACTGCAGGCAATAGAAAGAGGTGGGCACCAGGAGGGTGAGGCACTGCTCCAGGTTGGACACTGAGCCAGAAAGGGGTAGTGTTGGGGCAAGGAGAAGGCCCCAGAGCAAAGTGAGAGAAGACAGCAAGGAGCAGGCTGGGCCCTTCAAAATAGTGTCCGAAAGAGCAGTGCAGGGAGTTCAATCTGGAGACAGGCCAGAAGGGGAGGACCAGAGTGCATGGAGGGGCCTGGAGGGACAGGGGAGGGGTGGGGGGAGGGGGCTGGAGGAGCAGGGGAGGCCCCCAAGGGACAAGAGGAGGCTGGAAGACCCCAGCTGTGACCAGGTTGGAGCCGATGTCCTGGAAGCCACATGCTGGGGGCAGCCATGTGCACTGGCTGGGTTCTTCCCTCTGAGGCAGGCCTGGAGCTTCCAGGTGGCACTCAGTGTCTGGGTGGGGTGGGCAGAGAGGCAGGAGCAGCAGTGCCAAGGGGAGGAGGGCCAGGATTATGCCAGGTGAATCGCTGCTTTCTGGGGCCATGGCTGTAGCTGCCCACACCCCTCCCTGCGTTCCTGGCCCTGCTCCCACCGCACACGCTATGGTGCCGTCGCTCCTGGGGAGGAATGCAAGAACGTGAAGTCCCTTCACATGCTGAAAGGGGCAAGGGAGCCCTGCCTTGTGTGTGTTGGGAGGGGGTGTGAATAGTCATAGAACAAAATCGGAATATAGGACAATTTAAGACCTGAACCCTGGACCCAGAGAGAGAGACAGAGAGCCCCCTTATTTAAAGAGAACTGGTTGAATCTTTCTGCTCCTAGACCATGTGAAACCCGAGGCCACAGCCCTCTGTTCTCCAGCGCCAGGTGGGCTGGGTGCAGCACAGCCCCTTCCTGCTGCCTCCCAGGAAGGGACCCTGCATGCACAGCTGACCCCAGGATACAGTGGGTGCACTCTGGCTGGGCCAGTGGGAGGAATGCCCAGCACCAGGCCCTCCCAGCAGCCTTGCGTGTGCCCAGAGGAGAGGTGGCAGCCAGGGTTGGGGGGCTCAGTGGCCAGGCATCACTGCAGCACTGCTCCCATGGCCTCCTGAGTGGCCCCAGACAGGTTCCTGGAGCATTCTGTGCCTCGCTTTACACGACTGTAGTGCGTGCAGACTACCTGCCATGTAGAGCAGGGAAGATCGAAGTGAATAGATTGAAAGCACATAGAGTGGTGCCTGGCACATAAGAGATGCTCAGTAAATGTCAATTCTTAAAATCATGACATGCAGATGGTTTGTCATGTAAAGATATGTGTGCTCTGACTGCATTCAGGGTTTTGTGACCTCTCTTCCTATTCAGTGTCACTCTCAAGAATAGCTGTGATACGGGTTGCTGCCTGGGTTACCCCTTACAGCATTCAGGCAGTGCTCAGTAAGTGCTGCTGGGCGCCAGCCCACCTGCTGCTGTTCCTGGGCAGGACTGGAATCCTCCTGGGACCAGCGTCCTGAAAGGGCATGTCTGGGAGGAGACGAGGCAGGTGCTGCTCAGCTGCCCTGAGTAGGCGATTAAGAGATTCCTCACTGTATGATGCACAAACACCTCCCCTGCCAAAATGCTCAGCTAAGAATGCAATGGTCTGCTTCCGTAGAATGCTGACTCTGGGTCAAATAAGTATCCCTGTTGGTTGAGCATCCAGTATCCCTGTTGGTATTCTCCTCATGAAAATAGTGTCCCAGAAGCACACAGGTTACTTTGGAGAAATCTTTTCCTATACCTATTACTAACCACGGAACTGCAATCTATTGCTATGTGAGTTTTGGAGCATTTTGTTATCTGGTCTTAATTTAAGCTGGGGTTGTGTGTGCGTGCATGTGTGAGCATGTGTGTGTGAGTGTGTGGACTTGTACTTACACCCAATGGGGCCTCCCACATCCTCAGCTCCACCTGGTTTTGCACTTGCATGTCTCACTGATGAAGCCTGCAGATTTATGCACATGGTTTTCTACTTACGCTGTTGCCATTCAGTCACTTCATAGAAGATGATGAAAAAATAGAGCCCGTGTGGGGCTCAGGTAATAAAAGGTGAGCTGGACAGTCTTGGGATCACAGTGGCAGGTGTGCCTCTGGGCCTTTGACTACAACATTAAGACCAAAGGCTGCCCCTTGCTGCTGGCTCCTGAAGGCCGACCTGCAAGAGCATCTCGGCTCCCACCCCTGAGGGCGGCAGGCACGGGTGAGCAGGCTGGCTGGCTGAGGCTGATTGGTGAGAGGATGGAAAAGGAAAATCTGAGTCCCCCGGGCCATACAAACTCTGCATGGCCCTGCTAAGTGGGCTGCTCAAAAACAGTGAAAAAAAGACTGCCGATATAGGGCAACAATGGTACTTGATGTGCAAGCCCACTTCGTAGCACATAAAGCTGTCCTTTCATGGATACTACTGAGTTAGATGAATGTGAGCAAAACACAGGGAGAGTAAAGAGAAGAAGAGGAACATGGAACATGGAAATCAAATGGTGAGAAAAGAGGAAGAACAGCATGAGCCTCATGCTTATCTAGGGATTGCCAAGTATATGGAACAGCAAAACAAAGAGGAGAAGTGCTCTGCCTTCTCTTGTGAAAAGCACACTTCTGATGGACAGGCAGGGGAAACAGCTAAGCACTGGCTCCAAGAATAGTAAACAAGCTGCCTGCAGGCTCTGGAGGGAGCAGGAAGGGGCTGCCTTGCTCACAGCGGGGTCCTGGTGCACCCCATCCATGAGCATGGTGTAAAGAGCTCTTGGGAATAGAGTATCTGCTTTCAGGGGCTCACCCTGTCCCTTTGGTTGTGACATGAATAGCACAGTGGTTGGCCGAGGCCAGCAGAGGCTGACAGCACAGTAGTGTGAGCCCCTGGACCTCAGGATGGGGTGCCATTGTGCTGGGGGCCACGAGCATCCACAGAGTCCATGAGTCAATGGAGGGGAGTGCATGTGCTCCTCCGAGTGGGTCTCCGAAAGTGAACCCAAGGGGCTGATGGCCCCTTGGCCAGGGAGTAACTGCACCCTGCCCTGCCTGTAGAGCACCAGCACCCCAGACTGCTCTCAAGAGCTGGTTGCAATGCAGAGTCTCAGGCCCCCGGCCCTGCCGAATATGAAGCAGCATTTCACTAGGTCCTGCGGAGAAGCACACAGGTGTGTGTAAGCAGCTCAGGTCTAGACAGCCTGAAGAATGAGCCAGCATGGGCCTCAGCACATGGCAAACGCGTCACACTGCACGAGAAATCTCTTATTTGACCTGGAGAAATGAAGACTAAGTCTTAATGTAATTGCATTGAGACCATTACAACAACAAATGGGAGTTGTTTTAATCCAAATGTTAACTTAATGTTATCCACAATGGTCTTGATTGCAGCTAGCAATAATGTGATAAGCTATAGTAAGGAAGAACAAATTGAGGGACCATTAGCCCAGCAACAGGACAGACCACTTTCCTCATTGGAATATGTCAGAACAGCACAGATCAGCAGGTCATGGAGGGCTGAAGAGTTCACCTGCTCGCCGGCTGGGAAGAAATGAACAGACATGCTTTTGCAGGCCTGCCAGTGAATCGAATATTAAAAAGAGATTTTACCCCAATGTGCCCAGTGCGTGGACGGGGGTCTTCTTGACTGCTGTCCACCCCCACGTGCACTGACACACCTGGGCCTCTGTGTGGAAAGCTCAGGAATGACATGGGGGTGCCCAGAATGTGCCTGAAACCCCTCAGTGCCTAGTTACATCTGCACACAGTGCAGTGGCCATGGGTGCAAAACAGTGCAGCCCTCTTCCTCAGGAATTTGTGGTTGGCTGTGTACCTCATGCTGCAATTTAATATGTCAAGAAAATATTCCTCCCCCTAAGACACACATCCTCCTGTTTACTTTTACCTTCCTCCCGCCTGTTTCATTCCACACTGGCCCATTATGTGGCCCCAGCCACATGGACAGAAAGTTCCCTGTGTGAGGGGCTTGTCAGGTGAGAGGACATTCGAGTGCGTGGGTAAAACCTGGGCTCTTCCTCCTCCCCTCCACCTGAAGTGCACTGTCACAGCTTCCTTCTCTGTGCCCCCAGGTGTCCACAGACACAGACAGAAGCCATTCAACTGCCAGTCACCCCCACAGGAGACAGAGCCTCTCCGAGCCCTAGACAAAATGTGGTTCCAGGAAATGCACAGGCCTGCATGAGAAAACCCAATAAAACAGGAAACAAGACATCAAACTCCTGTCATTGGAGAATATTTGGAGTACTTCCATCACTCTTTTGGTCAGAAAAGTTAGTGGCACATGCTCAACTATTAATACCATAATTTTCTCATTGCTCCAGCCTGGGTACAAATCACAGGAGCACAGTACTGCAAACCGTGGAGTCCAGTCCTGGCCAGGAGTTAGGCAGTTCCCAGGGCTCAGAGGACCGGCCCTTGAGCTCCCGCAGAGAGGCCCCTGCCCCTCAGCTGTGCGCTCTGCTCACAAGGTGTCCCTGCTCCTTATTTCTTAGTATGCCTCTCCCTGTCTCTCTGAACAGACCCATCCCTGTGGACATCTCTTAGACCTTGAAAAAAGTATTAAACATTTTCAGAATCCAGTAGCAAATAGCCTTTGGTTTTATACAAAGCTCACATGTTGGTTCTGACAGAAAAGAACAACTGACGGCCTCCTCAGAAGAGCCCTCTCATCTCAACATGTTCCTATTTCACTGAATGATTGTTTTCCTCTCTCTTCCCAAGTCACCCACTGGAATAAACACGGTTCAAACCCACATATGTGAGACCAATTCGCTTCTTGAACACCCTAATAAGGAAAGGAGCTGGCTGACAACAGATCAGAAGAAGGCAAGCAAGGTCTCGCCCCGCCTGTGGCAGGGAGGGACAGGCAGAAAGGGTGTTTCTTCTCTCTCTTTTTATGGGTTCTAGAAAACCCAATGGCGGCTGTGAGAGGAACAGCCTGGCTCCACCGAGCCTCCCGAGAGGTGGTGCGGCGGGAGACAGGATCGCGGGCAGGGCAGGATGTGCAGCAGGCCGGGGCCTGCACGCAGCGCCCAGGTATGTGGCTGAGAGGCAGGGCGCTGGCCCGCGGCAGGTGCAGCACCGCCAGTGCCCGCGGCCCCAGGAAAGGAAAACCTGCAGGTGCCGTCGGGACATGTCCTGAGCCTCCCAAGCCACGCGTTTTCTGAAAGCTTGCCCTACCCTCATTGTCTGCCTGCGAGGTTATGGTTTGCAGGGGGAGGGGTCGCCGGGGAAGGCGTGGCCTGTGGGGCTTTGATGGCAGCAGGGGCAGCCCCAGAGGGGCGGGGCAGCGCGGGTGGAGGGGCCAGGGTGGGCTGGCTGGGCCTGTGCCGGAGGCCAGGTGGCAGTGAGGTCCCCTGCCAGCCCCGGGGCAGCCGCTCGTGCCCGGGAGGGCGTCCCCTCTTCTGAGGCCTGGAAAAGTCAGATTGGGAGCACTGCACCCGTTCAGATCCAGCCCTCTGCTTTCTCCAAATAAATCCTAGGACAAAACTTAGTATTTCTCAGTTATTATGTCAGTAAATGGAAGACAGTGCTAAGTTAAGCTCTCAAAACTTTGGAAGGTAAATGTAAAACTCAACAATGCCACCATCGCAGTTTACTATGTTAAACCACTTCACTGCTATTGGGGGGGTGGGGGGGTTACCTTTCTCTGCCTTATTTTTCCCTATTTATCTGTTTCTCTTTCTTTGCTTCTAGCAGAATGTAGGCCCATGAAAACACAGACATCACCAGTCCTCTTCGCTTACTACCCTTCCACACAGTGGGCACTCAGTAAGTATTTGCTGAATGAGTGAAGGGCTGAGCCCCAAGACATGGCATTAGTGGCAAATCTCTTTTTGACCTGGATCTCAACAGAGTTTGTATGCTCAGGGTAATGTTGTTTTTCAAGAAAGTTGATGTGACACCATTGTGCACTCAACATGTATAAAGTGAGGGGCTGGGTTGGCTCTTCAAGGCCCTGTGCAGCCCTGACAGCCTAGGAGTTGTATGAAATCAAGAACAGGAGCCAACATTTTTGTTCTGCCCCTCACTGCATGGGCTCCAGTCATGTCCTGTTCATTCTGGTCACCAAACAAAATTGAAAATGTCCCCTTGAGAGCAAAAAGGGGCTAACCATGGACACTTGCATACCCAGGAAAGTTACTGGGATAAGCATTTCTTTGCCTAGAGGAGAGACCTTGAACTCTACATATGTAAGTTTATCACTTGGAATATATCCTCAAAAATGGAACAAAAGTAAAAGACTCCAATTGAAGTGTATCATAAATTTGTTTTGATTTAAATAGATTATTCTATTGATAAGGCTAAAACAAACTCTGAAAATCCATTAAGAAATGAACATCATTGTGAAACTGGAAAATTAAACCCTCAGATATTCTGTGATTCCTAAGTTGAGCCCCTGCAGGTGGCAGTGACCCCAAGGTTCCTCATTACTGGGATGATGATTCCATCCATCTTCCAGCCCCTGGTAAAGTTACCATGTTGAGGATTTCGAAACTCATAGGTTTTTAGCACACGGCTAACTACAAAATCTTAACTTTTAAAGAAGGTGAATGTGTAGGTAAACAGGATAAGAAATTATAGGTAAAAGTTACATGAGATAAATCTTCCTTTCCCCAGGGGGTACTGTTACATTCTTAGACATGGACAAGGTCTGTGCCAGTCAGGAGAAGGTGTTATGGCAATTTGGTGCTTCTGAAAGGTTGTCCAGGTTCTTAGCACACACACTACAACACTTTCAGAACACAGAGGATTTCTGGAGGTGCTTCAGATACCATGACACTCAAATCCCTGGCCTGCCCATGCTCTGGCACCTTGTAGGAATGGCTGTCCTTCTCCCCTCTTCTTCCTGGCAGGCCCTGCTCTCCCTCCTCTGTGAAACTTCTGCCGTCTCTGCCAAGAAATCTGGGCCCCGAAGTCTACATCCAGGCCTCTCCTACAGCATCAGAGAGCATTGCACTTATTTCTCAACTTTGATGTCACAGAGGCCTGGGACTCTAATTCACCTCAGTGTCCCTGTCTGGCATCTAATAATCCCCCTTTAAAGGGATGGGTAGAGGAAGAATGTTCTCAGACCGGACTCATGGACTCTAGAAGTCTCTGAAATTTCCCCAAACATCTTCCAGAATCCAGCTGTTCCCCCTCATGAATGACAAATGTCCACAAAGACAATCCGTCTGCACTACCCTCACAGCGCCCACCCCTCTCAACCAGCATGCCCTGCCCTGGACCTGGGCTTGGTCAGAACGCATCCTCCCACAATCTTAATCTCAATGATTTTAAGCCTGAACACCATCTCCTACATTTCTGTCTCTCAAACTCCAGTCTCATGTCACTTGTTCTTCTACTTTTCTTCATCTGAGTAACTCCTCTGTGTGTGCCAGACTGGCTTCTGGCATCATCTCTTTCCAGAAACTCTCTCTAGTGGCCCCCGGTGAGCTGTGTCTCCTCTGTAACGTCAGCCCACTCCTGTCACCCAATGCTGCACTTAGCCCTGTATGGTGCAATTTCCTGTTAGTGTATCTTTACACTCGACAAAATAGATCATATTCATCTGCGATCCCCATGTCAATAAGTGACAGCTGAGCTGTCACCTGGTATGAAAATTCTTGAAGCCATCTGGGCAGGGTCTGTAGAGCTGAGGGCTATTGCAGAGGATAGTAAGTCATCTGAATCCTTAGAAAGTTAGAGCACTCCAGGAATATTGGTCAGATCTAAAGAAAACCAAACCTGTTTGTGTCCTCCTTCTTTACAGGCTTATAATTCCAAACTGGAGAACAAAATGCCTCTCCATTCAGGAGCTGACATGTGAAGAATTTCCTTTTTCCATTTCCTTTTTCACCCAAGCTGCAATGCACCCGCCACCCCTTAAAGACTCTGTCTCAAGTTAATCTTGGGTTTTCCGACAACGGACAGCCTGAGCAAGTGTTCACCCCATGCCTTGTGGGGTGCACAGAATCAGCACAGAGGCATGCCACACAGGAAAGCAATGGGTGGTTGGGTGTCTTAGGGCAAATTCCAAAATATGATTCACATCTGTGCTGTCAGTGAATGATTCCACGAGTCCATCCTTCTTTCCTCTGTTGACTAAGATTCTATCCATCCTTAGTGATACGCCAATTACTGCTTACTCCATGACACACCCCCAACCCCAGATTCACCAATAAGAAACCAAACTTGACAATGAGAGAGGTAAGCAGGGGTCCCTTCTCCCTCCTTTGAATCCGGATCCATTTTTGTCTTTAACATCAATTTGGTGCAATTTTTTCCAATAAGGTGCTTGGGAGATTTGTATTCACCACTGCCTTCATACATACTCACATTGATTAGCACAGTGCCTCGCTTGGTATAGGTGTTCTAAAACTTTTGATCAATTGATTAAGGAAAAGAATACATTGATCACTGATGTACAGGAAACCTCTCCCCAGAAGCTGAAGTCCAGAGTTTCTAGTAAACAGAACCATCAGTCTTTAGGGTCATCCCGGCCACCATGGAAATAAAACCTGTTTCCCAAAAGGTATCCATTGAAGGGCCACATGCTGAGTCAAAGAGTTGGCGGCTGCTTAAATACATCCATGCCCTAACCCTGGGGACTGCAGGATTTTTATTATTTGTGTGTCATTTTTATACTTTGCAAATCACTTTTCTATCTATGCTGTCATTTACTCTTTACAACCAGCCTGGAAGTCAAGGGGGCGGAGTGAAGGTTGATGGATGAACGAACTGAGGGGCAGAGAAGTGGGAGGCCCCAGCCCCAGCGCCTGCCTGAGAGACACAAATGGAGCAGGGTGCAGCGCCAACCCCCGAAGACAAACAAAATCCACTGGGACCAAATGGATGAAGGTGCCGAGGGCTGAGGCAGGGGTCTGCCTCGCCTGCTCTGGAGGCACAGAGGAAGACAGGACAGATTTCCCTGCTTTGCACACACGATGCCCCCTGGGAGAGGCTCATCCAGGGGGCCTGGCTCCTTGGGGCATGCTGACCCTCCCAAACACTGCAGGTTCTGGAGGGATGAAAGGGGCTTTGAATATGCGAGCTGCAGTAATTATGTTTGCTTTAATAGAGCACTACCTGCTTTTGTTGTGCTATGGTGCAAAGGCCTAATTATTCCAACGCAGCCATTAGTTCCCACACAGCAGAGACGAGGGCAGATGTTATAAAGATAGCATCTCTTGGCCATTTGCCCGCCAGGCTCAGCCACAAGGACACTTCAAACGCCACGGCAGCTCCTGCCAGGAGCATCCACTGTGTGTCCTAGGACATCAGAGCCCGGACTTGACCTGAGACATCTGGAGGGAAGAGGGGCCGGTGTGGCAGTGAGCCCTCCTTCCCCGGCTCCCAGGTGAAGGAGGCACAGCCGGTCCCGGGTGGAGCAGAGTGACCCCAGGTCTGGAGCCCTCTGTGTCCTGCTGGCTGTTTTCAACAAACAAGCAGCTCCCATCAGGGCACAGACATCATGTCAGGAACCCATTTCAAACACACAAGGCTGAAAGGAAATCATTCATTTCACTGGAGGACGACATGTACCCAGAAACCCGTCCAACTTCTTGCCACCACCACCAAGAAAAAACAGTGTGACTAGCCGAGTGTGCGCAGCGCACTGTTGCTCAGACTTGAGTGCTCAGAAGCAGGCGCTGGCCTGCCCCGCCCTGTCCACCCCGCCCTGCTGTGAGTAACTGTTAGGAAACATAAGGGGTTTTTAAAAGTTCAAAGGATTAAAAAAAAAAGTGTCTGCATCATCGTCCCCATGAACCTGCTCAATATTTAGACTTCTGTAAACTAAACCAAAACAAAGATCCTGTTAGTTGGGAGAAGAACAGTGGTTATTTTCCCTCTGCAACGGCCATAGCTGTGAGTTCCTGGAAGTAGAGTCCCTCAGGGCTGCATTTTCTTTCCTCTGCGCACACACACGGACACGCACGCGCACACACACCCCTGCCTCTCTGATGTGCAACCTGCCTGGGAACGAGGGCTGGGAAGGGGAGTGCTCTCAGGAAACACTTCTCTTGACGAAGGTCTGCACCACCCTGCTCTCAAATCACATCTCCCTCTGGCTTCTTTTCTCTTGCCCACCATGTGGTAGAAGGAATATCTCCCAGAAAAACAGCAGTGTGGAGAGTTCTCAGTTTAAAAAAAGAAAAAAGTGGAAAAGCTCTGCAGTACTAATGAGGAAAGCCATGCTCTGTTCCTGCTAGCGGGGACTGTGTTTGAACAGTGCCCCAATGTGCCATCGGGGAGATGCGCGTGAGAGCAAGGGCAAGGACGCCCCTCCACACGGCATGGCAACAAATCCCCTGGGCGAGGCCCACCTGGCTCAGCACATGGCCGCTTTGTCCGTATGGAGTTGTAAAAGAAAACCTAGGAAGAGATGAAGTCAAAGCTCTTGCTTCTTAGCTCAGGAAGAGGAACATGAACTTTAAAAAAACCCACATAAGTCAAGAGAGCTCTGAAAGTATGACAATTTTTTAAAAAGCACACACAGTAAAAAACAAGAAAGTTTAAAAAAAAACAGTCAAAATATTAACAATGAGAAGTAGCAGTGAACACACTGGTACAGCTAACTTTGTACCAGTGAAAGCAGAGGAAGGTAGGTCATGGGTGGCCCTTTACTAAGAACGGAAAGAATTTCACAGGTTTGGGGAAGATCTGGAAATGGTACTTAAATCCATATTTTAATGCCCAAACAAGAGAACATCAAAACATCACCAAATGCTATCCTGGGAGGTCCGGATGTGAGGAGACAATAGAGGCCTCATAACCCAAATGCTCGTCCTGTAGGCAGGAAGATGAGGCCACACGGCTTCCAGGCCCTGTGGCTGACTGGTCAGTGTAGGACTGAACAGAAAGGCAGGGCAGGTCCTGTTAGTTTCCCAGTGTCACAGACATGGACACTGGGCCTGAGGAGCAGGTCTGGAGGTATTCAGCTAACAGCTAGCACACAGAATTCTCACCCACAGCTTGCACAACTTCTGTACAACACAGCTCCAGGATACAGGGGCTGCAGGTGCAGACGGACCGAGGAGAGGTGACCCCTCTCCTACACACAGTCAGTGCCTATACCCCAGCCCAGCTTAAATCCCTGATGCCAGCCTACAATGCTTGGTTCTCCTGATGAGTTTCTTCTGAACTCACTTTCCACACGGAAAATACAGAGCAAAACCAGGGCATTTTGGGCTTCTGAATGCAGCAATATAACCATGGGTGAGATTGGGCTACAGTTTTTACGACCTACATGAAGAGACACTAAGGAAGATACTGCCCCACCTGACACAGCCCACCCAGGCAGGGTGTGTGGACCCCCCCACACACACTATTCCTGCAGGCTGGGGCACTCAGCCTCTAGGAAGCACGGCTCCAGACGATCATGTAACTACTTGTTAGGACCAATGGCCAAACCCTCCCTCCTGTGGGGGATGTGGATTCCTTCAGCAGAAGGGAACATTTGCCACCATCAGTACCTGCAGGAAGAGGCCAATCCTGGGAAAAGTTGAAGTGGCGGGACGTGCCCTGCAATGTGCCGGGCCTGAGGCATCCAGCCACCCAAGGGGAGGCAGGCCTTGGGATCAATCCTGGGAGCATCTGGCCACTCTCCTGGAGCCAGAGACATCTGAGGGCATGTTTGGGGCTTCTTAGCCTGTCTTTCTGTGTGACCACTTTGGCTTCTGTGAAGCCTACAAACTTCCTCCTCAGAAAAATGTCATTAATACACAAAATTATATTGGATTAAAGGAAAAAAATTATATTGAAATAGATTGTATCCATGGTTAAGAACCCAGTAGGGAGTTCAAGGGACCTAAATTTTGGCATAAAAAGTAAATGTGGGGGAAACAAGTATTGTGAGATCCAGGTTTGCAGTCTCAGACTGTTGCGAGCTGCTTGTGCCACCACTTGTGACAAAAGACACTTGCTCCTACAGAACACCCAATTCAAATGACCAGGGGCCTCTGAGTGTTTCCTGTGAGACACTTTGATTTTGCATTATACTCGAACATCAAAGGGCAAGCTAAACAGTTAACTAAAATGTGATTTCCAAGTTCAAAGACATCTGTAGAATCATATTTTTAATAAATTTTACTGAATAGATTTGCTTATATAGAGCATCAACACGTATTTTATATTTTATACTACTTTTCTTATGAAGCGTTCAAATCATAAATATACCCAAGGATATTCTCTCACAGACAGATAATGATGGGGTATCGAGGACTTGGTTTTAATTTTGCGTTACATCTTCATAGTGGTTTTCCAATGGCCACAGCTTGCTGTTGATCCAGAAGCTCTTGCAGGAGCCTGAGAGCAGCCATGCGTGCTGCTCAGCACAAGTCACGTCGCCAGCCTGGGCATCTGCTCACATGCTCCTGGGAGCTCTGCGTCACCAACAGGCACCTGCACATTTGGAGGTGTTGTCATTACCCTCAGAGCTGTGTGCACAGGCGCGTCTGGGCGTGTTGCAATTTGTCTCCGGTAATCACAGATCCAGACGTGGGGCGCTGCAGAGGAGCCAGGAGCCAGGCAGCATCTACACCCTGTGCCCCTGACCACCCTCAGGACCCGGCATCCCCACCACACCCCTCCTAGGCCTGAGCCACAGCCCAGATGTGCAGCCCCAGGACCTTGGCCCCAGGCCCAGCCTTCACTCCCTGCACTCTGTGCACACATTTGCCCCTCTGCCAGCAACTGCCCCCAAACATACTGTAGGGAAGTCTCTGACCTAACATGAAAGAGCCCTGGTGGCTCTGGCCGGGGGCCTGAGCTCTCATATGGTGGCTTCTCCACAGCAGCCTCCTCAAAGGAGCCTTCTGTCTCAGTTTGTGGTAATGCTTTCCATACTTTGTATTCAGTCTGGTCAAAGGCAGCCCTGATCACCATGAACACAGGTCCTACCGGAGTCTCAGAGTGAACTCACTTCCTAGTGGCATCTACGGAAGACTCTTGGCCATCCTGAGCCTCCTCTCCAGCCCAGGAGAGCTCCCTACCCAGGCTGCTGGTCAAAGGCTTCACACATTGTCTCATTTTCAAAGCATGCCCAAGTCCAACTTTCTCTTCTCAGTGACTCCTCACAGATAGTCACTTCTGTTCCCTGGGGTGTTCTAGTGTAAGGATTTCTGCTTCTCCAGTGAGCCCCAAAGACATCTATACCCAGGCAACCCCCGTGCAAGGTCTGTTTCAGTTCCTGGTCAAAGCATGGGGGTTACTATATTCAACTATTTAGGAAGACCTGCTAGAAGAAAAAATTCTCCAGGTAATAAAGCCTAAGCAATGTATAAATATCAAACATGTTACTTCTTTTCTTTCAGAGCTGTCAAATGGAAATTTCTTATCTCTATGAAAATTGGGTTTCCAAGGGAAAGAAAAGAATGATGTATGGAAGGAACCTAAGGCCAGGTAAACTCAGGGACATATTTTGCTCACCCGCTCTATACACCTATAAAATGCAATCATGCTACCCACTTCTTCAGGGGAAGGCAAACCTGCAGAGAATGTTCAAGTCTCACTTTCCTATCACTATTTTTCACAGTGCAGGAACATTTGATCACAGCAGCCCTACCCAGGAGCTGGAGGAGATGCTCACCTCTGAGCCCCCTCACCCCTGGCTCCCAGCACTGCCCTGCAGGATTCACAGGTGGCTCCAGGTTATGAGGAGTGTGGCAGGTAAGCCCTTGATAAAACCCCTGCTCTAAAACTTTGGCAAGGGCCACTTGGCTTTCAAACCTTCCTTTGTGTTTCAAAGCTCTGGCCTGATGCTTCCAAGGGACTCATGCTCCAAGTGACTTGTGGCAACTCTTGTAGCTGAGCACTGTGCAAGACATTGGCAAGGAGGTGCTCTTCCCCTCCCAAAATACACAGCATGCGTGAGCACTCCCCAGCCCACCCGCTGCAGCCTGGCAGAGCCAGAAGCCTTGCTCACGCACTCTCTGGGGCTGGAAGGCCCTTCCTCCTCATCTCTCTTCTATGTTGTGAGCCCTGTGCATGGGCCCTTGTTGCTCTTCCATAAATGTAAGGAAATGAGGCCCGCACTTGCTAGGCCCCCAACACCACCTCACACTGGCAGGCAGCAGCTCCGTCTCCCTGAGCTGACAGACCTCAGGTCTGCCACGTGGGGTGCGAGTGCTCACTCGCAAGCATCTGCAGAGGACAAATGGGCAATTTTACATCTGTGTGTTATGCATCGAGAGCAGTATTGGGTTTTGAGCCATTATTTGTATCATGCTCAATATTATTAGCATATCATTTCTTAAAAGCATCTTCTCTGATACTGTTTTGGTTCCCTTCGACACTGTCTTTATACCTTTATGTTGTTTTCATAGAAAGGCTTAGTTATTCTGATGTTTGGTGACAGTTTAGATAATCTAACTTCCTTTTTATCAGTTCCCCTTAAAAACCACAGCCATTGAATGAATTTGTTGAAATGTGGAAACTACCCTGTGACATGGACACTGCAAGATTTCTGTGGCCCTGGCCATGCCCCTGGTGCCAGACTTTGTGTGTGATGATTTTGTTTGTTTTTGTGGGGTGCTTTGTTTCAGGCTGGGGGAGGGGTGTGAAGGGGTAAGCAAGCAGGATGGTTTTCCAGCAGTCACTTGTTCTAGAATGGGAACCTGCTCCTCCAAAACGTTCCAAGATTCACCTCCCATTGCCATCACTGGACTCTACAGTCTCTCTGTGGGCAGACCAATTAAGGTGCAGGACAGGATTTGGGGGTAGAGTAGATCTGGTAACTCTGCTTCCAGCATGGGAACCGAGCAGTCCGGCTCTTCACAGTGATTGAAGATGCAGGTTTAACAATGCCAAGGAAGGCTGGGCCCCAGTTCCTCGTGAATTCATTAACTGTGTGTGTTGTACAAATGGTCTACCTTGTACAAATGGTCTACCTGTGTCTTTGAGACGTGGGATGGTAAAGCACGGTGGCAGCACCTGCCTGCAGAGCGGTGCTCTTGCAGTGCAGGGCCGGAGGGAATTCTGGCGGCAGCACGGCTAGGTCCCGGCCCTTCCTGCAGGCCAGCCAGCAGAGAACACCCATCTCAACACCTGGCAGCACTGTGCCAGCCACGACTCGTGGTTCTGTAAATATAAGTAGGTCACCAAGGGAAAACAGTGATTCAGGTTGGTGAGAAAATTATCTTTTCTTAAAAAAAGACAGGTACCTATTTTACTTGGATTTGACTGCAGACGGCACCTGCGCAGACAGGGTAGGCGGGCAGGGGCGGAGCAGCAACTGAAGGAGGGGCCGCCCCCAACCAGGGGACTGATCGGGTCTCTGGGGAAATCTCTGCCGCAGACACAGGGTCCCCTTTGTCTCCCCTCCGCAGACAGCAATTGGGGTTCATGCACTTTGCACACTATTGATTCATTCCCTCTTCTATGGAAAGTCAAGAGTACGAGTGCGAGCCTACAGCACCGGGCATCCGGAGCGTTTGGACACAGGACACACAAGCCATTCTAATTCGTAATTAAGCAGCAAATGTTTTATAAGAAGCAGAACAGAAAGAAGTGGGTACTGAAAGAACTATTTTGTATTTATTTCACTTGAATAATTAGATAATCCTCTAGCAAATTTTAAAAGTATCCTAGAGACTCAGAGATTTCACATTTTCTGTGTTCTTGCCTTATCTACATTTATCTGTTGAGTAATCACTATACACCAAACACTTGGCCCAGTTCTACATTTTTCTATTAACCTCATAATCAATTTTACCTGGTTAAGTGGTTTAAATCTGGATCACACACATTATCACAATGATAGACTATAACAATTTTAGATACAAATTACCAAGAAAATATATATATATGCTATTTTACAAGAACTTAGAGGAGTCAGTCCTCACACTCATGGAGTTTGCAATTTATGTTTTGTGCAATTCCATATCACTCTCAATTTGCAATCCCCAATATCTGTTTTTAATAAGTAAGTTAATGAGTTGTCTTATTATTGCGATATGTATAATTATATTGATACATTCAATAAAAGTCACCAGATACATTATGAGTTTCTAAGGTAATTCCATAAAAGGAATGCAAGCAAGGTATCTTGCTGGGAGCCACTATAAATATTTTCTGCATGTAAAATATTACATCTTCTTAAAATATTTTTTAAGACTTGACTTACATTTAATTTTAATTGTTGAGCTGTTCACCAAACTCTACTCAGTAATTAGCAATGTCAGTGGAAAATATATGTCTGGCAAAGAGCAATACTGTGCTGGAACCAGCTCATAATGGCTCAGAAAAAAACACTTATTAAACTGTCAGGAATTTTGGGAGCTGTTTGTTAAACTCTGCCATTATTAAATATCAAATTATATAGACATAACTTAATGAATTATATTAAATATAAAGGTAGTAAGAACTCAAAACTCATTGCTGCCTAAATATTTTACTTGGTTTTACCATGTTCTGTGCTCCTGAGGTTCCATAGGTCTATCATTCGGGTGTGGCAGAAGCACAGCCCAACAGCGGGCTCCTGTGCATCTGGTCCTGGCTCCGAGGCCATGGTGTCTCCCTGGTAGCATGAAACCAGCCATGGTAGGAAGATTTACACCAGAGACATCAGCAAAGGCCATAAATCAGAGCTTGTTTTGTTGTTTTGTTGAGGGCCTAGACTTAAGAAAGTGAAGAAGAAAATGTTTATAATGCAGATTAAACTTAAAAGTGTGTTGTGTGGGTAGCTATTACATTGTGAAATAGCAAAACAGATTGAGAAAAAATTCTTCCAGGGTTCAGAACTTATTATCCAATTCAGCAAAGAAGTCACTCACATCACTGAAGAACAAGTAAATTTCCAACATACATCTTTATTGTTCCATTTTCATCTTGTTAGCATAATTATGAAAATATCCACCAACATTCTTGTTGGAATCACATTTGCATATCAGCTGCAACACTAATTTGGCTACATACACAAGATTTCAGCAAAAATCAATGAAAGCATTGTATGGAATTTATAATAAACAGTATATTTTCTCATCACATATGTTATGATTGTAAATTGTGCACAATATATCTTTATACAAAGATGATAATAGAATTATGTGTGCATATATGCACACTTTTTTTTCTGAAGACCTGGTTGTTCAACATTTACCAGCATGCCACTTGCTATGTGTCTTTATTAGTTCTTCTCTGTGTGTATGAAAATTCTAGCCTATCTAAAGGAGATCTATTTGCCTAAATATTTTCCCTTAGAAGACAGTAAGGGATATTTTGTGTTTACAGAAAGAAACAGTGCCGATTAAGAAACAAATTGCTTTGATAGTATTTACCAAAATGCTAGAACTATTCCCAAAAGTGGTTTAGATACCACCATTCCAGTATAACTGCTCATCAAAAAAAGTCCGTGTATGTCTGTTTAAATAATATTCTTGTCTAAACAGTTAATAATAGCATATACCTCATGATTTCAATTGTTTAAATAAGGATTTTTCTCCTAAAATTTTAGTTTTTTTAAAAAAATTATATATATATGTATATAAATGCACACACTGACACACACTACTTTTTCAGCAGAGAGAGCAGGAATATTCCAGCACGCTTAGTGTCCAGCTTCTTCCCATGAGCTCAGATTGAAGAGTTGGCCTAATGGAGTAGGGAAGGAAGGGTACAAGGTTCCAGTCCTGGCTGTAGCCCCAATCCCAGAGAGACATTGTCCAAGAAAGTCCCAAAGCATGTTCCAAAATCAGAGACAAAGCTGCAGTGAGAGAAATCATTGAGGTAAGCTCATGGCAAACTGAGATGAGATGTAGATGATGCCAATTGGGCAAAGTACTGCTTAAAAGGCATTCTCTCGGGACCAATTATGAACATAAAGTTATATTTCTGGGATTGTTTCTTTTGTTGCAACTAGGAAAGTGCCTGGCCACAGAAGGGCCAATGTCATGTAGCAAATGAATGAGTAAGTGAATGATTTGCCGATCATGCCCCGGGTGGGTATAACCACTTGAGGCTTTATGTTTGGAGAACACATGTTATGAAAATTTTTTGTGGCACTGAGTTTAAAACACCAAATTCTGTGCCAACCAAACCTTCAAGCAGAAGTAGGCAAACTCCAGCCTCTGTGCCCAACACAGCCCACCCCATTTGTGCAAATTTAGTTTTGCACATGCCATGCTCATGCATTTATGTGTGTCCAGGGTTGCTTTTGCATTACAATAGCGGAGCTGAGTAGTTGTGACAGAGACCTTATGGACTGCAAAGTCCAAATATTAACTGTCCGGCCCTTTAGAGAAAAAGTTTGCCGATTCTTGCCCTAGAGGAATTAATACAATAGACAGAATTCTGGTGATGTTTCTTTCACATTGTTCCACAGGAGCAAGGTGTGAGTGAATGATAATTCACTTGTCCAACTACCATTTACTGAATGCCTACTATATGTCATTGGGAATAAATATAATCTGCCCCCACTCACCCAGGAGGAGACAGAGGCATAGATATCTATAATAAACAATGTTCCATGTCAGGTCCAGGAGGGGACCATTAACTCGAAGGAGCCATCCACTCTCAGGGTGTGCCAAGTGCAAGGGCCACCCGTAGAGGGAGGTTTCAGGCTTCACTGAGCAGACAGCTATCCCTCCTCTCTCTGCTTCTTTGATGTAATGGGGGTCCTGCTGTCTCAGGGGTGAGGGATGAAGGATGACTCTGATGTCCTCTGCAAGGGAGTGGAGGTGTTAGGGTGCCAGCTCAGGTGGCAGCATGCATCGTTTCTCATTTTGACCAGTGACCCTTGTCCATATGCCCCCTTCCCCCTGCGAGGAGGGGTAAGTGCACCCTGCACTGCAGGCTACCCCAGGCACTGTGCTAAGCACTTCGAGAGTGTCACTTCACACAATCCTGCCAGTAACCTGTGCAGCAGGTCCTTTTTTTCTCTCACATTGCATGGGAGACTGAGGCTGGGAGCCATACAGGTACTCAGCACCCCCTGGAAACAGGTGGTAGAGCAGGGATTGCATCTGTCCAGCTTCAAAGCCAAGCTGTTAGGAATTCTGCAGCATCTGAAGTGTGAGGGAGGAGGGCGTTTCTGAGAATAGGAGGAGGGAGCGGCAGATGCAGGCAAATGGAGCTGTGTGGAGAAGAGCAGTCAGCAGACCCTGCATAGGGCCACTGTGGCACTGCTGGTGACCTCAGGTGTGGGGACAGACCACCCTCTCACTCTAACCTAACCCTAACCCTAACTTCTGTCTGATGTCCTCCCCATGAGGCTGCCTTCAACCAGGTGGTTCTGGAGAGTAGGAGCTTCTGGGCTCTGTCATATTCTTGATGTCAAGGTCAGCCTTGAAGGGAAAAGGAGTCATAATGGGCAGTCTGCATAAATGAGCTCTGTTTGTTCAGATAATAATGGAGAAAGGGATAGTTACTCAAGGTTATCCAAAGATTTGTAGGGCAGATCTGTGTGCTTATTTAGAACATCCATTTCTTCATTAGGGAACCAGGTAGACCAGGGCTCAAGACTCAATTCTGTCACTTAGTAACATATCCTCTTAGAACCCTGTTTCTTACTCTACACAATAAGTGTAATAAGGCCTGATCCCCAGGGTGGCTGTGATAATGAAATGAGGTCACGCTTATAAAGCAACTTAGTATGGTGCTTGGCATATAACAGGCCATCAATAAGGCTGCTGTTCTTGTCATTCGTATTATTAAGCTAGATAGCATTAATATCACTGACATTACTAACTGTCACGTACTATGCTAAGAAATCAAGATAGAAAGGTGACTATGGTGCAGCCTGTGAGCAGGGACCCATGGAGGCAGGCAAAGTTCCAGGCGGCACAGTCTTTCCCATGTCGCTGTTTTGCTGATTCTCTCCTCCCGGCCATGCGTGTTTCTGCCTGGCTGCAGACCCCGCCTGCTGTGCCAGCATCCCCAGCTCCCCTCTACGCAGCATCTCTGTATCCCAACTCTCCCCCACCAAAATTTACCTCTCCTGAGCATTTGCACAGATGTTTTAACAGGCGGCACCAGCTGAACAGGTTTTCCTCCAAAGCACACGTTTTGACAAAGACGGTGGATAGCTTAACCACAGAGCTGGCAGTGTGTGGATTTCCAATAAGGTGTTAAGCGTGGGGGTGGGGGCACAGAGGGCAAGTTTGGCGGTCCCCTCCTTTGTGTAGCCATCCCAAAAGCCATCCCAAGTAGACAGATAAAACCTCAACTCCAACAGAGAGAGCACAAGGCTCCCGTGCATCCCAGCCCAGCCAGCTCATTGCTCCATCAGGACGATCAAGCCACTGTCCTTCAGCTCATCAGCCTGTAAAATATTAACTATTAAAGAACTCAGTACAATTGTGTTTCTTCCATTTGTTTATCATGTACAAAAAGGGAAAAGGAAGGAGAGTAATGCTTATCACACAAGTATTCACCAGAGTAAATTCCAAGGATTGCTTGAAGCTGCCCAAAGGAAAAGTGCTCTTTAACTAAAACCTATGATTATACCACCTACTGATGAAGATAAAATGCTTTGTGTACATCCTATATGCCCATTTATGAAACTTGTGAACACAACCTCCAAGAAAGGCAAATTATAAATATTGGGATTTTTATTAGCTGTACATATTTTAAGCTCACTCTGCAAAAGAATATGGATCAGTAAAGGGTAAAGAGATTATTTGCATCCAGTCACCTGTAACTAGCAACATATATAGACTAGTTTTAACCAGTCGTGGGCTGGTAAATGTTTAACAATCATCAGGTTTTGAGGGACAAGGGAGAGATGAGGTCCTGGTTTGAAGCCTTTGCCTATGTTTGCATTGTAAATACTCCCACCAGGACAGGAGTCACTGACTGTGGAGTTGGGAGATAGGCCCAGCCAAGCTCAGGCCCAGTCACACTGTAAGCTCTGTGCGCTCTTCCCAGCACGGCAGATGGAAGCAATGCTTGCCTAGGGGCTGGAAATCAGGGCTCACCCCCGGTTCCAGGTAGATGGGACCCCAGGTGGCTCACCTATTCTTGGAACTGATGTCCTCATCTGTAAAGTGGGAGATAACAGCTGTCCAATAACCTCCGCAAGGCTGTCATGAAAGTGAAAGTATTTTGTTGAAGTAATTTAAACTATTACAAGTTTTTGCTGTCATTGCCAGGCATCTTGTGCATGGCCTGGCGACTCCCGTGCCGTCTCACTCAGCTGACAGCTGAGAGGTGCTCACTGAACGTCCCGAGGAGTGATGTAGCCTAGTGTGTGCTGCCAGTAAAATTTGACATCACTCATTACTCTAATTATTATAGCAAACTCTCAATTATTCTAGAGTCACTCTAAGAACCCCACAATCATTTGAAAGGAGAGCCCCATGCTGCTCTATGGAAAAGAGAGCTTGATGCTCAACTGCATGAAAGCTACTAGGACAGAAGACACTGCTCCGTGAGAAGAGAGGGCTGGAGCGTCTCCAACACTAACTGACCGACAGAGCAGATCACTGTGATCAATCTCTGCAATTTGATTTTGAGGATAGTGTCTTCCATAAAAACTTGAACCCCAGATTCCATTAACTCATCTCAGTTAAGACCTTCAGATCATCTAGAAAGTGCATCTGGATTCGTACTGGTCATGAGAACTTATTCAAGACGTTATCTTCTGTAGGCCTTAATTTGTCTTCATGAAAAATGGGTTAACATCTATGCCATAGAAATTTTATAAAAAATAATTCTGGCTTTGTAAATGAGAGGCGTTTGGCTTCTTTTCTACTCAGAGACAATTTACTAGTAATTGACTTTTTTGTTTTGTTTTGTGCTAATATAAGTGAAAATGCAGAAATCCCAATGGGTACCTACAAAACAGTCGTCATGTAGAGGTAACTAGACACAGATAATTAAAGGCAGGCAAGGATTTTTATTTTTGAATATGAAATTCCTTCTATGGTTTGAATTTTAAGATTTAGAAAACTCTTAAGTTCTCTTTGAAATAGTCCTCAAAATTGTTTGTGGGTGTAGTAGTCATGCTTTTTTGTCTTCATTCCCATCTCTTCTTGGAAGTCAGAGTGTGCATTTAGTTCAAACGTCCACCACTATGGGTAAGGTCACCCTTTCCCCAGGTCTAGGTGTGAGTGGTGATTGGTCTAAGCCGATGATACTGGTAATATTCTCCTTGCCAGTGGCAAATATTCTAGCCCAGCAAGTGATCCATTTCTGGCCAATATAGGGTAAAGGAGACTTTCTAGGGAGCGTCTAAGAAAAGTTTTCATAGCCCTAAGGAGACCCTGGAATATATGGCCCATTTCCTGCCTTTGGACATTCTTGGTCTGGATGTGATAACCATCTTGTCTTAGAGCTGAAAAGGAAGCCAGCACCAAAGGCAGAAGGAAGGATGATCCAAACCTGGTTCTTAAGACACCCATGAGACATTGAATCAACCAACCTGAAACCTGTCTTATTTCTGGACTTCTTTTTCTGAGATCATAAATTTCTTTATTGTTAGAGTTTTCTCTTATTTGCAACTCAATGAATCTTTACTATTTCTTGCCTATATATCAAAGATATCCAAAGATACTAAAAGCAGTGGTCCAAACTCATCTAAAAAACACATTTCATCTTGAATAGTTTCCTGTGAGATAGGAATGATTTCCTGTCATATGCAGCACGAGTCAATCTGATCTCTCACACATTGAAATGATATCACCTGCAGTTCCAGGGGCCGCGCAGCTGGTGAGGGGTGCACCTGAGGACATTGGCATATGCTAAAGAACTGTCTGTTCTCTCATATGTGTTTACTTGAGAAATGTTCTAAGCAGAACGTGTTTCCATCCACATCAGTGTATTTTTCTAAATCAATAAAACTCTCAGTAAAGAATGGGAAAAAGAAGTCAAGAAAGTGCTACTACCAGAAACGCTTGCCTCGGACAGATGTGTACTAACCCCACTAACCTCCCCAAATTAGAATCCACCAATGGAAGGACATTGAGGGTGTGCCATCATGTTTAATGATGATATTTGATGCGGATGACTTCACGTGTCTCATAAACTCAATTAGTTATGTTATTCTACCTTTAAAATATAGTAGGGAATGTGTCAGGGAAGCTCTAGTATCATACCAGATGCCAGAGGTTCAAAAGTTCAGGCAAATTTTTAAAAATATAGTTTTCTTTAATAATGAAAAATACAATGTCAAGATGGATTCAAGTAAACACACCAAGAAACATCTATTAATGTAATAAAACTTTGAGGAATATAAAGAATACAGTGATATTGGATAGAAGAAAAACATTTGCATGTCCCAGAGATGCAGGAGGAATTGCAGACAGTTCATGCACATAAAATATGACCCTTTGAGAACTGCCAAGGTCATTGAGACCTGGAGCAATCAGCTTAACCTAAAACTGGGTTTGTTCATTTTTCTTATGTGGGTTAGTTCCTCCCTCCCTGTGTATCTGTCACTTTTTTTATTTCTCTACCATTTCCGCAACTCCACCTCCCTACCACATGTTTCATATTTGCCCCAGAAGATAGTTGCCACACATGTTGAAAAATCGGGGAGCAATAGCAGTGAAATGATAAATGACCCCTGTTTTCTGGACTAGTTTGTTTTCTGAATTCCTGTCCCTTAATTAGACCCCACTATCTTTGTTTCTTTGCGGCCTCACTCTCAGTGGCAGTGGGATGGGGGAGAAGCATGTTAGCGCAAAGGATCATTTTGAGTCGTGTTGTTACAAATGAGTCAAATGCTCCCTCACCACTACTTGTCCTTGCATATTTCTTTTTTTCTCAGGATCTTTTGCAAGTTACCATCTTTCCAAAGGTGAAATGCTGGCACTGAAGAAAGTTCAATGGCAGGTTATACAGTATATGGTTTTGACTAAAGTTTAAAATTACACTTTCCAGGTCAAGGAAGTAAAATCTAAGTCTTTTAGCGAATTAATAGATTTAAAATTCTACTGGCAAATATTAAGGTAGTTTCAGCTCCAAATCATCTCTTGAAACAATAATTATAATTGTTCCCTAGGTATGCATTTGAAACTACCATACAACTTCCAGAAATACTGATTTTTTAAAACATCTTATGTTGTCATAGAAACAGAAATAGGGTAATAAGAGATTTTTTAAATCTTTTAATACAAAATAAAGCAGAGTTTCAAGTCAGAAACAAATAAGCATAAACTTTAGTTTCTGATAACTAAAATTACAAAAGAAATATTTATAAAAAGATAATGCAGCATTATTACAGTTCTATTAAGAAAAAAGTTATAGTTTAAGTTGCATAAATATTCTCATCATAACTCCTATTTATTTCATTATGTTCCTTTACCATTTTCTGAAAAACAAACTATTTTTTCCTGAAAACTTTCCATGCTATGATTTTCTCTTTCTCCAGGGGTCACTTATTTACATTTTGGAAAAATCTTAGGAACATCTGTTCAAGGACTTGGCTTTTAGAGAGAAGCATTTAAAGTGGAAAAAGCAAAAAATAATACACTTGCACCTACAATCCCCACTCATTTTAACTTCAGATCACTGATTAATAAAGAAAAATAGCTGGATTTATTCACAGACTGCAGCAAAAAAGATAATTATGTGAAATAATTGAGCCTAAATGAGAAAATATTTGAATTAGATAGTGAGCTCTTCTCCAAATACATTATGGTCTTTATAAATCACTCCCCAGAAACACGTGCTGGGTGTTCTATCTTTGTCCCATTTCCTTAGTCTAAGACAGCATATAGATTCCCTGAGAGTAAATACTGAGAGACAGCTGTATAGTCTCAATTTAATTTTAAGCCATGTAATTGTAGTAATACCTTAAGTTTTATAACTTTAGTCCTCTGAGGACTCAAAGTTCATTCACATGTATTACCATGCTGACTCCCAAGGATGCTATGGTTGGAGAGGTGACTTCACTGTAAGCTCAAGGACCTGGTGGAGCCTCGGAAATGAAGCTCTGTGTCTCTCAATTGCTTCCCTGGTCCTGTGTTCACTGGGATCCACTTAACCCTTGTTTTCTTCTAGAACCTTCTAGAACCAGAAGACTCAGAGGAGTCAGTGGATATGATCTATTGACCTTACACAAAGGTCATTTGCATTTTTATGCCTAAAATTGGGGAAGGAAGGAGTAGCTATTAGTCTACTTTGTGGCTTTATACCACAGGTCACTGTCAGGCCAATTAAGATAGGTCAATCCTACTACTTCTTTATAGTATTCATCCCCTGAGAACTCAAGTTTGTTCTTCTCAATAATTTTCAACAAATTTGAGTATTAATTGTAAATTCGAAGCTACTTACACACTTGATTGTAATCAACTATACACTTCCTATACAGAGTGCCAATCCATGGCTGCCAAATGCTTTGTAAAGTACTGACAGAAACGTTTTCCTAAGAATGCTTGAAGTGTGCAGAAGAAGGAGCCTCAGGCGTGACATAGGAGAACAACCATCCAGGCAGGGGAAGGCCTCACAGTCCTGGAAGCTTGCCCAGTCGTATTGGGGCATTTGCACCGGGCTCCATCCTTGTAGCTGCCGTTGTATTTGAGGGATTAGCACAAAGTGTTACAGGAGTTCATGAGATGGAAGACTGACCCAGAATGGGAGGGTCAGGAAAGGCCTGAAGGAAGCAGCTTCCCAGTTGAGATGTGATAGACTAACTAGTCTGCTAGGGAAGGACCAGAGGTGGCCACACAGACAGGAAAGCACACCTTCATACAGTGACACAATACACCAGACGATGAGAACAGCCCTCTATTTCTAAAGCAACATGCAAGCAGGTCCTACCCACAGCCTCCCTTCCTTTGAATTGCCTCTTCTATAAGAGGGCCTCGCCTCCTTGCCTTAATGCAATGGATTTTTCCTTTGCACCAAAAACCAATCACCTCCTTGACTCAAGAGCCCAGTGTTTACACAACCAGTGTAATTTCTTTTCATTGGTGATTTTTGGCCCTGGAGTTATATTTTTTATACTCACAATGTTTTTAATGTGACATTAAACTTAGTCCTTTTCTTCCAAAGCTACATTAATATAGTAGGAGGCTTAACAGACAATCCAGGAAGAAATGCCTGCAAGTTCACTGCCAATGCTACAAAAATGTGAATTGTTTTTCTCCGCATATGGGGATTTAGTGTTATCACAGGGGTTTTGGATTTTTATGGGCACTTAAAATTTTGGATCTGATTGGGATCTGGGCTCACATTAAGTCACTTCAAGTTATTGAACTATCCATCTTCTAGCTAAAATAAAAAGGTCAGCAAATCAGAACTATGAGGAGCATGGGCACAGAGGAAGAGTATGTTTTTGGATAACTTAAGAATCATGAAATTACCATGGAAATCCAAGTAATCAAAATAAACATATGTAAGTGGGCTCAAAATAATCTGGTTTGAGCAAATAATACTAACGAGGTCACATGATTCAAGGGAAGGAAGGGCATCACTTTTTATGCCATATTTATCCTATTACCTAGAAGAACTAGTGGTTTTAGAAACCATGAAGCCCATCCCAGGTGCCTCAGCCCTAGAGGTTTTGTACTGACCAAGGTAAGAGCAGCTTTTTGATCTTGTGACATGTGGAAACACATGCATTTTCACATTTTGCAAGGAACCTACATTTGTTTTTCCCAGAAGGCCTTCTGATTTGGAGGTTAACAATGACAGTGGTTACATGTGGGTCTCTCCAGCTCCCCCCGCACCTGACTTCTAGTGTCTACACAGGCCAAGGGCCCAAATAAATTGAGCCCTGGCCCCTGTGTGTTGAGACATTATGATCTCTATGTGTTTACATAAAAGTTGGGTAACTTTATACTCACATTCTCCATACATGAAAAGACATATCAAGTAATAAAAAATCTGTTTAAAATAGAATTTTAATCTTTCTGGACATCCAGAATATCTGAAGTTTTATTGATTAAAAAATTATAGATGATAAAAATTTTATATAAAGCAAACATGAATTTTGTAAGCCACTACCTTGTTTTACCTCTGGGATTTAAGGAATGTTTTTTCTTTTACTCTTATCGACCTCTTCTTCTCCCATTCAATGTGTTCTAACACACTCCCTAGTCCTCACATCAGAAGAATTCTAACTCCTCCAAGGGAGCAACCAATGCCAGGCTCACTCTTTCCAAATCATAAACTATTTCCATATTCAAATCCTCTGTTTGATCTAGATTAACATTTGCAAGATAAAATCAAGTCTAACTTGACCACACTTTCTAAACATTCAAGAAGAGAAAGAAGTACTGCACCTAAAAATGGGCACAGGTGACCACCTGTGTCTTCAGGCACAAACGTTAGGGAGCCAAGACGCCAGGACTCTGCTGGGTGAGAAAATGGGACTTGAGGCAGAAGTCCCGATTCCTTCCAGGGTAAGGGAGGATCTGAAAAGGGAAAGAGGCCCAGTGAGTTTCTCTTCTATGTGCGGATTTAGGATCCTTGAAAGATTTTTTAAAAACTTTGAACAGTAAGAGACATGTGAATCCAGCACCTCTCCTACTTTTAACAATTTTGATAAATAGTTTTTATAGATTTTATACCAGCTTGAAGTGATGCAGATTAAATCACAAAATTAGATCAATCAGAATTTCAAAGCAGCGCAGGCAGTTAGCCAGCAAGAGTAAAACTAATTAACTTGTTTTTCATTTCTTCATGTTTGCTATTGAGAGACCTATAAAACATGTAGGTAGGAGGCTCAGTGCTGGAAAATATACTCTACTCCTCTGAAAAAGATCAAGAGATGCTGACTCAATAAAGTATATCACTCTCCAAGATATGAATTACTTTTCTTATTGTGCAGATGATGGTGCTTAATACTCAGTATTGTACAAAACTTTACAAGACTGAGTGGATACTAACACATGTGCGTAGAAAACACGATGTTTGTGTACATGCCTGGGAAGAAGAGTACGGCTTCCATGTGTGCAAGAAGGCAAAGAGGCTATCAACTCCGGAAAACATAAATCACACAGCAGTGTCCTATCAACGAATACTACCCTAAGATGTAACGTGTCAGATGGGCAAAGGCATGCAAAACAAGTGACACTGTTCAATATAAGTCCAAAATTGTGACACCTCTGAGAAAGATTGCATAGCTTAAGTAAGTGTATTAATAACTTAATGATCATAAACACCATAATTTAACAAAGTTTAAGATAGACAAAAGCATAATGATGATCAGACTATACATTTGTATTAACTTTATATGACTTTAGTGCTGATTCTGCTCACAGACTCCAACTGGTACATACCCTAGGGTTGCAACCATACAATGAGAAGTTGATGTTGACACAAGACACCGCTATATCTTTTCCTAAACTTTCCATATTCATCACACGTTGAATGGCACTGATTGATGCATTTTTTCTCCGCTATTGAGCTGTCTTATTATCTTTTTGTCTTCAGAACTTAATATCTGGCATTAAAGACAGTTTTTTAAATAAGATATTATGAGATGTTGAAGTTGCAGATTTTTAAAAATATTTTAAGGTAATTACTTTGTTGTCAGTTTTGTTCCCAATTTTTAAAAATGTGGGAAACACAAGAATTTATTTTCATGGTGCTAGCAAGCTCAGTGTTTCAGATCATTTAAGTATCTCCATCTTAAACCTGACCAGTGCTATTGTCAGAAAAGGGCACTGAAGGGAAATATTTACCACAAACCATTTCCTATTTCATTGTTAGTTGCCAAGGGCCGCCTTCTGGCCACTGGCCATTTGATGATTAGAGAGAAATCAACAAACAGCACATCCTCTTTGTTTCTGTTCTGACCTAGGAGCCTGTCCAGCCCTGACGGTGGAGGAATGGCATTGTGGGAAGCATTACACTCTATTTCTGCAGAAAACAACACCCACGGAAGGAAGTGAGCCAGTCAGATTAGCTTTCCTTCCCAGCCAACAGGTACTTGGCACTTTTCCAAGTTTTATGATATTTGTAAGAAATATGTATTTTTCCATTTTTACTAATGTAACAACAATTATGTCTTCAAACTACCAAATAGTTATGATCTCCTATGTGACCCTAATGTAAGAAAATAATATTTGTTCTTTTGGAGAAAATATTTAACCAAAAACTGTCTTAATATTCTAGTACTGGAACAAACTTCAGCAAGGCCTCAGCAAGGACAAACTATTGCAGGTTTTTTGTTTTTAATTTCCAAGGTTAAAAAATCCAAAGGATTTGTTAAACAATCTGTTTCAATTTTTTATCAGTTCTTCTATCTCATTTAATCTGTTTTCTGTAAAATTATACATTGTTTTGTCATCCATATATTTGAAAACAAATTTAGCCTTTTCTTCTTTAGGTTTAAACAGCTACAATCAGCTCAACTTATGCCCATTTCCAATACTCAAATTACCTTACAATATTCTTTTATAATTTTCTCCAGTTTTTACATGCAACTCATAAAACTCGAAGATTAGTATGGGAATCCTATTCTAAGAAAGGCCTGAAGATGTTACATAAATGTCATCCAATTGGAGAAATATGAGTACTTAGTAATGGTATAACAAAGAAGAGGCTTAAGGGAAACAGGATTTCAGTTCTTATTGTATCTCAAAGTCAACTGGTAATTGAAAATTGCATTCTTTATTTAACGAATCTTATTAAGCACCTGCTATTTGTCAAGCACCATTCTGGGCAAAGAGATTAACAACACACAGTCCTTACCCAGAGAAGTCTCCGTTTTCTCAACTAAAAATGAGAAAACAAATGTAAAGTCTCACTGCCTCCCCAAAAAATTTCTAAATAATTGATAGCTATTGTTAGCTATTATACAGTATTCATGATGTAAAACAGAATATTTTAGCAATATTCAATCCTTAACCTCACTACTAATTGAGAGAGGCAATTTAAATTTTATGTCTGAGGAACTAAAGTATTTATTTTATAATTTTATGTAATAGAGTCTGGAATGTTTTTTCTAGCAATGTAACTGAACCTACCAAGCCTCAACCTTTTTTTAGGCCTGGGTTCAAGGAAACTAAAATTAAGTTTAGGACAGGGAAAAAGAAACATGATTCTGTCTTAGTTCGTTTGTGTTGCTGTAAAGGAATACCTGAGGCTGGTAATTTATAAAGAAAAGATGTTTATTTGGCTCACAGTTCTGCGGCTGTACCAGAATCATGAGGCCAACATTTGCTTCTGATGAGGGACTCAGGGTGCTTCCACTCCTGCTGGAAGTAAAGCCGGCTGTTCGGAGATCACATGGCAAGAAAGGAAGTAAGAAAGAGAAAGGAGGAGGTGCCAGGCTCTTTTTAACAACCAGCTCTTGGGCTAACTTATAGAGTGAGAACTCACTCACCTCCCCCCAGGGAGGGCAGTAATCTATTCATGAGGGATCCACCCCCATGACCCAAACACCTCCCATTAGCCCCCACCTCCAACATTGGGGATCAAATTTCAACAAGAGATTTGGAGGGGACAAACATCCAAACTATGGCAGGTCCCCTACCAGTTCTCCTTACAAGATTGTAGAACAACGTCAATGCAAGATAGCCGGGATTCCCTGCTGTTCCTTGCAGGGGTATGGCCAGGACGGTGGCCCAGGCCTTAGGACTCCTCAGGGCATGAACGCCTAAACCCAGTTTGCCAGGTCCAACTGCCACACACACACACTGCCCGTCTCAGTGATAGTGACGACAAAGTTATTATCACTTAAGGGAGACAGGATCCCAGACCTTCAGGACCACATGTCCAACGATGGAGAGATATGTATGCAGTTGCCTCCAGTAGATGCATATCTGCCATGACAGAGGCTGGTGGGTACTTGGGAGTCCCCATGTTAGGTAGAGAGACAGGTATATAATCACCTCCAGTAGATATGCAAGTACTAAACCAGAGGCGTGCACTCCACCCCTCTGTGGACTTGCTCCTGTTCAGTGCTGGTAGGTGCCCAGGGCTGGCGCATGGCAGCCGGCAGGGGACCCTCCAGAGCGCCAGGATGCCAGGACGCCAGGACGCCAGCCGGAGATGCCCAGCCAGCAGCTGGCCTGCCTCTGCCAGTGGGGTTTCAAGCTGGGGACTAGCCCCCTTGGGCACTTTGCAGGGGCTCACGATGAGCAATGCATACCTTCCCGGAGCAAGAGTTTTACTTTATTACAGAATTAATGATCGGTTTTCTATTAAAGTAAAACATGGATATATCATGAAGTAGAACTCAGAATTATTGCAAACTTAAATGAATACACTGTCAGATGTGGATGCCCTTGACCCCCCTCTGGCTGCACCCGAGATGTGACCCCTAAGCTGCTGGCCTTCCCTGCTCTGGTGGGGAAAGTGTACTGCCCTGTCAAGTCCCAAGGTCAAGGTCAGGCAGTTGTACTTAAACGTCTGGGGGCTATTCCCCCCAACAGACATAATCCTAACTAGGATGGAATTATTACTCATGATCACGCACAGATGTGTAACTACTGAAACTTTACCCAGTGATAAACCTCAGGACCTATCCCCAGTTTGGTTGTTTACGTGAAAAAGAAAGAAATAAAAAACAGTATTAAGTGCATCTTCCACACTACTGATGGCCCGAAGTGCTGGGGCACTTTAGGATTAGAGCCTCTGATAGAAAAAGAAACAAATAGTCACTGAAGTACTGTGGTTTTAATCAGCAACTTCAGTAAAAGAAAAAAAATCAGTTCGGGGATTATTTGAAGACTATGTTAATCTTTTGGCTCATAAAAGGGAATATATATGTTCTGGACTGTTCTGCTGAGAAGGGCGTGTGCATTACATTTAATATGGGAGAAAATTATTGGCTGCAAAGAACTAATACAAATTTGCAAGACTTAAGCTTGGAATAATAGATTTCAAATGTCTCTTGCAGAAAAATTAATTAAGAATGGGAAACAAATTTCTCAAGTAATTATTAATTATAAAATAAATGTAGTAAGAGTACTTTTTATGTGTGTCCTCCAAATCAATGCAGTTTGTCCAGGCTTTGCACACAATTAAGTGTCTTTGCATGCCAGGGCTACAACATTGTAGGAGAAAACCATGCATGAATTGTAAAGACCTGAGACCCCAAGCACAGCCTGGGCCAGGTATTGCCACCTTCTTGATTCATCTCTGTGCTGTTCTCACTCATAAGTAGAAGTTAAAATGTTTTTATGTATCTTGCTGCCTATGGGTCCTTAAAAATGATGATGAGAAGAGATGAAGACAAGAGAGAAGACAAGAAAGGAAGCTTCTGGAGCAGGAGGGTGCAAGCACAGAGGAAGGAGTGGAAGAGCAAGCAGAACGTGCCACCCGAGACCACCATGGGTTCTTTACTTGTCTCCAAAACAAAGCTAAAACACACACGAAGCAGCAACTCATAGCCCAGAAAGCATTTGCCTGATTGGTTATGAAGCATGTTTCAGTGCATTCAATTTTATTTTAAAATATGCTAATTAGTCTATTTTGTCCTGCTCCAGAAGGAACTTTAAATTTTGCTCCTGATTTACTTTGAATTTAGCCTGGTTTATGTGCCCCCTGCCCCTGTATATCTGTAATTAAAACAGCATCTTCATCCCTCATTCTGTATTTCCTAGGGTCTCATACAGACGCCAAGCCTGAAAATGCAAGCAGTTCTCTGTGTAACTCACAGAGTTTGGCTTTTTATTTCTTACTTTTTTTATACTATGGGCTCAGCTAAGATTGAAGTGTCAGTTTTAATAGCAAATATCTTTTTTTCTTAGAGATTTAAGTCAGTTTACTATACATCACAAAGTGGAATAAACAGCAAATGGTGATTGCTAGTAATCTTCCCTTTGATAAAGATTGATTCTACCCATGTAGACATGCTATGGTGACTCTGAGAGTGACATTAGCTTATGATCAAATATGATTCTGTGACTGAGTACAGAAGAAAGATGCTTTGCTTAAGTTTCAGACAGGCACTTGAGTGCTTATAATGGCAAACGAATGCATGAAGGATTCTCAGCTCCCCAACAAATTTCTTGGCCCATTTTCTAGGCTTCCTTAAGCTTCCTGAAGTACTATCTTAAGAATTTTATTTTTTTTTTCCCTTAACAATTCAGGATATCTCTGGGGACACAGCAAATGTCAGTCTGTTACAAACGGAAAAGACATTAATTTGTAGCTACTACAGGAATGGAACAGAAGAGGGGATAATGTCAAGATAAAAGAGCAGGAGTTGCAAGGCCCGGATGGGATGACATTGCAGTGGACAGCTCACCTCCAGCCTCCACCCACGGCAAGGTCCAGAGAGGCTGTGCTGAGTCACAGCAGTGCACACATCACCTGGAGGACAAGGTGGGCACCGCCCTTAACAGTGCCAGGCCACTCACTGAAGACTAATGGCCATGCTCATTGCTCAGATTTGTCCTCAGTTTTAGGCTAATGCTCATCAAAGACAGAGAGAGCATTTGTTGATTTAAATTCTCCACATGCTGCTATCATAAAACGAGGTGGAAAAAGCTTTCTCTCAAAAGTTGTTGTGTTAGCCAAGACTGTTTGCAGATTAATTCTGGAACTCCCTACTTCTATTTTAATTATCTGTATGTAACCCTGCACCAAACTTGCTAATCAATTTTTTTGACTGTTAGCTTTATAGATTAAAGAGAAAGCACAGTGCTTTCTGTGGAGACTGTTCTCTCTCTCCTCAGTTACTTTGGTGAGATTTCCCTTAAAATAGCTGGTGGACCCTAAAGTAGTTGGTATATGAAATGTTTGGCTCTCAGATGTTAGTATTGTGATTTTAATTACATTTTCCTAACCCTATTGCATGCCCAGTGATATCTGGCCCTTGGTGCTTATAGTCACAGAAGCCTCTTATAAGAACCGGGGTGGTGTCTTATACAGACCAAGCTCCAGGCCCCCAAAAAAGGTCAGGGAAATCAGTGGATGCTTCTTATCTGGCTTCCCATTTGCAATAATCCTGCCCTATGGGCTGGAGACTCAGCTCTTCCCTCTCCTCATGGGTACCAGCACCAGAGGTGCAGAGACACGAGCAGAGCTGCATAGTTAACACCAGGAGAGACCTGCATGAGGTCACGGACGCAAGCTTTGTTCCCAGGCAGAACCTAGGATGCCAAGTTGTAGCCTGGAATTTTTACAGCCGAGTTTTAAACCCCTGACACTGAGAGTTTATAATGGAAATGCTGCCAGACCTTTAACTCTAGCGACGCCACTATAATATTTATAAGTACCTTATACTCTTTCCAAACACATGTGCTCATTACTGATGTCTCTGCTTCTGCCTCACTTCTGGGGGAAACTCTCTGTATAAACACAGCAGATTGGCTTGCTTATGCTTTCAAACTCTAATTGCTCTCTGTCTCTATCTGTTAGCGGAAAGCCAGCCCCAGGCCAGTGACAAAGCCTGTCCCACTGAGGTTTGTGTAGCCGCAGTGCCCTGCAATACACAGACTTCCTTTCTCACTTTTCCCTGTTGGAGTCAGCCAATCTGCACATCCTTTAGTATTTTCTGCTAATTATTGCTTTCAATTATACACCTGAGGGAGGACTGGCTGACGGGTTGGAGACAACCCGTGAACCCACCAGGTCTGACAGATTCTGACCGTGGGGCAAGCCCTAAGTAAACAGAGGACAGGGCCACACATCAGTGAAAGGCCACTCAGAGTGCTGACAGCTTATCTGGTCCAACATAAGTAGGATTCCAGGGAAACTGATTGCTTAATAGTGATGAGGAATGGCAAGGATTTCCTAACTCTTCAGAGCAAACCTCACAGCAATTGTATGTCTGCACACAGGTCATGCTGAGCTGCTGAGCCAGGAGACGCACGCATGGCCCGCAGGTGAGAGGAGACAAAGAAAAGGAAACGTACCCTCCTTCTGCGCTGGTGATCACAGAAACCAGCGTCCCATCCTGACATAGGTGCTGGATGTGCACCTCTGCGGATGGAATGCAGAGCGGTGCTGCAGAAAGACAGCTTCCAGCACTTACTCAGTCCTCACCCAGCCCTGGGCCCAGCCCTCAGGATACTGGTGTGAGTTTAAATATAAGCTCTCCTGTGGTCTTAGGGCCTCAACATTCAGCCAGAAATGAACCAGGAGTGTGGAGTGAAGATTTGTAGACAACAATTTCATTGCTGGATTCCAAGATCATGAAAAGAAGAAAGTGAGGACTGCTCTGCTGAGCCCCTAGGCTCGGATTGGCTTGCTAATGCATCCCAGGGGCATGGCCAACATGTCACCAGGGCTGGCTGAGGGAGCACAGCTGTACACACTCATGCCGTGCCCACTCACGCCATGCCACACAGCAGGACTGTAGCCAACATTCACCAACTAAACACCGTTGGGGTTTCAGAAGAGAAACCCCAATGTTGAGGGCTCCTCATGACAACCCACAGCCATGTGGAATGTACAAGAGTGCACACTAATTAACTTTTTCAATGGACATTCCTCTAGAGTCAGGTATCCAAGCAGGTGATGTGCAGCACACTGAAGTGAAATGGCTCCGTAAAAAATGCCATCATTTCAGAGCACAGAAGACACCAGACTTTAATCAGCTGAGCACCTGATGGGAAGTAAGTTAATGATGGGAGGTAAGAACTTCAGCATCTTGAGTGAAGAGACTGCTGCACCCTCAGTGTCTGTGCCACTTTGTCCTTGAAGTAAAGCAGCAGGGCTTTGGGCACCAGCCAGCGAGAAGCTGCCTACCACAGATGAACTCCCATCAGCTCACAGATTGTAAATAACGCTAGTCCCTCATCAGTGATGTCTGCATGCCCACACCGCTGAACAATGCAGCCAGCCACCCCATGATCTAATGAGAGGAAATTGCCTCCAGGGATGATCAGACCATTAACATCAATATCACGTTAGTGTTTTTAGTGTCAAATAGAGGGAAGTAGCTGGGTTGGCATTTCAGTATCAGGCTATTAAAAGAGATTACTACACAACAATTTCACATTCTCATTACTACTCACAGAACCACATGCTCAAGTATCCATTCTGTATTGCTGCTCTCTTCTTCCCCAAAATCTCTAGCATTGTCAATATCATGAACTAATTCAGCTATTATTATCCAAGCAATTACTGGGACTGGTACATAAAAGCACTCTTAATGAGAACAAAATGTATCTTTGCCACTGCAAAGGAAAAGCCATAATACAGTAGTTTGATTCGAACGCTTCTACAGAAAATGTAACATGGAGAGAACACTTATAAATATGTCTGGTCACAAGGAAAGATCATATCAAAAGAAACACGTGGAAGGAACATCAATTTCTTCTCTTTATTTGTACTTGGAGACAACAAAAGTATAAAGGAACTGAGGCAATCACCCACCTTCCTGGAAAACCAGAGACCTCCTGGGTGGGGTCTGACGTCCTGATTTCAGAGCTTTAGTGACACCAAGTTGAGAAGGGGCTTTGGGGTCCCCAGACACTCACACCTGCCTGGAGCATGTCGGGTGTTTGTGGGGCTCAGGGCCTGGCCACAGATGTGGTAGCTGTGTTTGCACACTCAAGCCTCAACACCTGCCCTGGGACAGGGCTGTCCTTGCAGTCCCTGCAGAGTCTAATTTAAGCCCCATGTTTTGCAACTAGTCTATATTTGAATAGTTGATTTCAGAGAACCCTTGAAAACAGGAAGCAAATGCTATAATTTTAAAGAACAATTTGGCAATCAACCCATGAAGAATAACAATCCCAGATTTTTAAGTGTAGGGGGGGAAAAAAACCTCAGAAATTTAATGTGAAAACTTTTATATTTTTTTCCTGTAGTTTATCAGCATTTACTGTGGCAGGCAGAAGGGGAAGAATAAAGACTTAAAGTTGCCTAAGCAAATAAATAATTGAAAGACTCCATAGTCCCTCTTCTTAAGACAAAGGCAACAGGATGGGAAATCACTTTATTCCAATCACAAAACATTTTCAGTGAAGGAAAACAGACAGGATCATTTTGCAAAGGCAGAATCTAAAGCTAATATAATCATCGTGTTGGATATGAAAGAAAAAACATTAAAATAAAGGGGAGAATGTTATTTTCTTTCTCACGAAAACACCGCCATCCAGGGTGGGAGGAGACAGAGTGCAGGGGCTCTATGTGCAGGGGCCGGACCTCGGGGAAGGCGCCTTCTGAGCTAGACAGGAGCACCCACTCCAGGTGGGAGCACCACCCACAGGGCCACCTCTGCTCAGCAATGTCACCCAGTACAGCCAAACAGGACGAGGCCCGAAAAAGCGATCCCCTGAAAGAATCCTGTTCATTTCAAATTTGTTGGTATTAAACTCAAACACGTTACATAAACTCTATTTGTACCTGAACCAAACAAATAACGTAGGCAGCGATCTGATCCCCCTGCCCCGAGCTAGTGGAAATCTTGCTGACACACCTGTGAATTTCTCCTTCTCCTTGTACCGCAAATACCACATGTGTGACTTCCCCCAGCACAAAGGCCTGTGCTCCAGAAACTGCCGCTGCACCCGTGTGCCCTTGCCTGCCTTGCAGCCTTCCCCAGCCTCCGCTGTGCCTGAGGAGCATGGCAGGACTATGCCAGGAAGCAGGGGCATTGGCCCCCTGGGAAATAGTGCTGCTCTCACCTTGTTTCTCCTGTGACCTGCTCGCCTGAAATCTCACTTTGGGGAATGACATCAGGTCTGCTGCGGGGAGCTTACAGGATTCTGGTCTGAGGAATGAGGTATCCCAGACACAAAATTTGAGTGTAAATCCTTTCTGAATACAGCTGGTGATAGGACAGTTACATACTGAAAACATTTCCATTTAACTCTGAGCTTCATTGAGACCCCCATGAATCCAATGACAGGCTCCAGTGCAGCAGTCAGATTCCAGCCTCTGGGAGACTTGCTGAAATTGATACAGACCTCACAGAAGATGCATTCCCCTCTCTGCAAACAGTGAAAGAAGAATTATCCCAAAGATGGAAAGCAGTTCCTTAGAAGAGTGAGCTTCTCCCCGCTCTCTTTCCCATCCATGCTCTCAGACAGACCCTCCAGCCCGCGACAGAGCTAAGGCCCATGCAGTGGCCATGCCGCTGCATAAAGACACAGCCCAAAAACAACTCTCTTAAACAAATAAACACGTCAGCGCTTGAACTTTTTGTTCCCCATCTCTGCCACCATTAATCACATTCAAAGTTTGTCTTTAGAAGCCTGCAGTGAGGGAGCGAGAGGTGGGAGGAAAGGAAGGAAAATAAGCTCCTGAGCCCAGTTAGCTCTGCGAGACACAGGGAGAAGGGAACCCACCGCCCCTGCCCAAAGAGGCCCCCGGAACCTCGTGCGACGTGGCCAAGGGGCATAGGTACCAGAAATCAAACCACGACTTAGGAAACAACTCTGAACAACACTGAACATCAATCACTTCAGCATTCTGAAAATTAACATCATCTGAATTTCAGTAGGAAACCCTTGATGGGGACTGGAGGCTCCTCATTCATGTATGTATTTATGTCTATTGTTTAAGAAAAGGAAAAAAAACTGAGAAGCACAAATATGAGTTGGCCAAAGCCACATCCCAAGGAGACATGAATATGGACTTCCCAGTCGCAGGAATGAGGAGGTGTTATCATGAGCAGAAGCTGCCTGCATGCACCCCATGCCTCCCCACACCGCCCCATTACCAAGTCTGATGCGGAGCCACCGTGTACTGTCATCTCCCACAGCTGGGAGCGGAACAAGAAGTCAACAAAAACCTCTTCAGCTTTTTATCTGCTGTCTGTAATTGTTTCCTTTCCGTTTTTCAAAACTCCAGACTCCCTTCAGATCCTAAATGACTTCATCATCATTTTCGCATTTATAAATGAAACATTCTGTTCCAAAGACATCTAAGTAAGTGTGAGGTCACTGGGTTGCCCAGAGCCATCTTCGATGTCACAGTAATGAGAGACCATCCTGCAGGGAGCCAGGTTGGGCATCGTTGTGTATTTTTTTAATATCCTGCTCATGACAACCAATGTTCCTGATTTATAGCAGTTGGTGAAACAATGGGACATTCTCCTTTTGTTAGAAAAACTACTGATTGCTTTCTGGCTTAAAACTGTATTGCTGGGTGTCAAGAAACACAATTCAAGTGATGAAAGCTAGCTGGGTCGCCATATGTTTGATGAGGTAGTAAGACCTGCACAATGAGGGCAACGTGGACCACGGGTTCATCACCAGCTTGTGGGTGTCCTCAGCTTAATCAGAGATGCCCCCCCAGCTCAAAACCTTGCCAGAATCTGACCCATTGTTAGGCAAGTGAACAAGAAAGTAGTAATTGAAACAAACGTCTTCTTGCTTAGATATTTGATATAGACTTTCATCCTTATCCCTAATAACAAAATCAGCCTTAGAAATTGGTTGTGTGCTTTGCTGGCTTAATAGTCTCTTCCCCAAGAAAAAAGGGGCAACTGGAAGTCATTATCCTGATAGATCTCACTTCAAAGTTTTATCCTTCAGCATGTTGGAAGTCTTGAGTCTGTATCTTCCTGAGAATATTTGTAAGTTGACACCGTAATGGAGAAACAAACAAAAGTGAGCTGAACAATTACTAGAGCAAGGTCTATTGTTACATAACACATCAGAGTTAAGGAATCAGCCCTTCCTTTGACTGGAGTGAGCACCACTACAAAGCATTTACTGGCTTTAATGGGGAAAAAAGTTATAATGGTCTAATATAATTTTTAATTATTTTCTCTAAAGTTCTAATATAAATAAGACCACATTGAAATCTTAAATTATCTTTGTGCCAGCCAAGGACAGAAGCCCAGAGGTTTCAGGACACATCCACATGCACTTATTAAAAGACAAGGGACAAGAGAGACAAGAGATGTTCTCTCTACCCCAGAGAACATCATTATGTTTTCTGATGTGAACGAAATGTAAACTTAAGGGGCCTCAGCTGCTGGGTATTGCATAGACACCCAAAAGGCCATAGGCTTTCTACAGTCTTACTCTGAGTCGTTGGGATGTGAATAAAGTGCATTCTCTCTGATGTCATTTCCATAGCAGTTAACAGCAACTACTCTGTAGATAATTTTCTGTGAGTACAAACCTGGCGATGAGAAACACTTTCAATTTTGCACACGGAAAGGCTCAGCTGTCAGGCATAGCTAAGATTTCAAGCTCAAAATTAAGCAAGGGGCCATAGATTGCGAAGGAAAAGGAAAAAAAAGGCTGAGCAAGATGTAGGGGAACAAATGGGAATGGGGTGTACTTTGACTGAATGTGGATTTGCTTATGGCTTCACATCACACTGCTTTTCCTAAGTGTATGTTGAAAAGTTGGCTACGAGTGTACATAAGATGTGATCATTTTGTAGCTTCAAAAAAAAAGAAAAACTTCTTGAAACTGTACTTGCTAAAACTTCCTGGACAATCATTCATTAAAGTTTAATTTCAGTAAATTGTATTACAAAAAATAAAGACATTAGATAACTGGGGTTTTTTACCACCTAACTAGACTCCAGGTTTTAAGCCATCCATCAAAATGTGATGAAAGTTATGGACTACATAACGTAAAGTACAATATTTTATGGTATAGTTTCCAATCATACCATAAGTAATTCAGCTTCAAACATTCCTTTTCCTTCTGTGCCTTAAAAAAAATATATGTATGAACAGGATTAGATAAGAAAGTTACTGCCACACACTAAATCATGATTTATGAAAATGGAGTTGATATAGACAGATTACAGTAAATCTCTGAATTCCTGTAATTACATAGGAAACTTTGTGTTTTTGCTATAAATGTTCATATGTGAATTTTTCTGCAGAGAAAGGACTGTTCCTCCCTTATACTATACAAGGGTCACTTGGCCTTAAACAAGAGCAAGAGCCCTTCAACCCTTTCCTTTTAGTGTAACCATTTCAGTGCATAATATTTTTATTCTGTCTATTCGTTGTTTATTATTCAACTAATATTTATTGGGTGGCTACATAGAATCCACTGGTAGATCAGACATATATTCCCTGTCTTCAGGGTTCTTTTGGGCTAATGTGGAAGTGTGGATGAAAAGAAATACTATGGAATAAATTCAGTTTGCTAAGCAAATCTCACACCAGGGTGTCAGGGAAGGATTCCTGAGCAATATTTGATTGTCTCAAACTATTACAGTTATTATCCTTAATGAGCCACAAATTATTCCATCTTTTAGCCTCTTTGGGTTAGCTCCTGAGTCCTTTTGACACAACCCTAGAAGACCTTGAGAGTGTTCTTGATTTCTTAAATGACAAGATGTCCTGGTCTTATCTCATACATTTCCTGCCTAGAATTCAGACCTAGAATTGGCCAATCCACAAATGAGCTCTGGTCTGTTCTACTAGGCAATGATGTTTAGAGATCACAGTCTAGATGGTAGGGGTTAAAACCTAAATATTTTTTAAATGATAAAAGGAAACTCAAACTTCGTACATGAGTGGTTTAGCCTCCAAAATCATATAGGTAAATAAAGATGGAGCTACAGGAGACAGCATGAAGTAACAGGAAGGAAGTGGATGGACATAAATCCACACCCAAAGTTCACCAACTCCAGATCTCTCAACCTCTCTTGGGTTGACTCCTCATGTCCACATGGAGATACCATTGCCTCCCTTAGGGCTGTGCTTGAGTTTAAATGAGAAGCCATTAAAGCAGCTGGCATTTCATATGTGACTGAACACTCCATATTTCATTCAACTTCTTTTAGACCATAAATTTTAAGATGCCCCTTGGCTTCCTTGGCCTCCCAGTGCCATTAGAATGGGTAAGCCACACCCAGCCCCATGAAGCCCCCTGCAGCCAGCCCAGCACCATCTGTCCCACATCCCGGCTCCCGCCTTGTGGTCTGGGGTCCAGCCTCACCGGGCTGCTCCCAGTGCCCAGATCCAGACCTCTGCACAAGCTGTTCTCTCTGCAGAAGCATTCTTCATGGGGGTCCTTCCTCTGCTTGCTCAGTTTTCGTTTAAAATAACTCTGTCCAGCAAAGAAAAGAAAATACTTCTTTGTTTTTATCCTCTCAGTATGTGAACTTCTTAACCCATGATACAGGTGGTTGTGGTTTTATAACCTGGGTTATCAGTTAATTTCTTTCCATGTTCACCCAAGTATATTATTCTGACTAAAGTCCCTGTTTTGAACTTAAAGATTAAAAAAGTCAAACTTCACGTAAGTACTCATTAGAAAGCACCAATTGCATGTGTGTTCTAAAGACCTTCCAGTAAACACTACCAACTGTATCAGTGCAATATCGTTTTTATCATGGTAGTGGAATTTTCAGAAACCAAGATTATTTCTTCCCAAATTTTGATAACAACATTAGCTATTTTCTAAACAATGATGAAAGCAGTTATCCAATGTTCTTATAGAGGCTAATCTGGAAGCATCTCTAAAATGGCCATAAATACTGCAGGCTCTGGAACTATGTGTCACAGAGACAAATACTGATTCCTCTGCTTGTTAGCTGTAGGTCCAGGAAAAAACTACTTATCTTATCTGTGCATCAGTTTTCTCTGCTAAAAGTTGGGTATAACGACAGTTCTAATTTTATAAAATTGTTGTAAGGATTAAATATTAATAAAACAATGGAGGCAAAGCAATTAGAACATTGCCCATGACTTCTGCTTCCAAGCAAGATGGAATAATGGGCTGATTTACGCTTCTGGCTGAAACAGCAAACCTCCACACAAGTTAAAAGAACTATTTTAAGACACTGATATCAGGCAACAAAGGGCATTAATCCCTGAGAGAAAGGAAAAAGGCAGGGGCCCCTGAGATGTTTAGTTGACTGCCTTGAGACAGCTCCTGGCCAGGGCACCAGGAGGGGAGCTCAGGCAGAGCCAGGTGGACACCTGAGTCGAGAAGAGGAAGCTGAGATTGCATGGAGACCAGGAAGACTAGCATTGGCTGACCTGGAGAGGAGAGAAAACTCCAGAAACCTGCAGACAATCCCTGTCATGTACTCAACTGGGTACTTATCATACAGCATGGCTGGGCAAAATACCATCTGAAAGTGGTACATCAGAGGGCCCAGCTCTCACACAGGCAGGGAACAGTGTCTGTCCCACAAACCAGAGTGGGAAAAATCATGACTCACAGACACTGGGTCAAGTACTCAGAAGGGCATTAATTCGTTAGTGAGAAATAATTAGTCCTAGATTGAGCACTGCCTGGTCCCACCTAACAAATACCCAAAAGGGTCAAACTGTTTCCAAGTAACTGCATCCAAGAACAAAGCTCAGAATATTTGTAGAAGTTTAAAATATCTAGTATCCAACAAAATAAAATTAACAAAGTCTGATATCCAATTAAAAAATAGGCACACAAAGAAGCAGGAAAATATAACCCAAAATGAGAAGCACAATCAATAAATCCAAACCAACAACTGACAGACATGTTAAAATTAGCTGGCAAGAACATTAAAACAGTTATAATAACTATAGTCTATATGCTCTAAAAGTTAAGAAGAGATATGGAAGATATAAAAAAAGACCCAAAGTAAATTTCTAGAAATGAAAACTACAATGTCTAAGATGAAAAATATACTGGATGGGATTAATGGCAGAATAGACATTGCTGAAGAAAATGTTAGTGAACTTGAAAACAGAAATAGAAACTATTGAAAACAAAACACAGAGAGAAAAAAGAATTAAAAAATAATGAGCAGAGCATCACTGACCTCTGGGTTGACTTCAGAAGGCTAACGCATGTGTAATTGGAGTTCTAAGAAGAAGGGATGGGAATAGAAAAAGTATCTGAAGAAATAACTGAAAAATTTCCAGGATTTGATGAAAACTGTAAATTTACATAGAGATTTAAGAATCACAACAAAATTCAAGGCAGAAAAAATGAAGGAACTAAAGCCAGGCATATTATCATCAAATTGCTCAAAACCGGTGAAAAAGAGAAAAATCTTTAAAGCAGACAGAAAAAAGAGAAATACTTCATAGAAGTCCAAAGTTAAGTATAATAGCAGATTTCTAGCTAGAAGCAGTACAAGCAAGAAGACAGTGGATTAACATCTTTAAAATACTGAAACAAACAAACAACAAAAAACAACTGTTGACATAGAATTCTACATCCAGACCAAAAAAAAAAAAAACTTTCAAAGATGAAGGTAAATAAAGACTTTCTAAGACCTAAAAATGCTGAAAGAATTCATCAGAAGCATATTTGCACTACAGGAAATGGTAAATGAAGTTTTGAAAGCAGTCAATTCATCAAGAGAACATCATAGTCCTAAATATTTATAGACCTAGTAAGAGAGTTTCAAAATATACCAACCAAAAACTAATAGAATAGCAAGATGATTTATGAAAGAAAAAACCTAATAAGCTGGACTTTATTAAGATTAAAATACTTTTCTTTGTGAAAAACATTGTTAAGAGAATAACAAGTCAAGCCACAGACTGGGAGAAAATATTTTCAAAATATATATCTGAAAAACGCTGGTATCTAAAATATACAAAGAATTCTTACAAAGAAGTCACCAATAAGGAAGCGAACAACTCAGTTAAAAAATGGGCAAAAAAATTAAACAATTCACCAAAGAAGATATGCAGATGACAAAAAACATTGAAAAGATATTCAACATCCTTTTTCACTAGGTAAATGGAAATTAAAACAACAATCATATGCCACTACACACATAATAAGATAGTTAAAACCCAAAAAACTAACAATACCAATTTTTGGTGAGGATGTGGAGCAGCAAAAACTCCAGTTTATTCCTGGTGGGAATACAAATGATACAGCCACTTTGGAAGACAGTTTGGCAGTTTCTTATAAAACTAAACATAGTCTTATCATGTAATCCAGAAATTGTGCTTCTATTTGAAAATTTATGCCCACCCCAAAAAAAGTGCACACAAATGTTTATCCACAATTGCCAAAAATTGGAAGCAACCAAGATGTTCTTCAACAGGTGAGCGGATAAATAAATTGTAGTACCAACATGTAATGGAATACTATTCAGCAATACAAAGAAATGAAATATCAATCCACACCACAAACAACATGAATGGAACTTAAGTGCATATTGCTAAGTGAAAAAAGCCAGTTTGAAAATGCTATATACTTTATGATTCTATTTAAATGACATTCTGGAAAAGGCAATCCTATAGATTTGGAAAACAGATCAGTGTTTTGCGGAAGAGGGGGAGCTGTTGAAAGGTGAAGTACAGGGATATTTTTAGGTGGAAGAAGTATTCTGTATGATATTGTAGTGGTGACTATATGGCCCTACCCATCTATTAAAATCACAGAACTTTACAGCACAGAATGAACATTTATGTATGCGAATTTTAAAAAATGTATTTAAGAGATCAGGGGATCCCAGGATAGAATAAGGAATGTGACAGAAGAATCTAACTACTTGATAAATGTATATAAAACAACTTCGGTGAAGGTCATCAGTGAAGTGGGTAAAGGGAAAAGTGGTGCTCACCTAAGTCGCTTCAAAGACGGAGCCCATAGACTGAAGTAAAGCAAACTGTCCATAGAATGTTCTCTGCCTGACACAGTTGTTTCCCAAGTAAGCAAGGCTTAACAATTCTGCTACTGATGTACATGTAAACTGGAGTTGAACAATTAAGTAAATGGATGACCGATGGTCGGAGCCAGGAGTCACACTGCTGGGGTGAGAGGTTACAGACAAGCAAAGGTGAGGACAGAATGTTCTATATGGTAATGGAGAGAGTTGGTGACATAAATATTAAATATGAACTCATGTTTAGCTTAATATTGATGCAGATGGCTTTATGTAGAAATATTTACAGATACGTGTATAAACATGGGTTAGCATGTACACCTGCATTTCCTCACTCCGTAACTGAGAGGGTTTAGAAGCAACCACATCCCATTGTCAATGCACGTACCTCACACCGAGATCTTGGTATGAAATGCCATTCTCCAATAAAAGGAACCAGAGTTTATTGGAGAAATGACTGAATCTAGGCTTGAGGTAAGAAATATGCAATATGAGAGAGGAGCGTCTTATGGTACCAGAAAGTAAGGAAGAGCAAACAAACAAACAAAACTGCACAGCGATGAGGTATGACGAAGGAACACAGGAACCAACTGAAAGAACTCCCAATGGCCAACACCAAAATAATTTGAACAACAAAATAAATAACCCAAAGGATAAAGCAAATGTTCATGATTCCATAATGCTATAAAGAAATGACTAAATATATAAATAAATGGAAAAGAATAGATAAATCTCTCATAAAGAAGAATTCTAAGTAATTTATGTGGATACTGACTCCTTAAGGAGGTGGGGCATAACTCCCCACCCTCTAAGTGGGGCTGCACATAGTGACTTCTCTCCAAAGAGTACAGTATGGAAGAGGGGGGAAGTAACTTTACAGTGGAGAAGCCTGGCAAACACACCCTCAGCCAGGTGATCAAGGTCAACATCAGAAGTGCTAAGTCACGTTGATAATGTGTGCCTTGATATGATGTAATGAGAATAGTGCTTTACCTCTGTGGTCTTCCTCCTCCATATTCATAACACCAGTCTAATCATGAGAAAAACATCAGAGAAACCCCAAATAGGGGAATACTACAAAATACCTGAGCAGTATTCCTCAAAAACAAGGGGAGACTGAGAAACTCACAGTCAGGAGGTGCCTAAGAAAACATGACAAGCAAATGCAATGTGAGATCCGGGATGGGATGCTGGAACAGGAAAGCTAAGGAAATCTGAACCAAGTATTTATTTTAGTTAATAAGGTATAGATATTAATTTATTAGCTGTGACAGATGTGAATAGTGGAAACTGGTGGCAAGTTATACAGGAATCATCTGTATTATCATTGCAACTTTTCTATAAATGTAAAACCATTCTAAAACAAAAAGTTTATTAAAAGAATAAACAGTTGTCTAAAAAGATAGTGCCCATCATTTGTTTTACTGTCAGTGACAATCTCATACAGAAGACTTGACTTTCCGAAGACAATGCCATACCCCAGGGACAGATACAGATTTTGAAGCACCCATAACTTAAGCAATTTTAGAGACCCTCATTTTGAAAATGAAAACACAATGTCATGCATACAAAATTAAGTTCAGAGCCTTGAAAGAGCCTCACTTGCAACTGCAGGACCCTGAAGCTCTGCTTCACCGGGTCACAGAGTTCACCTCTGGATCAACGTAGGCAAATATTTCCTATCCTCGCTTAGCAGTAAGTTCACAAGGTTAGTAAATTCACCAACTCTCTCTGAGAATTGAGTGTAAGTTGCAGGAATTTAGTAGGTCCTACAAAAGAGGAATAAATTGTCAGAAAATACATCAGGTAAAAACACAGGGTAAGGAATATAACAAGAGGCAACATGTTCGTCCAAGTCAGTCACTGTTCAGAAATCATCCCTGTAAGTAACCTGAGAACCGTCTGACAAAACGATATCCTTATGGTTGGTTTGCATCAGAATTTTAAGACCTAAAAATCACCGAAAGGATAAAGACATTTCCCATAGCTCTCTAGGGGAAGTGTAATACTTTCCTAACCTGATGAAGGAAAGGTTAGGTGTCCAGCAGGGCTTTGGTAGGTGAGGGAAATGAAGACATGTCCACTCCGCCAGGGGCCCACCCTGACTGCCCGCAGGTCTAGCCACGGGTGCCCGGCCGTGCGTCTCGCTGCCACCCCCGCCCAGCCCACAGGGCGGCTGAGGGCCCGTACAGTCGGAACGCACAGGTAATTAGCTGCCCTAAGCTGAGCGCCCAGCGTGTTGGAGCAGGTAGGCATTGAGCGTTTAAGATGCACCTGTTTATGATTAGCTACAACAGATTCCACACCCCACACCTCATTTCTTGGAGGGAAGGAAGAACTTGTTTGAGCAATGATCACAGCAACCTTTTCTCTCTTCTAGTTCTGTTGGTTATTAAAGGAAATTTCAAGCTCATTCACTTGGTCTGCTTTTAATGTTCTTCTTTCCAAGCCTACTGTAAAGTGATTTGTTTAAACTGCTTGGTAAAACTAACAAAATAACTCGTCTTCCCTTCTCCTTAATGTGATAGGGAGACTTGGCCTCCCAGAATATGTTGGTGCCAAAACCCCACACCTGTCCTGGACTGTGGGCCCCGAGGGCTGTGCAGAGCTGGCCCCGAGTCTCACAGATGAACACTACCTGTGCGGGACCCACAGAGGTTGCCCACCCACCTCAAGAGTGAGAACCAAGCCTGAGGAGCCAGGGCTGGGGATAGGGTACACCCACCCTGAAGAATTCCTCAGAGCTCCAAAGGGGGGAAAACACCCTCAGAAGTCTTCCAGTTAAAGACACGCCCCTTAGCTATCCGAACTTGGGGAGTTCAAATGGAGAAGGGAGGGGTGTGGTTCTATGGCTCAGTGCAAGTCCCAGCGGCCGTTCTTCCTACGAGCAGTCCTCACCTGTGCTGGGATTCCTCTGTGAGCCTGTAGCATGGCTGCTGGCCAGCGCTGGAAAGTTCTTCCTGTGATCTCTGCAGATCCACAGAAACCCAGCTGCATCCCAGGTGGGGCACTAGCACTGGGCAAGTGAGCCAGGACACACCTGGCCTGTCTCCTTCCCTCCCTTCAGTCGCCCTGTCGCTGCCCCCACACAGCCTATGCTTTTTGGGTTCTCCGTCCATGCTGATTACATTCCGAGGCACTCGGATGGGCATTGGCCGTGTTGGCCAAGGCGGGGAATTGTAGACAGAGGAGGGAAAAGATGATGGATCATATGGTCTTTTTACATCCCTGAAATCAGTCACCAGATCCAACAATAGCAGTGATTCCTAAAATTTCATAGTGTATCCAGAAAACTGTACCAAAAAGGCAGGTGCCCAGAGATTCTGATTGATTAGAGCTGGAGTTGGCTGTGTGCATTTGCAATGCTATCTACACCCAAATTTGAGGGTCGCAGATTTACAGGTCAGGCGACCCTGTCAGGCTCTCCTATGTGCCAAGACCCTGTGGCACTGGAACTTTATGTGGAATTTCTGAGTTTATTTATCATTCTAGTTAAATTCCACTGGGGTCCACCAAACAATTCAATTATTCAACAAATATTTATTGAATGCTTACTGAGCTATCAGGGAATATATATATGTGTGTCTCAAAATTTGTTTCCTGCAATTACAGAGAAAGAGTTTTCAGTTTTCCAGGTGACTCTGCAATTACATGAAAAGAGTTTTTACATTATGTAAACAACCACCAGGACCCAGGACTTTCCAGAAACTAAAATGCTTCCATGTACAACTAGCTGTGTCCATTTGGAGGAAATTACGTTACTCTGTAGATAAGTTTATTGACAAAAGAAAAAAAACTTACCTCTCAAAATCACGTTTATTAAGAATTCCAAGGGTACAGAATACAAGATGATATACAACTAAATAATATTCATTGAATTCTAGGTTTAAAGTATTTCCATTTTCTTTCACCAAGAATTTTTCATTCCTCATTTTTTTTCTACTCCTCAGGTAAACTGCAAAGATTTGTTTTTCTTTAACAAGGATTTGAGAAGGGATCTTGATTAATTACAGAACATCGTATTTCCTGAGTATGGGTGCTGTGTTTTAAATATCTCTCTCAGAAAATGAAGTAGAGAGGATTCTGATGCAGTGAGGGAAGCTCGGTTGAAGTCTGTCTTGGGGTGCCTCTCGGCTGATGGAAGGATTTCCTCTGTTCTCATGGCAGGCACGGCACGCTTCGAGACTCACGTATTTATCACGTTCACCGAGACTTCCTGTGCTGGTCTGATCTCAGTGTCCACGGAAGGCTTTGGTGAGAGATTCCTCCAGCCTCTCTGGGCTGCCTTCTGCAGAGCTTGTCGCTTTGCTGAGGGCTGTAGTTCTGGACCTCTGCAACGCCTTCCGATAGATTACTTTTATCTTCCTTTTTCCCCAAGTTTCAAAGCGCTTGTTCTACTTGGGTGATTTCATACACGCTCAGTGAAAAAGATGAAATAGGGAGTTCAGAAATACAATCTGACCCAAAGTGAATATGTTTCCTTTTAAAGAAAGAAGGGTGATTTGGTGGGACCATACTGTGTGGCATGAACAGAAGCTGAGGAGCATGATGTGGGCATCTTTTATCGTGCTGACCTTAAGCACAAACTGACCCAAACTGAATGCCAAGAAAGCGTCCAGAGATGGGGCGATGATAGAATGCTCTGTGTCTGCCCTCTCCAATAGAGAGCCCCTAACCCATCACTGGCTACTGATCATGGGGTGTGCCCAGTGTGACTGAGGAGCTGAAGTGTTGGTATTATTTGCTATTAATTAATTTCAACCGCCTGTTGCTAGTGGCCACTGTATTTTATAGCGCATCTCTACAGTCTAGGCTAGAAGGAATCCCAGGTTCTTTGAAACACTTGTAATATATAAGAATGAGACATCGTGTCTACAGATGCCTCCAGAGTCAGGACCAGCAACTCAGCCCCACCCTGGGCATGCATGAGGCCATCCAGTGGGTGCCTGGGCTCCTTGCCCTCTCTCCTGCCAGAGGACACAAGGGTACCTGGCTGGCCTGGGCAGCAGCCGTGCAGCTTCCTTGCCTTGTGTGAGCAGAACACAGAAGACAGATCACTCGCCTTCTCCACTGAGGACCCTCAGCCAGAAAGAGCACCCGCTCTGGAGAGGACTGGAATTAACTCTATCTTAAATCTATTTTATACATATCCATCTAAAAGTTTCAAAAGCTAGATGGCTGCCTGAGAATGGTGTCTTCAAGCACAAGAGGCAAGGAAGATTGCCTAATTAGGAAAAAATATGGAAAGATAAAAACCCCACATTGGACTCACGTGTAATTAAGTGAAAGCAAAGACTCCTTATTCACTGTTGATCCCCCAACAGATCTATCCTTTGGATGCTCTCCTAACATTGTCTCATTTAAAGCTGGCTACCTTCCAATGAGGTCCCATTTATTAAGCATTTGCTAAATGCCAAGCACATTGCTAAGCACTTTCTATGAATAAACTATTACCTTTAATTTTTGTAACAAACCTATAAATAGGCAATAACTCCTTTTTTTTTTTGTTTGCTTACAAATGAGGAAACTGAGGCTAAAAAGCATTAGAAACTTTACTTAAGGTCACATAACTTGGATTCAAGCCAATTAGCTCCAGCTGCAAAGCCCATGGGAATTTATCACTCACAATATTCTGCGTTTGTTGGCCTAGCCTTCCACATGCAGAATCTTCTGTATAACTAAATGCATGGTGACATATAGCCTTGCATATAGATAGATATACAGATATAGATATAGATATATAGACATAGATATAGATACACAAACAGATATATTAATAGATAGATATAGACACAGATGTATGGTGTGCTCATGCTTATGAGAATCTGATTTTAAAATGATAAATTTACGAAATAGGGGCAAAGGTTTGGAACAACACAATTCTTCACTTCATAAAGTAATACATTACAGCGTTTCACACTGAGGATGCCCAACATACTATATTCTCTCTCCTTAGAGAAAAAAAAATAGAAAAAATTACATTAAATATTAGAGAATGTACTGATAGAATGGGATGGATTATTAATAGATTCTATGGAATTTCAGGGTTATCACTTCATCATTCTAGAAAAGTTTGACAAAGGACAAACTCTCACAATAATTCCTATATTTTGATGGTTCTACCTGAGCCTTCCAGATTGCTCTTATTTGTGCGTATACATTCATACATATTTTAAAATCCCTCTTTTTGCTATCTATTACCAAAGGCTACTATTACGGCCAGCCTGTCTCCCTACTAGGATGTGAAGAGTTTTGTATTTCTTTGTATTGCCACGATTCATTACAACACCTGAGATAGAGCAGGCACTTAACAAATGTTTTGTAAATAAACAAATGTATAGAAGATAAATTTACAGGTATAAAATACATTTTAAATTATGACAGACCATAAAGCAAGGCCTGCAAGTAGAGAGTTTGGGTTAATATTCTCTTCTGTGTTTCTTTCCCAGAGTCTTGCAGGTCATGCAGGAGAGCCAAAGCAACTTGGGAGTGTGCATTTCCTGGCATGTTTAGTTTGATTTGCAGCCTCAGCATTATTTACACATTAGCCTTGCTCTCTAAATAATGACCAGGATAATGCAGGGTCACGTGTAGCTGTTCTTTTCCAGTTCCTAAATTAAGGCTAGGTTAACATTAGTTCAGAAAAAAATAGGTGCTAACTTCCTTAATAAAGAAAAGAGAGTTTTGCAGGACACTCACTCCCTTCTAGGCTCCTGGGGATGGCCGGGTGGGTGGGGGTCGGAAGGAGGGGCACTGACCATCAGAGCCGGGCAGTTCCCCCTCAGGCTGTCCTGGTCCTCCTGGCAGCCCATGTCCACTTCATGGAGGCTTCAGAAGTTGTTTGATAGCAGATTCTCATAAATATTTATTCAGGGAAACAAAAACCCAGAGTGGAGGGTGAAGAAATATGTGCCTTAAAACTGGGTTGAAATAAGCAACAAAACTTTACCTTCAGTCCTTTTGGGAATGCTGCAAGGTTAATGGGGGGAAAGGAAGAGGGAATGAGCTGCCTGTGGCAGTAGGAAATTGGGTGCTATATTTAATATATCTGTGACAGACTTGATTATGCAAGTGGACTGTGTGTTTGTGAAGCTGGCTGACCAGCAAAATTGTTTTGGTTAGCAACAATTCTGGGAGATGTGAGACATTCCAGATGGTCTCAACGACCCAGGGCGAGAGGTGGAGCATGAGTGTGAGACGCGCCCAGACCCTGTGCGCACTGGGGAGGCTGCTGCACCGTCTCTCCTGTCCAGCCCCTGGGCTGTCCTGTGGCCCCTCACTCCTGAGGCACACTGGGCCACCCCCTGCCCCTTCTCTGTGGTCTCCTGCCCTCTAGCCCCCTACACCTGCCCCACTGGAGAGGCAGAGGGCAGTGCTTGGACAACCTGGTGTCTGACTTCTAGAATTAGCAAGTCCTGAGCAACACAGCCTCAGATGAGGCACTCTCTAGATGTGAGTGAAAGGCAAGGAAGTCACTAAATGATGCAGTTATGTCTTCGAGAATTCCACGCACTTCCAGGAAAGGTTCAGGGGAAATGTGACTAGACTTTAAAATACATTAAAGAAACACTGTATAGTTTATAAACAAGAGATTCCTCATGGAAGTCTGAGTATTTCTATAATGCATACATGCATAGACTATACCATGAGTATTTCTGTAAGGCCATAATTGCATAGAATGTATTGCAAGTGTTTCTGCACTGTCATACATAGAGAGAGAATATACTGCATTTCTTGTAATGCAGATATGTAAAGAATATATTATATTTCTGTAAAAAGACATATACATATATATATGTATACGTATACACTTCTCCAGAGTGCTTCACGTCCCTGTTTTCATTTTACTTCCCATTTGATAGTCTAAAGCCCACAGAGTTTAACATAACAATTTAGAGTAGGTCTCAGTGCTAGATAGTAAAAAATCTAGGATAGGATCTCATAATCCATTTTTTTCTCAACCACACTATCAACAGTTTAAGGTACTGTATATATTTAGAAATCTCTTCCAATCTAAATTTAGGAGTTTTAGAGTCTAGAAAAAAAAACACATAGTAGCAAGTACACGTGTTTCTGCATGACACCTCCAAAGACTACAGTGTTCAAACCACATTATTGAGAGAACATAGATTCCCATCCAACCCAAACCTCTCCAGTTGCCTCCTTCAGTTCAGGTTTCAGCTCCTTCGGGGAAGCAAGCTGGGGATCTGTTCCTTCCTCCCTGATCACCTGCCAGCCACCCTCTGCCCACATCAGCAGCCACAACGGCAGAACCACCAGGAAATGTCACATTCCAGGAGCTCGCCCCAGGACAGCGGCCGCTCAGGACAGCAGTCTCCACCCCCACAGCCCTTCCCGCCTTCCCTCTCTTCCTTTATCCTTCCTCCCTTCCTTTCTCCCCAAGCTCTGAGAGCTTCCATATACTAGGTACGAGGCTGGATGCAGAGATACAGCCACGCATAAAATGAATTTAGTCCCTGTACTTGGGGAGTTTAAATTCTACAGGAGGAATCACATATAGAAAGATGATCAGGTGAATAACGAATCTAAACTCCCCTACATCGCATAAGGAAGCGTGCAGGGCTGTGCCAGGACCGCATCCGGCAGCCCCTGAGCAGCAGTCCTGGAGGGCCCCACGGCTGCCACACCACAGCACTGATGCAAACGCCCTCTGCCTGCACGTCCCGGGTGTGTCCATCAAGCACCTGGAGTGGCACCAGCGTGACAGAGGAACGTGTAAATTGTGAATATCTGGTTTTTGCTATTGTGACGGGCAAAACAGGTCTCCGTGCTCTGGAGGGATGGAAAAGAATCAGGAGCGAATGAAACAAGGGGCGGGGCGACGAGACGAAGGGCCAAGGGCCAGCAAAGCGGGGAAGCGGAGGGAGGAACAGCAGTAGGCGCCCAGCGGAAAGAGGCCATTATAAAAAGGGCAATTTCCAAACAAGTGCGTTTCTGGAAATGAATATTTTTCTGGCACGTCTAAAGCCATTCCACTTTGACATGGGGATTCAACTTATTCATTCAACAAACCCCAATCGAGAGCTCCTGCCAGTCCTGGGTCTGGAAGTATGAGGCTGCCTGAGACAAACACAGCCTCTGTTTTCTGCACAGACTTTCAGAGCCACGAAAATTCAATCATGCGATTGCCATCACAGAGTGGTGAGATAAATACGACGAAAGGGGAAAGCTTCTGGAAAATTGTTTGTTTACAAAAATGCAGAGCTGTTAAAATAGTCTGTATCTTAATGCAGCAATGCCACCTGCAAGAATCCATCCTGTGTGGGTCAATAAGGAAAACAGAGGCGACCCCAGGCTTTCTTTGTGGGAATACTCAAGAGAATGTTCTTTATTGAGGCGAAGACTCATGAACGACAGAAAGGTGGTTTGAAGAATGAGGAAATAAATGATCCAGGAGGCTGGAGTATGATGCAGCCATTTACAACCCATAGCAGTAGCTGGCAGGGGCTAAGCGCACAGTATGCAGCAAGCGGTCATGCCCATTAACACAGCTCGTGGTACAACAATGCTTTAACAGTTGCAGGACAAAGGGCTCATTGCTGAGTGTACCATTTGACAGAGCACACTGTAGCTGGCAGCTGAGAGTTGGAGCTCAGACTGCATTTGCTTAGGAACCAGAGTTCTGAACTGCCCCCTGCCTCCTGCCATGACTGTAAAGATCTCTGATGGCACAAGGAAATGCACATACCGTGGTATAAATGGGAAAAGGCAGGATACAGAGCAACACAACTCCTATTTTGTAATTAAACACTTCTGTAACCAGAAGTAAATATTCCATAATATTAATAGTAGTATATTATCTCTATATCATGAGAGCAGTGACTTTGAATTAATTTTTATGCTTCTTTTCCTAAACTTTCAATGGTATGTGTTACCACTTACAAACAAAAAAAAAGCACTACTAAAAATTGCCACAAAAAGGAAAAAAGTTTATCTACCCTTTAATTTTTATTTCTATGCCCAAGTCTCTTTGCCTGTTAAAGAATTTTTAAACTTTAAAGCAAAATACAAATATTAGTTATTTTATTATTCACTTTGTGCCTTGATTTTAGTGGGTCTACTTACCCAAGCATGTTTTGTAAACCTTTCTGATCCTTTCATCTTGCTGGAGAATGTTGTTTCTTGTCTTTGGATACATTTTAGAAATAGATACGAAAGCCATAAATTATTTCAAAATAATGAATTTGTTATTGAGATTTCTGTACACTTATTTTTTTCCGGGTCAAAAGTCATTTATAAAACTAGTTGCTACAGTTTCTGAATAGCCTTCTAAAAATCTCTGTGCACTTTTCTCATTTAATAATTTGGCACCAAACCCTGGTTCTCCGGAAGTTGTTTTGTTCCCTCCAACATATTTTGGAAGGTGCAAGCAGTCTAGATAATTAAAAAATTGTTGGATAACTTGAATCAACTAAAAAAACCTCATAATTTTCACATATATTTGCTCCTTGTCAAATGTCTTTACCAAGCAGCCTCCACACCCAAGTCTCGTGGGTCACTGGGCTTCAAGTGTGTCAGCCCTGGATGATCACCTCTGATGCTTCAACCCAAGGAGTGAGTATCATCCTGAGCTGCGGCTGCCTGTCATCTGGTATCCCATGGCCCTTATCGCAAATTCTCCTGAAACCTCTCTAGGACCAGGGGCAAGTGTGTTCCTATCAGCATCGATCACACCACAGAGTTCAGCAAGTGACTGGTGAGAGCTTCAGAGAGCTATGACAAGAGTGAAGGAGCACACCAGAGGGCATTGACCTCTCTCTCCTCCCATCTCTTGGAGCTCCTTGTCAGGGTTGGTGCCTGGGCTCAGGGTCACTCTAGCTATAGCCCTCAGCAAGCACGCTTTGCAAGCCAGTGTAGACACCTGGTCATTCATCATCTTGTCCCTTCCCTTTTATCCTCAAGATATACAAAGCAAACATTTTTCTAAACCAATTTCCAGATCTGTTTGAAGGGTAGTAAGTGAGCAGGCCCATGCAACACACACACACACACACACACCCCCATACACGTGCGTGCACACACATACACAGACCTCACATATCCTTGCCTTGCAAACTCCAAGTCATATGAACTTGGTTGGACTCTGACTGCCTTTTATTTGCCAAGATTCATATTATTGAGCAAGCGAGAAGAGTTGGGCCAAAACAAGTGATTCCACAGGCACATTGTGAGGTGCAGAGCTAGCACTTTTGATATTGTGTGATTAAGGCTGTAACAAACATCACACAGGGAATTAGCCTCCAGATTGCAACAGAAATAAATCTGCTTGGCTTTGAAAAGTTTTCCTTAAAAAGAAATATTTTGGTTCCAGTATCTGTGCAAGAGGGAGAGAGCCTGCTGTCCTTGACACAGGAAGTAGATAACACCTGTCAGTAGAATCCAAACCACCTGCTTGGGGCACTGGGGGAATTACGCCTGCAGCTGGCCACAGGCTTGCTCTCCTACAGGCCACCCCTCGGGCTACAAATGAGTTGTAGAGTGGGCAAAATCCTTTACATTCCGCATAGAAGACCCCAGCTATATAAATCATCACGAGCTGTGGAATTTCCCCCAAGGTATTAAAAAAAGGTTATACTCCCCATCTTCAGGATCTCGTGCTGCCAAACACAGTTTGGGATTTTACAGGCTTCATAGTCTACATAGTGTCCTCACTCCCGCTATAAAAAACACAATAGTAAAACACAAGTCCTAGTACACTATGTCTGTTCTTCAGAAATCGAATCCATCAGAACCTTCACCCTCAGACTCCTGTATAAAAGGTTAACTAAAATGCCAAAAGCCACAGTTTCAGTTGGGTCTCTCCACTCCGCTATAAACCTGCTCTGTGTTATTCTTGGGAAAGCCCTTCCTGGCTTGAGCAAACATCAGTGCTTCACAGACTTTTGCCATAAGCATTCTTTTTTATGTTATTTTTAAATATTTAAAAATTCTGGAGTCTGAAAGAGTCAAACAGGACTGGCCCTGGAATTCTACCTCTCACAAGCATTTTTGCCATGAAAAACCTGAGATGCTCTGGATGGTTCCCACAAATCTTTTTTTTTAGAACTTCTAAGATAAATTTTACACTGGCTATTGGACAACCTGAAACTAGGAAGAAAAAGAGGAAGTTGAAAATGGAGGTAAACGAACTTAGAGTCCACAGTATATGGACCATCTCGTTGGGGACAAGGATGAAAGAGGTTCCTCAGGACCACGATTTGTTTGTCTTCTTTGTTTCATGTGTACTAAGAGCCACCTACCTCTTTTCATTAATATACAGAAGAAAACAGTTTCATTATAATTGCAGCTACTGAAAAAGGATGCTGCAAACATGAAATCACCTTCTAAATATAAAAATGGATGCATGAGGACACAAGCATACATCCTACGAAAAGTAATGCATGCCTTTCCCATGGATTTCTTCCCATGCCTTTCTGTGAATTCTTTGTGTAAATGTGTGCCACATGTCAGGCTGTCTACAGAGAACAGGGTTTTGCTTTCTGAATCACACATGCAGTAGACATGCCAACTCTGATGGAAGGAAAAATGGAGAAACAGCTCGCCTAGCTGGTGCCTGTGCTCAGGAACAGGGCCCAGAGGCCACCGAGTGCCACCAGTTTGGAGACAGGCATGGCTCAGGGAAGGTCAGGACAACACGTGACTCGCAGCCTCACGAGTCGTAGGCCCCCTGAGGCAGGTTTATGCCGAGATGCATAAATGCTCTTCCGGAGTCTGGGAGGCAATGAGAGTCATGCAGCACGTAGTGAGAAGCCGATGGCTTCCGAGCTTCCCTCCTGTCCTCTCAGCTTTTGACTCATACATACCCCCAAGCACAGACACACGTAAGCACTCATTTCACTCACACCCGTACGTGGTCCCACGAGTGCTAGCAGGTCTCTCTGGTCCCAGGATGTCCATCAAAGTTCCCCTTCTTGCTTCATCACAAGGGGCTTGTGGGAGAACACGAAAGCTGGCCTGGAGGGAGGGTGGCTGGGAACCTGCTGTGTCTGCACCTTGCTCTCTTCCCCACAGGTCTCTGGAGGAGCGGAGCCCGCCCTTGCCCAGGCCTATCGTGGCACCTGTGCCCAGCGTGTCCCTCCCACCTATGCCCGTGTGGGTCTCTCTCCATCCGTCATCTCTTTCTCCGCTAATCTTCAACCTCTCCTTTGCCAGCGAAGCCTCCCCTCCCTGTAGAAATGCTTATTAACAGTTATAACCTTGATGGCAGCTCGCATCACTAAACACTTACTGTGTACCAGGTTCTCAAATAAGCACTTTGCAAGCATTTTTCTCATTGAATCCTGAAGTCGATTCTACTTGAACACCCATTTTGGAAATGAAGAAACTGAGGCTTAGGGTAATGTAACCCGCACAAAATCAACCCATTGATGTTGCACAGGCCACAAGCCCAGGTTCAGAATTACCCACAAGCATCTCACATCTCAAAACCCAAACCAAGCTCCCCCGGCTGGGCACACTTGATGGGTCTTCTGGGCCACCTCCCTGGCATCCAGCCTGTCCTCTCCGCCTGCGTGCGGGCGCCCCTGCTCACCTCCTGCTTCCTCACTCCCTCACACTGCCCCTCACTGCACCCCTGGTCTGAGCTCGCTCCCTGGGCCCCTGGAATCCCACAGGTGTCTCAAGTGGACGATGAACTCAAAATTTCCCCTGAGCCTTCATCTCAAATACCCTCTTCTCCTGAACTCACCCCAAGGGACAGCCCCACCGCCCACCTGGTCTTTCAAGCCTGAAACCTGAGTTACCCCCTGCTAACAGGGGTAACAGTAGACCACTAAGGCCCCCACCTCAGGGACCTCCCTCCTCCTGGTTTCAGCCTGCTCCTCACCTTCCTGGTCAGAGCCTTTGCCCCAGTGCTCCCGTCTCACCACCTGCCATGATCTGCCCTGCCTGGTCTCACTCCCCACCTGACCTCATCAGGATCCTTGTGCCGGGGAATCTGAGAGCACCAGACATGCCCACACTCTCTATAGCCTGCAGGCTGATGTAGAGACCAGCATGCTTCTTTTCTGGCACTTCCTATGCCTCAGGCTCATCACTGGCTATTTTGCCTGGGACCCCACACTCCAGCCCTGCCAAACTCACCCTCATCCCTGCACCCCTGCACGTTGCCTACTTTGCCCAGATGCCTTTCCACGCATTCCTGAGTGCCCAGGCATCATTTCTTCTGGGACTTCCCAGGTATTTTGCCTGCCTGTCCACACCTTCTGCCATAGCCACCGAGTGTCCTTCCTTTCTACCTTCCACGATGATTTACTGAACACGTACCAGAGGCCAGGTGCTGTGTTGAGAGCTGGTTGTTTATAGCTGCCCTCACCCAGCAGGGATCTAGCTGGAAGGAAAGGAACAGACAGATGTCAACTGGCGGGCATCGCTGCCCCACACCAACAGCACCCCTGGGCTCAGGAGGTCATCCTGGCCTTGCTTCCTAATGGTTCAGGAGTCGTGGGTGAGGAACCTGGTGGGAAGAAAAAGGGAAACCTGTGCTTTTCTCTGCTTCTAGTGTATCTTATCCTGCACACCAATTTGAAGATATGAAGTGACATCTGAAAATCCTAAAAATAAACTTCCCTGTATTCCGAATGCTATAATAAACTGGCACAAATGCAAGTAAACTCAAATTTTAAAATTATGTGAAAATTGGAAATTTGGTTTTCAAAATCTGTAACTTTTTTTAAAAACTTCTTTTCAATTTACATGACACACCTGTGTGCGTCCTTCACAGGAGTCACAAAAAACAAAGCTTGTGTTTTTAAACAGTTTAAATTTGTCTGGAATAAACGATGGTGACAGCACACGTGGCCACAGCCGCAGCCTGGGCTGCATCCCGGGAGCAAGTGCCCACCTCCGCCACGTCCTGTGACCCGTCCGCGTGTCGGAGAGGGCAAAGGACCGCTATCCTGGCAGGCCGCTTGTGCGAGTTACAGCCGGCCCCAGGCCCAGTGTCACGGGAAAGACAGACCAAGATGCTCCCTTCAGCAGGCAGCAGGCACGGCAGGAGGCGGGGGAGGGGGCGGGGCCTCGGGGAGGGGGAGGGGGCGGCAGCGCCTCACCCCTACCCGGGACAGTTCTCTCACCCTTGACCCTCCGAAACAGAAATAGAAAATGAAAGATCTTGAAAAAGGCCGAAACAAGCTGACATACTACACTGAGAGAAATCATACGTGATCAATACAAGGACTCAAAATTGTTTTCTGCAGATTTTGGTCTGTTTTTTGTTTTGCTTAACTTCCTAGATTGTATGAGAGACAGAGAGACTGTCTTGGGAGGGACAGGCAGGGAATGAATGTGTAGTCTCTTATTATCTGTTTCCCGCTAACTTCCTCTTTTGATACTAGTTGGAATTGATCCCTTTTGGAACCGTAAGACCTGAAGGAAAGTGGCTGTTAAGCCCCCAGCGTGTCCCCGTCAGCCGTCCTCCTCTGTAAGGAAGTTAGCATCTGCCCCTCGTCAGGGCACGAGTGTGTGAGTTGAATCCACATAAAGGTGTCAAGGTGGTCCTCCCTGCCTGGCCTCCTCCACGTGGGGGGCACAGCCACAGAGGTGGGGAGGCTGCAATGTGGTCCCCGCAAAGCCCCTGGGGGGAGGACGGCTGGGAGCACCCCAGGCCTGTCCCTGTGTCTGCGGGGTGGGCAGACGGAGACGCTGCGCCTCCTGCCCAGGTGCGTGCGTCTGGAGTAGACCCTTCACAGGAGGTGGCAAAACGGGCAAGGCCCATTCCTGTCCCCACAAAGCCTGGCCCACACCTGGAAACAGAGGTCAGGGACCTGCGTTCCACTGCCCAGGGCCGTCAGTCCACTGTCCTTCACACACTAGCCACTGGACCGCCAGGCCTCAAGCCTGCCTCTCAGGCCACACCCTCTGGCAGCGGCTGCACCGTCATTCATAGCAATGGTATACAAAGGGTGGGGTCTCAGGTGCTGTGAGAGAGGAGGTGGGGGGCAGAGGAAGGGAGGAAGATGGGAACCCAGATGCTCCAGGACCCGAGAGGTGTTTATGAAAATGCACCGCGTTTACATAGCGTTTAACCAGAACTGAGCGTTTCCATGATGAGGATCTGGTGATGAAGTTCTGAGAACAGGTCGCTGCTCAGGGCTGGCTGTCCAGGAGCCAGGGTCACAGCATTCCTTGCCTGCTTTTCTTAGCTAGCCTTGGAGGACAGTGCTAGGGTGATACCGACCGCACAGAGGAAGAAACAACTTGCCCAACCCAGAAAGTAAAGAGCAGGAACCCAGGCAGGTTATCTGTATCATATACTCCTAACCACCACGCTCTGTGCTTTTCTTTGAGTCTGTCTTTTAATCTGTAAAATAAGATTAATACAGGACTATTATAAAGATTAAATAAATAATATATGTGGAAGCATTCTATAAAATGAAAATCATACTTTTGCAAACATTGTTATTATAACCATTAATTGTGTAACAATGCAAAAATATTCTGGTTTGGTAAAAAAAGCAGGAAGGAATTGTGTTTAAAACAGACAGCAACCATCCTTCACCCCACACTTGCAACCTCCTCTCTCTGGCCCTCTCCCAGTGGGCCTCACCAAAATCAAGATTTATTCATTAAATTTCTGACCCTAAAGATTGCTCATCTTAACTCTAAAATCCATTGTTCATGGAAATCATGTAGAATTGTTATTTTTCTTTCTTACCTAAGTTGGTTTCTGTCTCTAAAGTTTGCATCACCACAGATTCAAGAGGAAATAATAGCTTTTAACTTTTATTCATTCTGAGAAATGTATTTTATTCTTTACCAAACTCTTAACTCCCTTGTGATGTATTTTCTCCATTTCCACCTTTTTCTGCCCACCAGGAAATGTTCGTAAAACCTTGCATGGGGACGTGTACTGGCCTTGTGCGTTGGGGGCTTGCATTCTGGCCCAACTGGGCTGTCCAGGCACTGCGTGACCTGGGCACATGAGAGTGTTCTGGGGCCTCTCTTTCTTATCTACAAATGAGGAGGAGCAGACGATCCTTTGAGCTTTATTCCAGTTCTAAATATCTGTGACTACCCAGAGCCACATGAAATGCTATCAGGACTCTTCAGAGCTAACTTCTCTGTCTCCACAAACTTCTGCCTTGTAGGATTAAGAACAGAACCGCTTGGGGTTGCAGAGCTGGACATTCCACCGGTGCCCAGCTGGACGTTGAAGGATCCCAGAGCCATAAGAAATCCAGCTGACATTTCCCAGGGAGATAAGCCAGAGGGTGGGTGCCTGGAGCCTTCCAAGTGCAGGACACGCAGACACATTTTCACAGCACTCTAGAATGTTCCCAATCACTTAAAAGATAAAAACATGAAGATCTTGAAAAGTCTGAATTCCTACTTAACGTTATCAAGATGAATCACTTAAATACAAAGGGGGTAGTTTAGCAACTTTGGAAAGGATGTTTCTGTTTCTTAAACCCCAGTGGTTTCCAAGGCTTTCTCTTAGGTTGCTGTCTGCAGGGAAGTTGTAGCAATTCTCTTTCCAGAAGGTGCTTTTGATGGCAATCAGTCTGTAATTAAACAGCCCAGACCACAGTTGCTGGGCTCCCATTAGAATGAAAAGCGCTACATTAAGGCAATAGGTATCTAATTATTGAAGTTTTAAAAGGAAAACTGTTCTTCGTTTCTCTATAATTCACCAATTCCCTCTGCTACTTACAACCAAAGGGGATGTTGACCACTGGTCAAGTGTCACAGGCAGGGAAGAACTGGCCTTCCCTGGTATACTATGAAAAAGACAGCCAGGGTTTCATGCCCCTATAATCTATATTGCAGTGTATAAGAGTGCATGTGTGTGTGTATTTATATATATATATATATATATATATATATATGCTTCGTTGTAAAGGCTGAGACCATTGTCACTCGTGAGATATTAACCCAGTATTTTAAGGAGGTGGTCCACATGACAGAAATATTTCTCTGGGCTTGAATTTTGCAGAAAGAATCATTGTAGGAAGTTTTAAAAGTGTATTCTTAACAGTCTGGCTGTGGACCCATGGTGCTCGTGAACTTCTAGATCTCCATGCCAATGGAGATGGTTGTGTGATGCAGCCTGGAGTGGGGGCTTAACCCAAAAATACAGCAGAGGTGCCTGATTCTTGAAGATTTACATCTTGAACCACAAAATTCTGGTGTCTTCGGAGACCCTAGAACTGCCAGGAAAAACTATCTGAATGTCATCCCACGGTCATCACCACCATTGCCACCTTTGCAGGGGGTAGTGTTTACTGAACCCTGAGGGACCAAATTCCATATTGAGTGTTTTATATGTATGAGTTCATTTAGCCTCTATGAAAAACCTGTGAGTCAGGTTCTTGATTACTCCCTCTTTAAAGATGAGGAAACTGAGTCTCATAGCTGAGAAAACAACCCAAGTTCCCTCAGGTAGGAATGAGTGGAGTCAGCTTGGAAACCCGAGTAGTCTGGTTTCAGAACCTGGGATGGTAACTTCTCTGCTCTGCTCTCTACCTGCTACCCTGTCTGTGCCTGCTGTGTGCTGTCAATTCTAGGAAACACAGGTGTCAGAGACTCAGGGGACATAAAGGCTCGAAGGAGACATGCCTTCATATTCACTTTGATGAGATTCCAGGAATCTTTAAATGCAGGCGACATAACCCAATTCAAACAAGTACACACTGCAAGGGAGACCCATTGGCTCCCACGTTGGGGTCAAAGTTGGCTCCAAGGGGCCACTGGTCCTCATAGTTAGTGACATGAGTGAAGAGAGAGGATCACCTCTGCCAACAGCTTGAGCAGATTTCTGGTGCGTATCAGCCACACTTGGACTTTATGCCCATCCTTGAACTCAATATTGTGAAAAGGTAGACGCACTGCAGTGACGGGGACCTCCGAAGTGGGATTGCTCCAAGTCGAAGGTGCCCTGAAGGGACTGAGGTGGGAGAAGGTTGGCTCCCCCTAGGAAACTCGGAGATTTTTACCCCAACGTGGAACAGAAAGGATGTGCAAGAAAAAAGCTGGTATTCGTTACGGTGGACTCAAGAGTAGTAAGGCCAGCCTTGTGGGGGGTGTCTAACAATGCCTGGGAATCTGGGGCTTTTAACAAAAAAACATGTTCTTTATTTTTAAGTACTTTTCATATTTTTGGATCTTTACCTTGTCAGGAATCCCAAAGTATATTACGTAATTTTGAAATAATGGCAACAGAGCTTTATACAATAATGGAATTGAGATTATCTTAGAGAATTATCAGCCCACACAGATGATTGCTGGCCTAAGTGGAAGTATTTTAGAATCAGTAAAACACACAAGTGAATGCTCTATATTCAAGGTAGATTCTCAATAAATGCTATTTTCTGATTTATGTACTGAGTAAACAAGATCTACCTCTTAGTCCATTCATTGTATTGTAAATTCTTACTAATTTTCATGAGTCAGTGAGTATATATTTACAAGTTAAACATAATATTATTGTAAAACTCAATGACATTGACATTTAAATTTTATGGCCTTTAAAATGATAGCATGCTGTCCCATTTTTATATAAGGCTCAGAACTCTATTCTATAATTCAGTTCTACAATATTTATTGCAGGCATATTATGTGTATGTGGCAGGTGTTTGGGGTAAAGAAAATAAACACCGTCCCTGTTCCTGTTAGCAAAGAAGACAAATATGTTAACATATCTCCTATTATAAGTGCTGTGATAAAGGTAAACAAGTATACTCTGGAAGCTCAAATGGGGGTTTATTTGACTCCATTTTAAGAAATAAGGAATTTAGAAAAAAAAAGAAGGGAGAATATTTCAAGCAAAGGAAATATTAAGAACAAAAGTATGAAAGCATGAGACAGCATGATGTGTTCAGGGAGATAAAAGCAGTTTGGTTCAGGACAGCATACTGTCCAACAGATGTCTAATGTGAGCCACAAATACAAGCCACTGATGTAAATTTAAAATGTCTAGTAGCCACACAAACACACACAAAGGTAGAATCAATGGCATTCTTTATTATTCTTTTGCCTGATAGCCAAAATCATAGGACAGACAATAAACACTCAGCATTGGAAGCTCAGTGAACGTCAGTTCACTTGGGCTTGAGGTTAATGCTACCAGACTAATACATTGCTTACTTCCAAGGGTCAAGCTATGTAAACTGGCCAGGTGAGGACTCAGGACAGACAGAGATTGGCAAGGTAAAGAGCGAGTCCCTCTCTCCATCCTTAGATGTTCACTCACAAAACATATCAGAAAGTGAAGTGGGAGACCTGAAGGGTGGAATACAGTTTGTGCCCAATCTGGAGAAAGCCACCACCTCATGAGGGCATCCACAGTGTGGGTGTGTGGGCTTTCCCACATGGGCGCACATTCGTGCATTGAAGAATTGCAGGGCCTCAGCTCTTCCTGGAGCATTTCAGGCAACTCACCACCCTAGATTTGATTTTAAGAAGACTGACTTAATTCATTAGAATGGGAAAAGGGAGACGATTGAAGGAATTTCCTGGGACAAAGTTTTCAACCTGAGAAACATAAGTAATGTTCTAGCACAGGAAGAATCTCAACATTATGTCACCTTCATCATTCAGAGCTCCATAGCAATAAATTGTATCCATTCCTTTCTGAACCAAGAATCATTGTCATTTGCTCATTTACACAAATGCCCAATGTTACTAAGGACACCATGACTCCATGTGCCTCTGTGCCTGTATGAATGTGAACTACAGAATGCAATGAACAAACCACCCCAGACTTTTCCCCCTTTCTTTCTATTCTAGTCAAGAGACACTTACCTCTTGCTGACCTTATAAAAGCTAAAAATAGTTATGTAGATTTTTTCCCCTAAACCCTGTTTGATGAAATCCATGAGTAGTTAATGTCAACTTTTCAGACTCTGAAACATATCAGGATTATTTTAAGTAGCAATGAACGAATCTCAAATTTTATCCTAGGGTTCAGACACTTATTCATCTTTATCCAAGTATTTCAAGCTGAAACTTACATTCAATCAGATTGTCTATCAGAAATTCTAATACTTTAGTGAAAGGAGTGGAGAAAAAGAGGTGCTGACCTAAATAACTTTAAAAGTGGACTAAGTCTGTAAGGACTAAAGGAAAAATAACTTGTCCACAAGCACTCTGCTTTAGGTGACAAAGTCATTTGTTTCCCATAGGGTATGGGTCAACAATTCTGATACAGCTATAAATGTTGTCTTAGTCTATTCATGTTGCTATAAAGAAATACCTGAGACTGGGTAATTTATAAAGAAAGGAGGTTTACTTGGCTCACAGTTCTGCAGGCTGTGAAGTCCAAGTTCAGGCAGCTCACCTGGTGAGGACCTCATGCTCTTTCCACTCATGGCAGAAACCAGAAGGAGGGGGCATGTGGGAAAGAGACCAAACATGAGAGGGAGCCTCACTTTATACCAACTTGCTCTCTCAGGAGCTAACCCAGTCCTACAAGAGCAAGAACTCATCCACTCCTGAGTGATGGCATTAATCTGTTCATGAGCAATCCACTCCCAGAATCCACACACCTCCAACTGGGTCTCACTTCTCAACACTGCCACATTGGCAAACAAGCTTCAACACGAGTTTTGGTGGGACAAACCATATTCAAACATAATGGGACACAAACACATGATCACATGCTGGGAAAGAAGACATCCATGTCTACTTAGAACTCTCCAAAATGTGACAGGACCATGACTTTTATGAGAGACAAGAGTAGTGATGTACTGTGAGAGCAGAAGAGAATGCTCTACACTAGATTCTGTTTTGTGGCAATAAACGCTCCAGGTATATTTTTGCACATGCCTTCCTGACCACAAACCCAGGGCTAGCTTTTGGTCTAAAAAATATGCACACAAAGCTATAAATATTTATTTGCATTGGGGAGAAAAATTCTGATATCTGATGTGTACTGATTTTAAAATACATCCACAATTCTTTGATACTCTTCCCTGCAAGTGGTGGAATCTAATTCTACCCCCTTGAGGGTGGGCTGGGCTACTGGCTCACTTCAAATGACCTAGATCAAGCAGCTGAGACAGTGTCTGACATCAGAGACTAGATCATGAATGGTGTTGAGGCACCCATGGAGATCTCTCTCCTGCATCACTCTTTCTAGGGGAAGTTCACAGCCCTGTCTGCAGGTCACTCAAAGCAGCCAGGGAAGGAAGTGAGGCCTGCAGCCCTCAGCATGTGGGTGAGCCATCTTGAAGAGCCCCCAGCCTCGGGAAATCCTTCAGAAGACTGCAGCCTCTAGAAAGACCCTGAGCCAGAGCCAACCAGCTAGGACACCCCTGAATTCCTCACCCTTAGAAGCTGTGAGATCACTGGTCCTTCACATTTTAAGCCAGTACACTTTGGGGCAATTTGTTAGCTAGCAAGAGATGACTAATACATGATGCTACATGCATGAGCATGTGAGCTTAGCAGGGGATGGAACAGATATTGCTTGAGTCTGGCCTTGTTCTCTCACCTCTGTAGAAAGCCCAAAGCAATCCTCACTCTGCCTAAAGATAACTGGGACAGCAGAGTAAGTTCAGGAGAATTGGTCAGGAGATAGTTTTGTAAGAATTTTGAAAGAAAAAAGGTAGCTTGCATGACTCAAAGGGAATTAGTATCTATAAACTGTATGTCTGGATTTTATGGGAGCTTATAACAAATGTTTTAAAAATAACCCTGTGAGAAAACTGAATAAACATGTAATGGGTGATGGTAGTATATTTGACAGACTTATTAAATGACTTGGATAGATAAGAATAATGTATAGGAAACAAGAATGTTTAAGTTTAGTAAGAATGAAAGGAAGCTCTGCATTGGGATTTTTTTTTTTAAATCAACTATATAAATACAAGTTTTGGAAACCAGGTTGTCTGCCAGAAGTTCATGTGGAAAACTCTACTTAATATGAGCCAGCCAGCACTGTGATGGGGCTTTTCAGAGAGCCAAGAAGACCTTTTGTAAAAATAATAGAAAATGGGAGTGACAATGCCACTGAGCACTGAGCCAGTCAGAGCTCAGCCCCAGGACTTGCCCATTTCTGACTGAGTCACTGTCCCAAGGCCCCAAGGTGTTGGGCAGGACCTTGAGGTGGGGAATCTTGGCACCTGCACCATGAAGAACAGAAGAGGTGTTGTGGGAGGGAGTCCCAAGGCAGGAGGGAAGGAGGGAGAGAGCTCTGTGCAATCTTGCTGTTTAAGAACCAAACTAGCAAATTGAATGAACACCACAGTGAAGAATTTTGCTAGAATATAGAACTGCTCAACAATGAAACCAGCTGCCTTGAAAAGTCAGGAGTGGTGAGCAGAGCTGGTGCAGCTGCGGGGGCGTCAGGGGCAGCCAGACTGGCCATGACTCAGGGGCACTGAGCCTGTCTGTGCAAGATGTGACACACTCATCCCTACAGCGGGATCCTCCTACAGGTACTGCTAATGGCACACCATGGTTGTTTGAAGAGAACTAAATGTGTTGACGCACAAGAAAGCACCGTGCTCTCAGTAAGTGCGCATGCGTTTTAGTGCCTATCACTGGAAATCTTCACGTCAGAGGCCAGTCAGTAACTCTGTAGAAGGATGCCAACACTCAACAGGAGTTTGGACTGCACCAGCAGCTCACAGCCTGGGCTGGGCTGCACATTAGAGTCGTCTGAGCGCTTTGAAGTGCTTCTGTACCTAGGTCAGACCTCAGTATAATTAAATCAGAATCTCTCAGTGGCAGAGTGGAATCTTGAAACCATGTGGCATGAGATGGTTAAAGGCATTGGGGTTAGGGCGAGGGTTGGGGCAGCGTTCATATTTTAAAGCTCCCCGTGTGATTCCAACACACAACCAAGTGTACAAACAATGAGGTCGCTCGCAGCTCTGAGACTCTGTAATTCTGTCTTTGCATTCCCAGAAGCCATTCCATGGAACCATCCATCTGTATTCTTCTTTTCTCAGGGGCACCTTATAGAGGCAGTGGATGTTACCAAATTCCTCAGACTCCAAACCCTGGATGTCCATTTATTAGCTGCAATTTCAAGGCATCCAGCCTCTCTGTGCTGTGTCCTCCACTGTAAAACAGGAATAGTACCTTTTCATAAACTTAAACAGACTTATCATAAAAGCCAGCAATCCCACTCATATGTGTTTCCCCAAGTTAAAGAGGTATGTTCACCAGAAAAGCTGTACACAAGTGTTTGTGGAAGATTTATTCATAATTGTCAAGACTAAAAGCAACCAAGATTGTGTGAAAAGACTTAGTACTTTCATACAATGGAATAGTAGTCAGCAATAAAAAGAAATCAAGCCACAAAAAGACATGCAAAAAACTTAAATACATATTGCTATGTAATAGAGGCTAGTCTGAAAGGCCCACATACTGTATGATTGTGATTATATGACAGTCTGAAAGTGGTCAAACTACAGAGACACTAAAATGATCAGTGGGTACAAGAGATTTGGGGGAAGTGGGGTGAGTATAACAGGTAGAGCACAGGGGTTTTAGAAGGTAAAATTACTCTGTATGATCCTAGAATTGTGGATACATAACCCTACCTATTTATCAAAAAATAGATATCCTTTTGTGGGGGTGAGGGGAAACTTCCCCTTTTCCCCCAAAGTTCGCCAAAAGATCAACTCACAATTAAGGCAGATTAATAAAAGGATGAGGTTTATTTACTGTGCACATGAGGAGAATCCCAGAGTGATTACCCCATATCCCAATGGGGTCCAGATTTGTTATACATGCATTTCAGAGGGGAGGGGGAGATTAGGAGTACAGGTAATTCTTTTTAGGGGCAATAAATGGTTGCAAGGGAGGATGAATAGATACTTGAGAAAATGAATGGATGGGGGAAATAGATTGACTTGTAAATTAACCTGAGAGATAGGTATTATGTTTAAAATGACTTGGGCCAGGTCTAGTTGCATTCTTGATTTTCTTTCCTACAATATGGTGAGATAACAGGGAGGGGAAGGGGAGTCAACTGTTCTTTTGATGGGTCAGTCAGGCTTATGCAGGTAGAGGGAAAGCCCCTTCCAATGCCTTTTTATCTCAAAGGGCCTTTAATTCAAAATATCCTTTATACCAATGAGTCCTATTTGGGGGTGAAACTTCCTGAGCTTCTTCACCTTTCTATCTGGACATAACCCTATCTATCACTACCCTTAGAATGTTACAACACAAAGAATGAACTTTAATGGATACTAATTTAAAACTAAAATTATCCAGGAGGTTGAGCATCCCCAGGTGGAATGCAGAGTGTGACAAGAGAATCTAAGTGTATTACAAGGTAGGAAACACCCTCACCACAGGGGTGGGGTGGGATGGCAACCGCAGTAACCCTAGAAATGAGCAGAGCCTGCAGGACTGAAGGCAAAAGAAATTGTCCATACACATTCTACTTTAGTTGATAACATTGTTTCCCATGGGGTACAGGTTAACAATTCTGATACTGCTGTACACATGCACTGGAATTGAACAATTTGGTAAATGGATGATGGATGGTGGGAGCGAGTTTCTCAGTGTTGTGGTGGGTGGGAGGGAAGTCACAGACAAGCAGTGAAGGAAGGCTGGAATTATCCCTGGAGGGATGGATGAGAGTTGGAGATATCAGTATGAACTCCTGTTCTGCTTAAAATAGATACAGGTGGTTACCTACATACTTCTTTTTAGATAAATGTCTATACCTGGTTTACTATACACACACACACCCCTATGTTCTGTAGGCTGAGAGGGCCCAAAAGCAATGACACTTGCACACCTTGCACCCAGAATAGTTTTAAATACCATTCTGAAATGAAAGGAACCAGGACTCATTGGAGAAATGACTGATTCAAGCCCTGGGATAGGAAATATGTAATATGAGTCAGGAACTTCTTATAATGCCAGAAAGAAAAAAAATGCTAAAAAAAATTTGTTTTAATTGATGTGGGTATGTCAAAGGAACACAGGAGCCAACTGAAACAGCTCCCACTGGATGAAGCTAGAACAATTCATGCAAAAAAATTAAATAGTTTTGGATCATAACTCAAAGTATAAAACAAATATCTGTTAGTCCATATTAATATAAATAAATGAATGATTGAATAAATAAACAAATGGAAAAAAGAGACAAATCTGTGCAGAAGAATTCTAAGATACTTCATCCTGAAGGAAGTGAAGCATAACTCCCTACTCCGTAAGTGTGAGCTGTGCAGAGTGACCTCCTTCCACAGAGCACAGTGGGGGGAGTAACTCTGCAGTGGAGACACCTGACCAACACCGCCCCAGCCAGGTGACCAAGGTCAGCATCAACAGTGATAGGTCATGTTCACAGTATGTCACCTTAATATGATGTGATGGAAATGACAATTTATCTCCATGCCAAAAATGCTTAATGCCCATCCCATCATAAGAAAAACATCTGACAAATCCAAATAGAGGGACATTCTACAAAAGACCTGACCAGAACTCCTCAAAATTGCTAAGGTCATCAAAAACAAGCAAAGTCTGAGAAATTGTCACTGCCAAGAGGGGCCATCTCTACTAAATGTAATAGGATTTCTTAGATGGGATCCAGGGACACGAAGGGGACATTAGGTAAAAATAAAGAAATCTGAAATATGTGTTGACTTTCATTAATAATAACAAACCAATATTGGTTCATGCTAAGGTCTAAATGTTTGTGTGCCCCAAATTCATATGTTGAAAACTAATCTCCAATGTGGTGGTATTAAGAGATGAGGGATTTGGGAGGTGACTAGGTCATGCAGATAGAGCCCCTGTGAATGGGATTAACACCCTTATAAAAAAGGTGCCAGAGAGTTGTTGTGTGCCATCCACCATGTGAGGACACAGAGAGAAGGCGCCATCTATGAACCAGGAAACAGATCCTCACCAGACACTGAATCTAGTGGTGCCTTAATCTTGGATTTCCTTGTCTCTAGAACTGTGAAAAATACATTTCTGTTATTTTTATGTTATCCAGTCTAAGGTGTTTTTTTATAGCAGCCCAAATATACTAAGACAGATCATTAATTATAACAAATGTACCATATTGATATAAGATGTTCATAATAGAGAAAACTGGGTAGAGGGTACATGGTAACTCTCTATACGATTTCTAATTTCTCTGTACATCTAAAACTGTTCTAAAAAGGTAAAGTTTACTTCAAAAAGTAAAAAGAAATTAAACTATATATATACGTTGTGCTCTAGGTTGGTAAATCTATTTCTCACAGAGGTATGAGTTGACAATTCTGAAAGTACTTTACATCTATACTAAGAGTGAACAAATAAGTGAATCAGTGGCAGACAATGGGGTCCAGTTGCTCATTCTCAGAACAAAAGTTACCAAAAAAAAGCAAGAGAAGAAGTCTGGAATTAACTCAGTGCTACTAGATTAGAGGTAGAGACAACCGTGTAAACTTAATGCTTAGTTTATTTTATATATGTATATGTAGACAAATAGATAAATACAGAAACAATCATAAATATATGTGTACACATGGGTTAATATGCACACGTGTATGTCCTAGCTCTGTCTGCTGGGAGGACCTAGGAACAGTGACACCCCAGTGACAATGAGCACAACCACGGCTAGATCTTGGTTTCTAAATAACATCCTCCAATAAAAGGAATAAGGGCTCCTTGGAGAACTGGCTGATCCTAGGCCTGAGGCAGGGAAAATACAAGATGACCTTCAATACCTTCTGATGCCAGAAATCAAGGAAGGGCTCCACAAACAGTTCAATGAAGGCATGCCAGAGACACAGGGGCAGCCTGAGAGTGCCCCCAGTGGTCAAAGCCGGAATAATCTGAACCTCAAAATAAATAATATCAAAATGATCCACAGTATTGGATTATAGCCTAAAGAATAAATACCCGTGAGTCCATACTGATTTAAATAAGTAACTGAGTAAGTAAGTAAATGGGGAACAGTGAAAAATTGTCCTTCCAAAAGCATTCCAGATAATATATGAAGATACTGCCCCAGGAGACACAGCTGAATGCCCCCTTCAGTGTTAGTGGGACTTCTGACAAGCAGGGTGATGGTCAACTTGCAGCGAGGACTCGTGGCAGACAGCACCTCAGCCAAGTGGTAGAGGTCAACATCCCAGTGGTAAGTCACTCTCACATCATGTGCCCCTGCTATGAGATAATAGTATGTCACCTCTGAAACGCACAACCCTAGCCTAATCATGAGAAAACATCAGACGAACCCACACTGAGCATTCTACCTGTTTACCTGAGCAGGTTATGACAAAGAAGGTCTGAGAAACTCAGACAAGAGGGGACTCAGGAGACACGATGACTAAATGTAATGTGGCATCTTCGATGGGACCCTGGGGCAGAAACACACATTAGTGGAAAAACTTGCAAAATTCAAATAAAGTCTGAAGTTTGGTTAAGAGTAATTTACCAGACTTTATCTCTGAGTTTTGACAAATGTAGCACAGTTATGTAAGACATTAATATGAGAGACATCAGAGTAAAGGGTAGACAGGAACTTTCTGTACTTGCAACTTCTGTATAAAATTGAAGTTATTCCAAAATAAAAACTTAATTAAAAATAAATAAAGATCAAAAAGTTGTTTTACTCTATGTTCTTTCACTTGGTCACAACTTTGTCAAAACTATGAAGCCTCAACACTTTATTATTCTTGTGAGACATATATTCTTAATTGTTGCAATACATGTCCTGAGTAACATAAGTACCTAACAGCACACTCATGTCCCTTGGGAAATGTCTGGAGGTAAAATGGCCTCACAGCCTGGAATCATCCTGCCCCGGTGAGGCTAAGGGTCATGCCACAGGCACCAACGGAATGAACTGCGAGTGTACTAGGGGTGTCAGTTTTGGGTGGCTAAACTGTTTGAGAGATCCCTGTGGATCAGAAGTTGCTTCTCAAAGATTTCAGAAAAATAAAATGTAAACTGGGCCAGCTCAGAATGATCTGGGGACTCCTGGAAACTTTTCCTACTCAGCAGACATTCTAAACAGCCGGTCGGGTGTTGGGAGAAAGCCAATCCACCAGCCCCACTCTGGGTGCTTCCCTGCCTGCCTGTGGACCCCACGACCCTGGAAGCCAGCACTGCTCCTGTGGCATGATGGTCCCAGGGCTAGCGGACCCACGTTGGCTGGAACCTCTGGGCTCCCCAGGCAGGTGCGAGCAAGCAGGCGCTACCAGGGGACCCAAAGGGACAGCCTCAATTCCAAAGCCCACCCCCACCCTGTTTCATTGATTCTAAGATGCACCTTTTTTTATAATGCCATCTTTTAACATCTCTGTAATTGGAATGTGTCATATCTGATAACATCTTAGAGTCAATGAATTGCTATAAATTACATTCCAGAGATGTGACTAATACAATTGACTAAAGTATATGGAAAATGCACTTATTAAAGTAACTGTCTGGGACCCAGAGAAGAAATAACAGAGGTGTGTGCTTTGGGGTCGTGAAGATGGGGAGGGAGGCATGAGCAGAAATGGGCAGCTGCCCTGCACCTAGCTCTGTCACCCTCTTTTTCTCTTCTACACCCCTTATGGTGTCCTGGGTCCTCACCCACAGATGCCCAACACCCTCTGGCCACCACCTGCAAGTCCTAAGCCCCACCTGGGCCCCTCGGCAAGGCCTGTCCCTCCACAGAGGCACCAGGCCCTGGCTGCTCATCACTCTCCTCCCCGCTCCTGGCCGATGCCTCTCCCATCGCACACACTCACAGACAGACTCATAAATATACTTACACACCCACAGACTGTCACACACAGACACACTCACACACAGACACACTCACACACATTTACACACATCACTCACACACACTCAAAGGCAAACATACATTTACACACATCACTCACAGACACACATACACACATTTACACACATCACACACAAACACACATGTTCACACACATAAACACACTGCACATGTACACCCTCTCACACAATCACACACAAATACACTCACACATGCTCACACACATACCCACACACTCCCTCCCACACGCTCACACACACTTACACTCACACATACACACACACACAATCACATAAAGTTGGTACCTAGTTTCACACTCAGCTAGTCCAACCCCAGGACCCCTTGTAACCTCCGTGCTCCATTGTCTAACAAAGCTCTAGAGTATAAAAGCCTATCCAGGAAGGTTTACTGGGGACAGAAAGACTGAGGTCCTGCCTGCTCTGAGGGGAGACAGGGAGAGAATCAGGGCTGGAAGAGGAGGCAGACACCCAGATTCCCCTGCCCACCAGATCCACCAATGGGGGTTTGGAACCTGAAGCCCAAACCGACCATGGCCTGTGAGGGAGGCGCCTTCCCAGAAGGGCACACCCCCCTGTCTCCGAACTGCTCCTGGGAGGAGCCTGCTGTGGGCCCCTCGGGCAAGGGAAATGGGGTCAGGTTCCTGCACCCCCCGAGCTAGTTCTTTAGAGGCTCAGCCCGTCCAGGACACACCTGTCGCAGTGGTGCCCCGGGGGCATTCACCAGATCTTTCCACGAAGATAGATGGAGCACCTGCTGTATGCCTCTGCTCAGATGCATAGATACTATTTGGGGAAAGGGACAGTAACACACCGAAGACCACCAAGGACAGTGCCCAACGCTGATGGGAACTGACAGAGCAGGAGAGCCACAGCACAGACGGCTCCCTTAGGTCATTGCTCAGAGAGGCCCCTTCCAGGGGATGGCTTCTGGGTGCCGTGAAGGTCCCAGTCCTAGGGAGGTGAGGGCGGGGGCGTTGAGGCAGGGACCAGCTTACGCTCCAGGAAAAGGAAACAGGTGTGTCTGTGGTCAGGTAGATAGAGGGCAGATCAGAGCTTGGCAAACCAGGGCCAGGCTGGTGAACCGCCCCAATGTTATCAGAAGACGATGTGGGCCTCGGGCCCTGTCCGGGGAGCCCTGCCATCTGAGGAAGGTTTTGCAAGGTCCCCGAGCAGCTGTGTGCAGACTGTTGTAAAAGGCAGGGAGGCAGGGAAACCACTCAGGGGCTGGTGGCCAGGCCAGGCCAGGCATGGCAGGATGAGTGGGTGAGGGTAGTGGAGACAGCAGGGAGGATGCTATGCACTTGGAGGGGAGGAAACTGCGCTCATTGCGGACGGCGCGCGTGGGAGTGCGGACAGAAGGGTCTCAGAAACTCCACTGTTGTTGCTCAAGTGACCCGAGTGGGCGGTGGTCTCATTTCCTGAAGTGGGAATTCTGGAGGGGGAAGGGAGGGGTGACAGTCCAGACTTGTGTCCCTGTTAACTTTTACATTTCCATTAGACGCTCCCGTGGGTATGCATCGGGACCGAGGCAGGCCGAGGAAGGACGTCAGGAGTTGGAAATCGTCCGCTTATAAATGGGGTTTCCAACCAAGCCCTGGACGGGGTCTCCCAGGTGGAGGCTTCACATCGGGGATGCATGGGGCCCAGGCCAACCTCGGTCTGCAAGGAGTGGGGACAAGAAGGGGCTGGGAAAGGGCAGAAGCAAGACAGGTGACGGCCCAGGGCAGGCGACGTCCTGGGATGCCCGGAGAGAGCGCTTCCTGGGGAGCCTGCTGGCCCCTGGGAGACCCACGCCCAGACCCTGCATGCACGCTGACCGCCTGGCCGGAGCCAAGTCCGTCCTGCGGGATGACTCCCTCCACAGGTTTTTTAATGGAACCAAGAAATTACCCTATATGAAAGGCGAAACTCTTTGGGCACGTTTTCCTCACGGCAGGCACTGACTACACGTGCTCCTTACTTTCCCTCCAAAATGCTGGCTGTATTTCCAATTGCCTGTGGGGTATTCTGTGGACCCTAACCAGTTCTCCATTTCTTCCCAGCATCGCCCACCATGAAGCTTGGGGAAACCCGGAGGGATGGACCCTCTCCTCTTCTGAACCCTGGGGCACATTGTTTCTTTCCATTACAGCAAGTCATGAACATTAGCTCATTCAATTTTCCATCTTTAATGAGCTTAACACTCAGCAGGGGGTGCACAATTTTTGGAGAGCAAATTGAATTGGCCCGTCAGCTTCCACCCTGCATTACATCACTATTCTGAGCAGAGGAGCCCGTGGCCCCGGAGGTATCCCTGGATGCTCTTTAGGATGTGTTTGAGGCCCTGAAACATTGTGAATTGATGCTTCTATATACATTTTCTGGAAAGAGAGTGCAAAGTTTTATTGAAATTATCAGAGATATGTGATAATTTTTTTCTTCCGTCACACTACAGCTATTGGATACTAATCTTATGTCCTCCAGGGTCAGCTCTGAGCAACTCCAGGGAAGGGGCTATCCCTTTCTTAAACTCACTTGCTGATCTGAATAGACGGGTGGCACATTTCTCCTAGAATCTGGCTCCCCCCAGATCCTTCATTCCTGGTGTTGAGTCAAGGATTCCTGGGTGGTTTTGGTCCAGAATCCCAACTCCTCCATCCAACACTACAGGTGATACAAGTACTTCACTCAGAACTAGCTCTGAAAGGTCTCTCAAACTTGGCCCCATCTTGAGAAGATTTGGAACCCAAGAGGGCCACATCTCAGGTACTGAGGTGGGTCTGAGAAAACAGGAAGGACCAAAGATGGCGTCACTAACTGAACCCTATTTAAAATCACTGGGTGTTTTTCACTGGTTTTTATACAGCATGGTGGTATCTCTTCCACCACGTCCAGAAACGTCTGTGGAGCACCTTCCAGATGTCTACTCTGTTCTAGGCACCACAGAGTCAATATGAACAAAACAGAGAAAAAATCTCTACTTTAATGGAATTTACCTTCTAATGGGGCAGACAATAAACAAGATAAGTAGGAAAATATATATAGCAGGTTAGCTGGTGATAAGTGCTAAGAACATAAAAATAGAGAATAACAATGATGATAAAAAGTATCACCATTGCAAACACTTGCATACCACACACCATGTGCAGACTCTGGCTCCAAATATTCTGCCTGCATTTGCTCATTAAACCTCCAGGACAACTGCCTGAGGCTGGTATTACCATGACCCCTATCTAAGTCCAATATGGGTGAGTGCCTTGCCCAAGGTTGCACAGCCCCAAGTGCTGGGCCCAGGGTGGGGGGAAGGGAGAAGGAGGTATAGAGGAAGGGAGAGGCCTCTGACAGGGCGGCCAGGGAAGGCCACCTGGCACGCTGCGTGTTCTTGCAATGTGCTGGCTGAATTTAGTTATTGTCCCAAACCGTACAGTGAGCTGGAACCCTGGTGCTGAGGACCTCTTCACTCAGGGGAGCCATTGGTAGCTTGCCCGACCCCCTTCTTTCTACCTACCCACCCATGATTGCTTCCTAAGAAAGAAAGGAAGAAATAAAGAGAGAAAGAGAGAGAGCGCTTATGTGGAATTTGAATGCTGTGTAAAACCTAATATTTACAGAGCAATTTAATTTAAGGAAAATAAATGGTAGGATGAAATAAATAGGTAACAAAAGGCCAGCATATGTTCATCTAGAAGACACGAAGAATTGTTTCCAGAACAAATGGTTCAGAATGAGAGCTTCCACACCTTGAGCATAAACTAAGACTTGCCAATGGTGAGAAAAATTTAAAATGCTTTCCTCAGATTTAAAGGATGAGGAGCTTGAAAATATTTTTTAGAGGAAAAAAAATGCAGCAGAAGGACAGTGGGCATGTATAAGTCTTGGTGTTGTGCAGGTTGAGCAGAACAAGGGAGGGGAAGATTGATCTGTAAAAAGACTTTTACTAACCTCCTCCCTGAAGCCAAGGAGGCTTGCTAAAATGATGTCTGATTGAGAGATAATTATGGAGGAAAATGCCAATTCCACGTTTCATATCTGTGCACTTTACTGAGTGTTGTCAGAGCCCCACGAAGACGGGACATGAAAAGAACAGGCTGACAGGCGAGGGAAGGGGGAGCAGAGCAGTCTTGGAGCAGTGCCAGGCAATGTGGAAGTCATTGAGTTTACCAGCCTCATTTCCATAATCGCTTTTGGACACACAATAGCTGAAGAGTGTGCCTTAGATTCCCATTTGCTGGCATCCTGGGGTCACAGCACCTGGGCATGGAAGGTGGGCAGCCTATTGCTTTTGCAGCCATTTGTGGAGTCAAGAGACTATGTTACTCTAACCTGTCTGCGTGTGCCATGCCCACGCTCGGCTCCCTGTCCCCGCCCCCTCCTGCCTCCAGGTCACCTGTTCACCTCATCTGCTACCACATTAGAAATGGTTTTCATAAAGCCATTTATGGGTTATGAAAGTCCATTCTTTTCCAACTGGGAAAGTAAGCATCAAACTGCAAAAATCAATAAGGCATTAAAAAGTTTTAAAACCTCAGTACAAGCAGTGACACGTCCTGCTGTGTAAGAACTGACCAACTGTGGCCTGTTTCTCCTTTCTCTAGGACAGGGAACCGTGGTGTTAGGTAGACAGTCAGAACATAGCACCATGCAGCCTTTCCCCTGCTCCCACGGAGAACGAAAGCTCACCCCAGAGCAGGCTGTACCCCTGTGAAGGCTCAGCCAGGTCGACAATCCCAGTGATGCTCCAGGTTCACCTGGGTTGGCTTGGAGGAGAGGGTTCCACAAGCCCACTGAGTCAGCACAGTGTGGCCTAGCGGTACCTTCTCCCTAACGGAGAAGAGAGACAGCCAGAAGACCGCCTGGACTGTGTGTGGTGATTCTCACAGAGCACAGAAAATGAAACATCAGAGAAACTGCCCTTAGGCAGGGATGGCCAATATGTCCCCCACTGGGCCCAGGGCAGGCCGATAACCTGCCAGGAAACCTTCCCACTGAGACCAGACTCCACCTCACCGTCTTCCTCTGCACACATTCCAGGCAGTCCAGCCAGCCCTTTGGGGCTGAACTCAAGACAGAATCTATTCAGCATCTCGGTTCCCTTGGGGGGCAGGGGGCAAAGCTGAGCTCTTGAGGTGGTGCCTATGCTTTCTAGTTGAGCAGCTCGTGGCCATGGGTGAGTGGTGGGGAGGCACAATGTGAGGATCATCTCTCTAATTCATTGTCCACATCTCCCTGTGGCCAATATGCTGCCTGTTTGGGGAGAAAAAGAAAACAGGTCTCAGGTGTTGCTAAAGGACATAGGATGGCCACCATGTGGCTAAAAACTAACTTGGTTCAATATAGCGCGTGGAATCTGGAGCCAAACTACCTGGGTCTGAAACCCAGTTTGCCACGTGCTAGCTCTGCACCTGACCCCTCAGTCTACTCACCTGTGAAATGGGACAATAATAGTGTTGCCCATGGAGTATGTTGTAGGAAGAAACACATGGGTTAGCGTTTGTAAAGTACTTGCACGGTGGCTGCCATACAGGACACAAGCACTAGACACCAGCTGTTATTGTCACTGCTGCTGCCGTTATGGGTGCGACCAACAGCTGGGGTGGGGTGGCTGAAGCGGCTGGCAGCGAGCTCGTGAGAACAGGAAAAGGCTCCGAAGGAGAGGGGCCCAGCGACCACGAGTGCTGAACTCTGTCAGGAGCTGGGCTGGAAGGGGCAGTCTTGACTCCAGGGCTGGTGGGGCCCCCAGAGAGAGGCGGGGGAGGGCTGTGTTTCCAAGGCCTGGAAAGGGCTAGAATAGAGAGAGACCCGGGCATGCTGGGGAAGTGTGCCCAGTGAGAACCAGGGCCTCTGGACTCTGCTCAGATTCAGTTCTTCCTGTCAGAACAGGTTCCTGAATCCTTGCTTATTCCTGCCTTTGTTATTTCTCCCCCAACCATCTGAGAACCCCGAGCTTCATCTTTAAGTGATTTATCAAGGCTGGACTCTTATCAGAATGTCCACTGTGAATCAGCTGCTGAGAATAAAAACAGCAGCACACACAGCAGAGTTCTCAGGTTCCAGGAAGGACTTGCTGTGACAGATGCCCTCTGGCCCCTCATCCCAGAAACCTCTTATGGTGACCCCCAAGTGGGTCCCCCACACTGGAGGGGTTGCTTGGACAGCGCTGGATCCGGGCTTCCTCACAGAGACGGTGTTTGTCCTCACTGGTTTTCCACGCAGTGTCAAGACACAATCAAACAGAGTTGAAAAAAGACATCTTGGGGCAAAAGACAAAGTGCAACTTGATGCACTTATCTCGTGTAAGCGTAGTTCTAGTTAGCTGCGTCATTCCTTAAGCAATAGCAAGGAGAGCCTGTAACAGATCTTAAACTCTGATGGGCTTTGTCCAAGCTGGGAGTGGATTCTTAAATCTGAAATCATCCACAGCTGCCACTTCCAGAACGGGGTTGATTTTCAGAGCTAAATTACTTCTGGCTCCGCAGTAGCATCTGCCCATGAAATAAGCTTCTATCAAAAGCTCAGACTGTCCAGCAGCAATTGTCTGGAACAGCCTCAAAACTACATTTTTGCCATTGAGACTCTTTCCCACAGTTGCCAGCCATCTTGCCTGTTAGCATGCCTGTGGGAGGGACAGGCCGGCTGTCACAGCCTTGACTTCCTGACTGAAGTCCTTGCGTCCTTTATGGCCATCAGACATAACACCCAGTGAAAATGACGCCAGTTGCATTTAGAGTTGCTCAAGACCTGCCACCTCACAGGAGAGAATTCAGCCCAACACTCGGGTGCCAGGGCTTGATTCTTGTCACAGCTGAACTCTCACAATTCTCATTTACAAACTCCAGAAAGGGAATCGATGAGCTTTTCCACGTAGCGCTAATAGGGAAGTAAAAATGATTTTTGACTGAGGGAGTGTTTTTGCCAAGTGGAAATCACATCCATTTGTTAATCTTCAAAAACTCCAGGCCATGTAGACAGACACTCAGGAGCACACTAAGCATATAGATTACAACAGCGATCCCGCGGCTCAGCAAACAGACCCTGGAGGCTCCAGCTCACCCTGGGAGCTCTCCTCCCAGCAAACATTTCCCAAATGACAAGCCTGGGTCCGGTTAACCATGCCTGCTGCTGATTTCCTGGTGAATGCCACCATATTTTAGTATGGTGCCACTAGTTACCATAAAATAAATCTTCTCTGTAGAGAATATGAGTGATCTTTTAGCAGGGAAATAAGAATTTATAGTTCAGCCCCCCCTTGTGCGTTTGTTAACAAAATAAGGATTTATAGTTCATAGCAATGCAGTGGTCCTAACCTCAGCATCCTCACTGTTCACCCCGAGAGTTCTTTATGTTGATTACCCCCAATTATGTGTAACACAGGCTCTGTCAAGACAGAGACAGTGTATTTTGCTTGATTAAAGTAAGTCCATGGGCAACAGGATAGATTCCTAACCCCTCTTACTTAAGCTAAAAGACAAGAACAGGAAAATACAGAAAACAAATCTGCCAAGTCCTTGAACAATGTTTCAGTTTTCTCATGCCTCAAAATTATTTTCTCATGCCAGGCTGTTATTTTCTCCAATGTGGTTCTTATGTGAGGGCAAAATCAGTGTAACCTTTCCCATAAGCCTTACTCAGATGGTTTAAAGAAGAACTTTCTATCAAAAACCCTGGGTCAGACTTGACCGGGAAATTGGTGGTCATTTTGCACTATCTCATCCCCATCAATCCATACAGAGTTGTGCTAATTTCCACTTACCTGAGAAGTAAAGGTTTTTCCAAGGTCGGTTCCCAACCCTGCTCTTACCCTACTGAACTTAGATAATTCTGTGAGAAATTCAGAAGGCTGCAGACATCTGAGACAGCTGCTAGGTGTGTGCTAAGACAGCCCAGCCTCACTATGAAAGCAGAGCTTTTTATGTATACTTGAAAACACCCATGGGATTTCAGTCCTCCCGCACCTAGATGGGCAGAAGAGACGTTGGCGCTTTAGGCTCCCCACGGCAGAGGGTTAAGAAGTTGGGCGGCAGCCACACCAGCAAGCCCTCGGGGCCAGAGACACGCAGCCTGGCGTGGCTTCCCGTAGCTGCTGCAACGGTAACAGCAATACGGGAAGAGATCGAGTTCAAGAACACTACAGACAAGCAAAAACCTGATTCTTCTTGCTATTACATTGTGAAAACCTCAACTTTCATTTTCTTTTAAGGAGTATTATTCAAAAGGTTAAATTTGTTGAGTTAAAATATCTCTTGAAAAGCTTCATAAATTTTGGTGGCCATAGTTCTCTTCCTCTGTGCTTCCCACCAAGGTCAATGTTAAATATAGAAACTCCCTCCTCTTTCCTTCCAAATTCTCTTTTTTTTCCCCCAAGCCATCCAAGTACATGGTTAGGCTCCATTCCTGTTCTCAGCAGAGTATACAGTTGTCTCTGCCAGACTCCCACAGCTGCCGTCCGTGAGTACATCTGCCGCTGTGTTTCCCTACTTGCAAGGTGTCCTGGGAAGCCTTGCCTGAGCCGATCCAGCCCAAAGTCAGGGTGGGGAGGAAGGTGAGGGCTGTGGCCAAGGGTGACAAGGGTCGCTGTTTCCACCCTGTGCGTCTGTCCATCCCTAGTGCTGGGCATACGTGATATTATAATCGTTTCCATCTTGGTAACTATCTGCCGTATCATAAACACGAAATTATGACTTTGTGAGAGGATGGGCCAAATGAGAAGCAGAACTGTGAGCGGAAGAATGCTTGTTGAAGTAAAACTATTTTCAAAAATCAAAAAAGGGATTTGAGAAATTAATTCTGGCCAAGAAATTTTTTTATTTATATGTTCTCAGCATCAGAGCTATGTCCGAACCAGCCCTACTGACACACCCGCAAAAGTCTAGAATAAATATGCCTCTGAGGAGCCACACGGGAGAAGAGCTGTCCCCGGGACTTCCCAGGGACGATACCTTCCGACCACATGGGTGGCACCCATTCTCTTATGATTCTGAAACCAAAGGACACTGACCTTACACAAGCCATGTCTCAGGGTGGAAAATAGCTAATCTCTGCCAGCAAACACTGACAGGCCATTTGATTCATCTCTAAGCAAAAATCCGAGAGCATCTCCAAAATGAAGTGCTAGGAGGAAGGATTAGGAAGGAGCAGCCTGGAAAGGTCACGCGGCTGCAGCACTTGCTCAGCAGTCACCAGAACCCTCCCGACCAGCAAGAAGAAATGAGGAAAAGTCTGCTGGCTCTGCCAATCAGCTGCCAGCACCAGGCCTGCTGCCGTCGCCCCGGTAGCTTCCGCAAGCGGTGGCATCCAGTCTCCTGGCTCACATGGGGTGAACGTGAACATACCTTATCCAGAGGAAGAAAAGATATACGGTATATATAAATACACATTATACATGTACAATATATAAAGTGTGTTTCCCGTGCAACCACATGGGAAGATTCCATATAAAAACATGGAATTGAGACCATACAGCAAGCAAAGAACACAACGCAATTGCAGCATACATTTTTCCCCCAGTAGTGCATTAAGTGCCACCAGCCCTCAACTCCTGTCCCATCGTCATAAACAGAACATTGGGGAAAGCAAAGATTTTAGTTTTATATGTGCACATTAAACACAGGCACCTGTGCTTTGGACACACAGGGTCATGCAATTCAAAGAATCTTACTGAGTTTCCAAGTAGAGCAAAAGTGTCCAGGGAACTTTTTTTTTCTGCCCTGCCCCCACCCTCTGAAATGGAGCTGTCCCATTTGCACAGAACACCTCTGTAAAAGTTGTGATTGAAATCATTTATGTGAAAAGAATGCCACCCTAGGGGACTTGGGGATCACACTCTGGATGGAAGATGGTGTGGGAGGCAGCTGGGGGTCTTGTGGGAGATGCTGCAAAGTGAGATGTGGTTGCACGGGAAACACTTCCTAAAAGTCGGAAGAAAAAGTGTGTGTTCAGCAGCCAGGGGATGGTAAATGTGAGGGAGAGAGGAAATAACTCACAAACCTGAATTGTGTTCTAAAATACGATATATTCCATCCTGTTCTACCAAATAGCTGGCAGGAAAAGTATTTTGACTTTTATATCCTTTTCTCCAGACAAAGAGCTCTTGTATCACTATATTTGAATAGGTGTGCGTGCAGGACAGCCGCTGAGAAATGACCCTGTTCTTACAGCAGGAAGAGCGCTGATGCTGAGACTAGGTAAACACAAAGCTGCCTGCAGGAGTCCACACACCGAATGCCAAAATAGGACCCATCTCAGGGACAAAATCTGAGCTCACATCGTGTCACAGATTCTACAGATTGCTAAAAGGAGTGGAAGCTTTTCTAGAATCAACAAAAATGCTGCCTGTGTTCAACTCACCTGGGCCATTAGTTCTTTTCAGCAAGTAACTGAATCTCTCTCTGTCTCAGTTACCTTAGCTGTAAAATGAGAATAATAATTCTTATCTCATGGGGTTGTTGTGAAGATTAAAGAGTTAATCAGTGTAAAGCAGTTAAACAGTGATGAGCTCTAAATAAACATTCGCTATTGTTGTTGTTCTGTGAAGGTTAGACCTACAGCAGTATTTGGGACGCTGTAGGGCCTCTTCCAGCAAGTGATGGCTGATGTTAATGTTAGGAGGAAACTTTTCTCCCAGCACCCGCACTGAGTACCTATCACACAGCACCCTTTCCCACACACATCATCACACCCTTCAGGCTCTGCTATATCTGCCACTCGCATCGTTTGTTCTTTAAGAGGTCATCCCCACACTTTCACATTTACTTTGATTAACGCTTCCCCATTCACCCGCAAACTCACAAAAGTCTCTTCCTTTTCCCACCTTTCTTGATTTGCCAAAAGCATGGCCAACAAGAGGAAATGAAAAAAACTCAGCTATAAAATCTTATATTCCTTTCCCTGCCATAGAGAGGTAACAGGGCCCTAGAGATGGTGAAGAAAGGGAAGGAAGGCTCCTGTGATTGTCAGGGAAAATAGTGGGATTCGGACTGAAATTGGCCAAGAACACCTTTGTGAATCTAACGCTTGGCTTCCTTTATTAATATTTATCAATGCAATCTACTTGCAACATCAGAGGAGAAATTGACCAAATCACTTTGTCCAAATTTCTGCCCAATTTCCTAATATGTTCATAAAGATTTATGTATTATTCATTTTTGACTAAACTTTTATTTTGAAATTTGTAGATTCACATGCAATTGTAAGAAATACTACAGAGAGATCCCTGAACACTTTATTCAGATTCTCCCAAGGCAACATCTTGCAAAACTATAGTACAATATCACAGCTAGGATATTGACATGGATACAGTCCAGATACAGAAAATTTTCATTCCCCGGAGGACAACACATATCAACATTTTATAGCCACACACCCATATACCACCTGCACCCACCACCTCCTTAATCCCAAACACTAACCTGCTTTCTATTTCTATAATTTTGTCACTTCAAGATGTCGACTGAACAGTATGTAAGCTTTCCAGATTGGTTTTTTTCACTCAGCATAATTCCCCAGAGATGATTCCAGATTGTTACATCTATCAATAGTTAGTTCCTTTATGTTACTGAGTAGCATTCCACAGTATGGATTTGCCACAGTTTGTTTAGCCATTCACTCCTTGAGAGACATCTGGATTGTTTCAAGTTTGTGGCTATTGCAAATAAGGCCACTATGAACATTCCTGCACAGGTTTTTGTGTGAATATAGGTCTTCATTTCCCTACCATCTATGTTCAGGAGTGCAAGTGATGGGTTGTATGGCACTTGCATGTTTAGTCTCCTAAGAATTCGTCAAGCTGTACAATTTTACATTCTGTGCAGTAATGAATGAGTGATATGAATCTTTGCCAGGATTTGGTGTTGGCACTATTTTTTATTTTAGCTTATTCTGATCATACATAACAGTATCTAACTGTGATTTTGACTGTCATTTCACTATTGGCTAATGATGGTAAACGTCTCTCCATGTGCTTATTTGATACTTGTATGTCCTCTTCAGTGAAATGTTTTTTCCAGTCTTTTGCCAATGTTTTAATTGGATTGATTTTTCATTGTTCAGTTCTGAGAGGTCATTATAAATTCTAGATACTGGTCCTTTGTTAGATGTGTGATTTGGAAATATCTTCTTTCAGTCTGTAACTTGTCTTTTCATCTTCTTAACAGGGTCTTTCACAAAGCAATGTTTTTAAGTTTGAAGAGGTCCAATTTACCAGTTTTTCTACATATGAATAATGCTTTTCTTTTTTGGTGTCAAACCTGAGAACTCTTTGCCTAGCTCTAGATCCCAAAGATTTTCTCCTATGTTTTTTCCTAAAAGGTTTAGAGTTTGCATCTAAGTCAGTAATGCATTTTTATTTTTGTACAAGTGTAAGACTTAGACTAGAATACCTTTTTTTTCACCTATAGATGTCAAATTAATCCAACAATATTTACTAGAACAGGCTATCTTTCCTCCATTGGATTGTTTTGTTACTTTATTAAAGATCAGTTGGACATATTTGTGTGGGTCTCTTTTTGGGTTCTCTACTCTTTTGCATTGATTAAAGTGTCCACCCCTCCGTCAATACCACACAGTCTTGATTACTGTGGCTATTATAGTACTTTTTGAAATCAGGTAGACTGATTTTTTCCTACCTCATTCTTTTTTCAAAATGATTTTAGCTATTCTAGTTTCTTTGCCTTGCTGTATATATTTTAGAATAATCCTGCCTGTGTCTAGAAAATATCTTGCTGGGATTTTGACAGGAATTGCATTAAACCTGTATATCATTCTGGGGAAAACTAACATTCTTATGTTGAGTCTTTCAATCCATGCATTCAGTTTCTCATTTATTAAAATCTTCTTTTTTTTAATCATATGTAAAAGTACATGTACATACTTTTCATCATGCAAGTCCTATACATGTTTTCTTAGATTTACACTTAAGAATTTCATTTTTGAGTGATTGTGAACTGTATTTTTTAAAATTTCATTATCTACATGTGCATTGTTAGTATATAGAAATGCAATTGATTTTTTATATGTATCTTGTATCCTATGACCTTGCTGAATTAATTTATTAATTCTAGGAGTTTTAATATAGACCCCTTAGCATTTACACATCCACAACCATGTCATCAGCAAATAGAAACCGTTTTATTCCTTCCATTTCAATCTGTATGCCTAGTATTTCCTTTTCTTGACTTGCACAGGAAGAACGTCCAGTGCTATGTTGAATAAGAGCATTAAGAGCTATACCCTTGTCTTGTTCCCTGTCTTAAGTGTAAAGTATCCAGTCTTCCTTTCATCATCAAACACAATGTGAGCTGCAGGTCTTTTGTACACACACTTTTCTTTATTAAGTTGAAGGAATTCACCTCTATTCCTATTTTTTTTGAGAGTTTTTATTAAGAATAGCTGTTGAATTCTGCAAAATGTTTTTTATGATCATATGATATGATACTGTGATTTTTCTATTAATAAGGTAGATTGTAGTGACTGATTTTTGAATATTGAACTAGCCTTATAGCCCTGAAATAAAACCCACTTTGTGGCAGTGTGCTATTCTGATACAATGCTAAATTCTATTTAGTAATTTTAGTAATGCTAGTAATTTTCCTAAATAATTTTACATCTGTATTCATGAGGGATAATGGTCTGTAGTTTTCTCTTTTTTGTACTATTATTTTCTAGTTTTAGTATAAAAGTAATACTAGTTTCATAAAATGGATTGAGAAATGTTTCCTCCTCTTCTGTTTTCCAGAACAGATTCTCTAGAACTTATGTTAATGCTTCTTTAAACATTTGGTCAACTTAACCAGTGAAATCACTGGGCCTCAGATTTTTTTTTTTCAGGAGTTTGATTATGAATTCAATTTGCTTAACAGTAATATGGTTATTCTGATTATCTATTTCACACTGGGTGAGTTGGGGTAGTTTGTTTTTTGAGGAAGGTCCATTTTAACTAAGTTGCAAAATCTACGTAGGAAGAGTGGTTCATAGTAGTCCCTTATTATCCTTTTGATGTCTGCAGGATCTGAAGTGGTGCCCCTTTTCATCTGAGATGTTGGTAATTTGTGTTTTCTTTCTTTTTTCTTCATCAGTGGTGCTTGATTTGTCAGTGGCATTGATCTTTGCAAAGAACAAACTCTTTGTTTCACTGATTTTTCTCTATTATTTTGCTGTTTTCAATTTCAAGTGATTTCTGCTTTTATCTTTAGCATTTCCTTTCTTCTGCTGGTTTTGGATTTCCTTTGTTCTTCTTTTTGTAGGTTCTTGGAATGAGAGCTTGAATTACAGATTTAACATTTTCCTCTTTTCTAACGTATGCACTTAGTGCTATAAATTTCCCTTCCAGCACTGCCTTAACTACCCCTACAAATTTTGATATGTTGTATTTTCATCGTCATTGAGGTCAATGTATTTTTTTAATCTCACTTCTGACCTCCTCTTTGACCCATGGATTATTTGGAGTGTGTTGCTTAATTTCCAAGTGTTTGGAGAGTTTCCTGTTGTATTTATGCCGTTGACTTCTAGCTTTATCCCATCATGGTCAAGGATGATTTCAATTCTTGTACTTGTTGAGGTTTGTTTTACAGCCCATAATATGATTTATATTTGTATATGATCTGTGGGCCCTTGAAATGTGTCATGCTGTTGTTGGATGGAATATTCTAGAAATGTCAATTAGATTCTGTTGGTTGAAAGTGCTGTTGAGTTCTTTTATTTCTTTGCTGATTTTCTCTGGATTTTTTCTATCAAATTTTGAGAGGTGGATGTTGAAGACTTCAACTATAATTGTGGATTTATCTATTTTTCCTTTCAGATTTATCTTTTGTTTCACATATTTTTCAACTCTATATTTGTTGTATTTGCCTTCTTGGCAGAGTCACTTTTTTATCATTTTATAATTCCTTCTCTATATTTATTTTCTTTGCTTTGATACATATTTTATCTGATATTATTATAATATAGCCACTTCAGTTTTCCTTTAATTAATATCTGCATTACATATCTTTTTCCATTCTTTTACTTTTAATTTGCTATACGATTTTATTCAAAGTGAATCTCTTATATAGTTGGCCACATTTTTTTAATCCACTCTGCTGATTTCTATTTTTAATTGATATATTTAGACCATTTATATTTAATGCAATTATTGATATGTTAGGGCTTAGGTCTGCCATTTAATATTTTGTTTTGGGGTTTTTGTTGTTGTTGTTTTTCTTTTTCTTGCCTTTAACTGTTATTTGAACGTTTGTATAATTCCATTCTTATTTATCTATGGCATTTTTGATTGTTTCTCTTTGTAAAACTTTTAAAGTGGTTGCTCTAGGTACTGCATTATATAAACATAATTTATCACAGTTTATTGGTGCCATCATTTTACCAGTTTGAATAAAGTATAGAAATCTTACCTCCTTTTGTGTGTCTCTATCCTCCCCCATTTATATTATAATTGTTATAAATATTTCCTCAACAGCCTTCAAACATGATTTTGAAAACTCAAAAGGATGAGGAATTTTATATAATCCATATTTTTGTTTAATGTGTTCTTTTTTTTCCCCTGATGTTTCAAGATTCTTTCTCTTATCATTTCCATTCTGTTTGGAGAAATTTATTTTAGCCATTCTTTAGGTTTGTTGGTGTCAAATCCTCTTCATTTCCCTTCATTAGAGAATGTCTTGATTTACTCCTTTTTCCTGAAGAAAATTTTCACTGAGTTGGCAGTTCTTTCTTTTAAATACTTGAAAAATATTCTGCTACTTACGGCTTGCTTAGGTAGTTTCTGATGAGAAATTCTTTGTCATTCAAATTGTTTCTCCTCTGTGGGTAAGGTGGTGTTTTTTCTGACGGTTTCCAATGTGTATTTTTTTTCTTTAGTTTTCAGAAATTTAATTGTGATGTGTCTCATGTTTTTGCTATTTGAGGTTCTCTCAGCTTCTTGAATCTTGCCAAATTTGGGGAGATTTCAGTGATTATTTCTTCAAGTATATTTTCAGCTCTGCCCTCTTTCTCCTCTCCTGGAACCCCGCTGGCATGAATTTCAGATTTTTTGTTATACTACCACAGGCCCCTAAGGCTCCTTCAATATTTTTCACTCTATTTTCTTTGTGTTGTTTAGGTTGGTTAATTCCTCTTGCTCTGTCTTCCAATTTGCTGATTGCCTTCTCTGCCCTCTCCCTTCTGCCACAGAGCCTAACCACCGAGCTTTTTATTTCAGTTATTGTATTTTTAAGGTCTAAAATTTCCATTTGGTTCTTCTTGGTATATGTGTGGAGAATCTCTATTTTTTCATTTGTTTTAAGTGTGTTCAAATTGTTTATTGAAGCATTTTTATTATGGCTACTTTAAAATCTTTTCAGATAATTCTGTCTCTGTCTCTGGTGTTGGCATCTGTTGATCATCTTTCTTCCCTCAGTTTGAGATCTTTCTAGGTTTTGTAACAGGAGTGATTTACATGTTCAGGTGGTTTTCATGTTTCAGTAGATTTTGTATTATGAGACTGGATGTTATTTAAACCTTCTGATTAGCTGGATTTATTTATTTATTTATTTTTAATTCTTTGTCAGCCCTCTGGCAGGAAGAGAACAGGATGTAACCTCATTGCTGCCAGGTGGAAGTAGAAGGCCATGCTCTTCACTGCATTTCTATTGACATCTGAGGGCAGGGCAAGGGGAGTGTTTCTCATTACTACTAGGCAGATTTGGGAGTTCCAGCTCTCCATATGTCTCCACTGGTACTGTGCGGAGGTGAGGGTGGCTTCAGTACCTCTGGGCCACAGTGAAAGTCCTGATGGTCCACAAGGCTTCTTCTGATACCACCCCAGCTGGCAGAGAGAAGGGCCCCATTCCTGTTGGGTGAGGGTGAAGTCCAGGCTCCCCACTTGTTCTCCACTGACACGGGGCTGGCAGGGCTCATTGCCGGCTGGCAGGAATGGAAGTCCAGGATGCCTGCTTGGCTTTCTCTGATACCAGCCAGGCAACCATGTGGAGATGCCTCCCTCAGCCTGGCAAAGGCGAGGGCTCAGGCTCCCCACTCAGCCTTTGCTGACACGGGTGGGGTGTTCAGTGGTGTTTGGCCAGCGTAAGACAGTATTGTCTTAAAGTTTTCTGTCTTGCTGCCCCTTTCCTGGTCTTTTGGCTGGAGAGTGCATGTTTCTCACGGAGCTTTTTGGTCTGAGCTCATGGTGTTTCCAGTTTTCTGGCTTCTTCAGCTCCAAGTCTAGGATATATGAGACCAAAAGAAAATCCAGGAAACTCATGACTATGTTGTTTCTCTTGTCCCAAGGTCCCTAATAGGTCTGCCTTCCACGCTCCACCATTCAGAGTCTTCTTATGATTGATTCATATATATTATCCTGAGTTTTTAGTTGTGTTTAGAGGGAGGAATAGGGAAAAGTATATCTACTCCACCTTCCTGGTTCTTCTTTGTATATGTGCAGAGAATCTCATGACTTTCAATGTAACTTAAACTACCAAATGAAATGAAATGACCAGATCATTTAAAACTCAAGATAAACGTCAAAACCACTTTATCATTTTTAATACTCTGATAATGTAATTTCATATTTTTAAAAGAATATTACAGAATATTCTTTATATTTCATAAAGAATACTAAAGTAATAAGAAGATTGTATATATTTCAATAAATAAGCTTAAAAAGTATAAATAACTTTTTAAATAGTACATACTGGAAAAAGTAAAAATATATGTATAAAGAAGCTGCAACTCTGACTTTATAATGGCACCATTGAAAATATTCAATCAATATATCTATTAAATCTTTATTTTACAAGGCACTCCACTATGCCCTGTGGAGGGTAAAGAAATGAAAAGGGCAAAGGTCCTATCCTCCAGGAACTGACAATCTAGTAGTTCATTAAATAAATGAGACCAGCAGCATTGGATTTCAATGGAAGGGATTAGACAGGCCTCACTGAGGAAGAAAATGTTCAAGGTAAGCCTTGAGGAAAACACTGACCGGTCATCAGTGTGTGCCCAACAGCTCTTAACTGTGGGGAAGACAGGCATCTCAGGCAGAAGGGACGGCTGAGTAAATCCCTAGAGGCAGGAATATACCAAAATAATTCAGGCAACATCATGTCTCAAAGTGCAGGCAGACAGCAGAACGTGCTTAGGAGAAAGAAGAGATCATGTTGTGCAAGTTACAATCAGGGATGAGCATCTAATGCCTCCTTAGGGAGCTTAGACTTCACAACAAAAATTACTGAAGGTTTTTGATAGGAAAAATGGCCTGCTTTTCCACTCATGTTTTGGAATAAAAAGATGTTTGGGAACAGTGTAGATATAATAAATCAAACAAGCAATATCTCTCTAAAGGAGGTGGAAATCCAAAATTATCTCAAGTTCCATCTTACTGTAGGTGTCATTTTAAATTCTTAGCTACCTTTTCCCCAGCTATTAAATGAGAATTAGTAGAGTTGCTATAAGAATCAAATAAGAGACCTTTTGTAATAATGTTTTAGAAATAGTAAAAGGTATTATTCAACACAATTATCCTTGGGAGAAGAGGGGGAAGCTTCTGGCAAGATTGACTGGGAGGAATTCTGAGTACCAAGGCAAAACGCACCAAGGGTCTCAGTGCTTTTGCTGTGGGGTTGGAGTGGCCCTCAGAACCCCTCTGAAGGCAATGCCCAGGTGTGCGGCAGCTCTGGGGCTGCGCAGGGCGGCACTGCGCCATGTGGGGCACCGTGCTGAGCCTTCCTCTCTGGCTTCCCTGCTGCCCTGGCTTCGCCCTTCCTGCTTCCTTCTCTGGTTGCTGCTTTGTCCTTCTCCTCCTGGCTTCCCTCTTCTCCTCTTTTCCCTGGATGCCCGCTGAGTCTTCCTGCTCCCCTCTCTCCTTTCCCACCCTGCCCCCTCAGGCTGCGACAAGCTCCCTGGTGCAGGCCCTCACACCCCCACTCTCCACCACCACCTCCAGACTCCAGGACTTTCTGCCCTTTGCTGGGTCACGAGTCCCACAGAGGTCTCAGATTCAACATGTTCTCAGGAACTCTTCATCTTCCCTTCTTTCCTGGCAGTAATCTGCCACCCTTCCTCCCACCATTTAAAGATCAGAAAAGGCTTCAACAGGAGAGAAGGAATCTGAATGGACTTTGAAACGTAGATAGAGTGTGACAGGCAGACATGGGGTGAATAATAATAACATTCAGGCATGTAATTATGATGTGGTGTTCAAGGTGCCATGCGTGCTTGACTAAAGCAGAGAGTGTTCATTCACTCACTGAGTCAGTAAAAGTGTAAGTGTCTATTATGCATCAGACACTATTCTGAGCCCTACTATAGAGTGGTGAAGAAAGACAGACCGGGGCCCTGCCCTCAGGGAGAAAAAGTCTAACAAGGGAGACAGATATTATTCAAGTCAACACACTAAAATATATATTATGGTGAATGTATTAAATAGTTGCTCTAAATAAAAGATTGTGATGAAAGAGAAAGTTGGAGTGGGCAAAAGAGGATTATTTTAAGTTGGGTATTGGGGGACATCTCTGAGAAAGTCACATGAAGGATAGCAGGAAACAGGCTGAGCAAGAGCGGAGAAGACAGCGTTTGCTCTGTGTGGGAATAGAGCCTGTGCAAATGCCAGGCTAGAGGGGCCAGCTCAGCCGCGGGAGCCGGGAGAACAGGAGACTTGCTCAAGATAAGGTGGAGCAGGAGCTAGACCAGATGACAGGATGACAGAGCAGGTAGGGGTCAACTCAACTCCAAGCAATGGGAAACCACCGAAGGTTTTAATCAAGGAAAGAACGTGATCTGATTTCATTATAAGGGAAATGGTAGACAATAAAACTGAAAGCGTAGTTTGGGGACACATTGTGGAAAACCTTCAGTGACAGTCCTGGGAGTTTTCACTTAATTCACAAGGCAGTGGAGAGTTTTCAAGGACTTTATTTTTTTAATAAACACTTAGTCCTAGTTTTATTACACAATAAATACATATTGTAAAACAATCAGAGGATACAAATAAGTAAAAAGAAGAATATAAGCATAGCCCATAACCAAATCATTCAGATAGTGTCCATTTTGGTGTATTTTAGAGTTTTCTCTTTCAGACAGCTTTCTATGCATATACTTAACAGTATGCTTTAATATACTGCCTTACATATGTAATGGTATACATAAATGTACATTTTATAAAAATAGGGTATTATGGCCTTACTGAATAGAGAATTTTGTAAACTACTTTTTTCCTTTTCATGATGTATTGGGAACATGTGTTTCAATAAAAACACTTTAAACAACATCATTTTTAATGAATGGAGAGTATCCCATTGTATGCATGTTTCACAATTGATCCAACTAAACCCCAAATGTTCAACTTTCAGTTTTCTTCAAGTTTTCTCCACTATGATTAGCTAGCAGTACAGTTAGCATCATCATAGTAAGGTGTCTGCATATATCAATAATTATTTTCTCAGAATATATTCCTTTAAGTGTAAGTGTCAGGTAAAATGGTATAAACATGTTAAGGCTTTGGTGCATCTAGTCACGTTATCCTTCAGAGAAGTTGTACCAATTTACAATACCCCTCGTGGTATAGAAATGTACCTACCACCTTCCCGCAAACACAGGATGCTGTCATTCCTGTTTATTTTTGTCGTTTGATAGCAGGAAATGGCATCTGGTCACTATGTTTTTTTCATTTCTGTGATTACTAATGAGATTGAACATTCTTTGATTGTTTAATGGTCTTTGCTTTTCTTCCTTTATAAGTTTCTTGGCCATCTTTTATTAATTTTTCTATTGGTGGATTTATCTTTTTCTTTTTGTATATAGATATATATTGAATTAATATATTTTGATTATACATATTTAATATTTACACCTATTTATATCTGAGACTTTTTCTGTATCTACATATAAACCTTTTTTCTTATGATGCAAATATATTTTCAGTTTGTAATTTGCCTTTTATGATGTTATTTGACCATACAAAAGTTATTCTTTCTTAATTATTCAAATGCATGGATGCATTTCCTTTATGATATCTGCCCTAGAAGTCGTACTTAGGAAGTCCCTTTTCCCCCAGCACCACATAACTACACACTGTGATAACTTCTAGTACTTCATTCTCTCCATATAATCCTGAACCCACCTGCCCATGGTATGAAGCCACGGAACTGTCCTTCTTGCCCCACATACTTCGGCACAGACTGGAAGGGTGAGCTCTCAGCATGCAGGCCTGGCATGCTCCCGCCTGCTTCTGCACTGTCCGTGCGGTGCCACTGACTCTCCTGCCCATTTTCCAGCCACTAGATAGGCTGTTTTAAACACCACAGTCCAGGGTTCATTTCAACATCCATATGGAAAGTCTTCATTTTCAAAATTTTATTGAAAGTTTTGTGTAGCTGAACTACAGGAGTGGAACCACACGCAGGAATGCCAGCCACACGCTGCCCGGGAGAGGCTGAGAAGGGTGAAGAGGTCACAAGCAGTCCAGGAGCAGCAGCTGCTGTCATGTGAGAGATCACAGAAATAATTCTTATTCTGAGTTTAAATCACCAACTGAAGATGGGAAGAAATATCTTATGACACCAAATTATGATCTAAGAGTCCTCATTCATAAGCTCCGAGGGATGTGACCAAAAGCCCAAGGCTGTTAAGTGGTCTGGAGAAATTCCCGCAGTAACATGAGGATAGCTAAGCCACCAGCTGGAGCGAAGCATACCCAGTCCACCCAGGGCAAGACACTTTACTTTGCTGTTAGTCTAGGACTACAGAAGAGAAATTATTCAAGTTCTTGAAAACTTGTACAGCAGGAATGGAAGAGGAAGGAGCTCTGGGGGTCTATCTCTCCCAGAAATCTGATTTAAAAAAAGGTCAAATCAGCCTTACAGAACACTGGGAAGTAGTCAAAGTTTTATAGCAACCAAGTGGAAGCCCAGCAGGCACAAAGGCACCTGAGGCCCCTGCACAGTCTGACCTGCTTCCCTGGGGGGGGCAGCTCCCATCCCTGGTGTGAGTACCTGGTTGCAGAGGAAGCCAGCCAGACCCTGAGCTCGAGGAACCGTGTTTGTCTGTTTTGACTTGACTGGGATTTCCCCGAAGCACTGACACTCGGGGCTTCCCGTTGTTCTGTCTAAGGCGGAGTGCTCAGGGCAGGGTGGCTAAGAAGACATGGGTCCTCCAAACAGCTAATGAACAAGCTGCTGTGCCAGGAGCAAAAAGTAACAGTTGGGGCAAACAACAGACACTGAAAGCTTGGAAGGAAGAACCAGCCCTGGGACTGTGGGCAGGGTGGAGATAAGGGCTTTGGAAAGTTCTTTCTAAACCAGTCTGGCAGATCCTCAACACGTTACACACAGAATCACCGTGACCCAGCAACGCTATTCCTAGTTACACACCCAGGAGAACTGAGAACACATATTCAACAAAAACTTGTACACCCATATTTATAGCAGCATTATTCACTACAGCCAAAAGGAGGAAACAACCCAGATGCCCATCACCTAATGAAAGGTTAAATAAAATGTGGTATATCCAGATCATGGAATATTATTTAGCCATAAAAATTAATGAAGTACTGATATATGCTACAATGTGGATAAAACTCAAAAACATTATGTTAAGCAAAGAAGCCACAACAACATATTGTATGTTTATATGAAATGTCCAGAATAAGCAAATCCATAGAAACAGAAAGCAGATTAGTGGTAGCCCAGGGAAGGAGGGAAGGGTCGGTGGGGAGGGACTGCTTAATGTGTGTGGAGTTTCCCTGGGGGATGATGAAAAAGTTCTGGAACCAGATAGTGGTGATAGTGGTGATAGTGGTGATGGTTGTACACATTGTTAATGTACCTGCCACTCAACCATACACTTTAAAATGGTTAAAATGGTAAATTTTGTGTTGTATATATTGTACCACAATTTTTTAAAACATTATAATATAGACTCCTTGAAAATATCACACGTAATAATCAGAATAAAATTCACATGGAATATATATATTCCATTTCATATGAAATATATATATTTATAAATATTCCATGTGAATACATATCAATAAATTTCTAGAAAATATGGAATAATTTTTTTTTTGAGACAGGGTCTCACTCTGCCACCCCAGCTACAGTACAGAGCATCATAGCTCACTGCAACCTCCAACTGCTGGGCTCAAGCGATCTTCCTGCCTCAGCCTCCCTAGCAGCAGGGACTACAGGCACGTGCCACCATGCCCAGCTAATTTTTCTATATTTTGTAGAGACAGGGTCTTGCTCTTGCTCAGGATGGTCTCAAAATCCTGAGCTCAAGTGATCCCTTGGCCTCCCAGAGTGCTAGGATTACAGGTATGAGCCATTGTGCGTGGCTGAAATAATTTATTTTCAATAATCTTCCAATGGAAGGGCCTTTTAAAATTATGTCACATAACCCAGGAGCTATAAAAGAAAAAAAAACTAATAACTTTGTAGCAACTTAATTATAAAAATTTCTGCATGGAAAAGAACCATTCTAAGCAAGTATTTCTCTAATAAATACAATGGTCTTACAAATCAACAAGCAATGGGTCAAAAACAGAGTAGGAAAATGGGAAAGAAAAAGAAAGAATATACAAATGGCCTTTAAACATTTAGGAAGAAGGCTTGACCTGTCTTATAATAAAATAAATGTCAAATAAAATTATATTATTTTTCTCCTCTATAATTGATGGAGATCAAAAATTGAATACCATGGTGTATCAGTGAGAGTATGGGGAAATCAAATATTGCACCCTCCTACACTGCTGGTGAGGACGTAAATTGGGAAACCCTCTATAAAAACAATTTGACAATACATAAACAAACTACTAATCCATGTATCTTTTGATCTGGCAATTTTATTTCTAGGAATCTATTATACAGAAATACTCCCCCACATGTAAGATAACATATACACATATATCTTATTATAAAATTATTTGGAATATCAAAAAAAGGAAACAACCAAAAATATTCGTTGTTCAAGGACTTCTAAATAGTAGCATATCACACATAGAACATGAGGCTGCTATGGAAAGGACTGAAGAAATGTTTATGTACAAACACGGAAGGTACCTAAACATACTGCTGCTATAAGGGGGAGCACAGTCTGCACAGTCGTTCACCATTTATGGAAAAAGGGAAAAACATGAACATGAATGGATTTACTTTGTAGAGACATAATCTACTTCTGAAAAGATATAAAGAAACTTGTAGAACTGGCTGCTTCAGAGGAAGGGAATGGGTATCAAGACAAGAGTGGGAGAATATTTCGTATTTGAGCTTGCATACATTTTGAATTTAGAATTCCACGAATGTGCTACCTATTCAAAAAAATTTAAATAAATATGTATTTTATGGATTCCCCTTAAAAATAATGCAAGTATTTAACCAATGCTATTATATTAATGGTTTAGCAATGATAGACTTTAAGTGGTAAAATCATATAAAAATTAAGACATTATCGAAATAGTATTAAGTGGACCTCATTCAAAAGAATCGCTCCATGTAAAACTTCGCTGAAGAATTTAACATGCTCATAATATTGTTAAATATGGGACCTTTGCCTTTTACTCATCCGCAACGTAGAGATAACTCGTTGTCCCCATGCCAGCTAAATTCGAATCCTGGTAGGTTCTTGCTGAAGGAGCCTGAGGGCAGGTCTGGAGGTGCACACAGTGGAGGGAGTCACAGTGCACTGTGAGCAGGTAGGGGTGGGCCTCCCCAACCCCGGGGCCACCGGGATCACGGCCAGACACGGGCCAGTGCTCGTACCTTCCTCCCCCGTGGGCTGCACCAGCCCATCCTCTGACCTCTCTAAGCACCAGAAGGACCCTGAAGTGAGTGGGTCAGAGCTGAAACCCAGGCTTCTCAGAGCTACTGAGAACACATTTTCTTCCAGGCAATTTTCTGGGCGTTTTATATGGTTTGCATCATTTAATTTACCTGGTGACATCAACATAAGGTACATATCATTTTCCCTGCTTTACACATGCAAATACTGAGAAATGAGGTCAAGGAACTTTCCTGAGATTTGCACAGGTAAGAGTAACGGAGCTGGGAGTACATACTGATTGACTACAAATAAGTCAGGCTCAGAAATGGAGGGAAAACAAGACACGAAGGAAATTGAAAACAAGCCAACCAACAGCTTCCTCGGATTTTTTACACAGAAGACTGAGTTCCTTAATTTCAGGGCCTAGTGAGGGCTGGCGGCCAAGAACAGTGACCTCTAGAATTCTCAACATGGGATTCCCAATTTTCTACAAACTATGGAAGATCTGGCATTTTAAAACTTTTAGTAGCCCATAGTCTGCTTTAATTGATAAATTTGGTATACTTACATATGCACCAACTAACATTAAAATAAGCCGCCCAATTTGCAGCCGACCCTGGTGAAGGTAGGACCCAGCAGGCCAGTGCTGGGAGCCCGGGCAAGCACGCATCTGCGGGCAGTCTCTTCCTGGCTTCACTTCCCTCTTGCCCTCTGTCCCATCCCTCTTCCTAGTTTTAGTTTTAATGGTCCTGTGCGTTTTTACTGAAAACCACCTCAAATGTTTCTCTGGAGTCGTTAGAATGCTAACCAAAGGCTGAAAAGAAATCAGACTCAATGCAGCTGAGACGCAGAGGGAATGCCCATGTGCCAAAAAAGGAGAGCAGCAGCGGGGTGTGCCAAATGCTGCTAAGGGTGCGTATTGAGGGGCCCCTCTAACCCCCCTGGGTGGTTTAAGGTCCCCCTATAGCACTCTGTCACACCTCATCGCAGTAGCCCCAGGGCATCGTTGTGTACAGATTCTAGCCCTGCCTTGCGTCTGTCTTGAAGCCGTCTGAAGGTGCTCAGAACTGTGTCTTTTGTATCCCTGGCACTAACAAAACGTGAGGCATATTGAAAATGTTTAATGTATGAATTTCTGAAAGTTTGAAGCTGGATCTTCGAGGAAAAGTGGAACATAACCAAGCAGTACTCACAGGAGAATAAACAGGCAGGAAGATCCGCGAGCTGCAGGACACACCAAAAAGGGGGACCATATATTCTTTAGGGGAAAATGTCTGCCCCAGAATTCATCTCCACATTGTGGCCCACGTATGGAGTGGGCTGTCCTCTCTGCTTTGGTTCTTAATCAAGAAACAGCACCCAGCTGCAGGTCAGAAGACCCAAGCCAGCCAAGCCCACTGTTGGCTTGGTTGGTGGCTGTGAGGCCACGCGCCTCTGCTCCTCTGTTCCATGGCCCACCCTGTCCGCTGTAAAACCTGACTGCTCCTTTCCCTGCCCGCCACAGAGGGCTGGTGACCTGGGGTGCAGTGCTCAGTTCCTGCAGTGCACATTTATATCACATGTATGGATCTATCTGTATTTGTCAATAAAAACTTTCTACCTTATTGAAATCTTTAAGATGCTTTTTGTTTTCAAATAAATTCATTCTTATTAATAGAAGAGTTGCATCAATATTACTTATTTACATCCTCTTTTCCCCAATAGTTTTTGTGCTTCGGTAGCGTGTTGTACAGAATAGAGACTCAATGACTGTCCAATTGAATTTAGTTAAACTGAAGAAGCAGTGGAGACATTTAAGTAAAAGCCAGGCAAACACTAACCAGAGTTGGGCTGCACGCCTGTGTGGTTCTTTCCAACCCTGTCCGTCTATACATTTTTTAAAATATTTCATGGTAAAATTTAATCTGCAGCCCAAACCGCCCTCTGGACTCCAGATGCATACATCCAATTGCCCACTCCACATTTCACAGGGATGTCCGCAGCCATCTCCACCGCTACCAGTCAAGGGCACCCCCATCCCAGTTGCTCAGGCCCTAAATCTCAGAGCTGCCTTGATTCCTCTTCTTCTTGCATCCCATGCCATTTCATCAGCAATCTTGTGGACAACATCTTCAGAAAATATCCACACAGACGCTTTCCCCATCTCTCATGACAGCCCCTGGTGCAGGACACCAGCATGCCTCCCAGGCCTCACAGAGACCTGGCAGCTGACGGAGAGACGGCCCGGCTTGTCCAGGCTTCCTTGCAGCCCCACACCTTGGCCGTGCCCTGCCAGAGTGAGACCTGAAATCCTTGCTCTGTCAGGGTCACCTCTTGGTGCCTGGGGCCCCCGAGCCGTCTGTGAGGGGCCGCCTGGACTATCCTGCTGGTGATGAGAAGCTTTCGGTCCAGTCACCCCACCCACCCACCCAGCCAACGGCCAGCCACTCCTCAGGAGCAGAGCCACCTGCTGGCCAGGCCTCCCTGAGAGGCATTGAAGCTGAGATGCATGGGGCACCCAGCCCGGAGCCCCAGGACTGCCCTGCTCTGGCCAGCTCATACCACTGACCCCCAGAACTCGGAGTGAGATAAAGGTGTCACTGTATGTCACTAAGGCAGGCAGGAACTTGAGAGCTTTACCCTTCCAGGTCTGCCCCCAAGGTCCACTCTCAACACAGCAGAGGACCTTCATGGGGGCTGGGGTTCAGAGAGGGCCAGGGGGCCATGCACCTTGGCTGTCACTCCCAGTGATGGCAGGGCCCAGGGAAGCTGTGTGGCAGAGAAGGGGTATGGCTCACTGGGGTTTAAAACAATGGATGTTGAGCAGACTGAGCTCACTGGCTCCCAGCACCCTCTCACCACAGTGCCTTTGCACGAGTGGTTTCCTGTCTCTGGAACACTCTGCCCTCAGAGACGTGCACCCTGCGCCTCCTTCCACCCATTTCTCCCATGCTATTTCCATGGAGAGGCCCACCCTGGACGCTCTACTTTAACTTGTGGCCCTTCCTGCCACACCCCATTCCCATACCTTCCTTACTTCATGCTTATTTCCTAACTCTGAACATTTCTAACATAACATGAAAATTACGTGTTGATCATGCTGATAGCAGTCTCCTCCCACGAGAATCTGAGATCTATGCAGGCAGGGACCAACCGGCTCAATAATGAATCTTGAGCTGTAACTCAGATGACAGCAGCAGGGGAGACAGCCCTGAGTCCCGAAGCTCTCTGGGTGTGAAAACGGTCAGCAGGCACAAGTTGTTTTCAAACCTTTAACTGCAAGTGGTCCTAGGCTCTCGCAGGCTGTCATCATCCTGGTTAGGCAAGGTTGGCAACCCCCCTCACTAGGCAGGTGGAGGTGGATGGACACCCTCAACCCTCCATGCTCCCCGGGTGACTCATGGCTGTGTTTCTCAGGCCCCTTCCCTGGACTCTGCCACCTGTATACGCACTATCGAGTCAGAACACAGGGCAGGGACAGCCTGGGATGGCAGCCAGCTGCAGGCTGATGGGGGCGTCGGGGTGGGGGCAGGGACCTGGCTGACTCTCAGCGGGCCGTGGGGCCTTCGGCTGGGAAAAGCCTCTGTGCTGTGCAGGCTGCAGCTCCTGGCCTCTTCCAAACACTGCAGTTCTGCAGCTCTTGGCCTTTGCCTCATATTATGTTGCTGAAAAATAGAAGGAAAATTCTGCTGGGTCGCAGACTGACCCTGAACAGGAAGCATGGGGGTGGGTACTGCACGGCAGCCTGTGTGGAAGGGTCAAGTCATAAGAGGGTCACACACTCAAAATAACGAGCTGGCTGTTGCGAGGAGGAAAGTCTCTTCCTGCTTGCATCCCATCCCACAGTACTCGTCCTTTGCTGCCTGTGCCCAACACGTCCAAATCAACACAAAAATAAATGGTGAAGGATTTAGGCTTCTAAGCCAATCTGCTGCGTACAAATACACATGTTTTGTGGTTATAAGGATGTTTTGTTTACTCCCAATGTGATCATTTCACCACCCTTCCTTGCATATTCAAATTTATATGATCTCACTTAGGGATCTAAGAATTTGTTCTTACAAAGTAAGCCTAAGCATTCAGGGAGTGGGAGAGGGTATCTGGGGAATGCATCAGGAAAAGGAACATTAAGGAGGGCTTCTTCCAAGGACAGGGCCCCCAGAGTCCTGTGGAAAGGACCCCAGCCACAGAAAAGCCCCCAGGATGAACACTTCACGCAGTGGGCAGAGCTGTCCGGACAGGCACCCTGAAGGCGGGGGCGCCTGGGTCCAGCTGCTGGAGCCCCGCCTTATAGCAGCTGGGACTAGCAACAATACCCCTCGTGGGGCCACTGGAGGACTAAATGAGGTCACTCAGGCAATGAGTTCAAAACCTACTAAGCAGTCAGTGAGACCTCAGCTGCTGTCATTGTCACTAGCCTGGTAAGGCACAAGCGGGATGCTGTGGACCCTTTCCTTGGTCCCCTGGGCACTGCTCCTGGGGTCAGAGGTCAGAGCAGGCAGAGCACAGGCAGAACAGTCTCAGTGCCAGCATGGCAACCCAAGCACATGTCACAGCAACTTCGCCTTCCACAGTGTTCCACAGTGAACACGGGCTAAGGGCAGCCCTCAGGAAATCTTGTCATATGCAACCTCATAGGTACATGTCATTAGTTGCAGGGTGTGTCATTATGACTCAACAGAGGCTTTCTGTGATTCATTCTGTGCCGGAAACAGGGAGTCAGCGTGGGCCTCTGGGAAACACACCTATACCTGCTTTCCAATACGGCATCAAACCTCATTGCTGTGTGACCTTGGGCAGCACAGCTAATCTTCCAGTGCTGAGCTGTCCCTGTGGTTAAAAAGCAGCATCATAATCAAGAACAGATGCAGCCACGGGTCTAGGCCATCCTAAAGAAGTAATTCACACACACCACGATATGCCCTTTGTTCCCTCTACTGCAATGGCAATGGTTTGGGAACTTCTCAATTGGCCACAAGTTTATATAACCTCTCATCTGCCAACTCTAACAGAGAAAAATGCTTGAGGTTTTACAGAGCAGTTATGTTCACATAAAAACAACATCAAATTCTGCATCGTAATACGTGAAATAAATCCTGCCCAATTTTCATCACTAATGATAATAGAAAGGAAACACTATTTGAAAGAAGGCTGTTCTGTACCTATAATTGTAAACAGTCTAGTCATTGTCAAAAGGACCAAGTACAGATAATCTCCAAGGAAGATTAAGCAGCATGATTTTTTCTGGTTGACTTCTTCATTCAACACCTGTTATTGAACCCTGAATCTGATTTCTGGGCTCTGTGCACTGCTGCTTCCCCAGTCCTGCAGAGCTCATTAATTGATGCACTTGCCAAATGGTGATTAGCATGGCTAAGTGACAAGCACTTGTTTATGCATTTGGGATGCAATAGTGAGCACAACAGGTTGAGAGCACTCGAGCTTAGAGTGAGCTGGTGAGGGAGATGGAGAAGTGTTACAACAGTAAGACCTGTGATCAGGGCAAACGCAGGATTCTATCAGAGCCGACAGGAGCAACCAGCCTCAGAGCCCAGTGTTCTTGGAACTAGTGATAGGTCAGCCCTGAGGAAATTAGTAGGGCAAAAAGTGGGAAGAGTCTCTCAAGCAGAGAAAACAACAAATATAAATCCTGAGTAAATAAGAGCCTGGTGTGTTTATGGAGACACACGGGTTTGAGTGTATGGTGGTAAGAGAGAGGAGTAGGTTGCTCAACAAAAGCTTTAGCGAAGGTGTGCTAAGGATGCTGGGCTTTGCACAGAAGTTGGTGGAGAGCCATTTCTCTGTGGGAAAACCACAGAGTGTGGTGTCAAGGAAACCCAGGGAAGAGGAGTTATAAAGGTGTCAGCACTGCCTACGGCGGCCACGGGGAGGCCAAGCAGGAGAAGGAGGCAGACAGTGACAGTAAGTGACTCTAGCTGCTGTCATGAACCCCAAAGGATCAGTGACTTGACACAGTGAAAGCTTGTTTCCCACTCACGCAAAGTCTGCTGTAGGTGCCCGTGGCAAATGGCAGACTTCCACCCTGTGGTTTTGCCTCCACCAGGCTCTCCCCATTCAACCAGCTGAGGGGAAAACGCTCGGGAGGTGGAGTTTATGGGCCAGCCCTGGAGGTGGCACATCCCTTCTGCCCACATCCTGGTAGCCAAAACTCAGTCACATTAGCCAGAACTCATTGCATGTGTGCCTGTGATGAGAAAGGAGACAGATTCTGGTTCAGCTTTATCAGTCTCTGACACAAGGATGGGAGAAAGATCCTTTAGATTTATCAACAAAAGGTGGTTATTGACTGTAACAGTTAGCTATTGCTGCCTAACAAACCACCCCAAAATTTTGTGGTTTGTAAAGCAATGATTCACTGTTTTTCAAGTGTCTATGGATTGGCCATGGTTCCCTGTGCCAGTCTGAGCATCTGTGAAACAACCAACCTGAGCTCTTAGAAAGAACTAACACCTGTGATCCCCTAACGTCTCTTCCTTCTTCCCACAGACCTCTGTGCTAACAAGGGGTGGGACTTTGGGCTTCTTACCTCTTAATCAATTCCTTCTTTTTCCTTGGAGCAGGAACATCATGGTGGCAACTTCTTTATACTTGTGGGAGAGACACTATGCTCTAAATCATCCATGCTTGATAGTCTGAGGAATTTAGAAAGTGTGTGTGTACTCTCTTGCTCTCTCACTGTCTGTCTGTCTGTCTGTCTCTCTCTCTCTCTCTCTCTCTCTGCAAAGCTTTGCTTTCCAGCATATTAAGTTGCCAAAAAATTGGATTTGAATTTCAAAACTGAGAAATCTTTGATGTTCAGTAGGTGTCTGCTCTCTTCCTGTAGGACACAGGGTGAGGACTGTATGACAATATGTCTAGAAATAGTTTCCCTACTGCAAACTTCTGTTCCTATTACCAGTGCTAGTAGTAGTATAATGATAATATTTAATAATAATAACAATGATAACAATGAATATGTTTAAGTGGCAAAGTCTCCTAGGAGGAGAGAGGGAGGGGATGGAAACATTATTATTTGAATTACTATCCCTCCAGGGCAGTCTTGGGCCTCCCTTATTATTTTTGCTATAAAATATTCCCCAATTTCTCAAAGCAAAAAACGTCCCTGGCCATTCATTCATTCATTAATTCATTCAGCATATATTTACTGACTGCCTCTGTGCCAGGAGTAGGGCGTGTGGGGGCAGGTAAGGCAGACACGATACATGTTATCTGTACAGGCAGGAAACAAAGAGACAATTGCACAGACAACCCTCCCAGCATTCCCTACACACCTCTGCTATGGCACACACGTCCACTGAGCACGCCCTACGATAACGGTAGCAGAGCATGCCGTGCTCATGCAAACATCACTGTCACCACAGGCGAGCTTCCTGTTAGCTCGAGTCCGCTCCCTACCTCTCGTCTGCAGCTACGGGAGGTTCCGCTGTGTCGTGAACAACTCCATACCTGTAGAGGTCCAGGAGCAGCCACTCACCCCTCCAAAAGAGAGAACAATCATTTAACTAAGTGGCAGAGGGCTTACTCCTATGTTTGCCTTAAAAATCATCCTTCATTAAATGATCTGAAAATTAAACAGCCAAAAGTGTCCAGACAGGAACATACCACGGGGTTGGAAATGTACCTGGCCCTTCTTCCTTCCAACACCTCCACAAAGACAAGATTGCGGCAGGGATAAAACATTGTCTGGTCTTTAAGCAGGAGCTTGGGCACACATTGCAGAATTTCAATCCATACTACATACCTGAGCTTCTTAAAAAGAGAGAACATCTCGAAACCGCCTCTCTCCATGGGTCCATTCCTCAGCAGAGAAAAACTGGAAGCTGCTACTCTTCCATTCATCAAACAGTTGAATGCTAGCCGACCTCCAGATGAGAAAGCTGCAAAGACCATCATTTTTTAAAATCTTCCTTGGCCCAAATATTTAAGGAAAATGTTATTGTAAGAACACATTTTGAAGAAATGAAATTTCAAGAAGCAATCAAATAAAAAAAATCCCTAGAATACATCTGGGTTTTGTTTTGTTTTGTTTTAGTCTTGTTTTTAAATTTTTGTGTATGGAGGGAGAGGCAAAGATTTAATCGTACCAAATTAGGGAAAAGCCAAAAGGTAGCAAACAGATACCAAGAAAGGAGGGAGCAATTAGCAGATGAGTCTGTCCAGAGAGAGGCAATCGTAAGGGCTTGCGAAAGACAGAAGAAAGCAAAACTCTGAAAATGAAGATAAATGTTTTGAATTAAGAGAGGGTCATGGTGTTCTTAATATCAGAAGAGAAAGATAATTTTAAAGCACTGTTGGGATAAAAGTTGTTTTAAGAAGTTTCAGGAGAAGGCCAACATGGGCAATGCTTTCGCCGTCAGCTAACAACCAAACTCTCATCTCTAAGGAAGCTGCCTAGAGATGCAGGGAACTCCTGGATGCTGATGATTTGCATTTATTTCTCTCAGAAAGAGCAAAACACTTTACAGAAAAGACATTAATTTTCATAAAAACCCTAGGAAGAGCTGCAGGCACAGACAAGGCATTATCAGTCACTGTGTACTGAGGTGCACGTGTGCAGGGTGACACCTGGGCAGCTCGCCTTTCTACTTCCTGATTGTACATGAATCCCAAGCATACACTGAATGCTGGAAAGAATTTACAGAGTCTTGCATAAAGTAAACTGCATCTGGCTTGGTTTTTATTTTGTGGTGCGTTTTTGTTTTGTTTTAATAAGGTTGAACAAATTGGAGTCATTTAAAGTGTGAATCTATTATCTTGAGAGGAAGTGTAGCCCAGAATGGACAAGATGCAAAATGATTTCTTGAGGGCAAAACCAGTAAAATGAATTTTCAAAGTATGTCTTTTAGTCTAAAGATTATAATTATGTTGCACATTGGTGGCGTGGGAGGGGCAGTGTTTTTTAATTTAGGTAAAGTTTGAAAAACTGATGTAGTTTAAATGGGTCTGAGTGTAATTAAATTTATGAACACAGAGAAAAATATGAAGTTTTATTAACTGTGGAAGGAATGTGGGTCTTTAGCTGCCCAGCCAGTTCACAAAGACAAAGGAGATCAGTTTACAGGGGGTTAAATAAACACAATATTTTATGTTATGGTTCAAAGGAATCCATTCACAACAAGACTAAGAGTCAAAAATTGGTTCACCAGATTGAACCTCTCCAGGTACAGAAGTAAGCACTGTTCTAGGCTGCAGCCACTGGGCTGCAAGCGCCACTCGGGGACATCCCCCAGACCTGCCCTGCTACCTCTGGCCTATGCTCAGGATTTTTCACATCACTGCATGTTATATATTCTGCAGTCCTAAACATTCTTGGTTGGAATTTCAGTAACCCATCTATCAGAAGAATGGAGCATGAAGAATATTTAGGCAAAAAAAAAACTCATGGGACGTCAACACTGGGAACAAGATGTGGGGAAGGGACACAGCCGGGGATTGCACAGGGAAAGGGCGTAGGAATTGTGTTGGTCCATGACACCACTTTCCACGGATTATTAATACTTCTTAAGAGATCTAAGCAAATGCACTTGGGGCCAGTGTTCCAGGGATTCTGTGCGTCGGAAGTAGGATGAGAGGCCAGGGGAGAGGCTGCCTTGCCTGTGGCCAGGCTGCTCTGAGCCCCCAGGAGCCAAGAAGACCAGCACGGAGTAAACTTCCCTCTTCAAGTATCATTTGGCCGATCAGGAACTCGTTATAATAATTGGTGCCAATTATTGGTTTGCCAGCAACTCCCACAGATTAATATTTCAGAAGTTAGAAACCCAGCTGAGCGTGAAAACAGCATCAACTTGGAGTTAGGAATCACATTTCAAAACTGCAGGGAAAAAAAAACAAGAGAGGAGAGATTGTTTCTTGAGTAAAGAGGAAGAGACTCATTCATCTCGCTAATACTCAGGACTCTGGAAGCCTGAATCAGCTCCCCAGACACAAAAGCATGGCATGGTCCACACAGGCTGGACAGGTGAAGGAATGCCCCCCATGCTTCAAGTGTCTCTTAGTTCTTCTGTAGCAAAATGGGACATGCTTAAACTTCCTTTGGTTAAAAAGTGCTTTTCAAGAATGTGTTTCTGAAACTAATAAAGTGACTTGAAACTCCACAGTGCATTCCTTACAAGACGAGAAAGGACTTCATTCACCACAAAATCCACCATATACTTGTCTCCGGACATCCAAAGGTGTTTTCTTTACCCCACAAGTCTTTTTTGTTGCTTGAGAAGTCCCAGGAAACTGGAGGGGCACCCTGAGAGGCTGGGGCCCCACGGGGCAGCACGGCGTGTGCCTGCAATCGCACTGTCTTGAGCTATCAGCCCAGGCCCCTCTCCTGCTCCTCGCACCCCAGTGGGCCGGCCACCTCCCAGTTCCCACCAGGGCCCAGACCTCCCTGGGCTCCTCCCTGACCCCCGCCGACCCCCGCCAACCCCCACCAGACCCCCGGATCCCCACCCTCCCGCCAGCCCACCCAGCCCCCCCAGATCCAGTTCTCCCTGGGCTCCCCCACCCCCGGCTCCTCCTGCACCCACACCAGCCGCCCCCCAGGCCTCCCCCTGCACCCGGCTCCCTGGGCCCCATCGCCCTGGCCACCCCTCCCCTACGGGCGCCCCCAGCCCCTCCCACGCGGGCTCCTGCCCCCTCCCTGGAGCGTTCCCTGACTGCCTATCATCTTGCTCTAATTGTTTCCAGATTCGTGTGGGAGGTCAGGGCCCGGGAGTGCTGCTTCATGCCAAGTTTATAAACAGAGCAGTGTTTCCAGATGGCCGCTGGCTCCAGCCTGGCGAGCAGGTTGATTGGGACCAGAATAACAACAGGTGGAGAGCAGACAATGAGTTCCTTGACACTTATTTACTCCCTGGGCTCTTTCTTCCCCTAGCAGCCCTGCCTCCATCTGCCATAGCCGCCACCAAGACGGATTTCCACCGTGCTCAAATGAGCCAGGGGGCAGCGGAGGAATGCAAAAGAAAACAAGTCATTTCCCTAATGAGGGTGGGGAGTGGCAGCCGGGGAGGCCAGGGGAGCCCTGGACATAAAGCGACCCCAGGCAAGCCTGGAGAGGCTGGGGCCTCTTGGACAGGGCAGGGAGGGAGGTGCTGTGTTCATCTGCACCAAGGGGACAAGAACACAGAGGGCCCCCAGCTCAGACCCCTCCAACTGAGTCTCGCCTATCAGCAGACAGGAGGCAGGAGAGCATGGGGACATTCTTCGTGTAGCAAATGTTCTGGGAAGTGCCTCAAGCTTCCCTGAAACAGGATTGACCAATAGGCCTAAGCCCTGTCCAGATAGTCCAGGGATTCCAGCAGAAGGAAATAGGCTAGGTTTGAACTGAAAATCTGAAGCAGCCCTGATGAGCCAGCAGAGCCTGCCGTGGAAGACCTCGCTCCCACAAGCTAATCTCCAGTTAGCCCGAGGAAGAACAGCCCAACTGGGCCAACTGTTTTATGAAGTGAAGCGGAGGGTTTTAGTAAACAGCAGCAAAGGCACCAGATGCGTCCAGTTAAACATGGAATTATACAGCAAGCCCTGCAGTGATTGAGAAACCGTAGGACAGATTTATACAGGAGGGAATAAATGACAAGTCACCCTGTCCGGGGAGCTGTCCCAAACGCCCCACAGATGGGGCTCCAGACAGAAGAGTCCCCGGCAGGTTTGCGAGTGAGATCATGAACCAGGCCTGATGGAGCTGTGCAGGCTCCACAGGGACGGCGGAGCGGCCAGAACCCAGGCTGCTCTGGGGTGGGAAGGATGCCGATCGCATGATCCTTTAAAACCCTGACCTACGAAAGCACTGGCAGAAGAAAGCGCCTGTGAAAATAAAGCATATAAATATCAAGAGTACATTTTTAAGGGTCTCTGAGTTAAGGCTAGATTATCTCTGGGAGTCCTTTGAATCTGAGTATCCACTTATAAAATGTAACCTGACACTCTGGCTTTGAAGATTCGGGATCCTGGACCAGGGCTGTGCAATTTATCTGAACTGACAGAGCCTTAGAGCCTAGGGCTCAATCCTCCGGCTCCTCCATCCCGGATCCCCGACTTAACTGCAATCCACGGCGTCACTGCATTTTCAAACACAGTGTCACTGTCATGTGCGTGTTTCATAACAAAATGCAGGGTATCAGAAGCGCCCATCTAAAATGCAAGACTTGAATATTTCACTTAGTTGATGCAGCATCTTTATATAGAAAGAATATAAATTCCTATTTCTTTAATTTTCTTCCCTAAGTTTTCTTCATAGCAATCACTTATTGAGGTTTTTATCTGAAAAGTTCCGAGTATTATATTAAGAATTCTTAAGAAAAACAAATCATGACTTGAACTAAAAAGCAACAAAATGAGTTCGAGTTCCAGGGAACAAATCCATGACTGGGGCAATGAATGGGGCCTCTAGGGGGAGAGGGAGCCAGCAACGGAAGTTGGGGTCAGCGTGGTGCAGGAATCAGCTCACATTCCAGGCCCACAGAGTCACTGTGTGAAGTCAGCAACCCTAGGAGGATGTTTACCTTTAGAAGAAGAGCATCTGTGGAAGACACTGGAAATTTCTTAGAAAGATATCACTGCTGATGACAGGTGCCTTAAGCAAACGTTAGGTCCCACCCTACTTAGAGATTTCAGAAACAGCTGTATTTGTCATGACCAATGAATCCTGGCACATAATCACACATACACTTGGGAAAAAGTTCTCCTCAACAAAAATGCAGTGCCAGCAGCTGAAGAGAATTCCACCCACTGTCACCCACATGCATTTGCATACCTAGTAACATTACCCTGTGGCTGGAGGCGCCCTGGCAGAATTCTCCACCGTGACCACCCCTGTCACACAGGAGGACTTTTTTCCTCTTGTGCTCTACGACTGGCCATGAAATTTTGTTCCCAACCGCAAAGCACTGAGACACACCATTGTGGCATCTGCTGAATCTACCAGAACAGGGACACACAATTTGTCCTACAAATTGCAAATACCAGGTCAAACCAAAAGCTAGTTTTATAGCTTGAATACTCAATGCTCCTCTCTCCACAGTTGGTGCAGAGTGGACTTGGTTTTGGCTCTCCCCATGTACACAATTACAAATATGCAGCAGAAAAAAAAAATGGATCTAATGATAACATTTAGAGACCCAAAACATTATCAGTGGCACAGCATTTCCTTATTTTATTGATAAACGAAAACAGGCTTTATTTTAGGATTAGAAGTGTTGAATCACATGGGAGTGCTGGCTTTACCATGTGCCAATTTTTGAATTCCACTTGAAGGCCAAGATGCAAAACCTAAAACATGAAAAAAGAAACATTTTCATCAAAGAATTTTATTTTTCAAATTGGAATTTATTGTACCTTTGCAAATGTATGCCAAAGAATTTCAGCAAACACAATGTATTTGTTCTTTTTATATACTGGCAGCATACTTAGGCAGATTAATGAGGCAGTAAAGCAGTGATGCCAAGATCAGGGTGTATGGAGGGCTTTAAATCACGGGTGTTTGCCAGTAGTGCGGTCCTAGGGAGCATGCTTAAATGCTTCCTGAAACGAAAGTTATTCAGAAGGTAGCATACTGCTCTCGAAGTTAACCAGCCAAGCTACCCTTTATGTAACATTCAAAACACTTCTAACCAGAATTAAGGGATTTTTCCCCCCTTAAACTTGGCAAGCAACTGTAAAGACTAGCGTGGTGGAGGTGAGAAATGCCACGTTCAAATCCTGAAAGAGCCAAGTAAGCCGTCCATGGTGACTTAACCCAAATTCCCTCACAAGGGAATACGTGTTAGTGCCAAGTTTAGATTTCAGAGATGCAAAGTCAGAGATTTCAAAGTGTAAATGATAAGTACATCCTTTCTACTACTTTTTTCCTTAAGAGTTAACCCCTCCCAGCCATCCCCTCTTTCTGCTTTGCCAAAAGCCCACCCTGTTCATGCAATGTGCTCACAGACAGAAGTCACCCCTGTCATCCACCTCCAGCCAATCTCACTCAGTCTGCACCAAGTGCCCCAGAACCCTGCCTGTGCGTGTGCCGCCAGCACTTGGAAACAGGAAGTGTTGATAGAACCAGGTTTTCGATCTTATGTGCTTCCTTCCCTGAACTCAGGGCACAGTCAGCGGAAGACAGACAATCTCTCTCCAAACCAGTCCTAATCCCATTAGAAACTCCAATTAACGCCAGTTGGCATTCCCTGTGTCAGGAAACAAAGCAATTATGGGCCTCAAGTTGTGCCTAAGATGACAGCAAAGCTAATCAAACTGATACTCACCAATACAGCCAAATTGGCAGGTTAACTCAAACAAACCCTACGTGATAGTACGGGGCTGCCAGCGGGCTGTTTCAGCATTGCCTCTTTGTAAATTACTTTTACTCTAACTGAAATTTCAGGTATTTTTTTCAGGACTATTTCTTTTTTGTTTTAACCTCCAAATATGCTTCAGTGGCAGTGTGGCTAAATGTGTAGCATGTTTCAAAGCCTTAACTGGGGCAGTGGAAGTGGAATTGCAGCATAAAGCAGGATTCATGAACTGTGCATGGTTTTCAGTTTGTGCACAAAAAGGCTGGTAAGTTAAGATGAGGCTATCAATAAAAATCTGTCTGACAACGACTAGAAATAATCAAAGAGCAACCCAGATGCATCTGAATAGCCACCATGAATTAGTGAACAGTATTTTCGTACTTCTAATTTAGCAATCTTGAGCTACACCTCTTAATGTTATCCAGTGATGCAGCCTTTGAAGCCGTGGTGCATGTTGGAAGCAGCTGAGAGGATGGCTCTGACGTCGTGCGTCTGCTGACAAGCCGGGCTTCTTTCTCAACAACATAGCCCAGGCACACTATTCTTATAACTCACTTCAAAGTTCTTAGGATGACGATGCATTAAACGTTGGTGCAGGATCCCTATTGTTTCAGATTTTTAACCAAGGATTTGGCCAGACACAAAATCTAATCTACTGGGGGAGAGAGGGAGTCAACATCTTTCCTGTGCAGGCAAAGCAAACAGGCCCCTCATCCCCAAGGCCTCTGACCGTGCACTGGAGGAGCGACACTGGGATGCAGCTGACTGGGACTTTTCTAACCCGGTTCTCTGCCTGTGACTATTAGAATGTTGGCCATTTAACTCAAATTGGTAAGAATGTATTCATGATTATAAAGAACTTGTAAGTCTGAGAAAAGAATCTATCAACTGCCAGTTTGTTGTACTGTGAAGTCACTTTACAACAAAAACAGAACCCCTGAGATCTGAGATGAAGGTTCTCATTCTATAGAATTTCCAGAGAGTGGCCTGCATCAGTGGGGTGCAAGAATAACCCCCCTTATTACGGGGTCTGGAGATAAATGAATTTTTAAATATAAAATTAATGCTATTGCAAAGCAGAGTGACCTACCCCAAAACGTTTCAATGATATCATATATTATTTGGAAGAAAAAAGATTTTTCTTTGCATTTTTTAAAGAATTCTTATTTTCATTAAACATTGTGGAGCTTCTATTACCTATGATGTTTCCCAAAAAAAGAGATTTGTTTTAGTTGGATGGATGTTTATTTCAGCACTGTTTTTAACATCACAGGTGATTTATTCACATGGCCCCTCATTCTCGGCATTTGGAGCCCAGTGATGACTCACAGTGTTACCCCAGCTCCAAGTCCCCACCATGGCACTGCTCCCAGCAGCCCAGCACTGGTTAAAAGGCACCAGCCTCAGCACAGCCCGCACAGGAGAGAAACCACCTTTGTCCTAGAGTACCGGAAAGCTTTCCACATCTGATTTAGTTAAACTTCCTCTCAGGGTATCATTCCCTCTAAGAGACAAATAAGTGAATTGTATATAATACAATTAAAATCTGTCATAACACTGAAATAAATTCTTGCTACAGTTGAACAAAGTTATTTTATTTGGAAAGGATCAAAAGTTATTGGTGTCCCACTTGCTTGTGATAAAGATTCTTAAATATCCAAAAGGATTAAGAATGTAGTACTTAGTAGTAATAACTTATTCCCAACGAAAGTGATCTTTGGACAAGGCCCAAGCACAAGTTATGTAACCCAAATTATGATAGTTGGGAAGGGCTCGATTTCCCAAAGTGTCCTCCAGCAGACTTCCTGATGATGCACTATTTAGGAAAATACAGAGAAAGAGGGAGACGGGGAAGGGGGGTGGCGCGCAGAGAGAGAGAACAATGTGAGTACTTTCTTAGTTCTAAGGAAGATGACCCTGAATAAGACTTGAGTCCATTTCAAGAAGTCAAGTGATGTAAAGCGTGTGTTAAATATCTCAGATCCGCCTGGTCTAGTTTTCCCTCTGAGAACTCATCACAAGCCAGCAGAAGTTTCCTGGCATGAAGATTCTGTGTTTCCCTGAGAGACACAGTGAAGAGAAAGATTAGACTGTCTGTCAGGCAACCTCTAAGGGGACAGCAAGTTCCTTCTGATGTAAAAGACAGCTGAAGACCCCAAGTGACTTCTGACACCAGGGCTGGCGTGGGCAGGGAGACATGGACATGCACCTGTGTGGCACAGGTGGATGCCCTCTACCTCCCCGAGGCATCAGCTGGGGAAGCTAATAAAAGACTTAAAACACGAAGAACACTGTGAGAAACCCTGTGGGGAGCCTGTCAGAAGTAAGGAAGAGCAGACACGGTGGCTTCTGCAGTCCGTGTGTGACAAGAGGGTGATGTCTGCCCCACGCTTCCCGGTGGCCTGGGGCAAGAGCAGTGGAGGAGGGAAGCCACAAAAAGCGCACGCTGGTGCTTGGGAAACCAACAAGGCAGGGGAGACACCCAACAGGGGAGTCCTTGGAGATTCTCCTGAGAAAGAGGTGAACTTCAGAAGGTTAGAATCAGAGACTCAGGTGGGGTGCCACATTTTCAGGTGGTCCATTTCCTACCTCAGGAGGTAAGTGCTCCCCAAATGCCTTGTGAGGATATCATTGCATTGCACAATTCTCCATCAAAGTCTGCACGCCCCTGGGCAGCCCAGGGTATGTCTAGAGGTTAGGCGCCCATGCAGGCAGGCAATGCCAGGGAGAGGAGGAAGGCAGACAGACATGAGTCTGAAATCCTGGTCTGCTGAATCCCTTGAACTGAGAGCCGGTATCCTCATCTGTAACACAAGATGAGACCCGTGGCAAGTCACTGTGAAGATTAAGGATGGTGTGGTGTGTGCGTAGCTCCTCACACAAGCCCCGGCACACGCGGATGCTCATTTCTGCCACATTGCTAAATCTACCCTCTAGGGGTGATACGGGACTTATCAGTAAATGGCCAGTAATTAATTTTTAAAAAAAAATCCAATAGGTGTCTGTTGAACTTTGAAAAAAAAATATTGCATTTATCTTAGATGGTGTTCAAGAAGCTGAAATATTTTTAAATATAGTCGTCCCTCAGTATCCACAGGGGATTGGTTCCGGGACACCCTACCAATATCAAAACCAGAGGTGCTCAAGTCCCTGACATGAAATGGCCTGGTGTTTGCATATAGCCTATGTAATCCTCCCATATACTTTAAATCTTTTCTAGATTACTTATAATAACTAATACAATGCCTACACATCACTCATGTGGATTCAGTGTAGTTCTTGGCACTCGGAAAATTCAAGTTTTGCTTTTTGGAACTTTGTGGGATTTTTTTCTGAATATTTTCTATCCACAGTTGGTTGAGTCCACAGATGTGGACCCCATGGATATAGAGGGCCAACCATACGTACACCTTAATTCAGAATTATAACAGTAATTTAAGATGTAAAACACAAATAGAAATGTTTTTAAGTCCTACACTTTGTAACTTCTCTGAAATATCTGGCACGTGAAAAGTATGTCAAAACCTGGCTCCCAAATGTCACCAATAGAACCCGTTGATGAGGACGCTGAGCTCACTGCTTACAGCGGTGAGGGAGAACACATCTTTCAAACTGTGGCAGAGCCTCAGAGGTGGAAAAGTAAGACCAGCATTGACTGTGAATTGAAAGTTGGATCTAAAGTGGGTCTTTCAAAGTGGGGGCTTGATTAGGATTAGGCAGTGATCCCAATGCCACACTTAGGATCGGAGGAAATAGCAAGACAAGACTTTGAGATGAGGGGTTTCTTTGAATCACAGGGCCATGGTTGGTTTGGTTGTGTTTTACCAGCTTGTGGTGAACCATAGCCAGGCATTGGACTCCTCACGGAGGGACTAAGGAGGCAAAGTCAATGTTGAAAACAGGGGACTTATAAGTAAATAGTTAAAGGTGCCTACGCAGGTAAGAGGAAAGCGGCAGCTACAATAAAGAAGGCATGCAGATCCCAACGTGCAGACCTGCATCTGGCTCTGCAGATCGGGGGTGGAAACTGCTTTGGGAGGGCTGCTAAGAACCCTCGGCTTCAGGCCCCCATGGGGAACCGTCTTCCTGTGATTTGAGGATGTTTATTTTCTTTAACTGAGGGACACAACTCCAATCATCGACTCCCAGCATTATGGTGCTAGTTTTAAAAGCATTTGACAGAGTTCTTCCAGGGGGGTCATGGGACAGTCCTTCCTTAAGGACAAAAACTCTGGCCTATAGCTGAGGCCTCAAGGAATCATGAGAATCAATGAAATAGCACTTGTAGGTGACAAAGACTTATAATGGCCATGGTTAACTCATTGCTGATCATTTCCAAAGTGGAAGATCTGATGAGATTTCATTACAATTATGCAAATGACAAAGAAATCTGGTTGTTTGGCAGTCCATGCCATGGACTATGGCATGCAAAACAAATGTAAGGCAATCTAAAGTTTTAGACCAGATGTCTATGAGGGTAATGACTAAAAGTGTTTTGGAAGACAATGTACATTAACCTGATTTATAAAAATAGATTTGTAATGTTACAGAGAAAAAATATTGAGATATAATATATAATTATCCAGAAACATAACATATATAACATACCAAGAATTTACCAAGCACATAATAAAAATATACCAAAAATATATCAAGAATATCCAGTAAACAGATTCAGTGAATCTAGAGCAGGTCCTAAAACATCTGTATTTTCACAGAACTTCCTAGGTGCATCTCAAATTGAAAACACTAGTCTAGAAGATGCTAGATTCAAACTAAAAGATTGTGACCAAGTAAAAATTCTAAATAACAACAAAATATGGCTGATAACTATATTGTTGATGTCCAACATCAGGACTCTGAGAAAAAAAATATTACGAACAGTAAGGCACTGACCAATATCTACTTCCTTCCTACACTGCATACAATTTCTGAAATATTTAAACATTTTCCCTTTACATATTTAATGTAAAGAAGATGGAGCATCACTTCTGATTTGACAATTCTTTCCATATATCAAATAATCCTAATTACTTAAGGCGCCTTTCTTTTCAAAGTGAAAGAACAAGCCTTTGTGGTTTCCAGGAGTATGAAAAATTCCCAAAATAGTTTTAGGTACAAAAGATATGCTCAAAGTTATTTTACTTCATTTTACATTTAGAAATCAATATTAGGAAGGACAAAAATGTTGTCAGGAGATTTAAACATTTAAGATAGGATTGTGGATACCTGAGAAATAGTATGTGGCTATTCATTTGAAAGTGACAATAAAACACTTAAAAATAAACATGGAAGGTAATCTGATTAAGCACAAAAAAGTATTCTGGCAACAATATTTTGATAGATTACACAGAAAAAAAATATTCCTTCATATTTAAGGTGAAGAAAATAAATAGTAAAACAAAAAACCAAACCCGTCAAAATTGAACAGAGTTTTCCTAGATTTTAACACATTTCATAGCTTTTTGGATCCACTATTTGCATGTATTTATCTCTATAAGCCAGAAAATATCCTTTAATCTTTAGATCAATTTCTCCCTCTGAGCACCATAATTGATCAATCATTTCCTTTTTTTATGAATGCTCTGTTTTCTTAGCCGAGATAGGACAATTCCCATTCTAGCATCCTTTTGGTGACAGTGTCTATGATCACCTTGTCAAGGGACCCCCTCCTCTGAAGTTGACTGGCAGAGGAATAGTATCTAGTTGTTTTATCTATAAAGCATAAATTGATTCAGGATCTATTTTGTTTCTATTCTAAGGTGTTTTCAAAATGCTTAGCAAGGAATTCTGGCAATGGGGTTATTTCCTATTCCAGTTTGTAAGCATGTATTAATTCCCAATTTCTGGCTTAATAATATTTTTAAAAAGTGAGGAGGGAGCTGGGGTCCCTCCGACTCCAGGCCTGCCCTGGGTACTACCTAACGAGGTCCCACCCCCTGTCCTGGCTTTTCTTGTAAGACTGGATCAGGCTCCTATCTGTCTACACAGGAGAGACTTTGGGGAAGCCTGCAAAGAATCTCTTCCAACACCAACAGCTTTTCTAAGCCTGTCTGGTTTCCTGTGAAATTCAAGGTTTTTTAAATCATCCTTGGAGCTTGTCACCCTACTCTTTCCACCCAGTTTTTATCAACTTAGGTGCTGACTAATGATGAATCAATGGGTATAAAGCAGAGAGCCCTGGATTATACACTCCTAAAATTATTCTAAATATCTCTGCAAATGTCTCTGTCTTCCAAGTCTTTGGAAAATCTAACCATGGCTCTCAGCTCAGAGACACTCGGGGCCTTCAGACCAACAGAGAGGGCTCCCTGTTCTGTAAGACGGCTGAGTCTTGGGGGCTTCCTGCTGCTCAAGAGGGAAGGGAGTGGATCAGACAGACAGACAGGGCAGAAAAAAATGAAGTAGTGTGTGGGAGGAAAATGGTAGGAGAAAAGCTATTAGGTTCAAGTTGTGATTTAGGGGGATCTAAAAGACACAATTCTTAAGTTTTCCACATTTTTCTTTTAAGTTAGCCAAGGAATCTCTTAAGGAAGAGATTTTGGAAACTGAAAAATTGGGGGTTTTTTGATGCTTCCTCACACTAATGAAGAAATGAAGACTATTGGAGTTTGAAATTTTGCTCCTTTCTTCTAAGACATTTCTCAAACTTTCTTGGTCGTATCAAAAGTTTCACAAACACCCCAGTGACAGCATCCCATTTAGAAAGATAAGCACACTAACTGGCATATAATGTAAACACATTATTCATGAAGCAGGGGTCCAGTCTGGACTTAACTTTAAACTGAGACAACTCCATGAGAGTCTGGGAATGTTCTGTCCAAAAATGTTGCTCATTCATCCCATGTCCAAGACCGCCCCAGCAGATGGCTGTCCAACTACAGCCCCAACAAGGCTGTATCCCTGGAACAATGGAGAGGTTTGGAGAGGCCACATCTCCCAGAACCAGATGCTGCTGGGTAAAAGGGGCCAAGACTGAGGAAAATTCTCCAACGGTGTTGACAAGTGACCTAGCACAAACTTTGTCCGAAGAATGCTGGTCTCAGAAGAAAATATCAGAACTTCTCAGGCGCCAGGGCTGGCTTGAGGAATGGGTTAATTTCAAGGTTCCTTTTAATAAGGAACAATTAAAATGACAGTGACAAGCAGAGGCAGTGCTGTTAATAGTGAAGTAGGTGTCCGCCAGGGACAAGCATTTCTCAAATCTGATCAGACAGCCAATGCATATCTAGAAAGCATTTCTTACTCCTAGGAGACAAAATAAACTCAGCATCTGGAGCTCATTGAAGAAGATAGTTGTTCTTGCCCATAGGATCAAAGTGAACAGAGGGTAGTCCCTGTCCTGGGTTGCTCCAGGACTCCCCGTGGAAAGGCTGAGGAGAAGCCTTCGGTGAGAGCTGTCTTCTCTCGGTTTTCCATCTATGTGGACGAGAGAATGTGCACACTCTCGGGCAAGAGGAGCCTTTCCCGTGCATACTGGATGCACTGTCAAGACACATCTGAGTACACACCATGCTGAGAAGCCCCAAGCTGGGGCCGCCCAAGGCACTGTTTAGTAAGCTGTTGCTGTTAGGTGCTCAGGGACAGGCTCTTTCGGAATGAGCTACACATGATGCTCATTCTGAGGATTAGGAAAGTGAGTGATTAGGCAGGTGAGGCTCTGAGAAGTTAAATACCTTGCCCCAAGCCTCAGACTTTAAGAAAAGTTTTTACAAAGTTTGGGCCAGAAATAGGGCATTGTGAGGTTTCTCCCCTCAGTAACCAGTCGCAAACAGGCCTCTGAGGCACTCAACATGCCTCTCTCCAGCCCCTTCTGGGAGCCCACCAAATGCCCGGTCCTCACGGCCCATGGCCCCAGTGCTGCCACCACAGGGGGCCAAGGGTTCAGGAAGGAGGGGCTACGGCCTCACCAGAGAGCCGCCAGGTGTGCCAGAGCTGCAGACGGCTGGGAGGGAGCACACGGCTGAGAGGAGAGGTCTAGTTCAGGCCTAGCGGGAAGTAGCTGAGTCACAGGAACAAAGGAACATTGCAATGGCATGACGTCATGTAGTAAATATCAAGGACCAAGAGCTTTAAATCTGCGACCTCATTTAATTCTTACTAAAGACTTGCCACGTACATACTGAACTCTTACTACTGGGGCAGAATCACCTCCATTTCAGAGAGGACACATTGGCGGTAACCACAGTAAGTTACCAGTGGCCCACATATGTAGCTTTGTGGAGGCAAAGCCAGGAGTTGAACTGCATCATCCTTCCATATCCAAAGCCTGTCCTTCCCCTTTGTCAGGCTGCCTCTCGTTCCAAGCCTCGGTCAGTGGGGGCCAACCTGTCCCCGGCAGGCCTGACGCCAGGCGTAGCTGCTGGGGCAGGCACTGTCGTTGGGGCAGCTGCAGTCATATCTGCCGGACACTGGGCCACTGGCCAGTGAGAGCCCACCTGCTGTTGCACTGTGCACACTATTTTATTTTCACAACCCTACAAGGTAACTATTAGTATCCCCATTTAGTAGATGAGTAAACCAATATTCGGTAGGTTCAGTGATAGGACGAAGCTCTGAGTAGCTTTCTGCAGTCACAATGCCTACCCAAGCTGCTGCTGGAGAAAGTGGGGCTGGGAGCAGGTCTCCCCCTGACCCTCAGACACCGAGCACTGGACACACAGGAGACAGGGTTTAAAGTTCTTTCCTGAGCCCGCGTTGACTAGCTCATCTCATATGCTAGAATGTCTTTATGCACTATTCAAAACTTCCTTAAATTCTTTTGTTTGATTTTAAATGCACCCTTCTTTTTCTTACCAAAAAGGAAAACTCGTTCATCAACACTTTCTTCCATTACTTCCCTTCCCAGAAGCTGACCTAATGATACATTCTTGAGGGAGTTTTAAATTTTTACCTTTACATTTGCCAGCAAAAACCTCCACTGTATGCTGAAGCAGTTGGTGGGGAAAAGATTGGAAATAAACTCCCAGATTCCTTACTCCTGTCTCCTGCTCTGGATGGGACCTGTCCAGGTTGCAGGTCCCAAGCAGGACTAGGGCGGGGCGTAGCTTCAGTTTCTGTGCGGGGTCTCTTTGAAGGAGGCACTCAGAATATATGTGGAAGGATATTACAGTTGATACTTTCCCCATGCAAGATGTGATATTGTTACAATTTGACCTAATCCCCCACTACTTTCATTAAATTTTGTTATTTTCTGGTTTGTTGTTTCTGATCTTTTTGCAGTAGGCGGTAATAGTTCAGTTTTGCTGGACTCCAAAGAAATGCAACAGCCTAGATGTATTGTTGGAAGAGTAATAAGATGTTATTACTAATAATGAAAAGCCCATTCCCATTATAACTCGTTTGCCTTTCATCAAGAGAACTGGAAACAATGTGTATTCATTTGTTTGGTTTGTTCCCAGTGAACTGAAGGCTTGCACAAGCACGATTTTTTCCTCATATTCCCTCTCCCAATTTAATTCACTCATGGAGGGGAGGCAAGGAACAAAAATGAACCCACAGACAGGGTAGAAAAAAAATGTGCTTCAGTGAAAAATGGTGCATTGTCTATAGTGTACCCCTCCAGATGGTTAGATTTTTACACTGTTCGTTGTCATCAAGGTATTTTACAACTCTTAGTAAACTGAGGGATGGATGTGCAAGTTTGTCTTGTTCTGTAGAATTTCAACTGAACTCGGTTCCAGTGAAAACTCAGTTCTGGCCCCATTTGCAATTCAATTCATTCATTCCATTTAAATGTGTGCTTTTTTACTTTCCTTTGCACTGGTTTTAACTTCTGTCTGGTTCCCTCACTGATTACAAGTAAAATAAAATCTTCACCATGTGTTCATTTTTATGTCTGTGTGAAAATCACACTTTCACCTTTTTTTCTGAAAACTATCTTTTAACAGAGATACACCCAAAAGTGGCCCACCTGATCTCTTCACCCTTGGCCAGAGCCCTAAGTTACAAAGCTGACATGACGTTAATCATCTCCCATCTGGACTTTCCAAATTCTTCTGGGTGCCCCTTGGTCTGGCCTAACTAAAGTGCTCATAACATGTCACCCCACATCATCTGATGTCTATTTGTAAGTGACTTTTCTCTTGATTATACTGTATACTGTATACTTAATTGCATAAATTAATTGCAATATGTAGGCACCATCAAGATGAAGTTGCCCAAGAACACTGGCCAGTAGAGTATCCAATTTGCATGACAGAACTATAGAATAATGGCCTTGGCTTTTCTAGTGAAAAAAAAAAATACAGAAGGTAAGGAAATACTATAAAATATTTTGAGTTATTTAGAAAGTTCTCCAAACAACTAGATTAGTATAATAATATAGTTCTAGCATTAGGTTTTCAAGAAATGTCTTATTCTGAATGTTCCTTTAATAATAACATGGAAATAATTCCATAAGTGAAAAAAGTCTTCAATGCTTTTCAAAAGAAAACATAGCTATAGAAATAAAGCCTAAAGTCCTTAACAAATACATTTAGAGCATTATGTTATTAAAGGGTTTTCAGGCAGATTCACCACCTCACTGGGGTACAAAGAACACCCATTTTAAGCACTCTTAAGTTTGATAATTCAGAGGAGAACTAATTGGTTTAAATAGTCATTTATAGAATAGATGAGAAATGTTATTAAGGTAACTGACAATTAAGAAAGAAATTAGTTGACAGGTCATTGACTCCTGCATTATATAATCAAGAATCTCATTTACTCCCTTTAAAACTTTTGTATAACTGAAAATTATTATTAAAATAAAAATTGGAGAAGAAAATATTAATTACTCCTAAAAACTTTATAGCCGATAGCAGCAGGGATAATTCCTAATATAAAGTACTAATATTTCTTCAGTCCTTTCCCCGAATAACAAAGAGGGCTTTCATCATCAACTTTTCAGCAGTTTGCTGTAAACATGAATCTGTTTTGAAACAACAGATTAAACTAGTGGCAAATGTCTAGTAAGTCATCTCCAAATATCCACATTGTCAGGAAATCCTTTGGCAAGAAATAGGTAAAACAAACACCTTTGCAGAACAAGCACCACGCCCTCTGAACTACATGTCATTAAATGGAAACAAAAATGTAATCGAGAAGCAAAGTAAACCACCAAGAAAGTTGTTTCTGTCACTGCTAAAATTGACTGGATGCTAAATAAGCCAGCAGTGGAATTCATACTTTGCATGAATCAATTAATAGCGTGATTTTTTTTAACCAGATCACTTACCCCCAAAGGCAGAGCTGTAACCTGCTGCTATATTGCGTTATAAAATATTAAATAATCTTAATTAGAGAATATCACAAAAAAAACAGGATATTCCCTCCTATATTCTCTCTTTTATTTCATCCTCACAGCTCCAATCCTCCCCTCTTCAAGTTAACACACCAAGTTATCCCAACGTTACCCAGCAGCCAGATACTTAAGTGGGTCCCAGATTGAGAACAAAGTAAGCCACTGCCCTCCTCACACCCCAGGGGCCTCTGAGGGAACCGACAGCCCTGGGAACAGCCACTGTGATACAAGTTAAGGGAAGGAAGTATCAAAATCCATGCCCTGCAGTATCACGCAACATTATTTTCTGCCAGAGAGGGATGAAGCCCTCCTGCGTCCACATGGCCACCCGCTCACTGTGTTCACGTGTTAGCTTCAGGCTCCTCCAGACACTCACCCTCAGGGCTGGTCGACAGGGCACCCAGGAGCATGCTAGACAACCCACTAGGGTGTGGGAGGAGAGATCAGAACTTGTATTTATGCTTTTGTTTACTAAAATAAAATAAGAAAACTAGCCTTATTAATATTTAATAAATGGTTGATGTAGAACATACATATGTATATTATACTTTAATTCCCAAGGGAGTGAGAGGGGCACACTATTAATAACTGCACCATGGTAGCAGGTGTAAATCTGGACAGGCTCAGGACACTGACAAGAAGGTCATACTAGCCCTAGAAGCAACATCCAAGCACCAAGATCATACTGGCCAAGGCCACAGTGGGAGACTATGGTACAGACTGAACGGAGCCCAGGAAGTCGGAATCCTAGGCTGATGAGTCCATACTGCCTCACTGCATGATGGAAAACCAAATAAGTTACTAAGTGACTTTATCAATAGGAGCTGAGATAAAAGCCATATGGAAGGACAAGATGGGTAGCCCCCTTCGCCCTGCTCCTGCTCCTCCCGCTAAGCACACCTGTGAACCCAGGGATGGCACACGAGGCAACCCCAGGACTGCTCTGGAAGGAGGTGGGGGAAGGCAGGCATGGCCAGGGCCCAGGAGGAGCAGCACAGTGCCAGGTCTCAGTCCCCACCCAGCAGAGGAAGGTCACCAGGTACAGTGCTCCCTAGACCCCATCCAGCAACAGCATGTGCCCAGCTGGGCTCATCCTCTCCTCCAACAACACCAGATGTTGGAATTACTTGACAAGGATTTTAAAGCAGTGGCCATAAAAATGTACCACCAACCACTTAAAAATTCTCTTGAAACAAATGAAATAAAAATAAATCCCAGAAAAGTTATCAAAAAAAAATGGAAATTATAGAACTGAAAAATGCAGTAATGGGTATAAAAATTTGCTTGATGGGCTCAATAGTACAGCAGAGACAAAGGATCAAATTGGTGAACTGTAGGACAGAACAATGGGATTCACCCAATATGAGCAACAGAGAGAAAATAGATTTGTTTTTTAAAAAATGACTAGAGCTTCTCTCAGGGAACTCTGAGACAAAAGATGCAGCATTCATATCACTGGAGCCCCAGAGGAAAAGAGAAAAGTGGGGGCTGAAAGAATGTTTAAATAGTTGAAAACTTCACAAATCTGTTAAAAAACACAAACCTACAGATCCAAAAAGCTGAAAAAAAAAACCCAAAATATTTTTAAAGTGCTGAGAGAAAAGAATGATCACCCATGAATTCTATACCCAACAAAGCTATCCTTCAGGAAGGAAAGGAAAATAAAACATTCTCAGATGCAGAAAATTGAATAATTTGCCATTAGCAGGACTATCCTTAAGTATTGTCCAAATGAAGCACTTCAAAGAGAAAGAAAATGATAAAAGAAAGAATTTTAGGGAATCAAGAAGAAAGAAGGACCAGTGGAAAGAGTATACATGGGTACATACAACAGACTATTTTTTTCTTCATGAATGTTATGTTATTTTTGATAATTGAATAAAAAAGTCATAATACCTTCTGATTTGTAAGAAAATTATATTTAAAAGGGGCTAATAAAGAGACCTAAAGGGAAGTGAGGTTTCCATACTTGACTGAAATGGTAAAATATTGACACCATTCAACTGTTATAAGTCACATGCGTATATTGTAAAACCTAGAGAAACCTTTACAAAAACTATACAAAGAGACACATTGAAACATTAAAGATAAATCAAGTTGGAATTCTAAAACAATATTCAAGTTATCCAGAGAAAAGGAAGAAAGAAACACAGAGGATGAAGAATGTGAAAAAACAAATAATAAAATGGCACTTTTAGGCACTAACATACCAATAATTAACTTAAATGTAAATTGTCTAATTATACTAATCAAAAGATAGAAATTATCAAAATGCACAAACATGACCCAACTATGTGCTACTTACAGAAAACTCTTATACAACAACATAGGCAGGTAGAAAGCAAAAAGATGAAAATAGATATACCATGTAAACATTAACTTTTAAAAGACCAGTAGTAGCTATATTAATATCTGATGAAGTAGATTTCAGGGCAAAGAAAATTCCTAGAGACAAAGAGGGATATTCTATACTGTTCAATTCACCAGGAAGAAATAATGATCCTAACTGTGTATGCAACAAACAACAGAGTCTCAAAATACACAAAGCAACAACAGATAGAACAGAAAGGAGAAAAATACAAATCCACAATTGCAGTTGACGATTGCAACAGCCCCAACTGAAGAATTGATAGTGCTACTAGACAGAAACTCAGCCAGGACACACAGGATCTGAACAATGACATCAACCAACAGGATCTGATGCACATACATAGAACACTTAACACAACAATACAATACTTTTTTTTCAAGTATACATGGCACATTTTCCAAGACAGTCCATATGTTTGGGCAATAAAATAAATGTCAAAAATTTAAAGGAATTAAAATCATACACAGTATGTTTTTCAACCACAATGGAATCAAACTAGAAATCAATAACAAAGAGACAAGAGGAACATTTCCAAACAAATTTCTAAATAATCCACAGGCCAAAAAGGAAGGAAATTTTTTTAAAAAACAGAGCACAGAATGAAAGCAAAAAGCACAATATATCAGAATATGTAGCTCACATTTATAGCATTTATAAGAAGGAAGTTTATAGCATTAAATGTTTACATTAGAAACAAGAAATATTGTATTTTTATATATTTATATTCTTACCTCAAGAAACTAGAAAAAAAATAAAGAGCAAAGTAAATCTAAAGGAACCAGGAAGTAAGAAATAATAAAAGAGCAGAAATCAATGAAATTGACAACAGGAAAACAATAGAGAAAATCAATGAAACAAAAAATTAATAAAATTGACAAACCTATAGCAAGACTGACAAAAATAAAAAGAGTGAAGGCACAAATCACAACTATTAAGACTGAAATAAAATATACTACTACAGATCCTGCAGTCACTAAAAAGATAACAAGGGAATACCATGAACAAATTTATGTTCACAAATTCTCCAACTTAGAATAAATGGAACAATTCATTGAAAATCACAAACTACCAAGACTCAACCAAAACCAAATAGACAATATCAATAGTCCTATAACCATTAAAGACATTGAATGGTTATAATTTAACTTTTAATTTAAAAACCACCCAAAACAGCAATCTCCAGGACAGATGGTTTTACTAGGTAGGGGAATCTACCAAACATTTAAAGAAATTAAAAACTAATCTTACACAATCTCTTCCAGATAATGAAAGAGGAAGGAACACTTTCCAACTCATTTTATGATGCCAATATTGTCCTGAAACCAAAACCACACAAAGAGAATAAAAAAAGAAAAGAAAGAAAACTATAGATCAATACATCTAATGAACTTAAATGCAAAAATCCTAAATAAAATATTGGCAAATCAAATCCAGCAATATATAAAAAGATATGCATAAACATGACTAAGTGGAATCATTCCAAGTGTGTAAGGCTAGTTCAGCACTTGGAAATTGGTCTATATATTCTACCATAACAACAAGCAAATAAGAAAAATCATATAATTGATGGAGAAAAGGCATTTGACAAAATCCCACACTCATTCATGATAAAAATAGTAATTAAAAATAGAGGGAAATTATCTCAACTTGATAAAAAGTGTCTAGCATCTACAAAAAAAAAAAAAGAAAACACACAACTGAGAGCTAACATCATACTTAATGGTAAAAGACTGAATGCTTTCCCCCTAAGATCAGCAACAAGGCATGGCTCTACCACTCTTACTTAACATAGTACTAGAAGTTCAAGCCACTAAAAAAAGCAAGAAAAAGAAATAAAAGCATACGTATTGGAAAGGAAGACACAAAAACTGTCTGCATTTGCAGATGATATGATTGCCTATATAGGATATCCCAAAGAATTTACAAAGAAAATTCCTAGAATAATAAGTAAGTTTAGCAAGGTCACATGATACAAGATCAGCACCCCCAAATCAATTGCATTTCTACATAATAACAATGAACTTGTACTGACTGAAATTAAAAACATATTATCACTTACAATCATACCAAAGAAAATGAAATACTTAGGTATACACTTTAAAAAACATGTACAGAAACTCTATGCTGAAAATTAAAAATTCTGATGAAAGAAATAAAATAAGACATAAATAAATGGAGAGACATACCATGTTCATGGATTGGAAAACTCAATATTAGTAATCATGTCAAGTCTCCCCAGATTGATCTGTGGGTTAAATACAATTTCTATCCAAACCCAACAAGGTTTTTTGTAGATACCGACAAGCTTATTCTAAAATTTGTATGGAAAGGCACAGGCAAGGGTAAGATAATCTTGAGAAAGAATAATGTGGGAGGAAGCAATCAACCTGATATTGAGTCATATAATATAACTACAGTAATCAAGACAGTGTGGTACTGCTGAAGGGACAAACACATAGATCATTGGAACAGAATGGAGAACACAGAAATTGACCCAGACAGATATTCTCAATTGACTTTATACAAAGGTGCAAAAGTAATTCAATGAAGAAAGGCTAGCCTTTTCAGGACATGATACTGGTGCAATTGGACATCTAAGGACCAAAAAAGAAAGAAAGAAGAACAGCCTCAATCTGAGAGTATACAAAAATTAATTCAAACTGAGTCATAAACTTAAGTGTAAAATGTACAACTATGAACTTTTAGAAAAAGACTTAGGAGAAAATCTTCAAGATCTAAGGTTAGGCAAAGAGTTCTTAGACTTGAAACTAAAAGTTCCTCCATAAAGGGAAATATTGATAAATTGGATCTCACTGAAATTTAAAACTTTTGGTCTGTAGGAGCCCATGTGAAGAGGATAAAAAGACAAGTTGGAGAAAATATTGGCAAACCACATATCTGATGAAGAACTAGTATCTAGAATATAAAAAGAACTCTAAAAACTCAACATTAAAAATATTTAATTAGAAAATGAGCAAAAGACATAAAGAGACATTTTACTGAAGAGGATATACACATGGCAAATAAGCACACGAAAAGATATTCACCATCATTAGTCATTAGGAAAATAAAAATTAAAACCACAACAATATCACTATACACTTATCAAAATGGACAAAATGAAAAAAAGAGACAACACCAAATGCTGGCAATGATGCATACATTGCTGGTGGCAACATAAAATGGTACAGCCACTCTGGAAAACAGTTCAGCAGTTTCTTATAAAATTAAACATTAAACATCAAACTACTATATAACTCACCAGTGGTTAGACATTTATCCCTGAGAAACAAAAACTATATTCACACAAAAACCTGACAAACGTTCATAGCAGCTTTAATTGTAATAGCAAAATACTGGAATCAGCCCAGATGTCCTTCAGCAGGTGAATGGCTAAACAAACTATGGTCCAGCCATACCATGGAACACTCACTACTCAGCAATAAAAAGCAACAAACTATTAATACATGCAACAAGTTGAATGAATGTCCAGGGAATTGAGTGAGAAAAGCCAATCCTAAGAGTTTATATAGTGTGATTCTATTTATACAACATTTTTGATAGGGTAAAATTTTAGAAATGGAAGGCAGATTAGTGGTGGCAAGGATTAGGATGGGGGAGGGAGGGAGAGCACAGGTGGAGGGAAGTGGGTGTAGTCATAAGAGGGCAATAGGGGAGATCCCTGGGGGTGGAACTGTTTGTCTGGATTGTGGCAGTATGCAGGCACCAACACATGTGATAAAATCATATGCAACAAATGAACACACATACAAATGAACACAAGGAAACCTGAATAAGGTAGGTGAATTGTGTCAATATCAAGATCCTAGTTGTGATATTGTACTACAGTTTTGCAAAATGTTACCATTGGGAGAAACTGGGTAAAGAGTGCATGGGATCTCTCTACATTATTTCTGATAATTACATGTGGGTCTATAATTATGGCAACAAAAATTTCAAATAAAGAATAAAATATTAATAACTGTGGCTATGACTGGGTCAGTGCTCTGAGCCAGGCTGGTGTTTGGCCCAGAGACACCGCCCCCCTTCCCCAAGAGGCTCCTACTTCTGCCTCTGCTGGCCCAGGTACAAAGCAGGATGGTGTGATTAGGTTGGCACCACCCTGCCACATCTGTTCCTGATCCACATAGGGGAACTGATGCTCAGAGTGAACTTATTGTCCAGACTCAAAAAACCAAAACATGCAGTCTGACGCAGGGTTCGACAAGGGAACAAAGTGCTCAAAATGAAGAAATTCCAAGCAAATACAAGGTGTATGTTTGGAATGGATTTTTAAGAGCTATCTTTAAGGACAAGAGATCACAATGTCTTCACATTCCTTGTGTCTATAATAGAAGGGAAGAAAAAAAGACAATAGGCAAAATCAAACTGTAGAGTAAAAAGCCTTCCTCTACAAACATTTACCGAGCAACCCCTACATCACAGGCACTGGTCTGGACCCTCAAACACATTACCTAATTTCATCTCTAGTAACCTGGAGAAGTAGGTATCGTTATCCCCACATTAGAGATGAGGAAACTGAGGTTCAGAGTAGTTCAGTAGCTGAGTAGCCATGTTTGTCTCTCATGTAGCAAATTAAGAATTCTCTATTTAGAACCTGGTTCCTGTTTCCATGGTACCTATTTAAAAATCTGGTAAGGTGAAAAGATGGGGACAATTGTTTTAAATTGAAGATTTCTGCATTCCTGACCAGTTCTCTGTGAGCTAGAACAGGATCACAACCCTAGAAGGTCAATGAAGAGTCCTACTTCTTAGTATCTCAGCACATAAAGAGAGTTCAGAGCCAATCCTGCATTTGCCTTTGGAAGCACAGGGGATTGCTCTAAACAAACCTCATCTTAACCCGTTTTGGCCCCATCTTCTTATCAAACCACTAAGCAGATCTGCTAACAGCCAATTGCCAAGTCAGACCTTGGTTCTCTCCATCAGTCTTGGCCCGACTTCTGGCAAATGCATCAAAATACAGTCTGTGGAACTAAAAAGCATGCCCTTTTAACCTATTCATTGGTGATTAATCTCCCAACACAAGTAAGAGTTGGTTTTGACTAACCCCTTCCTTAATACAGAGATGGCTGTGAAGTTCAGTGACGTACCAAGGTTCTTTTAACATAAAAGTGCTGCTGAAGTCCAGCCTTTGTCTGTGGCAGATGACTTAAACCATGCTGACAAATCTCCGCATGAAGCTGCACTGCTGAAATCTTACACCGACAGCCCCGAGCTTCTCCCAAGCCTGCCCATATCCCGCAGATTGGCCAGATTCTGCCCTCAGATGTGCACTCATTGCCTCCTGATTTCCGTTTAAAGACTTCTGCAAAACTAGTCCCTACTTGAGGGTTAGGGAAGCTCTGCCAGTATCTAAGGATGACGCCGCCAGTTGAGATTTTCTAGACGCGACGGTTGAAATGGCTTGTGACTGAACTGGAACCACATCTACATTTCATTTTAATTATTGGTGATGACAACACAAAACTCTGCCATCATTTTGTATTTTCCCTCTTTACCATCTATTTCAAAATGACTTTGTCATCGTTTATTGTTGGCTGATTTCTGCTTTAATGAGAGTTCAGAACCAAAAATCCTTAAGATCCCACCCCTGCCATAGGAGGAGGGAAGTCAAGCAACTTAGTTAAACGGGGAAGGATACAGCCCCAGCAGGACAGTAGAATGGGATGATGCCGTTCCTCTAAAAATAGGAGCGGAACCACATACCCACATTAGGGGTAGGAAACCTGTTGGTTCAGCCCCAAGAGCAGAGCCTTTCTGGAAACCCAGGAAGGAAACATACTCTTGGCTGGTACTCAATGACAGAAAGCAACGCTCTTCTCCCAGAAACCTGGCAGTCGGCTTCCCCCGGGGAAAATCAAAGTCTGAACACTTTGCACCGGGGCGGGTGTCTGCGGGGCACTGGTGGGCCGTTGGAACTTTAAACCCTACACAGAAACTCACACATGCCTTTAGCACCATTAACAGAAACAGCATCTTGTTTCCAATTTGGCTGTAGATAATGAAATTAGCCCCCAAATTACCATAAAGTGAAACAAGTAAACACAAAAGCAGGAGCTAGGTTTTCAGGCCTCCCTCCCCCCGCCCCTCGCCCCTCGCCCCCATACGGAACAGTAAAGTCTGTGGCTTCTTCGCTGTTTAAATTCAAAGCAAGGCTTCTGTTTTTCTAAGTCGCTATTCTGACCCCAAGCAGATAAAGAACACTAAATGACACATTCAGCAGAGCCGCTCTGTTCTTGCAGGGCCGCTCTGTTTACATCAGGAAATCCAGCCCGGGCGGGGACCTGGGGGTCGGCCGGCGGAGGCGGCCCGGGCGCCGGCCTCCCTCGCACTCGCCGCCGCGCTCGGCTGGCTCGGCCGCGCTGGCCCCTGGCGCTCGGCGGCTGACTCCATCCAGATGTGCCGCGGCTCCAGAGTGGCTGCCGCGCGCAGTAAATGGGCATCGGAGGCTCGTCAATCTGGGCCAGAGCAATTGCGGTCTCGCGGGCCGCCCCACTGGCACACGGAAACGTGCGCTCCGGAGGGGACCGCGGGGGCCGGGCGGGGGGCGCACCCTGGGCGCGGAGCGGGCGCGCGCTAATGACCGACCCGGGAAATGTTCCTAATACATTTGTACATTTCCTTGTAAATGTTTTACACTTTAAAAGAAAGGGGAATGCTGTATATCATTTGGAAATGTTGGCTGTCTATAGGTCCCTGTGGATATTACTGTGTTAGTACGACTTGTAACCAGAGCAAGAGAAACATAAAAAAGCTGGGAAACACTGCCAATTAGTCATTACAGGGAGATTGTAAAAACAAAAGAAAGAGAAAGAGGAGGGAGGAGAAGGAATCAAAGAAGAATAAAATGCCCCAGGAAAAAAAAAAAGTAAAGGAAACTAGATGCGTTTTTGTGGTGTTCCCGGAATAGAACCGGGAAGCAGGACAGCTGGCGGCCTTCTAATCGGGAGCGACCTGCAAACCAGCGAGTCCCCAGTGCAGCCCGGGAGGGGGCCCTGCGATTTCCCAAACTATACCTATTTGCTGTCCCTGTAAAACTCGATCTGGGTCAGCGGGCAGGCAGTGTGCTTTGGAACAGGACCCAACTGTGCACAATCCAAGTTAGACGTTTATTTCTGATCGCCCGCCGCCTACACAGTCGTTGCTGGCTGCGTTGTAATAAAAAGAAGACAGGAACCATTTTTTTACAATCCCAAATTCCTACCAGCCACCGGCTTCAAGCAGACTGTGGCCATGCTTGCTGAAAACTGTTTTTAATTTTACAGTAATTTTGATGATTGAAATCCTTTTTGGTTTTCCCGGCTTTTTGCCAGACTCAAGAGTCCAAGAACGGGTAAATCACAATCTGAAATGGATCCGGGTGAGCTTCCCAGCCCTTCCTGAGTGACTTTATTGACCCTTTTGAGGACTTAAGTGAAGAGATATGGTGTACCACGATGCTAAAGTTGCAGGCACAGACCCAGGACGGGCAGTGCTTCTCCCAGGGAAGGGCTGTGGCAGCCCGGGAGCCTCTAGGGAGCGGGGGTGGGGAGGAGAGGAAGCTGAGGCCCACTCCCCAGGGATGGGAGGCAAATGTTGCTGGCTGGAGAAGAACTGCTTATTTCAGCAGCATGAGGAGCAGGCTGGCAGCCAGGCCTCTTCAGCCCACAGTGATCCTAGTCCCCACCTCCTCTGAGTCATGAGGACAGCCACATGTGCCTCAGATCCAGCCCCTGGCAAGGGGACAACTCTGCTAATTAGCTGGGGTCCTTCTTGGTGTCTGGCCACAAGTCAGCAGATGCACAGCTCAGGTTTACCAGTACAAAATGTCTTGCATAAGATCTGTTTCAAAAACAATTATATGAGCAAATTATCTTGGCTTCTAGCAACAGATTTTAAAAATCTAGTAGCAAGATCTCAAAAAATGATTAAACCACAAACACTATTTTAAAATAACATTAAACCTGACAAGAGATGAAGAATTCTTATAGAACCATCAAGAACACGCTCTACTCCCTGAGCCCAAAACCTCTTCACGTATGTGCATCTCTGAAATTCCAGGAGGAACATATTTATATCGGCACCTTCTTCAGAGATGGAAATGAATAGAGCAAAAAATTCTTTATGTGGCAACAAATTTGACCTTCATAACATACAGCTTTGAAGTTTGTCCATGGAAAAACTCTCATCAAAGACTAATTGGTAAGTCCTGTGAACAGCTTGGGCCGACTTTACTAATGACAAGATCCACAACAGGTTAGTTGTGTCTCTTCTGAACTGAGGGCTCAAAAGTAGTGTCAGCTACCATTATTTCTCTGCTGCTTCTCTGTGTGACCTGTCCACCTGTCTGGCCTCTGCCCCACGCGCCCCTCCCGGCCACTCCTCACGCTCCTGTGACGCTGCACTGTCTGACCTCCCACCTGACCATGGGGAAACCCTGCAGCTGACACCTTGGCCTTCCACTCCTCTCTCTGCAGACTGTACTCTTCAGCAATTACCTGTATGCTAATATGAATGACTTTGAAACTTAAAGCTGCAGCCTTGGCATTTTTCTCAGGTTCTAGGTGCATTCTTCCAGCTGCAATGAGAGCTTTCCCCTTGAATTTGAAATTCAATACATTGACCAGGAAATGTATTTTCTTCCTTCCCAAGTTTGGTTAACTCAGTCCCCCGACTGTCCGATTTCTACCAAAGATAACATCACTCTCTCATTACAGAGGCCCATGACCTCAGAGTTTCTCTTTAACTCGTTCCTCTCTTGCATTGCTCATATTCTAATTTCTGTAACAGACACCTGAGTGTCAGGCCCTGTCCCATGCTCTGGAGATACAACGGGGAACAAGACAACCAGCAGCTGCCCAACCTGGCCTCCTCAGCACACCATCCCCATATCCATCATACAGACTCACGCTGTAGCACAAACCTTATGGTCCTTCACCTTTGCTTTATGTGAAAAAGCTCGTGTTCATTAAACTTGAAAACCTCCCTGGTCAGTGCTGCCTCCTCTTCCACCCTAACCTCAGCCCCCAGCAGCCTGCCCAGAGAGCCAGGCCTTCAGATCTTGGCTTCTAGAAGGAACTCACTTTACTTCCCCTCTAAGTAAGGCGAATTCTAACCAAACTTTTAACCCAAAACCAAGCCATCAGTCCCCCACAGGGACAAGCCTCCGCAGGGATCCCCGACATCCCCAGTGGGAACTTGTTCACACCCTCGAGCTTGAGGACCACTAATCTCCAGTCCTACCTCTGCTCCCCAGCTGCCAAGCCTGCAAGGTGGCAAACTCCCTGCCTTTCCCCTCAAAGTTTCCTTGTCCTTTTGTATCCTCCTCCAGTGACTCTGGGTAATGTTGTAGCTACCTTTTCTTATTCAAATCAGAACTTGAGAACACCTCTGGATTTTTCTTCCTTCACTCTGAAGGCCAATCAGCAATTAAGTCCCATCCCTCTACTTCTTAGAGAGCATATAAAATTACGCCTTCCTCTATACTTCAGGACTCCCTGGGCAAGGCCAGGGTGTGTTTCTAGGTGTTTACCAAACTGCCCCTGTGCCCCCCCCCACTCTGCCTGGTGCTCCAGGGCCGCCCCCAGGCTCACCTCGGGCTGCCAGTGTGCAGGCCTGGGGCGGGGGTTGCACCTCCCCACCACACACCTGGACCCTGCATCATTCCTTGCTGCTTTTCCTGAAGCTGCTCATATCTCCCTAAATAGTCCCTTCATTATATTCCGTTGAAGCCACCCAATTTGAGAATGTTTTCTGCCAAGAAAACTCATATACTGACTGATACACAGGAATCTATTCTGTATATCATACAACTTACTGTCCTCACTGCCCAGCACAACTCCTGACACATAGCAGTTGTTGAATGGACAAGAGAGTGACTGAGTGAATACTCACAGATGGGTATTTAAGTCTCTGGCGTACCTTTTGTAACAGTCAGACTGTATAGGTTTTTGGGGGTGCATCCCACAGAGCATCCAACAGTGGTCTTACACATAACAGGTGACAATAACTATTTACTGAATAAATCTGAGCACCTAGAAGCTTGAATAAATCTCTTAACAGGAAGAAGCTGGAAAACAGTATAAGGTTAAAGAAGAAGAGGAAGATGGAGGCAGAGGAGGAGAGGAGAGAAAAAATTCACTCTGGTTAAACAATATCATAACAATTCCATTGTACTATTTTTGCCTTTTAAAGCACTCTCCCTGCCCACTCTGTGCAGGGTTTCTGGCCTTGTCTCTGGTCTACTATACTGTACCATTTTCAACAAAAGAATCTAAAGAGAGCAATCAAGAAGGTCTCTCACTAGAGAGTCTCAGTCCCAGTTTTAATATTTCTCAACCAAACCGTACTGGCACATTTACTGGGTGAGTTGCCAGTCAGTGTGCGGAGCGCAGAAGCAAGTCCCAGGAGACCATGCCTTCTCTAGAGGAGCTCACACTCTGAAAGGCGACATTGGGACAAGGACATGGATGTAGCCACACAAGTTAATGCAGCACAGTGAGCGCCGTAGGAGGAACACACTGCCACGGTGGCACAGGAGAAGGCACACACAATTCTGTACAAGCCAAGGACCAACTCACACCACTTGTTCCCTTTGCACACAGCCAATGGCCCCAGTAGCTGTGGGGGAGTGAACACATTCTCCCCACTCCTAGGAATTCAGCCCATCACATGTCTAGACCAAGACAAATAATTAAGTAAATCTGACTCTTAAGCCACTTCTATATTCATTCATTAATTCATTAATTGGAACACTAAGATTCCACTCCCTGTGTCTGACAATTTGAACTAACACACTTATACATTGGTATCATTCAAGAATCACATTCCACAGGGAATCAGATGTAATCCTAGCTCTAATCCAATCCAGACAAAGAAGACACGGTTCCTGTCCACAGATAGCAATGTCCAGGGGGCAGGGGGACGGTGCTGGTGTGCTCCCAACCACATCCCAAGCGCAGCAGACACAGGGATGAAAGTTTCCCTGTCCTGAGGCCAGAGGGCCATACCTTCCCTGGAACAGACTTGCAGCGTGTCCCTTCCTTCAGTCATCCTAGTGACAGTGCTTGATCAAAAAATCCAATTCCACCACACAGTGACAAAACGAGTAAAGTCTCAGTCTGCCAAGAGGCCAGGGTAACGTGAATGTCATGTTGTGTGTACTGCAGGGCAGCGAGAGCCACATCTAAGGGACTTGTCAACTTGGTTAGCTTTAAACCTAAACAGGTGGCCGAGTTCGTAATGAGCCTCTTCTGTACCCACCCCCTTGCCTGCCTTAGACGGCATTGGCGCCTGCACGACTGGGGGATGTGTTCCCTTTTCAACGTGAAAATGAATCGGAGTGACATGAGCTCAGGGAAATAGCAGCACGGACGACACGCCTTAGGCCGGGGGCTGTTGGAAAAAGAAAACCCCGCAAGTGGAAGTGGGGCTTAGGAAAGCACAACCTTGAAGTCTTGGCTCACAACGCAAGGCAAAAAAGCAAGACTGGTGGGCGGGGGACTTTCCCGAAGCCACGAGTCGGGTCTGGCAGAAAGCATCACATACAGCCTTTTTTGGTTTCAATCCGCATGACATCACAATCTATGAATTTTGCTGTTATTGGATTTGAATGAACTTGTAGATTCAAAACAAAACCCATTTGAAATAAGCTCCACAAAGCAACTCTATCTTCTCCCCAGCAGTTAAGTACATTTCCTAACTGCCTTTTTCTCTTCTGGATTGCACAGGGATTGCAAGGCCCGCCCAGGGATAGCACACACACACACAGACACACACACACAGAGAGACATACATGTACACACACATGCATGCATACACAGACATGTACACATACATACACAGAGATATGTGCACACACATATGCACACATACATGTACATACACACACACATACAGACAGACATGTGCACACACACATACATGCTAAGTCGCAGCAGCAGTGGCAGGAAAAGCCACAGGGAGGCTGGGCTGCACTGTGGACTCTGCCTAGGGGAACCCCTGCCCTTGTTTCTGTCCCCCTTCCCCATTCTCATTCCTGTTATCTGGACTCTGCCCGGCAGGGGTGAGACCAGCCCTGCAAACAGGCTCTGGGCTTCAAGGAAGCCAGGGCAGGAGAAGTGAAACCCACACAGCAGTCCTGAAATGACAGGTGAAGTATTCTACCTATTCCAGGCATTTCCTCTTCCTTCGTGGAATTTATTTCTAAAGAAGTGGGGATGATACATGTAAGGATCAGATGTATTTACACATATAATATATAAAAACACAGAAACAAAGCCCAACATACCTCCAGATGTATAAGATCATTCCAAAAAAAAAAAGCATGAATTAGCAGTTCCTTTTAAAGAAAGACCAGCTATGCCACAATTATTTGAAGAGATATGCAGCCAACATACCCAACACATTCAATTAGTATGTGCTTTCATGTGCAAATAACCCTGTCAATGAATGTTTTCCTCCCTCCCTACTCTACACCTACCTAAAGTAGTTAGTTAGAATTACAGGCATACGATTTCAAGAAAAATGTTTTATCTTGGTGAGTTTTATAAAGGAAAAAAGGACCGAGGGGTCCTAAAATCCCCTCTGTCTCTGATAATCCTGCAAAAGCCTAGGACTCCAAACTTTTAACATTGTGGTTCTCAGCTGTGGGCAACTCCAACCAGAGGACATTTAGCAATATCAGGAGACTTCTGTGGTTATCATGACCATGGGGTGCGGGTGCTACTGGCATCCAGTGATAGAAACCAGGGATGATACTCAACATCCTACAAAGCACAGGACAGCCCCTCCCCCCAACACAGAATAAGCTTGTCCCAAATGTCAGTAGCGCCAAGGTTGAGAACCCCTGATTTAACTTGACGTAAGCCCATCTCCTTCCCCCCTCCCAAGAGAGTACCTCAACACAACTCTCTCACAGTGGTCTCTGACTTCATAGCCACCAAGGCCAGGGCCAGCGTGGAATCCACCACTGCTTGGCAAAGAAACCTAACAATTGAATCTGCCCACCAGAACTAGAAGTCAGTGTGCACCACACAAGGCAGGAGCAATGGCCCAAACCCCTGCAAAAGTGCATTGAAATAAAAATCAATGTCACCCTCAGACCACGATCACCTTCTGCCAAGTAGTTAGTGAGAATTACAGGCATATGATTTCAAGAAAAATATTTTATCTTGGTGAGTTTTATAAAAGAAAGAAGGAAAGCATTTGACCCATTATGCAGTAGCACTATTCATTTGTGGTCCGTATTTGATTTCCTTGAGTAAGATGCAAAGACTTCAGGATTGATGTCAGAACAAATGATAGCTACTGCAAATGGCAGTCATCAGGTTATGCTCATATAATCTGAGCGTCCCCCTGGCCTTCAGCTTGGAGAAGCCTGAGTGAGCAGCCCTTCCTGAGAAGAGGGCAAAACTCAGTCCTCAGCAGAGAGCAGCAGCTTTCTGCAGTTTCCTCCCCTGTTACAGACTTGCTTGTGAATTTTGAACAAGTATTGTGTTTAAGAGAGAAACCTGTGGACTAGCTGCAATAGGCTTGACCTTGGGCATGTCATTTTACTTCCTGAACCTCAGTTTCCTAACCTATAAGATGGGCTTTAATACTAATAAAACAGTTGGCAGTGTCTGGGTGGCTTGCATATATCATCTAATTTAAATCTCCTTACAGGCCTATGAGGACTAGGCATGTTACAAATGAGGAAACTGAGTCCCAGAGTGGCTGTATAATCGCCAAGGTCACACAGATAGAAAGAGCCAAGGTTTCAACTCAGGCCACCTGTCTCTCAACCATCTGCTCTTACTATAATTCTGGCTTCTGGGTAGAGTAAATGAGTGATGTTCACATCGTCCTTTGGAGTAGTTTTCAGCAACTGGCAGTCATTAAGTCAAGCTTTCTTTTCTGTTTCCCGCTCGGTGAACGCTGCTGGGAGAGTCAGCCCAGAGGGAAGCTGTGGACATACACTTACACCACAGGGGAATGTGGTGGTGCCGCACTCTCAAATCCACTGACGCTGCTCCCTGAAGTTGCGCAGTAGGCCTGGGGCTTAAGAAATCCCGATAGAGCTGAAACTCTAACAAGGAGAGATCATTAAAATTTAGTCTGTTTTGTAAAGGAATCCCTCAAACACGCTTACCATAATGCTGGGAAAGTGGAGAGGGTTCTCCTGCACTGCTCTTCCACGAGTTTGAAGAGACCTAAATGTTCCCATAGTCAGTTGCCATTTTCAGATGCTTATAATCTTCTGAAGGAACAGTTATGGAGCCGCACTTTATACCAATAACCTGTGCTGTTTCGAGTAATAGAAAAAGGATTCAGATAGGAACTGAGAGATGCAAATTCCAAACTCACCTTCCCACTGAGTTAACCGTGGAAGTGGGACTCCTCACCGGTAAAACACAGGGTTGTCATGACAACTGAGTCAGAGGTGAGAATGTGCTTTGAGTAAAAGTTCAAAGCACCAAATATGAATAGCCCTCATCTGGGAGCACCCAGAGCTCCAAAGTTCTCTCCTGCTGCATCTCATTTGATTACACAATCTCCCTGTGTAACAGTCACAAAATGTACTGCTTTTCCCAGTACACAAACATGGAAGCCAACCCCCCCAAAAGTGAGATAACTGCCCGTGGTGACACAATCAGAACCCAACCTCCGTAAATGGAATTATCTGCACTGAGTCAGTGTCATCGTTCCAGTCCAAGAGTACACAGGATTTACCTCTGGCATCTCTAGTATCACTTGTGGAGTTCTCAACTTTGCTCTTATTACCAACACCTAAAGCATCATAATATACATTGCTGCTGCTCTCAGCACCTGCAGGGGAAGCTTATGAAATCTGCAGCTATGGTATTATGTAATGCAGCAAGGGTGGTTGTCCAAAACATCCTGTTCTTTATGTAATATTTTTCTTTGTATTCTCACACAAAAGCAGTTAAAAATAAGAGCAGCCATGTGTGTGCCAGGCACACAGGGCTTTAGTTTACAGGACTGGAGCTTGTTGGTCCCTTGGCAAGACAGCCATACTCCTCATGTCATTGTCCATGGACAAGAGATCGATCACCCACGGGCTCTCTCTAAGCAGTTTGTGAAAGTATGTGTGTGACAAAAGCTTGAACATAAAAAGAAAAATATATTCATGTGGGACTTTGAAGACAACACCATTTTTTTCTCTTCTGGACAAAATGAACACCCACAGACAATGAAGAAATAGCTAAATGAACACCAGATGAGCAAAGTTTGCCCTTCTAAGTGCCTGTAAAGTAACACTATGTAAAGTACTTCCACAGCCTTCCACTGTGCACAGACGAACTGTCTGTCATCCCTTCCTCATCACCACAGGTTCCCAAGTGATTCTGCAGGACTCTAGTCTATGCAGGCCCCCGCCTGCCACATGTGTTCATGGAACCCTAGCTAACTTCTTGGTTTTTCACTACCCTGTGCTGTCTGAAAGCTGTCACATCTGTATCTACCTCTCACACTGTTCATGTTCACTCCTTCTACTGTGGTGTGGACTTACTTAAAAACAAGGTAAAGTGGTTTAAGACTTGAATACTAGAAGCCAGTGTAGCCCACTATCAAGGCTGAATTAGTCCAGTACTTTTTTCATGTATAAGGTGATTTCTTCTTGAGACTTCCAACATTGAATATTTTTTAATTTCTAGGTTTAAAGATATTTTTCAGAAAGTTCAAGTTACCAAAATTCTGACTTCTAGATAATGGGAATATTGCTGTATTTTATACTTATTTATCCAGGGATCATTAAAAACCACTCCAACATATTCAGGAAATATATCTTGAGTGCCTACTTTGGACCAGGCACTGTTGTTCTAAGCACTGGGGAAAAGCAGCACACAAGATGGACGATGTCTCCTACACCACGGGAACAGAGCTTGCATTCTGGAAGGAAGTGGGAGACAGGCAACAGGCAAGTGGACTTGTGCAGGAGTGGATTGGTTGAGGGCAGGATCAACCCTGAGAAGGACGTCAACAGGGAGTCCTGATGGAGCCTGGGCTTGGCAAGGGGGGTGATGTATGTGACAGGCTGAGACCGGAATTGTGTGGAAGCAGCTGAGAGGGGTTTGCAGTTCCGTGTGGAGTGCTCAAGCCTTTGGTTCCACTAATGTTTTGTAAACACCAACTGTGTGCCTAGCACTGTGCTGAACACTAGGACTGCAGAATTAAACACAGGTGCTGGTGGAGTGGAGGAAGATTGTGTGCCACCACAACTGTGCCCTGGGAATGGGCCAGCACCCTTAGGAGGAAGCAAACCCTGTCCACAGCTGAGATACAATCTTTGTGTGGTGTGACACCTCTTTATAAGTTGCAGAGAACATTACTCAGACCATCTCTGAACAAACTGCATGTCCATACTTAAAAGGGAGGCATGTTTCCAGGGGAAGTCCACATCAGAGATATTATTCACTACAAGGTAAGGGAACCAAAGTCTGCACCTAGCACTTAAGTCTCAAGATTAACAACTAAAAGAAAAGCCGCCTCTGGCATTTCTAAGCATCAAAGAGGAAAGCTGGAAGAACATAGAAACACACCGTGCCCACCTCTCCCTCTCCACTCATCCTTGGTCCCCCCACTTAGCTTTCCAAGGAAGGCCAGAGCTGCACTGCTGACATCAGCTGCACCACTGCCTCTGAGTTCAGCGATGTTGTCACTGAGAGAGCAACACGAAGCATACACCCTCTCCAGCAAAGCCTCCAAGCGTGTCTCAAGGTCTGCACAGTGGCCTTACAGGGCCCAACAAGGAGGTCAGAGCTGGAAGGAAGGGTCACCAGGCAATCACATACATTGGTCCTGCCTCACCAACTGGATGGTGGTCCCTGAAGCTCTAAGATCCTCCTGTGATCACTCGGCCGGCCAAATCCCCAAACCCTGGGAGGGAACAAACATTCACCAAACACTTGTCACATGCTAAGGGCCCTCCCATGTCGGACTTCATGTGCAGGGCAATCTTGTGGGGTCCGTATTATTATCCCCATTTATAGACGAGAACACTGAGAGATTAACTCACTATGACTGAAACCGGATTTAAAGTAAAGTCTATTCCTGGCCAAAGTTCAAAGCTCAAGCTCTTTCTAAAATGCCATACTATCCCCTGCCAGCTCCCTCCCTCCCCTATTATATCCAGTATCTGCAGCATCCCAAGTAAACCCTGGCTTCCCAGGCATGTCCTCCGTGGTCAGCCCTTCCCTCCCACCACCCAGCCCACCCTGCAGGACACGTGGCCTCGGCTCCTGCTAAGACTCGAGCCCCTGCTAGGGCTTGAGCTTCTCCCCAAAGCCTGGCCTGCCTGGCCTGCCCCATCTTTGTAGCGACCTCCAAGATGGGAGGGACTTTGGCATCATACCTTGTGCATTTCTAGCCCAAGCTCCTTGATCTATAGATGAGAAGATCAAGGCTGAAATAGGTAAACCATGTGCCCAGGACAGCCAAGTGCACTAGCGACAGAGCCACCCTGAGGCCAGGTCCCCACTCCCAAGCATCCTGCACAATGTACCTGATGCACTAGAACTTGTAGGTCTACTCCCAAAGTTGCATCTACGTCATCATTAGCCTCCTAGGGCTCTCTTGATGACACTCTGTGCTTCCAAAAGTGTCAAAAGGACAGCCTCCTAAAACACTAACTGCCCTAACCATGGAGGTATGGACACATTTGTGTACACATACAAGCTTGCCCTTCTTCCCTGATGTACTTATAGGGAAAACAAAACCAGACACAGGCGTGTGTCATGAAATGCAGAAAGAGCTGTTGCATTTAAGGTGATCAGGAATAGAGAACGTCATGCAATCAAAGTAGAGATTCTTGTCATCAACACTTTTTGGAAACAAACTCTGTCCACTGATCTTTGTTCGGTAATAAACACATAGAAATCAAAAACTAAGAGAAAAAATTTAACGAATTACATTTACAGACGAACCTCATTTTATACAGATCATCTATGTGGCGAACAAATCAAAACTGTTTGGGTTTTGCTTTCCCTCAGCTTGCTAAAACACCGTGTGACTTCAGGTAAACACCTTCATTCTTTCTCTAACTCTCCACCACATTTATAATAAAACCATAATAATGCTTGCTGCCTGCATTTCAGGAAGGGAACATGAGATGTCTGTTGAAACAAGGCTGAGCACCATATAAAAACTTTTCCAAGGTACAAAATATTGGTTTTTATTCTTTTGGCTCAGAATGGTACTTCTGCATACTTTAAAATCATGGTAAAGCAAGACAGCTAAGTCCTGGTAGTCATGAATCAGTCACCACCCTTGGGGAGAGAAGCAGCATTTTAAAAAGTGTAACAGAGGCTATGTTTGCTTACAGCCAATACAACAAAGAACCCAGTCCTTTCTTGTTGATTGAGCAACTATATGTTAAATTTGAGGCCTAGAATTATATTAAAACATCCTTCATTTTCAAGAACCACGAAGTGAAAATATTTAACGTGGAAGAAATTGCTTCATGAGCTATTAACAAAAGCTTTTAGATGACTTGCCAGTTACAAGTTTGTTGCCTCCGATGTGGAAGCCTCCAGCTCTGTGACTGAAGTCTCCCAGGTTAGCAGGCTGACATCTGGCCAAAGCAAATACGAGATAAAGTGGACTCAGCGCTCTCTTCAGTTCTGGCCTCTTCCTTTAATGGGACTTGAGAGTGGAGCTTCGCCACTGGGATTTCCTGTTCTGTTATCCTCTCATCTCTGTGTCTCCCACATTCCATGTCTTTCATTTATATTATGATGTTATTCTCCCACGACGTTTAAGTGGTACAACTTCCATGAGGGCCACGGAAGTGGAGAGTATAAGTTGTTTTAATCTCCAAGCAGACTCTACAGTCCACAGTTTCCTATCATTTGCTACACCTACCATGAAAAGGTGTTCATCTGGTGAAGACAGTTCTGGGGCTTACGCTGCTAGGACAAGTTGAGGGGCACATTTCTAAGCAGTTCATAAAGTAAAACTTTTCCTTCATGAATTCATAAAATTTCTTTTAAAAAATTAATTGGATTGTTGACCAAGTGGGGAGGAGATGAGGGGGAAAAATCGCTATCCAATCTGTCTTGGTACTTTTTAATTAAGAAAAACAACTTCTGCTCTACTCCATTAACAGAACTTTTAAATCCTGCTCAACTGGTGCTTTTTCTCCTCCAATAACGACAGGGACAAGTCCAATTGCTCTCTTGCCAAGATGGCTTAAAATGTGTTTGCCATGGATGATCTCAAGGAAAAAAAAAAGGAAAGAAAGAAAAGACAGAAAAGAAAAAGGAAATGTGTTGATATTTCTTTTCCCCTAGAAGCAAGGGACATTTGTCCTGCTGCTTTTCTCCTGGGGTCTCGTGCTCTTTATGCACCAAATGGTCTGGAGGGGTTTGGATCAGGCAGAGGGATTAATGACGCCTTGTTGGCCTGCACAATTAACACATCCCCCCTTCCTTAATGAACCAGAGAAATCAGAAGTGCTAGCCCCGTCACAGAGCTTCTGCACCCTCTCAATCAAGTGACCTGCCCAGCAGACAAATGCCTTTTGCTGTCTTGGGAGCCCAGGCAGCTTTCATGTTCCACCTGGGACCGGCTCTCTGAAACCAGGTCACTCTGAGAAGCCGCAGGGTATCTTGTAAACAGTACGGCCAACCACTTGTGGCCTGATATAGAACAGAAGCACAATTCCAGGGGACTCCTGAAGAATTTCTCCTGCTCTGGAGGAGGCTGGTCGGCCATGTGACCTTCTGGAAAGAGAACAAAAGGACGCTCCCTTCTGAGGACAGCAGAAATGGCTTTCTTTGAAAGGCATTCTTGAGGTGCTGCCTCCTCAATGGGCCTGCTAGCTGCAGACACTCCCCAGAGCACAGCCTGGCTGGCGACTAATTAGATGGGGTGCTGCTGCACACCCCAAGCTTTCTTGGGGGTGAAGTTGGTGGGCGTAAAAGAGAACCACTAACCTCTCTCCTACTCTCTGTAAATTTAGCAGCTCTGGTTGAATACACATAGAGAAGAAAATAGTGAGGCTATGTGCTTATTTTCCTGCGCTTACATTTCTTAGTAAATGCACATGCTTTGTGTGAGTCGGAACTTCATGGCCCCTGCAGTGAAGGCATGTACGGAAGCTTCTGTGTGAAGCTTAGACTAAATCTGCCCTAGCCAGTTAATTGCTCCTATTGGAGTGGAAGGAGCCTTGAAAGCCATAAGCTTACATCAGTTTTCAAAAGAATTATGATAGACCCTAAGGCCACATTATTCCTTTGAGTTACCTGATGAATTCACAGGGGCTAAAGGAAGATGAAGGTGTGGGCTATTGTTTTGAATTTGCAATGTTTTTCCTCTTTTTTTTCTTCTTTCCTTCCTTCCTTCCTTCCTTTCTTTCTTTTTATTTTTATATTTTAACTTTCAGATGGGTTCCACATCTGCACAATACAAAGCACAGGACATGATAGATCTGATTAACATAAAGATTCTTCCCGTGAAGCAAACCAGACTGAGTGACACAGCCCAGGAAGATAGGAGCAGACAGCTGTTTTGCTTTTTAAGTAATTCATGGCAGATATGATAAATACATTCTGTAGATATTATGTGTAAAATTTAAGAGAAAAGGATTGTTTAGCTCCCTCTGTAAAAAGTAAACTAGAAAGAACCGTGACTAGCATGCCAGCAAGGTTGGAGTTTGGGAAAGCCGGAGGCTGAGGGTCCCTGGAGCGGGCACTCCCAGGGTCAGCGCCAAGCAGGTGGCTGGAGTGCGGCTCCTGTGCACCTGGTCACCACAGAGCAAGAGTCCCAAGAGGGCGTTCACTCTGTCCACCTGCCTTGGGGATCCAGCATACATTTCACTCACACAATGAACGTATATTATTATGTGCTAAATAATTTTCTCTGTTCTGAGCATACTATAGTGACTAGGATTTTTTTAAAAAGTTTCTGCTCCCATGGGCCTTACTGTCTTATGGGGGAAGATAAACAAAGACAATAAATTAACAAAGAGGGAACAGTAGATAGAAGTGTTACAAAGTGAATTAAACAGAGAGAGAGTGATGAGTAAGCCACTTTAAACGGGCTTGTCAGGGAAGGCCTCTCCAAGGAGGGACCCCCAAGCTGAGACCAGAATGTGTTGAGGGCTTCGTGACCTATTCATTCACCTACCAAAATTCTACTTATCTTTTAAGACCTAACCCAAGTGCTACTTCCTCAGGAAGTCCTCACAAATCTAAGCCCCCTCTTCTCTGTGCCCCTGTAGTCCTCCAGCTACAGAGTTTATTACATTAGACTGATTTGTTTGTGTCTTTCCTGTACACTTGAGAACAAAAACCCTGTCTCATTCACCCCTGCCCACCAGCCTGGCACAGTTCCTTGTACCTAGTGGGTAGCTGGAAGAAAGATGCTCTAGTAAAAGAGTCACAGCATGAGCGCACCCACCCCATGCAGGGCCACAGGTAATGAAAGAAATGACGCTCTGGATCATTTTCTATGCTTACAACATGATTTCTTACTTCTACTACCCAAGTGACAGTGCCCAAGCTAGCTCAAGAAGCTGTCAAAGATTCACATGTGGTCCTAGGTTTAAAGACTAGGCAAGGTATCATCTTGAATGCCCTTTTGGTTTGTAGACTTTTATCCCTCATTTCTACTTTAGGGCCCAGAATGTCTTGCTGAAGCAGTGTTGCCTTGACGCTTCTTTCTCTCAGAGCATCCAGTCTCTGTGTGGAGCTATGAGTTGTGTTTCTATGAGCTGAGAGCTCTGCTGTGTTTTGGGTGCCACCCAGGCTTCAGGGTGATATGGCAAAGCATACACAGTGCAGGGGGGAGAGACAAGTGGGAACCCAAACCCCCAAAGCAGCTGGGACCAAAAAGGGCTGCAAATCACCCCAAAAGCCCACTGTCTAGACTACAGTTGTACTAAAAGTCTCCCTTGAGAAATAGAAACCTTAGGGTGGTGCCTCATGTGATCTGATATCCTCACAGCTTGGGAGCTCCTGGGGCACCTGGAGAAGCAAGCACAAAGCTACACCGAGGGACACTCTTTCAATCAAGACCACACAAGAGAAAAGAGTCCCACTCAAGAGAATCTCATAACCAAGAACCTCAAAACATACAAAGAGGCATTATCATGAATGGGTCAGCAGACATAGCAAATCCCAGGAACTTGAAATAATAGAACAAAATATGCTCAAGTGAGTTATAAAATAGATATTTTTAAGTAATTAAAAAGATAAAGAATCCACACAGAAACAATAACACACATTGAGAGAAAAATCTTTGAAAAAGATAAAACTTTTAGGAAAAAATATATTTGTTAAAATTTAAAAATCATCATTGGTTTGGGTACCATGTTAGAAATAGGTGAAGAAAGAATTAGTGAACTAGAATATGTATCTGAGGAAATCATCCAGAATCTCAAGACACAGAGCGACAAAGAGAGGATAATATCAAAGTAGCATTGAGAGACATGAGCTAGAGTACAGAGCCCCACACATGCCTGGACAGATCCTGCTTATTTTTTTTCTTTTTTTCTTTTTCACACATATCTATACTACCAAGATCCTGCTTATTGCTTACACCGTTTCCATTATGCCTTCTTTTACTCACAGATTGCTGATTAGTTTGGGATGACAATATGCCCAGCTAAAAAATATTTCCCAGCTCCCCAAACCAACAGAGTAAACAAGTGACATAATTCTGTCCAATGAAATAGAAGCAGAAATTTCTGAGTGAAGTTCCTGAGGATACTCTTTATAAGCTTGTCCTTTGCCCCACTAATTCTTTCTGTGTGGAACACAGACATGGTGCTACAGGTGGAGCAGTTACCTTGCAAATATACGGAGGACAATGAAGCAGAAAGCTAAAAGGTCCTGAGCCTGCCTGCCTACAGACATCTAGTCATGGGAGAAAAAAAATCCTTCTCATTTATTTAAGCCACCATTGAGTTGTGCTTTCTTTCTGACGCATCTGGATATAACGTCTGTAGCTGATGAAAGGTCTAAGAGGAGTCTCGAAGGAGAGAATAAGGATGATGGAAGTGAGAAAATATTTTAAATGCAAATCCCTGAGAAATTTCCAAATCAAAGGAAAACACTCAGAATGAAGAGTCTCACCAAGTCCCAACCAGAAAGGTTAAAAATAAATCTATACTTAGACACATTCAAAACACCAAGGAAAGAAAGAAACTGTTAACAGTAACCACAGAGAAAAGACCTTTTAGACTGAGAGCAGATTCCTCAAAAGAGAAAGGCCGGCAACAATGAAATAATATCCTCGAAGTGTTGAGAGAAGATCATTGTGGACCTGAATTCTGTACTTAGCTAAACTATTACACAAGAGCGAGAGCAAAATAAAGACTTTTTCAGATAAAGAAGAGTTTATCAGTCAGATACCTCTCCTGAAATAACTGCTAAAGAACATATAGGGAAGGTGGATGATGAGGCCCAAGAAAAATGCATGAAGCATTAGTGAGCAGAGATGTCCATGAACACACATGTGAATCTAAAGTTTAGATTGTAATTGACTCTAAAACACATGTAAAACCTATGTAGCACTTAGCAAAAGCTTGTGATTAAAGAGTCAGTTGAGGTAACAAGCACAGCAATTGCCTCTCTGCTCTCGTTTTTCTAGCAAATACTGGGCTCTGTTATTCTACAGACTTCCACATCTGTCTCCGTTTCTTTTCCTGACACGCAGATTGTAAAGTCAATATTCCTACCACCGGGAGTAGTTTAGGGACTAAAGGGGCTTTCTCCATGTTTTCTGGTGCTACCTAGAAATCTTTGACAACTATCATGATTTCAGTTTACAGATTTTAGTCTGGGGGAAATAAATTTTAATTGTTTTATATAGAATACTAAGTAGTGGATCAAATGCATGCCTGAAGAAACAAAACCTGAGCCACATATAACCACCAAATACCACTGGCTCTGTGGATATCACCAGTTCCGCCAGCTGATGTCCCATTTTGTCAGAACTCCCCAACATATACTTACCCAGCTACATGAAAATGACACAATGAAAGGGTCGACCCCCCAAGGCTGCTCTCTGTGTCGTAGGGAACATGATTAGGGCCAAGTGTTTCCTTGGCAACAGCAACTGCTGACTTGGGATGTTATGTAATAATCTGTGTGGTACAATTTGTTGGACATTCTTGCTTTGTGTTGAAATTTGCTTTACTGGATTTTCTAAAATAATTTAAAGTCATTTCTCCAAATCTTATGATATCCAGGAGTGACTCTCCCTTGTCTCCCCCCACCTTCCTTTTTTTCTTTGTTTTTACACTGAATCTTGAAACAAGGGATGATCATCTTGCTCTTCTTGCAGTTAATTTCCTTTGGTCTGATCATTTCCAAAAGAAGTGACAGCAAATTACTAGTAAGATTCCTATGGATCTTTCTGACACTTGTCAAATGCCTCTTGACCTAAAATCCAGGCCAGCTCCAGCCACTCTGGGGCAGAGCTTGATGTCACTGCCACCTCAGGCCCTATCCCCCTCACCCCAGATTAGAGACTTGGAATCCTTTGATTCATTAGAGACTTTGAATCCTTTGAAATATGCTGGGGGTTGACAAAATACTCTCAGGAGGAAAAAATCATTCCTTTCCTCTCTTACAAACACAACATGGAAACAAGATCTACACTCCAACGTGTTAGCCCCTGTGGTCACATTCCATTCCCAGGCCTGGCCGATGAGGGGTCTGGGAAGCTTTCTGGCTGCAAGAGATCACATTGCTAGATGGGGACGAGGGAAGGAATGCGGTTTCCTGAAAGTTTCCAGCAAGTACATGGGAATAGAGCTCTTGGAAGAACCTTAGAGCTGGAAGCACTTCCCTTCTGAGAAACTCTTCCAATCCCCCACGGAGCCAAGCGCAATAACAGCCCTGACATTATTATTACAAAGGGGAAAAAATCATTCATGCAGACTTGCTGCTGTAATTTGGGCATTTATAAGTCACACCCACTTTGCAACCTTAAAGCCATGTGGTTTAAAGTGGAGCCCACGCAGAAGAGGGGCCATTAGTCAAAGCCCTACAGCAATTACTGTCCGGTCTCGCGGAGGGTGTAGGGGATCGCTATTTTTTAAGTGCTTTGAGACGCTTTTTTAAAAATTGGCCTCTTTCCCCCTACATGCAATATATATCCTCAAAGATTTAACAAAATTTTCCCTTTTTTGACCACAAGATAGAGTTCCAGACATGGGCAAAGAACTCATGTAATAAGAGCTCATGGTTCAGGGGAACTTAATACAATAATCGTGTGTTCAGGAAAATTTTCTGCAATTGCAGCTCATTTTTTTCCTTTAGTGAATCTGCTTTATTTAGAATGAGCCGATGACTCCCAGAAGCCACCGTGGCCTCCCACCACGAGCATGTGTCACCAGTTACATTTGGATTGTCTTTCCCAGTGGGCATGGGGAGACTCTATTTTAGGAGACTTAGCATTACATACTGACTTTGTGGTTCCTTGGCAGTGACAGGATGACTTTTTTTATTTGCAGTAAAATATGCATAACATAAAATTTACCATTTTAACCATTTTTAAGTGTATAGACCACTGGCGTTAAGTACATTCACACTGTGGCATAGCCATCACACCTATCCATCTCCAGATCTTTTTCATCATCCCAAACTGAAATTCTGTACCCATTAAACAATAACTCCCCATTGCCCCTTCTCCTACCCCCTGGCAACCACTGTGATACTTTCTGTCTCTATGAATTTGCCCTTTCTAGATGTTTCATATAAGCAGACTCAGATAGCATTTGTCCTTTTGTGTGTGGTTTATTTCACTTAGCGTAATGTTCCCAAGGATTATCCATGTTGAGCATGTATCAGAATTTCATTCCTTTTTAAGGCCGAATAATATTCCATTATATGTATAGACCACATTTTATTTATCCACTCATCCATCAGTGGACACTTGGGTTGTTTCCACCTTCTGTCTATTGTGACTAATGCTGCTATGAACATTGGTGTACAGATATCTGAATTGCTGCTTTGAGATGCTTTGGATTATATATGCAGAAGTGGGATTGCTGGATCATATGGTGATGCTGCATTTAATTTTTTGAGAAAGCACCATACTGTTTTCCATGGCATCTGCACTATTTTACATCACCAGCAACGGTGCATCGGGGTTCCGATTTTTCCACATCCTCACCAACACTTGTTATTTTCTGTTTTTCTGATAGTAGCCATCCTAACAGGTATGAAGTGGCGTCCCATTGTTGTTTTGACTTGCACTTCCCCAGTGGTTAGTGGTGGTGAGCATCCTTTCGTGTGCATATTGGCGCATGAATAGAGAAATGTCTACTCAATTCATTTGCCCATTTTTTAATTGGGGTTTTATTTTTTTAGTTGAGTTGTAGGAGCTCTTTATGTATTCTTGATATCAATCCCTTATTAGATATATGATTTGCAAATATCTTCTTCCATTCTGTGGGTTTCCTTTTCACTTTGTTGATAGTGTCTTTTAATGCACAAAAGTTTTTAATTTTGATGAAACCCAATTTTTCTATTTCTGTTTTATTGCCTGCACTTTTGGTGTCATATCCAATAAATCACTGTCAAATCCAATGTCCTGAAGCTTTTCCCCTGTGCTTCCTACAAAACTATGTTTTATAGGTTTAGCTCTTATGTTTAGATCTTTGATCCATTTTGGGTTAATTTTTCAATATCATATAAGGTAAAAGTTCAACTTCATTCTTTTGAATGTGAATATCCCATTTTCCCAGCACCATTTCTTGAAAAGACTGTCCTTTATGCATTGAATGATCTTGACACCTTTGTCAAAATTCATCTGACCATATATGTGAGGATTTATGTTTCGGCTTTTTCTTCTCCATTGGTCTATATATCTGTCTTTATGTGAGTACCAAACTGTTTTGATTACTATAGCATTGTAGTAAGTTCTGAAATCAGGAAGCGTGAGTTCTCCAACTTTGTTCTTTTTCAAGAATGTTTTGGCTATTCAAGGTTCTTTGAGATTTTTATATGAATTTTGGAATGAATTTTTCTATTTCTGAAAAAATATGCCCTTGAAATTCTGAAAAGGTTCGCACTACATATACAGATCACTTTGAGTGAAATTCACATATATTATTCAATTTATTAGCAATAAATTAATTTAATTAACAATAATAAATCTCCCAATTTATGAACATGAGATGTCTTCCAATTTATTTATGACTTCTTTAATTTCTTTCAAAAATGCTTTGCAGTTTGGGGTGTATAAGTCTTTTGCTTCCTTGGTTAAGTTTATTCCTAAGTATTTTTTCTTTCTGATGCTATTATAAGTGGAATTATTTTCTTAATTTCCTTTTCAGATTGTTTATTATTAGTGGATAGAAATACAACTGATTCTTTTTGTGTTGGAATTAATTTTTAAAAGTGTCAAGAAGAAATACCCTTAACAAGAAGCAGAGTTTTAAAACATTGTTATATGCACCATCTTTGCAGGTGTCTATATATTGGAGACCAAAGAAGGAAAAAAGATAAAAGAGTTGTCCTACATAAAAAGCCAATCCCTCATGGTGTATTTTTTTTTAAAGGCACAGAGGATTTTGTCTCTAGTTGAGAGAAATTATCATGACAAATTAGGATTTATTTATTTAATAGTGAGCATCTATTATACATCAGGCACTATCTAAAGGCTGGGGATACAAAGGTGAACAAAACAAAAACTCCTACTGTCATGAGCTTATAGTCTAGTGGGAAGAATCAGAAAATAAACTAAACAAGCAAGTAAAATATAGAATATGTCGAATGGTGTTACATGCCATGGAAACAACAAAGCAAGAAGGGAAAAAACAGGAGGATACTCAGGAAGCAGTGCAGCTTTTTGATGGGGTGGTCAGGGGCGACTCAATGAGAAAGTGACGCTGAGGCAGAGGCCTGAAGAAGGTGGAAGAGGGCAGCAAGGAGGGCTGGCAGGAGCACGCCTGGGACCTTCGGGAAGCAAGCCTGTCAGGCTGGAGCAGGGAGAGCTGAGAGAGAGAAGTCGGAGCACTTGGAGGGCCCAGTGGGACATGCTGTGATCTCTGGACTTCACTCTGAGAGAAACAGAGACTATTTGGGAGGAGGTGAAGAGGAGATGGGACAGGGAACATGCTTGAGTCCATTTTCATATTTAGAAGCTGTGGTTCCTCAGGCAGGTTATGTGTCTCTCTGAGCATCCATTTCCTCATGTTTCAATATGCCTCAGACAGTGTCTCATACTGTTTGGGGGGGAGCAAAAAAATAATGCCCATGGAAACACCCGTAAAGAGCCAAGTTCTGCAAATGTCAGAGACTACCTGTGTGCTCTGTAAGGTACGCGTTCTGTAGAAACAGGCATGAGCCAGCATCTCTGTTATCGGGGTTACATTTCAACAGATGGAAGCTCGATGGGCTGAACTAAGCAATGTGGTGGAAGAAACAGGGCACTTGTGAGACCGACACATCAAGGCTCGGAGAGATGCTACAGACTAAATCACACAGCCCAGCTCTAAGACTCACGGAGAAAGCTACAGTAATGAAGACTATGGTGTGGGGAAGGCATAGACACACAGGTTAATGGAACAGAATATAGTCCAAAAATAGAGCCACACAAACACGACCAACTGAGTTTGACAAAGGTGCAAAGGCAATTTAATGAAGAAAGTGTGGTCATCTTAGCAACTTAACATGTTGAAACAACTGGACAACCATGTGAAGCTCAGTTTAACCTCACAATTTCTATAGAAATTACCTCAGAATGGATCATAGATCTGCATGTAAAACATAAACTATAAAACTTATAGAAAAAAAGCATAAAAGAAAATTTTCATGACCTATTTTCATGATATGTTTTCTTCAATATATCACTATAAGCATAATAAATGTAATCTATAAAAGAAAAAATAATAAATTGGACTTAATCCAAATTAAAAACTTTTACTCTGTGAAAGATACTAAGAGAATTTTATAAAACATGCTATAGACTAGGGAGAAATATTTGAAAATCACATATCTGAAAAAGTACATATATCCAGAATATATAAAGAACTCTCAAAGTGCAACATAAGAAAACAAGCAACCTGATTTTTTTAAAGTGTGCAAAAGACTTAATTGTTTCACCAAGGAAGATATACAGGTGGTAAATAAGCACATGGAAAAGATGTTCAACATCATTCATTAGGGAAATGCAAATTAAAAACACTATTAGGTAACACTACATACATAATAGAATGACTAAAATAAAAATACTGACAATACTAAGTGTTAGAGAGGTTGTAGGAAAACTGGATCTTTCATGCATTGCTGGTGGAATGTAAAAGGGTACAGCCACTCTGAAAAAGTTTGGCAGTTCTTATAAATTTAAACACTCTCCTAGGTGTTTACAGCAGGACTTGGCACATTTTTCTTAAAGGGTCAGATAGTAAATACTTAAGGTCTTTGTGGCAACAACTCAACTCCACTGTTGTAGAAAGCAGCCCATACAAAATTACAAATGGGCATGGCTGTATTCCAACAAAACTTCATAAAGCAGGTGGTACTTGTTTTTGTTTTGTTTTGTTTTTTATGGTTTGAACAAGCTTCAAATAGTTTTGACGTTTTTAAATGGTTATAAAAGTGTCTGTATAGTAACCTCTATTTTACCTCTTGACCTGAAAAGCCTAAAATATTTATTTTCTGGCCAGTAAAATAAAACAAAAACAAAATTTGCCAGCCCCTCTCTATAGAAATGGAAACTTGTGTTCACCCAAAGTTCTGTAAATGAATGTTGATAGCAGCTCTACTCATAATCACTAAAAGCTAGAAATAACAAAAATGTCCTTAAACTGATGATTACTTAGACAAACTGTGGTACAATGAAATACTAGACAGTAACTACAAGGAACAAGCTATTGATATACTCAACCATTTGGGTGCCTCTGCAGGGATTTATGCTGAGCAGAAGCCAATCCCAGCAGGTTCCTACTACATGATCCTGTTCCTGTGGCAGAGAGCCGTCAGTGGCTTCCGGTGGCCTGGGGAGGGTGTGACGTCAGAGGGCTGCTCCACACCCTGCCTGGGGTTCAAGTCTACACCTGCAGTGAGGCTCAAAGGTACACGCATGCAGAAGAACTCAATGCCATTGCACATTAATTTAAAATCTAATGCTTCAGATGTGCTTGTAGTACTGTCAGTGTGTACCTCTTTGATATTCACACATTGAATGCCTACTATTGTTGAAAGCTACAAAATGCTGCAGGAAGTGAGACAGGCTAATGGATACCATTAAAAACCTCGGAACACTTCTACAAAGAAAGAAACCTTGATGTCAAAAGTCAGCTTGCATGAAAGAGTAGGAGTATGTGGGGGACTAAAAAAATCAGGTTTTAGTGTCAGCCCTGCTAATATGAAGCACCTCGTAATGAAATAATGTCTGGCAATGACAATGCTAGCAGTTCAACAAGGTACAAAAAATGACAACTCACACAAGTGAAGTCTCTCCTGCTTTTTCATGAATTCTGGAGAAAGGGACTCTTAAGTGTCAGGTAATCACCAATTAACATCTACTTGCGTCCCGGTCAATGGCAGGCGTTGCACTTGAGGTGTCTACACTCCTTAGAGACGTAGAGGGAGACCAAAGACAAAGCGTTGCCCTTCAGAATTGCATGATCAAGCAGAAGATGAAGTGAATGCTTGCAAGGAAAGACCACACAAAGAACAGGACACGGAAATACCCACAAACACAGTCTGGCAAAGACCAGTCAGTGGCTCACAGAGCTGGGCTCAGCCAGCTCCTAAAGCAGTTAGACAGAATAGTATCGAAAGAAGTGGAGCCTTATGAAGGTATTTGAAAATGAACAAGGACAGAGACTGGTCGATGACTGTCAGAAGGGGGTCAGAGGGTGGGTGGGGAAATTGTGCTTTCCAGAAAGACAGAGAACACAACTCTGAAGGCTCAGAAGCAAGGACCGAAAAAGCCATAGGGAAGGGGGACAGGCAGCTAGGCCGGGCCAGCACGAAGCCAGTGAGGGAGGGACCCAGAGCCCAAGAGGCAACACCAAGCAGCACAGAGCAGTGTCCCCACTCACCGTGGCAGACGACAGAGACGGCTGCATTCTCAAGTCGCACCCCCAGGGTCATCGGACACTGACAGCTGGCCACTCACCCTGTGGGTAACAAATCCACTCTATCTGTACTAACCGAGGTTCTCCACAGAAGCAGAACCAATGGGATGTGTATTGAGAGCGAGACAGGTTTACTTTAAGGAATTGGCTTATGCAAGTAGCCAAGAAGCTGGCCACATCCAAAATCTGCAGGGTAGGCTGGCAAGCCAGCCACCCGGGGAAGAGCCCAGAGGCCATAGACTGGGGAACCAGAAAGAAGTCCAGGCTGCATTTCAAGTCTGAAGGCTGTAGGTCCCTTGGGGAGGGCTGGGAGAAAGATCGAGTATAAATGCCTGGCAGAGTACCAGCTCCCTCCTCACGGGCCCTGACCTCCCCTTCGTTCAGGCAGTCTGGGTCCATAACCCCGCTCAAGTCTGGGAATTGATTGAGGGGCCGTGACTCTCTCTTTTTATGATTCAAGTTAGACTTCGTTCACTTGACCTAGAACTTTCCTGCTTATACAAAGGGAGTGTAACTTAGTAGGCTTCCTGTCTGTTTCGCTGCTGGGGTGCCGTGGTAAGCAAGCCGATGCCCTGCGTCTGACCACTGCCCTGGCACTGCCGTCCACTACATGGAGTCCACGCCACCGAGTGCCCAGCCTGGCCCCTGCCACTCCAGAGTGTAATCGCCCCTGTCCCACTTAGTTTCCCAACACAGGGATGCAGTCTTCACCGTGAATCTGGCCTGCAGGGAACAGCAGTCACAGGGCTCTTTGAGGTTCTGGGTCTCCCTGAGCAAATTTATTTCTCACAGTCCTGGTGAAAGGTGTGACTCCTGGGCCCTCCCAGCATGGGTGAGCAGGTCTAAAATGACACATCCTCTCTGGCATTCCAGTCTCCCCAAGCCTTGAGTCCCTTCCTCTGTGTTAAGCCACAGTAGGGTCAGCTCTTCTAAAGCACTCACTTGTGGGCTTTTCGGCCAATGTCACAGCCAACTGACCACTGTCAGCCCTTTCTACTCCCCAGGCAGCTGACAAGCAAGTGCAGAACCTCTGCTTAGTGGGCCCCTGTCAATAAATTTTGCCTGATCCAATTTTGTGTTCCTTCCACCCTCACTCCACACCCTCGGTATCCACACAGACCCCCAATCTGCCCTTCTCAGGAAGGGAAGGCCACTGACTGGGATCACAATGGGATCGATTTTTAAGGGATCTCATTTCTTAAATTTGGCAGATCATACTGAGGGAAGGAAGGCACAGAGCAAGGAATGGTACCACTCGCCAGATGTACTCACATTGAGTACCTGCTGTGTGCTAGGCACTAGTGCTACACACATAGTCCTGTGAGGTGGGTGCCTACTCACTGCGTGTCACAGCAGAGGACACCAGGGTCAGAGAGGAGCATGCTCAGTGACAGAGGGTGGCAGTGGTGGCATTCCAGCCCAGGTCTGCCTAACTCCAAAACATTTTTAAGTAATATGTTGGGCCAAAACCTGGAACCTTTGGACACCAATTGCTTGATAATGCCTTGTGAGTTTTCTGGCTTCCCAAAAGTTTTGCATTTTGGCACATTCGCCTTTGTGAATCCGAGCCTGGAATGTTATAGAAATAAGATGAAGGGGAAATAGCCTCCAGTTTTATTCTAGAGCACAGAAGATGTTCTGTGTATGGTCAAGGCAACCAAAATCAACACTGTTAAATTAAATCATGATTTTGCAAAATTACTGATTCCCATAGACACCACACATCTTCAGAGAGAACATGCGAATTTTAGGGGAATCAGCCTGCCTCTAGCAGGGAGAAATTATGCTCCACAAGTCTTGTTTCAGACACTCCTCTTAGCATTTTGAGATGCCAGAATCTGGGAGGTCAGATTAGCCACTGCACACAACTCTTTTCCAGAAAGTATGATGTATTATGTTTGAAAAACTCATAGACGCTCCTAGTCACAAACTGAATGACCAGTAAGTTTTAAAAAGACCTGGGATTAAGGTTTTCCAGAAGAAATCAACTTATGGTTTTATGATTTATTAAGATCCCTTTGGCCTTCTAATTCCAGTTGCCATTCAAATAGTTGTTATAAAAGTTCACTTTGGAGCAAACCCAGAATGCACTGGGACTGAACCCTGAGTAGACACAGTCGACCTTTGTCTTGTTCCAACGTGCATCCCCAGCACCTACTGCAGTGTGGGGTATGCAGTGGGACTCAGCAAAGATTCGTGAAGTACACCAATATTACTGTGTTGATGAGAATTTTCTCAGCACCAAAAATGTGAGATTAGGTCAAGAATATAGGATTAGTCACCAAGTCCACAAAGTGTGCATTAGTCATTTTATTAACATTGAATAAGGAAAATTCTTTGTAAATGAAGAAGACATAGAATAAGTGGCTTATGTTAAAGATAATTATTTGTACCGTCGTGAAATGTCTGAATTCATTCCCCTGAGAATAAACCATCTCGATATATTGCTTCAGCTTTGCTGAGAAAAGTTCAACAATAATAAACATGAAATGTCTGTGCTTTTTACACACCAAGGGAAAAGTGAGAACCTTCACTCTGCCTGCTCCAGCAGCAGACCCTGTGTGAAGGGTAAACAAATAAAGCCTCAGGAAGCATAGAATGAAGGCATGCATTCCACAGACCTGGGCTGCCCAGACCAGTGTGGGGATTAAAGGACAAGGGCTGAGGGACAGGTCAATTTTTGATCCAGAGACTGGCCAGGCCAGAAAAGGCCCAGAAAGCCGTGTGCCCTGCTCTACTCCCTGAAACAGGCGAGAACTTGGCTGAGCTGTGGAGAAGGGATTGCACAGGAGGGTGCTGGGCATTCTCTTGGTGCTTTCCAAGACCCTCCTGTATCCTGGAGACAACCTAAGGGGCAGCTCTGCACTCGCCTGTGGCACAAATGCCCCAGCTGGTTGCAGTGTGGTGGTCTCCTCAGGTTGGGTTTCTTGCAGAGAAGGGAAGCTGGAAAAATTCTCTAGCAAATAAATGTTGAACTTCCAAAATGCTACTTAGAAGAGTAATATAACACTCGAAAATAATCAACCAGTTAGAGCAAGGGCCCCAGAGGATGGATCGGGGCTTCTGGAAGATCTGCTGGTATGGCTGCTGCCCACCCGATGTGCGGTTGGTGGGCCATGTGGGGTCCAGCTGCAGGGCCCAGGGGCCTCTGTCCCCCCCGCCTCCCGAGGGCCCCTGAGGCTGAGGCAGGGCCAGCCCCTGTCTCCTGGTGGAGTCCCAGAGCCCAGAAAGACTATGGCACTTAAAGGGAGTTCAGGAATAGGAACTAGATGGGGCTGTTTGGATATAAAACCCTAAGGCTTAAAATATCCAGAAAATGGGAGAAGGAAAAAGGAAATAATGTATAAGGAAAGTAATCCAGGCACAGGAAAAGATAACCAAAGCCCAACACTGAAGTGAAGCCCATAAAATGCATCCCCAAGAAGGGCTTGGGCGGTGGGGTGGGGGTGACTCAGAATATATTTCCTGAGGAAAGAATTTGAGAGACACACAGAAAAACAAATCCTGCAGGTCAGGTCACCTGCATGGCCTGGGGTTGGGGACCAGGATTCACCTTGTTGACATGGGTGACACCCAAACTTCCATAGAAAGGCCAAGGCCCTTGAAGAAAGCAGGGTCAGAGAACACATCAGGCCGGTAAACACGCAACCGAGGAGGCTTAAAATGTGGGAGCATTTTTAAGTGTGCGTTCCACTAAGTAGTTGTATCTACATTTACAGAAACAAAACAATAGTCATTAACCAAAAATCATAAAAGAATCATTTTGTGGGAGTCTTTTTGTTCATCAAAGTGCTCTGCAAAGTTTGAGGACCAGATCAAACAGAATGATGCAATGGCTTCTTAAAATATCAATATTTCTCTTAGATCGTTTATAAGGCCTGTGATGTTGACTTCACAGGACAAGAGGGGCCCCTGCTTGCCCACCTCACGGTGAGGTTTCCTCTGCTTAGAGGTGTGGCCAGCCCTCTGTAGAGCAGTGAAACCTGGGAGGAACAGGGTAATTCCCTGAGTGCAGTCAGCAAGCAAGCACCCTGCCCTCAGCATCCACCCCCACAGTGGCCCAAGCCTCCTGGATTCCAGCCAGCCATGGGCACTGGCCACTGCCATACAGACCCCCACCTTGGGAGGCTGTAGCCCCACCCCTACAACCATTCCACGCTCCAGCCAACTCTATTAAAGGAGTATTCTTTCTTCCCCCAAAATGTCTCCACATTTATACCCTGGAGGTTTGTACATCAGATGGGAGGCAGTGGGTCCATCTGGTGTCTCTGGATTCAGAAATGCCATGACTCTTGCTCTCAGGTGTACCCAAACCCACAGCCTGCCCCAGGACACCTCACCCTTAGCATGTGCTTCTGTCCCTCCAGCACCCCCAACCCTCCTGTCCTAGACCATTTGGATCCAAACTCCCCCACGGCAAGCTGTCATTAATTCTCATCTGCAAGTCTCTGAAAACCTGCTTCTCAGGGCAGCGGGCGAGGGGAAAGGAGCACAGGCAGTAGTAATCCTCAGCATGGGAGGCTGCATGGCGGGAGGTGGCTAATTAGGTGGGGTCAGGTAATTAAATCCACAGGCTTTGATCTGCTCTTCAAATATTTCCAAATGTTCCATATCATTTGGCCTTGGCACCGTAACGCTTCCCCATAATTAGGAGATGCCTCCCTGGTTGGCCTTGGTCTCTCTGCTGCTGAGGGACCCAAACTGCAGAGAAGCCAGCGTCCCCCAGAGGAAGTGGACGCACAGCCTCTCCACTTGGAACCTAGCAGCAGCCAGACCTGCTCAGCCCGGCAAAATCCCCCTGGGGGCTGCACCCCCCAGGTTTCCGCAGACAACTCAGCTCTTGCACCAGGTGGAGCAGGTTTCCCCATGTGCCAGGGTAGACATGGGCGGAGCCACCAGCCAGGGCAACACGGTGCCTCCTTGTACCAGAGCAGGCACTTGCCAAGTCACAACCCGCTTCTGCGCTGAGCCATCAGGCCCCACTACGACGCTCCTCTAAAGACAGCTCCCTCAGTGCCATTCCTTGTCACTGGGAAGGACAGTGGTCACCAGTGAAGCCCAGGGGTGGGTTTTGTCCTCTAACATGGCCCCTGTGGAAAATCTTTTCCAAATTGCTTTGATGTTGTATTAAAATGAGTAATAGATGGGGGTGCTGAGAAAATGCAGGAAATGTCTGAACAATGTCATTGCCAGTCCTTCTGAGTTTTGAAAATCAGATGGCCCATGAGCAGAGGGGACTTACGGGGAAGGAAATGTACATCAGTTTTGGATCCATCGCCAAGATGCAAACTGCCACACTTCCCACAAAGAGAAAGTGTACTGTCATTTAGAAGGGCTTGTTTCTACAGCCTTTCTGCTCCCCAGAGAGGAGGCTGTCATAGGGAACATCTGCATGCCAAGCATGGTGGTATTTCTCTTCCCAATGAGGAAAAATCATCCAGTTTTGCTACTGATGTCAGTAGTTGTTTTGTTATTAGCTTCTGCTGCACGAAGAGGCCTAATACAGTGCCTTACGTGATATCCAAGAGCAGCCCTGATTTTATGAAGAGCTGGGGTCCCCCTGGGCTTGCAGCCTGCAGCCCTGCCTCAGCTCTGCAGTGGCGCTGACAGGTAACACCCCCCACCTCCTCCGTCTCAGGCTGCCTGTTGGTGGAGAGTGCCCAGGAAATCAACTCAGATTAGCTGGTCAGCATAATCATTTCATCAACTCCTACAAACTGGGGTCTCCGACACAAATACTGGGTCCACTATACAGTTCTGCTGCTTTCCCCCTCACTCAGAATAAAAACAACCTCTTCAAGGGAAATGGCTGTCTATGGGCAAACTGAGTGAAATGAGAGCCCAATCCCAACACTGCCTCTGCAGACCTCCAAAACCAAACAGGAGCCTCGCTGTCCGAGCCTTTCTATTACTTCATTTGCCTGTAAAGCACTCACAACCGTCCAATAAGCACAATCTTTTAACACTAAACAATAGGAAGTGAGAAATCTGTTTCATTACTTTTCCATCTTTGGCTCAGATGTGGACAGGCTATTCTGGGCTGACTCTTACAGGAAGTACTAAAAGCCCCAGGAGAGATGGGGCTGCTGCAAGCTTTCCAGTCTGTTTTAACAGGCTGTTGGAGACATTTCAGACAGGTTTCTGCTGAAGACCCAAACATGTGGGTGCTTATCTGAACTGAACCCAAATCTTTGGAATTTTACACCTCACTCCTGAAAACCTCTTGGCATGCTCCAACTCGCAGCTCCCTGAGGCGCTGTCTCCTGGGAGTAAGATTCACCTTTACATACACCTGTTCTGCCCAGGGAGGTTGGGAAGCCAGCAGCAGCCATGCAGTGCTTCTTCCAACTTTGTCTGTAATTCTCCTATTCATTCTTCTATATGGTCTGTGCAACCACGGAGCTTTAAAAGCAAGCCCACTGGAATGCTTCATAGTTGGATGATCATAGGAGAGCTTTATAACAAATCTACTTGGAGCAACTCAGAACAGGTATCAGCTAGAAGGACAATTAGAGTTGCATGCTCTGCCAGGAAATCTTGCCAGTTTTTACCTGTTAAAGCAATTGGGAAATAGACCTGTACTTGCTGAAAAATTGACTTGTACATGCATGCATGATGTGGGAGGGTAAGCAGGTGTTTGTGAGCCACAGTTATATTCTTAACAACGCTCTCTGTCTCCAGTTTACAAAGAATTCTTGGTGCTCAAGCTTCTTACCACAGGGGGAACAAGGTTCTGTGCAGCTCAGGAGTCTGATGGGGTGGTCAGTATTTCAGAGTGGAACAAAGTGTTCACTATTGAGCATGAATTTCCACAGCCAATATGTTTGGGGGTTTTCTTTATTTAAAAACAACCAGCTTTGAAGTCTTCTTCCTAACTCTTTACTGCCAAACAGTAGGAAAGGAACTATCCCTGATAACCAAGGCCCAGAGGACACCATCAGTCACTTCCTTGTCCCCTGTGCTGGGATTGCCCAGAAGCAACATTTCCCCCGTACTTGTATGAAAGGACCCCACTAAGGGAACAAAGAGGCAATAAAGTAATTCACTGAGTAATCCTGCTGGGAAATGAATCCCCAGTTCAAGCCAAATCTAATTGCACAGAGACACTAAATCAGGGCCTAGGTGATAATGGATAAGGAATGTTCATTATGCCACAATGTGTGAGTGAGACTCTTCAAGAGCAGGCAAAGAACCTGGATAATCACATGTAAACAGGGAGTTGCATCAGTGTGTTCTATAGACTAATTTAAGATTAGAATGAAACACAGAGAAGGCATGTTTTCATGACAAAGAAAAAATAATTTGAGGTTTCTTTATAAGTCCTCTGGTTGTCCTTCTTTTCCTGGGTTGTAGCTGCACAGGGTGGGCAAGACAGGGGGCTCTTTTGTCCTCTCTGCCATGCACAAACAGTGCTGCCATGAAAAATCTGAAGCCCAGGTATTAGCAGGGACTCCAAATCCTCAGCATCCTGCACAAGCAAAGCCCAGGTGCATCTGACACACTTGCTCACAGCTGCCCCTACCCACACGGTCATGGCAAGCAGAGACACTGCATTCAGGAAGTGGCAGCTGGTCTATTCTTGGTGTGTGGCCTGCGGTCCAGCCCATTGTGGTCAATATTGTGGTTTCCTCCTGGATTTTATCCCATGAAGGTACCATCTTTAATGGTGCCAACTTATTACCATCCCTTTTGCCTCCCCTAAAAGACCTGTCTATACCACATTCCTGACCATTAGACCACTTATAAACATAGGTCGGTAAACTTTTTGTCCTTCTAGCATGGGCATTCAGAGGCCCAAGGCCTACTTCTTCTTGCATTCACAATGCAAAGGAAATAGTGAAAAACGTGAAAACCAAGCCAGCTGCGGAAGCATCTCATGTAACCTGGCCAATGAAGCTCAGAATTACAGGAGCAAATAAAGGAAGATGGGAGACCAGGCCCTCAGGCACACCAAACCCATGGAGCACCTGTGAGACGGATGGATAAGGCCAAGTACACACGAGCACAGGTGGGTGGCCCAGGGGATCCATGGGAATAGGAAATATCCAGCCAACTGCCACCTGCTTCACTTTGTGACTTTATTGGGCCACTGGTCACTGGTAAAGGTGTGTAACTGAGGCTCTTGTCCCTCTGTCCAACTCTCTCAGCAGCTTTTATTCCAATAAACAATGGCATGTGTATTCAAAGGAGCCCCAGAGAGGGCCCTGCAGCTGAGAAATCCAATCCCGAAGGCCTGAACCCGGGTTTACCAGCAGACAGCGAATTCTTTTCTGTAGCTTCAGCGTCAAACGCATTGACTTGTAAAAGCTTAATTAGGATCTTAAAATGGCTACAGCACTGTTAAAAGAGTGAGGGGGTGGAATGTGCACAGAGGTTCAACGTGTCTGTTCTCTGGCTATACGTTCATCTTCACCTAACTCCTTTGTGGAAAAGCAGCGCCCACCACCCAACAGCGGTCTCACCAGAGCAGGCAGTTGCCAGGGCAGAACAAAAAGAGCTTTCCCTGTTTAACATCCTCATGTTTTACAGCTCCATGTTACTGCCCACATGCAGAAACCCCCTCCTGAGTGAGCCAAGGTGTTTAGGGTCATTTGAAACCACTAGGATGCTGGCTTGCTTTCAGGTGAGCACTATAAACAAACCCCTGCCCAAGTGGAAAATGCTTTCCAAGTTAGCTTTCCTAACTCATCAAAGCCAGTCTCCAAACCTAATATTTCACAAGAACCATCTCATGTTTACCATCGTTTTGTTTCCAAGACGCATCCTAAATCCTAAGACTTTCAGGTTTGTGTCTCTAATGGCCTCCTGCAAACGGTCTTGCTATTTCAGTTGGTCTTGATGGCTTTGAAGTTTTCCATCTTTGGGAAGAGTGGATCCATTCGATGTAGCACAGACCATCTGCGATTCGGCCAGACGACAAGCACTTCCTGAGCTCATGCCCCTTGTGAGGTCATGGCTGGCATTTACTGCAGGCCTTGCAGCACCCTGGGTAGTATGCAGGCATGCCCTCCTCTAACCTCACAGTCCTTGTGAGGTGGATGGCATGATTACCCATCTTTACAAATGAAGAAACTGAAACACAGAGCAGTGAAGTCACTGGCACATGTGACACAGCAAGGAAGCAGTAAATCTGATACCTCACCCAGGTCACCCAGCTAAAAAGTCCAAGCACGAACCCACTGATGGGCCCAAGGGTACCACGACACACAATATATCAACAGGTCCTGCCCTCACAGATCCTACAAGGGAGAATGCAGAAGTTAAACAAATGCAAATAATGTATTAAATAATCACAGGAGGAATAGAAAGTACAGATTGCTGTGGAAACATGTAATCATCATACCTGGCAAACTATTTGGTTTCCTTCTATGGAAACACACTCCCTCTCAGAGAGAAAAAGGAAAGCACACATCAGATGCCCTTTCTCTTCTCTGGATCTTAATCCCTGGCTGGAAAAGGTTACATTTTCCCAAAGGAGCTGAAGAAACATATAAAACACCTAAAATCCTTAATTATTAATTTGTTCTCATCTAAAACCTAAGAAGATCACTAACATGCACAGCTCCAAACCTCTGAAAAAATCTGCAAAGTGACATCATTTGCATTTTTTCCAAGACAGAATACATTCCTCTGAGTTAAAAATATGCATTTGCCCAAGATTTACAAAATAAAGTGCAGATGAATGACTGTTGCTGTCTGTGTCACGTGACATTTTTCATTAGAATTTGTTTTTCAGAGAAAACTGGGCTTTAGGCAAATGTTTTCCCTCCTACAAAGGATGGTACAAAGAGGTGTTGATAGTGAAGTAGAAAAGTAAAACAAGGAGAGGAACATTGGCTGATTTGCTCTTTTATAATGATTTTTTAAAATGATGTATTGGGAAGGGCATTGAAGCTACTGATCAGACTAAAATATTTTAATTTATCGTAAACTTCACTTATCTATATTATTCTCCTAATAATATCAGCTAGCATATGTTGAGCATGTATTATTACATACCAGGTACCAGACTAGGTCTTTGATGTAGTTACATCTTTCCAGGCAGATATTGTCCTAACTGTGTTGTAGAATGTAGAAATGAATCACTGTAACCACTAGCTTGCAGTGCATGCTTCCCCCCACCAAGCATTATCCTACACAGTTTATGAGTCTTGGTGGACATTTTTCATTGATTAGCAGCTCAGCATCTGAATCCTAATCCTATTCTGAAAGAATGAGTCCAACTTTCCCTCAACAAACCCCCTGGTAGCTTGCATCCTACTCTTCAGATGGGCCATTGAATCTGGAAGAAATGGTTCCATTTCAGAAACAGTTAGCCAGTCTCACCTGCAACAGCAGGAGACTTCAAGTAGGGCTCAGGGGCTGTTGAGATCCAGCTTCCTTTGGTTCTTGTCTGTTTTTAAACCTACTTCTTCAGTCATGGCATGGTAGACTTCTAGTAAGCCCATTCCCTGCTTAAGTAAGACAGTGGTCATCTATGATGTTTGCAAGCAAGAATTCTAAATAATGCATGTGGATTTTCTCATTTAATTCTCATAGCAACCAAATGAGGTAGATACTCTTACTATGCCCATTTTATAGGCAAGAAACTAAGACAAAAGGGGGTTGAATACCTTACTCAAGATTGCACAGCTGGTGCCGGTGTTGAGGCCTGAGCAATCTGACATCAAACCCAGCTTGGAGAGATTTAATAACTTACCCAAGCAACTCTGAGTACACGCATTATCTGATTCCACTACCCCAAGCAGCTTTTCTGTTGTTGTTGTTGTTAGGCTCAACTGATGCACAAAGGAGACACAGAGACCCAGAATTTTGGATTCAAGACATTGTTGCCATCTGGAACATAACACTTCAAGGCTTGTCCCCCAGAAGTCCTGGGACCTTTCAAATGCTCCATATCCCAGTCCTGTTTCTGGACAGCAAGGCTGCCCTCCTCCCTGTGTCTTGATCCCAACACACAGAGGGTCACATGAGGCTCTGCAGACTGGAACATTTACCTAACAGTGACTTCCAGGAGGCAGGTCTCTTTGCCCCACCAGGGAGGAGAGGCCCCACCGCCCCTGCACCCGCAACCAGGCACGGGGAGGTTTCTTCTTTTTAAAATCCCTCGTTGTTCCCATAAATCTCAGACCTTTGAATAAAGGTACAGTGTTTTGTCTTCACAAACAGCATACTGTGCCTCATTTCTGTCAAGACAAGGGTCGCCAAGTGCCCACTGAAAACAGCCTTCTCAATGAGAAATGTTTGCATTGCTTACTTTCCTGTAGTTCTGAATCTTCTGCCCTTGGCCATTCAAAGTTCCAAAGGTGCTGTATTGATAACACTTTAGCCCCTCCAGTGTTCAGGGTAAATGGAAGGCCAGGAGAGAGATTAACTTCATGGCCTCAGGGAATTTGGAAGCTGCTGGGAGTGAGGTGGGCCCCTGGGGCCACCCAGAAGGCGGCAGCTCAGGGTGACCACATTAACAGTTTCAATGGCTCACTTCTTTAAACGAAAATGAAAGTGGGTTGCGCAGATTTTTTCCTTCTCTAGTTCTGAAATGGTTCATTCTGCTTTGTGGCCAGTTACCCACCGCCAGAAAAAAGTTGCTGATTTGCTTCAAATGATATTTAACACAAAGAAGGAGGAGGAAGATGGAGGCTGGAGTAAAATTCTCACTTTTGGTTTCCATTTTCCTGGAGGCTACTAAGCAGCCATGCTGAAATGAGGCTATGGAGAGCATGTTTGGTTGGAGACTGAGCTAACCTAGCAGGTTCAGGAGGGATCGGTGTCAGATTCTGCCATCTTTTTGTGCTCTTGGGTACACACACAGTCTTTTAGATGAATCAAAACAGATTAAAAGACAAATAAGTTTTGTTTTAAATCTCTAAGGTAAAATAGGTTATTCCATGTGTGTTCCTTATCAAAGGTTTTTAAATATTGTGTATGTATGTATAACATCTAATACACTCTGAAAACATATTAAATGTTAATTAGAATTTATATATAAACACAAATCAGAATTTTTCTTTCCTTTTTCTTTTTTGTCACATCACATTAGATAATTTACATTAGTCAATTTAGAATTTGTCTCATTGACTGAAACTTTGAAGATGGTATTCAAGTGAAAATAACAAAAATCCTTGTGTTTTTAGCAGACTTTGACATTGGCCCCAATAATATTTGTAGTCCTACTGAAGTGCCACGTGAAAGGCATCACGTTGCTCTGAAGAACAGGTAAAACACCCTCTTGCACAACTGCAGGAAGAAGTTCACCGCCTGGGCCAGGACACCTCCTCCTTGCTTCAAGAAGTTTCCAGCAAAACAGTGATTTCCTCCACCCTGCAGTAAGGTGGAAACAAACCCCAAGTTCTTCTCAAGAAATAAGCACAAGTTTCCTGCTAAGTGTCCCTGAACTCACAAAGCCATGTGGTAGAAATTGGGGGGAGGTGAGTTTTACAGGAATAGTGGGGAAAGGATTCCTTCTCCATGGGATCTCTCTTGGAGTAGGAAAACTAGGAAATTTCCGTGATAGAAAATGAGTGAAGTTCTAACCATTCTCACCCCACCCCAAAGACTCAAGTTCCACTTTAGTGCTTAATCCTTAAAGTTTTAAATTTATGTTAAAGAACATTTTAATAAAAACACAACTGCCCTAAAACTGTGCGACTATGACTGGCAGGGAACAGGCCTGGACAGTCTCTTTGGAGATGTCAGGCCTATTGCCAGGTGGTGCGAGGAGAAGCCACAGAGAGACCAGCCTGGTGTCTTCCTCTTCCCTGCTTCCTCTTCTAGCACTCAGATAAAATTTGAGGAATGTTGTGCAAACTTTTTTGCTACCCACTTTTAGAACCTATACTGGCATGCTCTGGGCAGAGTAGCTGATTACGTACAGTGAGCATGTGGCGTATATAGGGTTGCTGTCGTTTCTAAACCTCCAGATACTGAGGTACAAAGAGATGTAATGAGTGTCTCATGATCCCGCAGCTTAGCAGTGCGAAGAGAGAAAAAGAAGGGAAGGGAAGGGGAGGAAGAGAGAAAAAGGAAGGAAGGAGGAAGGGAGGGAAGGAAGGAAGGAAATAAATGAATAAAAGGGAGTTACAGGCTCGTAAGTCTTGCATTGTCATTGGTAAAGCGTGTTTGAGGGGAAATGATGGTACTTTCAGCTGGATTCCCAATTAAAACCTGTAACATCCCTTTCCTTTTCTCCAGGGGCAGCCCGGGTGACAGTCTGCACCTTGCATTCCCTGGGGCCCGCGGCCTGGAGCGCTCCCCGCCCTGCTGCGGGACACGGATGAAATCCCTCCTCCGTCTCTCATGGGAGTGGCTGGAGGACACGGAGGTGGGGGCAGAATCGAGTTTAAACTCTAAGAAAACGAAAACAGATGCGTGGAGAGGGGTGAGGCTGGCGGGAAGGAGGCCGGAAGCCGGGCGGGGCCGGCCCGTCTCGGTGGGAAGCCCACTGGGAAGACTCCGCTCGACTTTTTTCAGCAAACTGTTTACAATTAATTGGAAGAGCCTGGGCGGGGGAGAGGGCGTCGCAGTAGGGAGAAAACGGGGTAAGAGACCGGTCCTTAAGAGCGTAGGGCCTGGCTGTTTGCAGCCACGGAGAAGAGGCGAGAGCAGCGGCTCCCGCCCGGCCGGGTCAGGACTCAGCCGCGCGCGGACAGCAGGCGGGCGCCGCGGAGGGGCCTGCGGGACTGGGAAGCCACTGCCGACGCCGCCCCCGCCCCCAGGCCAGACCCCCGCCCTGCGCGTCGCCGGCCGGGGGAAGGCGGGGCTCCGCTGGGAGCCTCTTGCCCAGGGCTCTGTGCCCCAGCCCCCCAGGTCCCAGGGCTCTGTCCCCCAGCCCCCAGGCTCTGTCCCCCAGCCCCCCAGCTCCCAGGGCTCTGTCCCCCAGCCCCCAGCCCCCAGGCTGTGGGGGCGCCATTCCCGGCGTCAAATTCCCTTCCCAAACCCCGAAGCTGCTGCCTGCCCGCTACAACTCAGGCCTTATAGCAGTCCTTGCGGGGCTGCCTCTGGACCTGCTTTTACAGGAGGGGTATGGGGCGGGGAGAGGGGCTGACTGGTCCTTGTGACACTGAGGAATGCGGCCCGGAGGCTGCTGCTCTTGTTCCTGGAACTGTGTGCGCTGGGCCAGAGGTACTGCGCTGAGCGAACCCATAAAAGGGCCCAGCCAGAAGCAGAGGGGCACCTGGAGGGAGCCTCACTCACACTCCCACACATGATTCCACGCAGGCAGGTTTACATCTCGCGGGCTTGATCCACTCAAATACACAGCAACCCGAAAGAAAACCGCCGTGGTGTCTGCCAGTGAGCATCTCATACAGTTCCCAATATGCTGTTTAAAATTAATTGAACCAGCTCCAGGAACTCACTGTGGGGACATGAGAGTCAAAAGCAGAGGAGAGGCCAAGTTATGCAACAAGCACTGTGGCAACTGTATCTAGTTCATCTTATGGCTGAATGTGCTAGAGAAGATGGCAGGCTTGGACATTTCAGCCAGTGCCAGAATCCTGGCCAAATTAGGTAAAGATGCTGGAGGACACCGAGCCACACAGAGCTACCCTCACAGGACCCTGGGCGGCCTGAGCCAAGGCAGGCACCACAAGGCCTAGCCTCACAGTCAAGATATGGAGATCTGCAAGTATAGAGCAGAATGGTGGGTGGTTTGTTTAGTTTTTTAATCAGTATATTGGGACTTTACAAATACTTATATTTAATAACTTCTTAAGAACAGTATTTTAGGCCTCTGTCTTAAATGTACCCTCTATTGCTTCTTAGAACCCCAAACGGTGGTGCTGGCATTTTCCCTTGCACTTGCCATCTGATCACAGATGAGTTCTCACAAGCATTTTACAGCCACTTGAATGTGACAGGGTGATACATGCCTCCTCTCCTAAAGACCAAATACTCCTAAACCCACCAGCTCCTCTATACAGGCATAGGAGTGTGTGCACTGATTCAATGAGCTTTATTTTGTTAAAAACCCTTGAACACAGGAGTTCATTCGTTCATGAATGCTGATATCTTAACTCAAAGGGTAAAAATCTCATTTTTATTTCATCTATAGCAGAATTTCTGGCATCCTGGAGAAAAAGAAGAAATTAGCACTTGTGGGAATAGGTTTATATGGAAAACTAAGTTAGCAAATCTGTTTGTTGAGGAAAACTAAATTTATGTGGCTGATTTTCTTGAAACTGCTCAAAATACTCAAAGGCCCTATCTTTATTAACCAATGATCTAGAAAAGTCTTCATTTTGAGAACAAAGACATTTCCAAGCAATGTGGATTTCAAAATAGCCCATCTGGCTTTTCCATACTTTGATTTGGGTTCTTACCCATGTACAATTTAATAGGAAAAGTGAAATCCCAACAAGAAAGTATTTGCAGAGTATTTCAGTTGGACCTCTAAGGATGACAAAAATATACTAGTTATCACCAAATTATATATGCTGACAGCTTTCCCCGGTTGTGATTACAGTCAATAATAACAGTAAGAAAGTGAAGCAAGTAGAAATGCTTTCTTTCTGCATCCCTGTTTCTTCCCCCAAAGACCACCCCACTTTGCTCTGATTCTACAAAGATTTGACGGTGAAACTTGTCCAGAATTGACCTGGAGATCAGGATGCTCCTTCTTTGGGAATGAGGCCAAATTTGATTCATAACAATAATATTGCAAAAACAGTTATTGTGTGCACTGACATTGGTCATTTCCAAAACACTTTCATATGTGATTTTATTATGATGATCCTCCTAAAAAGCATTGTTTTCCCCACTTCAGAGGTGAGGAAACAGAGGTCAGGTAGATTAATACTTTGCCTAGAGTCACACAGGTGATGAAAAATTAAACCAAGTCTCAAATATGAGCAATCTTGGTCATTTAGGGCTGCTATGACAAATTACTATAGTCTAGGTGGCTTAAACAACAAACATTTATTTCTCACAGTTCTGAAGGCTGGGAAGATCAAGACGCCAACAGATTCAATGTATGGCAAGGGCTCTCCTCCTAGTCTGCAGGTGGCCATCTTCTTGTTGCATCCTCACACGTGGCAGAAAGCACAGACAGAAAGCACAAATCACATCATGACTGTTCCGTCCTCAGGACTTCATCTAAATTTATTTACCTCTCAAAGACCCCACCTCCAAATACCATCGCATTGGGGGTTAGTGTTTCAACATAGGAGTGTGCAGGGGACATAATTCAGGGCGTAGCACTCACCTCCGGGTGAAGGTCTTGTTTCTGTGCACATCCTGGAGTTGCTGTGTTCCCTGACTGCAGGCCCCAACTGGCTCGGATAAGAATACACATCTAGGATTGCGGGAGAAACTGCACAGGGCACGGGACCCTCATGTACTAAAAACAACACGTCATGGCCTCGGGAAGAAATGAAAGATAAATATAAACTTTTGCTAGACAGCTAAGAAGTTCCCAGAAACAAAAATATATGTCAAATATGCCCAAAATATATTTGTTTGAAATCTGAGTAGAAAAGGAGGATGGGCAGAACTAATTTACCAAGTAATTGCTAAGCTATCCTTATGCTACCACCTCGTTAACACGGCCTCACCAAGATATTAGCTCTGTGAGGGCTGAGAACCAGCCTCAGAGTATGTGGACCTAGAGAGGGTCTAGCCTCCGGAGGCACCAGCTTTGTAACCTTGGGCACTTTGCACTAAGATCTCTGCTGTGGTTTGAAGGTGTGTTGTGTGTTGGAGGCTTAATCCCCAACACAATAGAGTTGGGAGGTGGGGCCTCAGGGCAGGTGTTTAAGCCATAAGGGCTCCACCCTTACGAAGGGAGAAATGCTGGTTATAAAAGGCCCTGAGGTTTCAAGTTCAATGTCCTCCTCTCTCGCCCTCTCTTTGCCCTTCCGCCACAGGCTGATTTAGCACAAAGGCCCTCACCAGATGCCGGCTCATTAACATTGGCCTTCCCAGCCTCCAGAACCGTAAGGAAAATTTCTGTTCTCTATAAATTACCCAGTCTGTGGTGTTCTGGTAAGCAGCACAAAACAGACTAAGATGGCCTTTTAAAATCTTCTTTCTTCATCCATAGAATAGGGATATTAAAAAATACTTATTCCATGGGTTTTCTTCAGAGATTTTAATGAGATAATGCATGAAGTGGTGCTTTGTGGAGGGCCAGGAACTCAGTAAATATCAGCTTTTTTCTCATTTGTGGAGGTGGTAAGGACTATTGGCTGTAGGTTAGTCCCTGCACCATGGGATATAGTGGGCAGTGGAGATGATCTCCATCACTGTTTGGATGATGGCATAGCAAAGAGATCTGCTTGGGGAGATCTCTTGGTCCAAGAAAAAGATCTGTTTCGCTCCCCAAGGGCAACTACAGACATCTTTTGGGGTCAAAATAAGAAGCCCATTCTCAGGGTCCTACTAGATTGCTCTGCGCTCTGTCTCTTAGATGGTCCCACCTTCACCCCATCACAAAAAAAAAAAAAAATCAGCTTTTTTCACAAGACCATAGCTATTTAAAAAATAGAACATTATTTAACTAAAATGAAATAAAATAAGTACCCATGCCCAAAAGTCCTTGCTAGTTTCTTTGAGGAGGAGTTCTATTCCAGGTTATTTTCCAGTTAGCTTTCTGGGAATTGATCTGCTTACACAGAAGGTTCAGCCGTCGCAGGAAACCTGGGAAATGAAGAAATTCACATGCTAAAAATAAAAAGGGTTCCAGCCAATGTTAACCTGGATAAGTATTATATTATTTCACTTGGGTCTTTTCCTCAAACACGAGGTTCAGATGAAAATAACCAAATATGTTTAAAAGCTCTCACTGGCCAGTAACCTGGCTCTGTGAAGGCCCCATGGCTCTGGTGCTGTGGGCAGGGAAGTGGAAGCATTTGCCCCCCCAGGACCCACCCCCGCACCTCCCCTGACCAATCAGTAATTGCCCAGGGTCAGCACAGGCGAAGGTGGGAGGAAACGGAAGGAGGAAATCTGAAGCAGTCCTTCAATAGCTAGGTTGGGGGGGGGGGTTGTCCTGTTTAACAAAGGTGAAGAACAGCAGGACCCAGAATTATGTAGGGCTTCAAGACTCTGCGTGGTCCTTTGCTTCACATGGGGCAGTGGAAGCATTCTCTCTTCCCAGGAAAGATCCCCTCCCTTAAAAAGAAAACAGTGTCCTCCCCGTGACAGCATGGAGCTAGGATGCTCCTAAATGAAACAGCCCTGGGTAGAGCCACACAAGCTGCGTGCCCCGACACGGACTTGAGTAGCTGCTGCACAGGCAAAATAAATTGAGAAATTAAAGTTACCTGTTTCTGGCAGAAATCTGACTTGGGGGGGGATCTTTATAGACCTGAGAATAATAGAGGAGAGTGCTGAAAACTCAAAAGCATCAGAGGGATAATCCACACTGATTTAATTCTCTCAAAAAGTATCACACTCATCTCTTTTTGCCCATGCAAACCCACATCTAATCTCTCAGTGGTCTGGTATTTATAATAAAAGACACAAAAATACTCATCTACTTTCAAACTATCTTGCTTGTTCTGCTGTGAGATACTTAGTGGAAAATGTGGGAAGATAGAGTGAACAAGCAAACGGAGCTCCTGTGGCTGTCAGCCAAAATGTTCCATATGCACTGGCGTGTGTGTGTAATCTATTAGCCTGTAAATTCCTCGAGTACATGGGCCATGACTTCCATTTCCTTTGTAACCCCCCTGCACATAGTACAATAGCCTGCATGAAATTAACAGTTAGCAAACTTTGTCAGTTGTCCAATGTTTAGACCTATGTTTTTAAGGGCCATATCTAACTCAAAAAATCCAGAATCATATATATTATTTTAATACATGAGATCAGATATTCCACATTTATTTAGTTAATCCTCTCCTGATACACACATACAGTATTTTAACAGATTTTTGCTGTGTGGATAGATCTCTCCAGCTTCACCAAACATGGGAAGACACCAAGATCACCAGTGTTTGCGGACCTGTCACCTGCAGGGGGACTTGTTCTCCCTCCCTCCGGCATCTCCTCGTCAATGAGTCTCTAGAGCCTTTCCCACAACAATTACGTGAAAGTGGGCACTGATTAAACACACTTCCATTTATGTTCCAGCCATGGAGGACCTACTGTTTTGTTTTGTTTTTACTATACATCATATCAGCCTTTGATGCTTTAGTTGATAACTATATTGTGAGGAGAAATTATGTGGAGAAGAGCATTTGTGTTGTCTGTATATATACATGCATGCACATGTGCCCATACACCCAGCTGAGATTTACAAGGAAGGAAAATTCAGAAATATATGAAGGTAGATATCATTTGCAGAGAGTTGGAACATTCATATATTGTGCAGTCTATTATTGTCATTTTAAGTTAAAATATTTCTGCCTTTTAGGGGTTCTCTCTCTCTTTTCTTTACAGCTTCACTGTATTTCGCAGCTTTCTTTGCAGAGTCACGTAACTGTGTCTGTAGGTTTAGTGAGACACAGTTTTTAGCTCTGGCCCTCATACCTTCCTGCGTGACCTTCTCTGCTTTCTCTCCTCTCCTGCCTCCTGGCCACTGCACAGGGGAGGATGCAGAGGCCCTAGACCACTGGTTCTCAGTGAGGGGCAACTTTGCCCCCAGGGAACATTTGGTAATGTCTGGAGACATTTTAGTTGTCACAACTGGGCAGGGTGCTGTTGGTAACTAGTGGCTAGAGAACAGGGATGCTGATAAACGTCTTACAATGCAGAGGAAAGCCCCCACAGCAATGACTTCTCTGGCCTAAAATGTCAATGTGCTGAGATTGAGAAACCTTGCCCTAGACAGTGGCTGACCTTCTAATTGAAAAGACCCTGAATCCCTGAGTGGCCATGTGGAGCAAGCACCTCCCAGCCCTCACCAAACCACATCTCCACTAAATTGCCACTACTTTCCTTTATCATCCCCAGATCTATATAAAAACTGTGAGAAATAAACCAGTGTATGAGAACCCCGAGATTTTAGAATTGTTTGTTAAGACAATTGGCCTACACTGACTAATAGATATACTAGGAAAGGCAAACAGTGTAATGGAAAACTTAGAGAAGTTTCCAGATAATATATTACAGGAAAATATGAGGAAAATGTGTTTTATTTTGTTTAACTTGTTTTTGAGGCTGTATCATCGTAGTAATTGAAGTCCTGGTGCTGTCCCAAAAGGAAGGAGTCTTTCAGGCACACTCACCAGGCAACTCTCATGCAATAAAAACAAACAGGCCCATCAGGGCATCTGGAGCAAACTGGTGAGGAAGCCCTACCTATGCCCACATGTTGCACAGCCAGTTGGCACCATGCCAATTTCCTTCACCATTTTATGAATGGCTAATATATATTCCAGCAATGCTACTTAGTCTAGAAGCTTACAAGGAGCAACAAATGTGCAAGCACGAGGGGGACGTGTTTTCAAGAGGAGTGCAGAGATTGGGTTCAGCACTCACTGACTCTTTTGAAGCCTTCTGAGCTTATGGTTTCACTTTTCTAACTGCTGACACCAAGCCTTCCTGGTGACTTTCCCGATCTTGACCTGACTAAACTCTCATACATTTGTCATATACCCAGAATGTTTTGTGGAAAAGTGAGGATCTAGGTCAAAAACAGCAACCCTGTGATGAGAGAGTGGCTCCTGGCTGGGCAGTTGACCAGGAAGCCGGTCAGAGGACAGAGACTCTAACATTGAGATTAGGCCACATAACTGAAGTCATAAAGCACATATGAGAACTCTGAGATGGACAGTGGGGTCAAAAAAGCTAAACTGGTTTTCAACTTGATGACTTGAACAACTAAACCTCTTCTAATCCCTATAGGGCAAGAGAGATCAATGCTATTTTATTTCATTCAAAAGTTATTGCAATAATAATACTATCTCTATACTATGAGCTTTAAAAAAGAGAAGGATACCAATGTAGACATACCCCTTTGATGTCTTCCAGTGAGATTGCACTCCTCCCATTAGTTTCACTATAACTAATATTATAACCATCTCCAACAATCCCGCAGCAGATCCACATTCCACTCCTTATCTGCCTGCTGCTGACGTGTGACCACAGCCCTCAGCTCAGTGATCCCTCACACCCAGCTTCTCAGGGTCTCCCCTCTGGCCACATCCTTGAAGGGACAATGTCCTGCATACACACACCCACTGCCCCCCATCTTCCCACCTCAAGGGAACTGGGATCTGCCAGCTCTACACAGACACTCTGGGGTGCGGAGACAATCACAGTGTGGGAGACAAGCAAGTGAACATTGCTGTCAACGAGAGGTGTGAAAGTCACCATCGTCATCATTGACATTGGCAGACCACCTGGAGCAGCAGTGAGCACCGTGCACTGTACCCACCCATCTCAAGAGCCTGAGGAGCATGCAGATACACCTCTCCATGCCGCGCAGCCCGTGAAGCCTGCCTGGAGGGGGCAGCTGTCCCAAGCCGAGAAGGATAGTGCCTGTGAGTCAGGTGGACAAGCTGCAAAAGGAGGCTCCAGGCAGACAGCAGCAGCGGATGCCAGGACACAGAAGCAAGGATGGGCGTGTCATGCACAACACAGATCCCAAGACATCTAGCTGAGTAGAAGCTGTTTCTACTGTATGTTAAGTGACCCCAGCCTTTCACCCTGTGACTGACGTTCTGCCTCACTGACCATCCTGCAGACAGGACCTCCAAGACCCATTATATGTATATTTATTCATTTTAAAGTATGTACATGTACTTCTACGTTATATAAACTAAATAATGCTCATACTAAAATATAATTCTTTAAAGGACAAAATATTTAAGATAGAAAAGGATCAGATAGACAACACATATAAATAGAATTGTAGCATTTTCTGCCCACATCAGTTCATCCTCTTTCTCACCAGACTATAAGCTTCCTCCACCAGAGTAAGGGTAAGAGCGATTTTGCTCATTGCTGTGTCCCAGTACCCAGTACCTTGCCTGACACTTAGCATGTCCTCAACAAATATCAAATGAATGATGAGTCCAGTGGGCTACCAAAGGGTAACAATAGCACTGAATGCAAAAGCGATTAGTAGAGAACTTCTAAATTCTCATGAAATAAACTTTAATAGCAGTAAAATCTTAAGAGTCATTCATATATGTCACAATTTGCTTTATCCAGAAAAATAAATGACCACATGGGTCATCACCACAGCCAATGGGAGGCTGTAGGATGATGCGAGAAGACAAAGCACCTGATTCCATTTTCTTGAGTATCCAGCACAAAGGGAAAATCAAATTTACCTCCACATGTTTTATTTATTGCTGTTCACTAAAAAATAATATATACTGAATTGGAAAACAGAATGATCAAGGATTTGCTTTGTTTCCTGTGTCCTGGGTTGAGCTGGCACTATGCCCACCCTCCAGGACAGCCACCCCTCTGACCCTCCAGAGTCCTCTGGGCCACCCCTCCCTCCCCAAGAGCACCCCTCAGCCCAGCAGAAGTTGGGGCCAAATGGTGGAGTGACAGTGTGTCTGAGAGAGGAACCAAAGCATGGAAAGTGCATCTAGATTACATTTTGTTTAATCTTTGTAACTGATTGTTTTTGGAAGCCATCAGTTTTCTGGCCACAGAGTGGATTTTTTGAGGTGAGGGTAAAGGTATATCAAGATAAAGAAGGCAAGTGGTACCTCTCAAATGCTGCAAGTTCAGAGATGTCTTTGCTCTCTCTGAATTGTGTTAGTCCCCATATAACCCAGTGCTGATTTATCATCTCAACAACATTCAAGTTTTGAAAAGAGGAAATAAAAGTTCCCCATATAGGGTGTTTTCCACAAATTCTTACACATCTTGGCATAAAAAAGGCTTCTACCCAGAAGCACGATGAAATCAAGTAAGACAGATGGCCTGCACAGGGCATCCGGGGCCCAAATCTCAGCATCTAGAATTCCCTCTTTTCTGAACAGTGCAGCGTGGCCTATAAGACGGACAAGGAAGGGGAGAGGTCTTTGGTAACAGCCAAAGGCAATTGTTTTATTCTTATTTTATCCTGAGCAGTATGCTTTTGGGAGGTGTAAGACTTACTTGTTTTGATCTGTGAGTTTTTTAAGTAAATACACACCAAATGAGTGCCACCAAGCTGAATCTGATTCCTGAGAGAAAAAAAAAAAAAAAAAAAAAAACTCAGTTGTTGCATTAGAATCCTCTGAGTGACCAGCAACAACCCACAGAAAGTGACAGCATTCAAAGCTTTGACAGGCAGTACAGTAAAATTAAACCCTATGAACTAATTATCTACCCTAACATAAAGGGCAGGGCTTCGTGGGAAATGCATAATCCACAGCTCGCTGTGAAACACATTCAATAAACAGGTTTCACAATCTCCAGGAGCCAAGCAGCAGCAGCGGCTGTGGGAAAGCTGCCGCCGGGCCAGGGCTCGGCAGGTGAAGGGGAGCGGAGGGAAAGCAAGCTCCAAAGGAAGTTCTGCGTGTGGCCAGGTGACAAAGCCACGCAGCAGGTTTGAGCTCCCAGCCTGCGAAATGTTCTCATGCCGTTGATAGGATGGGAACCTGGCACTGCCCTCGTTGCCTAATCCATTCTGAGAAATGACATTTATTGGGGTTCTTTCCTGATTAACTGTTATGCAAAATAGTCATACACATTTAATACTGTTTTTTTAAAAAGTGAAAAATACGTACATAGAAGCACAATGAAAAAATGGATGCTTAGAACATTTTATTTTCTTTAAGACATTTTTATTTTTATTGAAAAGTAAAAGCACAGGGGCTGGGAACCTTAGCCTTCTTAAGAGTTTTTAAAGTAACCAAATCATCAAGTCAGATTAAAAAAAAAAGGACCTCAACCAAAGACTCTGGGGCCTGAGAGAAAGCAGGCAGCAAGCAGGACCACATAGACGCTGATGCCAGGGCGGTTTCGTTTCTAGTCCCATATCCTTGGCCTTTACAAGAGGAAAATGGATAAATACTATATATGCATATGTTATATGTCATATAAATATATTTATACAAATTACATATTTGCATGATTTATAATTGCATATAATTATATATTCATGTAAATATATATTTATAAAAGCACTAGATATATGCTTTTATAAAGATATTGTAAAAGCACATATTATATAAAGGGAAAGAAATTTAGGCTGGTTTGAGTGGTACCATAATGTATGTATTTCTTGATGACAGCTGCCTGTCAGTGCCAAGGGGCCAGAACTCAGGAACCAGCACGTGCAGTTCAATGGTCATTTGGCAATTCACACCGAAGTTCTTCTTTATCAATTGACTGATGAAAAATGAAAGTATCAAACATTTCATTGAATCGCTCTACAAATAATTATTGAGTGCCTGCTGTGTTGCTAGAGCTGGGCTAGGCCCTGGGACCCCTGTCAAGGAAGGAATAGCCCATCTCTCCCCCACTGTGGGATGGAGGAGGCATCGGCACTCCCAGGAGAAAAGAAAGTAGATCTATCCACATCCACACACAAGACCTCTGAATTGTACCCTGATTCCCTAAAACGTTTGTGTAAAAAAAATACCTCTATGCTTAAAAACACATATTACTTGATTTCAATTTGAATCCAAGATATTCACTCTTGGATCTACGCTAAGATGAGAGGAGATGCGAGATTTTATGGCCACCTTTATATGTAATTCCACTGGAACTGGCCAAGCAGTCAGTTTTATTTATGGAGCATAAGTAAAACGGATTCAGTAACAGTTGAAACAGAAAAATATGTGGGCTTTCCCACTTAGCTCATAATCCAAACCAATTTAAAACAAAAGCGGGCAGATTACTGCAGATCAAAGTGGTCTCCACTAATAAACAATATAAATATTAATATTAAAGCTATTATTAACGTACAGATGATTTTAAGCCACATTTAATATCATCCTAAACCCTTTAGGGGAAAGCAAAATAGATTTAATTTCTTTTTAAAAAATTAATCTACTTCTATTATTTCTGCCAACATTTACATAAGAACAAAAATCATACCAAATCTTAAATTAAGTACTCTAGAAATTATCTTTTTTCAAAGAGCTGCAGTTTAGATTTCCAAGTCTCACATTAAAAACTAAATGGTTCAAATTTAAATTAAAAATGTATTTCCACCATCATCAGTTTTATGACACATGCCGATAGTAACTTTGAGAAATTATTTTTAAAATAAACAGTTGTCTCTAAAGTATGGATTACCACAATGCTCATAAAGCTCACTTGTTTGTTTGTTTTACAACAAATTGAATATATGATACGAACTGGATATATCCAGCTTTGAAATTTCCCACCCTTCTTGGTGATTAACTCAGTTTAGAAAAATGAAATTAGATAACTATTAAAAATGGAAGTATGACATAGTTGCTAGCAGCTCCTCCAGCTCGTCCCTGCGTGGGTGTTACTGCTAAAACACCCTGACACTTTGCCTGCATGCAGGGACCAATCACTTACAACACGGAATCCAAACAGCTGGCTCCAGGGTTGATGTGTACAGTGTGCTCAGAATTTTCCCACATAACGTGGGAATCCCACAGGAACAAGTCCCCAGCCTCAGACCTTCTTTATGAATCATTCTCGAATCTCAGCTCTACCACACCCCCAAGATATCTTGCTGTTAGCAACATGTTATTGCAACAAAGAGCGAAGGCAGGCTTGACCTTCCCCAGCAGGTTGGGTCCAAGTCAAACCGAGCAACATAGTCACGCCTCCAGCTCTGAGCCCAGTTTTAATTGAGGGATTTCTACGGAGGCCTAACTTGACAGGTGGAACTCTGGAACTCTGCCAATCTTTGGAAAGAAGATTCTATCATCCGATAATAAAACGCTTCTCTCCTGCACGGGCGCTGTGTCACAGGATCCAGAGCTGGGTGTGTAAGATGCTCACGGTGCCGTCTTGGGCAGGTTGACATCCAGGCTTTGGCTGTCCCTGCTTCCTGGCTCTCAGGACCAGTCGTGTCTGCACAGGTCTGAGGAGGACCATTGTTCACACAACGCTCCCAGGGTGCTTTCCCCCAACTACCGATTTACTTCAGGTTCCGACTGAGTTTTCAGGAAGGGAAGAAACTAAAGCTACTCAATTAACCTCTTCCATCAAAGCCATTTTCTTTCAGCTTTCTAAAAATGATAACCAACTTCTGATTTAAAATCTCACCAGAATAATATCCTTTCCCAGTGTGACAATTAATTCTATTCTATTCATTCTGTTTTGTCCTCTGCTATTAAAATGTTGATTTTCAGAATAAAGGCCAAATGAGAGAAAAAAATGTCACTTTAGAGCCTGAAGGTAGACAGTAATGGCCCAAGCCCAAGCAGAATCCTTGACCTTACCATCTAATGGTGCGTGGCTCACACTGCACAAGTCCCAGTGCTTTATGAAACAAGTGCGCCGGTCTCATGACCAGTATTGATGAGGCACTTGGAATGTTCCTGGGAAATTTCAAGGCCAGCTCTGAGCATACCTGAGGGCCCACTGCTGCATGGGATGATGGGTTGCAAGGAGCAAATCTCCAACGGGCACCTAGGTAACATTAGAGGGAAGAAGGAGCAGTCAAGAATAAAATGCGCTGTGTTGGGAGAGCCTGCTTTCTTCCCTCTCTAACCCACCTGCAAGGAACTTCAGACACTGATTTGATTAATGGTAGTTAGTTAATTTTTTTTTTTTAATTTTTTGGTTTTGCAAAGTTATCAGCTTGGGAATTTTCTTCAAATTCTACTTTAAACCATCTTTCTGCACTTTCTTCTCCTTAAAACACAAGTCATCAGAAATCCTCCTGGGAGACATGATGACACATATCAAGGAATGCTGACCTGAGAGTGGGATTTGAGTTCTGGTGACCTGTCCAGCCCTGGGCACATCTCCCACCTCTCTGGACCTTCACTTTCCAGCTGTAAATCGAGGTGTTGGACTGTGCAATGAGGCTCCCAGATTTCTCAATTGCCTGGCTCAGTACCACCTGCAGCATGTCACCTGAGGTGCATGTTAAAAGATAAACTCCAGAGCATTTTAGCATATTTAGTGGATTAAAATCTTGGGATGGGGTCCTGGGATCTACTTTTTTAACACACTTTCCTGGTGGTTTTTATGCACACTGATATTTGGGAATGGCTGCTCCACAAACTGGGATTGAGGATTCATTTAAAATACTTGCCACATGACCTGGTGTTTATTCTATTCTTCAGAATAGCTCCAGGTTTAACCTTTTCCCTACATCCCCAAACTACTACTATAATGTGCAAGTCCCAAGTCAGGAAATATATCCTTTCAGTTAAAAGGATGCAATGGATTGAATGTTTGTGTTTCCACAAAATTCATGTGTTGAAATCCAACACATCCCGCAATGTGGTGGTCTTAGCAGATGCAGCTTTTGGGAAGCGAATAGGTCATGAAGATGGAGGCTTCATGAACAGGATTAGTGCCCTTATAAAAGGAACCCCAGGGAGCTCTCTCTCTGCTGTGTGAGGGATGCAGTGAGCAGTCGGCAGTCTGCAACCCAGAAGGGAGCCCTCACCGGAACCCGACCATGCTGGCACCCCAGCCTCAGACTTCCAGCTTCCTGTGGGGAACAAATTTCTGTTGTTAATAAGCCACCCAGTCTATGGTATTCTGTTATAGCAGCCCAGACTAAGACAAAGGGGAATTAGTAGTCCTCCTTGATTGTAAATAATTCTATAAGATGTTAACAGGCAGATAAATACCCAACTTTCCTCCTGTTGTAACCAGAAATATTGAAAAAGAAATACATTTCATGTAACATATTTGCAGTGGTTTAAAGGTTTCATGTCAGAAAAAAAATACTTTGAACTTTAAGACAGTCTTTTTGGAACTTATTTGCTGTGAACAGGCCTAATGTTCTTCTTCGATTTTCCCCTTCTCCTGAGAGAGCCACGCCCTGGTCAGTGGTTCATAACAAAGGTCAGGGCTGCTCTAACGTCCCCTGTGATTGAAAGAGAAACTGCGTTATCTGGGGAGTCAAACACCAGACTGTGCCTGGGGAGACCTGGAACTCTGCTCCCATCGTGCCAAGCTGCCCTCTGGGGTCTCTAGTTTTGTGCCTCAGTTTCCCTACAGGGAAGAATTTGACAGGCTGGAATTTTTTTTGTCCCGATAAGGGAGCCCTTTCTGATGTCATAGTTTCTATGGGTAAACAGGTTTCTAGCTAGATGGAATTACAGAAAATCTTCTTAATTCCCTCAAAAATAGGAATATTTCCCTTGAGGACTGAGCAGGTGCTGTGAAGAAGCTCCTCATTAGGGCTCATGTCAGTCAAAGGTGGAGGGGGAGGCATGCTGACTCTTTAGGGGAGTGCTTGTGGCAGGGGCTGGTCCTTCAGAAGACTCTGTGGGGCATCCACTACACAGTTCCCCGCCATGGATGTTCCTATGCAGTGTGATCTTCTCTCCCTTCAGCTCCCACCGTCAGAGCGGCCTTACACAACTGGCATCTCCTTGCCCAGCAGGCATCTGTCTTGGACAGCAGTGACCATCTGAGATATTAAACAGAAAGAATATTGATCACTCCTCTGCCACCTGCTCCCCACCACTGTCATTTCTCCCAAGCTCAGATGGGCAAAGAAGAACATCAGCAAAGCTTTGCCCAAACAGACATCAAACTGGGAAATGGAGCGGCAGTCTTGGACTTCTTGCAAGATCCCCAAACCCTCACTTGTCTACTTGTCTTGGAGGAGGAGAAGGTGCTATAGGAAAGGAAGAAAGTAACTTTTCACCACAAATGCCAGCCTTTCCTTATGACCTACGACCTCAATGATGACCACTGTCTCATCTCTCTCTACCCCAACCACTCACCTCAATCATTTCCCATCAGCTGAGGAGAGAAAGGTGCAGCAGGAGTGGTAGGAGAGGGCAGTGTGCCCACTGTGAGCAACCTGGCATGACGGAGTCTGCCGTATCTGGGGGGTTTTCTCTGCCTGGACTGTAGAAGGTAATTAATGGGCCTTAGTGCCAATTCAACAACCTGCTCCAGGGAGGTGGAAGGAGAAGGGTATTTGGTACACTCCAGCAAGTATTCAGACAACACAAAGATATCACAGATAGAAAGATTTGTGTATCACATCAAAGAGGATTGTATCACACAGGAGCTTGGTTCCCTTAACAATTTAGGTAACATTAGGGCAGGGTTTCTTAGGTAACATTAGGGCAGGGTTTCTTAACAGCAGCACTACCAACATTTGGGGCCAGGTAATTATTGGGGGAAGGGGTTGTTCTGTGCATAGCAGGATGTTTAGCAGCATCCCTGGCCTCTACCCACTAGATGCCTGTGCACCTATCCCCCAAAATTGTGGCAACCAAAAGTGTCTGTAGACATTACCCATTTTCCCTGGGGTGGGGATGGGGCATGGTTGAGAAGCCCTGGGACCACAGGACCGATCAACCAGCCAACAGCTATTGGGCTTATGTTGAAAAGGAGAATCATTGGCTTGTTGGTTTTTTTTTTTTCACCTCTTATTTAAAGGATGTTTTCCTGTATTCAAATTCTCATTCTTTTGAAATTGAAATATTACTATGAAGACTGTCTGGAAATTGTCACTTAGAAAGGCTAGATATGTAGCTGCCATAAATGATGTCATACTAACTCTATTTCAATGGCTTCATATATCATTTCTTCTAGCAGACACTAGTTTCTATGACAGGAGTTTTGACCAAAGCATCATCCAGCAGGTCAGGGAAGGGAAACCCTGTCATGTGCAGCACCTGCCTCAGTGCTAGCCTATTTTACATGTGAGATCACCCTCCCTACTCCTAAGAGATAAGTATAAATATTGCTTTGTTTTCAGGATAGGGAGACAAGGCTCACAGTAAATTATGTAACCCCGAGGTCACACAGCTCATGATTGGAAAGGGAATTCAAATATGTCTGAGGGTGAAATTCATGGAACCCAAAGTCACAGTTTTATCTTTCTCATGGTCACAAGCAACTGCTCCCAGGATGGTGCCAACAGCCCTTTAGCACAAGGGCCTCAGCAGTGGGTCCTCAGCCTCACCGGTAACTCCACTTTACTTTTTTGGAACTATTCGAGGTTATGGAACTATTTCTAACTGCTAGTCACTGTGAATTTAAGAATAACATAGCCGCTTCTATAAATTGGTAGATAAACCAGATGACCTCTATGGACCCATTTAGCTTTAACAATTATATGTGATTCTATTCAATTTTAGAATTTTACAGTACTTAACCATTGTTGCTGATGTCTTGGGGTTTTTTCCTTTTGTTTTTTTTCATTGTTATCTATCTCTTCAATTCCGATTGATACTTCTTACCCTGCCACGTCTTAATTCAGTCAACCAGTTCATGGCCAATTGGCAGTTGCATAGGATGACCTGCTCATGTCTATGTTCCCGTATCTTGAACTAGCTGTCAGCCACCTCTGCCTACAACAATGCAATGATTTATGCAGAGCCAGCATGGCCCAACACAAAGGAGGCGATCATCCCACAATTTTTTTTTTTCATTTTAAAAAGGCCCCATATTATTATTATTTTTTTTAATTTATTTTTTTAATTTCAGAATATCATGGGGGTACAACACTTTGGCCATACACATTGCCCCTGTTCTGCCCGTGTCAGAGCCACAATCGTGGTCATCTCCCAAACTGTGCTCCCCACATCCATTCAGTGAGAGTTTTTCCCATCCCTTCCACCCCCATCCCGCCCGCCCGCCCTCAGATGAATGTTATTGCCCTGTGTGATGTAAGTGTTCATCAGTTAGTACCAGTTTGATGGTGAGTACCAGTGGTGCTTGTTTTTCCAAACCTGTGACACTTTGCTTCAAAGAATGGGTTCTAGCTCCAACCAGGATAATACAAGATGTGTTAATTCACTGTTGTTCCTTATTGCTGAGTAATACTCCATGGTATACATATACCACATTTTATTGATCCACTCGTGTATTGATGCATCCCACAATTTTTAACATGTCTCTTTTGTGATTGCAAAAGTCAAGTGAGAAGACAGGGCAAGAGGAAAGAGGAGAATTTTTCAAATCTGTTTATTTCTGGTAAACAAAGAACCATTCAAATAAAATTGAAATGAAAGCCCAATGTGTTAAACAGATAAAAATGCAATTTTCCTTAGGTTAATCATTCTGGATGAGAACCTGGAGTCTCACTTGGCCATCCTTTGGCCCCCAATAATGAATACCTTTGCAAACTTTCTGCAGCTTTTCTAAGACTTCCATAAACACTATTTTAAAACTGTTGTCTGCTAGAAGCAATGCTAGAAAGGGGAATAAGGGCCTCCAATGATCCGGTCCTCCATAAGTGAAACAAAAACAGTGGGAAAAAATTCAAAATCAACTTTTTCAGAACTCTGGAAATTAATGAAAGAATTACAACAATCCAAAAAGTGTTTATTCAAGGAAAAATGGCTGAATCTCAGCAAGAAAAGTGAGCTTTGTGGCATTTTAACTTGCCCTATTCCAATCTTCCTTACATTCATGTCCTAGTGCTGCTACAACAAATTATCACACACTTTGTGGCTTAAAACAACACAAATTTATTACATTTCTGTAGGTCAGAAGTTTGACATGGGTCTCATTGGGCTAAAAATGAGACGATGGCAGAACTGCATTTTACTTGGAGGGGTAAAGGACAGCCCACTCCCTTGCCTTTCCAGCTTCTCGAAGCTGCCCTCTTTCCTTGGCTTATGGCCTCCTTCTGTCTTCAAAGCCAACAATGGAAGGCGGAGTCCTTCTCACACCAGATCACACCAACCTTCTCTTCTGCCTCCCTCATCCACTTTTAAGGACCCTTGTGGGACCACTGAGATAATCCAGGATAATCTCCTTATATTAAGGTCAGCTGACTAGCAAACTCAATTCTACCAGCAAACATAACTCCCTTTGTCATGTAACATAACATATTCATGGGTTCTGGGTATCATGACAGAAGCGTTTGGGAGGGGGTGGGAGGGGTGCATTATTCTGCCTGTCATACCTCTCTCCCAAGCTCTGCAGTAGGATTGAAAACTACCAGTCTTGCAACTACACTAGCTGTGAAAACCAGCAGCCTAGTAACCACAGGAGGGGAAAGAATGGATTTGGACTCTCCAAAAAACTCTTTTCCTAGATACATGTCACTATTTGACCTGTCTGGCAGGTCCTTGAAAAACTCTGTTCCCGGGGCTTGTCTGTATTTGACCTGACTTAGTGCTTACTCTGTGTGAACAGTCTTATTCTCAGGACATTTTTTAAATAATCAATGACAATAGTGTGACATCACAGCTTCCTAAGGCAGTGGTAGCACTTGGGGCAAACAACAGGCTGACCATAAACCTTAAAAGAAAGATCCAAGGAATGAGATGCCTGTAGATAGCTTTGAAAAGTTCTGACATAGTGTTGGGACTTAAGAAGGCCATGTGCACGTGTAGGGCTGTGTGCATGCTCAGGAAAAACCTAATAAAGCTCCAATCTCTAAACCTGAATAATCTAAGGTGATAAGCAAGCAGGAAGTGAAGACTAAGGCAGACTTGTAAACTGTTTGAATGTTTAAAGTATGCCCCAACATACACACAAAGCCCCTCAGCAAATAATGATAGACTTACTGGCTTAAGGCATTTAAGAAAATTTCTTAGGTGGCCACTAAAGCTAACTGAGCAGACTTCAGTGGTCACATACAATTTACAGAATTATTTCAGGAAAGTCATTAAACAAACAAACAGCAACAACAACAAACCCTGGGGCAGGACACAAGGAAATGAAATCTGATTTCGTTTTCAACAAAAAATACAAAGCATTCAAAGAAACAAGAAAATGTGGCCCATACATAGAAAAATATGAGCCCATAGAAACCGCCCCTTGACAAAGCCCAAATGTTGGACTTAAATGGGAAAAACACTTTTAAAAATCCATTGTAAATATGTTCAAAGAACTAAAGGAAATCATGTCCAAAATAATTAAAGGAAAGTATGAGAATGCTGTCTCACCAAGTAGGGAATATCAAGAAACAGACAGAAATTAAGAAAAAAATAGAAAGTCTGAAGTGGTAATGTGTAATTATGAAAGTGAGACATTCACTAGAGGGGCTCAAGAGATTTAAGGTGATCACAGAAGGAATCATTTAACTTGAAACAGGTTGATTGAGACTATCCAGTGTGAGTTACAGAAAGGAAAAAGGAAGAAGAAAAAAGAACAGCATCTGAGAGACCTGTGGGACAACATCATGTGGGAGTTTCAAAAGGAGAGGAAAGGAGCATAAAGACTATTTGAAGAAATAATAGCTTAAAATTTCCCAAATTTGATGAAAAATATTAATCTGCACATCCAAGAAGCTCAATGATCTCCAAATAGGATAAATTCAAAGAACTCCAAATCTAGACAAATTACAATCCAACCATCAAAGCCAAAGATAAAGAGAATATCTTGAAACCAATAAGAGAAAAACAACTCACCATATATAAGGGATTGTCAATAAGATTATAAACTGACATCTCATCAGAACACAGACAGGCCAGAGGGCAGTGGAAATCCAAAGTGCTGAAGGAAAGTCAGTGTCAGTCAAGAATTCTATATCCAGCAAAATGATTCTTTATAAATGAAGGAGAAATTAAGATATTCTCAGACAAAAAAAAACTGAGAGTAATTGTCCCTAGCAAGCCTGCCTTACAAGAAACACTAAGAGGAGCCCTTCATGTTAAAAGGAAAGGACGCAAGACAGTACTTCACATGCATATGAAGAAACAAAGGGCGTCAGATAGGCAACTACATAAGTCAACAGAAAAGACCATATAAATGCATTTTTGCTTGTAACTCCTTTCTTCTCCTATCTGATTTAAAGTTGCATTAAGCAATAATTATAAAACCATACTTATGGAATTACAATGAATAAAGATGTAATTTATAAGACAGTAACAGCACAAAGGAAAGTAGAAGAAATAGAGCTATATTGGAGTACACTTTTTGTATTCTACTGAAATTAAGTTGTATTAATATTAACTAGATGGCTTAAGTTGTGATGTTAATTAATTCTTTGACCAATCATAGAGAAAATAAAACAAAATAAATACATTAAAAGAAATGACAAGAGAATTGAGATGGCACAGTAGAAAATGTCTATTTAACACAAAAGCACTAATGGAGAAGCACAAAAAACACATAAGCCATATAGGAAATAAATAGCAAAATGGCAGATGCAAATTCTACCTTATCCTTAACTACTTTAAATGAAAACTGATTAAATACTCCAATCATAAAATAGACAATGGTAGAATGCATTTTTTAAAAACATGATCTGATTATATGCTGTCTAAACAGTACACACTTTAGAGTCAAAGATACCAATAGGTTTAAAGTAAAAGAATGGGACAAGATATGCAAATAACAACCAAAAGAAAGCTAAGGGGCCATACTAACATCAGACAAAGTAGACTTGAGGACAAAAATATTTACTAGATTAAAACAAGGACATTTTATGGTGATAAAAATAACCAATCCATCAGAATTATAATTGTAAATATATATGCACTTAATGAAAGAGCCTCAAAATAAATGAAGAAAAAATTGACAGAATTAGCATATCCATCACCTCAAACATTTATCATTTCTTTGTGTTGGGAACATTCAAAATCCTCTCTACCAGCTATTTAAAAATATATAATAAATTATTGTTAACTACAGTCACCCTACAGTGCTGCAGGACACTAGAATTTATTCCTTCTACCTGGCTGTAATTTCATATCTGTTAACTAACCTCTCCCTAACCCTCCTTCCCCCTACCCTTCCTAGATTCTAGTAACCACTATTCTACTCCCTACTTCTATGTAATCAACTTTTTTAGCTTCCACATATGAGTGAGAACATGTGGTATTTGTCTTTCTGTTCCAAACTTATTTCATTTAACATAATGTCCTACAGGCTCATCCATGTTGCTGCAAATGATTTTTTTAATGGTTGAATGATATTCCATTCTGTATATATACCACAATTTCTTTATCCATTCATCTACTGATGAACACTTAGGTTAATTTCATATTTGGCTATTGTGAATAGTACTGCAATAAATATGGGAGTGCAGATATCTTTTCAACATGCTAAATACCTTTCCTTTCAGGTAATGGACATGCTAATTACCTTGATCTGATCATTACACATGGCATACATGTATCAAAATATTACACTGTACCCATAAATAAGTAAAACTATTATGTATCAACTAAAAAAACATACAGGAAAAATTGGCTCTTAGTATGATTAAATCATAAAACAATAGCAGTAAAATAGTTGGGTTTTTAGAAAATGAATATATCTAAGTGAATTAGGTAGCAAAGATAATTTTCTTTGCAATGGTTTCTATATTAACAGCTATTTATAAAAATAAAGAAAAGACAAGTATTCATTAAAAAACTGGTAGAATTAAAAAGAGAAATTGACAACAGAAAATACTTGGATATTTCAATACTCAACTTTCAGTAACAGATATAATAACTAGATAGAATATCAACAAGAAAATAAAATACTTAAACAATGCTATAAACCAACTAGACCTAATAGACTCCACCACCAACAGCAGGATACACTTTTTTCTGAAATCCCCATGGAACTTTTTCCAGTTTAGACTATATGTTAGGCCATAACACAACCTTCAATAAATTTAAAGTGATTAAAATAATATAAAATATGTTATCTCACAAAATGAAATCAAATTAGAAATTAATAACAGAAATAATTCACAAATATGTGGAAATTCAATGCACACTGCTAAATAGCAAATGTGCAAAAGGAAATTACAAGAAAAATTAGAAAATATTTTGAGGTGAATGAAAGCAGAACCATAACATACCAAAACTTACGGGATACAGAGAAAGCAGTGCTTAAAGAAAATTTGTAGCTGACATGTAAATATGCATAAGCCTACACTAAAAAAGAAGGAAGATATCAAATCAATATCCTAAGTTGCTGTCTTAAGAAATTAGGAGAATAAAAGAGCAAACTAATCCTAAAGCAATCAGTAGGAAGATGAATGTAATGGTAAATTAGAGAAAATCAAGAAAACCAAAACTTGCTTCTTTGAAAAGAGTAATAAAATTTAGAAATCTTTAGCTAGGCTGACCAAGAACAAAAGAGAGAAGTTTCAAACTAGTGAAGTCGGAAATGAAAGACGAAACATCCCTACCAACATTAGAGAAATACAAAGGATCACACGAGAATACTATGAATAGCTGTATGACAACAAATTAGCTAACCTAGATGAAATGGATAAATTGCTAGAAAGACACAAATTACCAACACTGACTCAAGAAGAAAGAGATCATCTGAATAGACATATAACAAAAGACTGAATTGGAAATTTTAAAATTTCCTGCAAAGAAAAGCCAGGACCAAATGGCTCTACATGAATTCTACCAATCATTTAAGGAGGAAATAGTACCAATACTTCCAAACTCTTCCAAGAAAAAGAAAAGGAAGAAAAACTTCCCAACTCATTCTATGAGACAAATATCACCCTCATACCAAAACTGGACAAAGACATCACAAAGAACAAACACTACAGATCAATATCCTTTATGAAAACAGACAACCCCCAACAAAATACTAGAAAACCAAATTCAGAAACATATAAACAGTGTTACACACAATGACCAAGTGGGAGTTATACCAGAAATGCAAAGTTGATTTTACGTCCAAAAACACATCATATTAAAATAAAGGACAAAAAACACACCATTGGCTCAATAGATGTATAAAAAGCATTTGCCAAAATCCAACACATTTTTAGATAAAAATTCTTAACAAACTAGCAATAGAAGGGAATTTCTTCAACCTGACAAATGGTATCCATGAAAAATCCACAGCTATCATACTTAATTGTGAAAGACAGAATGCCTTCCCCCTGAGATTAGGAACAAGATAAGGATGTTCACTGCCACCACTTCCATTTAACACTGTGCTTGAGGTTCTATCCAGGGCAATTAAGCAAGAAAAAGAAATAAAATTCATCCAGATTGGAAAAGAAGTAAAACTATTTGCATTCACAGATGACATGATCTTGTATATAGAAAATCCTGAAGAAAAACTATGGCAAATAATAAGTTCAGCAACATTTTAGGACACAAAATAAAATACAAAAATTGACTGTATTTATATATACTAGCAATGAACAATCCAAATATAAAAATAAGAAAACAATTCCACTTACAATAATATCAAAAAGAATAAAATAAATTTTGGAATAAATTTAATAAAAGAAGCACAAAATTTTATGCTGAAAACTACAAAACATTGTTGAAAGAAATTAAAGACCTAAATAAATGAAAAGTTATCTCATGTTCATGGATCAGAAGACTTACTATTGTTAATAGGGTGATACTCCCTAAGTTGACCTATAGATTCACCATAATCGTTTTAAAAATCCCAGCATGCTTTTTTGAAGAAATAAACAAGTTCATCATAAAATTTATATGTGAATGCAAGGACCCAAAATAACCAAAACAATATTGAAAAAGAACAAAGATAGAGGGCTCACACTTCCTGATTTTAAAATTTACTGCAAAACGGCAATAAATCAAAAGGGTGTGTTATTGGCATAAGGATAGAGACCAGTGGAATAGAATTGGCAGTCCAGAAATTAACCCACATATATATATATATAGTCAATTTGATTTTGACAAGGGTACCAGGAAAATTCAATGGGAAAAGAATAGCCTTTTCAACAAATGATACTGAGACAACTGGACACATACAAGCAAAAGAATGAAGTTGGATCTCTACCCCACACAACATATACGAAAATCACCTCAAAGTGGATCATAGACCTAAATGTGAGAGCTAAAACTATAAAACTCTTAGAATAAAACATAGGAGTAAATCTTCATGACCTTTGGTAAAGCAGTGTTTTCTTGGAGTGATGCCACAAGCATAAGCAACAAAAGAAAAAATAAGTATATGAACTTCATCAAGATATAAAACTATTGTTCTTTAAAGAACCTCATCAAAAAAGTGAAAAGACAACCCACAGAATGGGAGAAAATATTTGCAAGTCATATATATGACAAGGGAATTGTATCAAGAAGATATAAAGAAGTCTTGCAACTAAATAGTAACAAGACAAATTTGGATAGATATTTCTCCAAAGAAAATATACAAATGGCCAATAAATACATGAAAAAATGCTGAACATCATTAGTCATAAGGAAAATGTAAACTGAAGTCATAATGAGATACCATTTCACATTAATTAAGATGGTTAAATCAATAAGGCAGACAATGACAAGTGTTGGCGAGGATGTGGAAAAGTTGGAAATCTTATACACTGCCTGTGTGATTGTAAAATAGATGCTACCATTTTGGAAAACAATTTGACAGTCTCTTCAAAGTTTAGACATGAGTTACCATGTGACTCAGTAATTCCCCTCTTAGGTATATATCCATGAGAAATTAAACTTACATCCACACAAAAACTTGTACATAAAAGCTCATAACAGCATTATTTATAATAGCTAAAATGTAGAAACAACCAAAATGCCCATCAACTGATGAATGGATAACAAAATGTGGTATATCTATACGATGGAATATTATCCCACCATAAAAGGGAATGACATACTGACACATGCTACAGTGTGGATGACCTTGAAATCATTATGCTAAATGAAAAAATCAGTCACAAAAGACCATCTATTGTGCAATTACATGTGTATGAAATGTCCAGAACAGGCAAGTCTTTTTTTTAAATAATCTACAGAACACAGGTTAGTGGTTTCCAGAGCCTGGGAGTAGGGGGATAAGGTTTACTTTGGGGTTGATGAAAATGCTCTAAAATTAGATAGTAGTGATGATGGCACAACTCTGTGAATATACTAAAAATCACTGAATTGTACACTTGGAAAGGGTGAATTTCATAGTATGTGAATTAAATCTCAGTAAAGCTTTTTAAAAAGTTTTTCTAGATTTTGGTATGCCAAAAGGAAAAGTTACAAGAAAAATACCATGAAAAGCTACAAAGATTCTTACATTTAAATGTGACTAAAAAGTTGGGCTTTATGTTAATTACTGTGTGTTAAGCTCTTACAAAGTGCATGGCACATCAGAAGCGCTATATATATTTTAGCTGTTGGAATTGTTGCTATTATTACTATTATTTTAATATTATCATAACCATACCTTCTGCAATAAACGTGATGCCGGCTTTTCCACTAGAGCCCTGCATATTGTGTCAGGCTGGGGGCTACCTTTCCCAGAATTCCCTTTTCTGTGCGTTCCAGTACAGAGCTGGTGAAAGGGGACCTTCGGGTAGATGTGGAAAGCAGAAGTTGAGCAGCCATTACTGTCTGTGATGGTTAATTTTATGTGTCAACTTGCCTGGGCTAAGGGATGCCCAGAGAGCAGACAAAACATTATTTCTGGGTGTCTCAGGGAGGGTGCTTCCAGAAGAGAGAAAGCATTTGAACTGGTAGACTGAGTAAAAAATGCCTACCACGGCCAGTGTGGGCGGGCATCATTCAGCGTGGTGAGTTCCCAGATACAACGAAAAGGTGCAGGAAGGGCGAACTTGCTCTCTCCTTCAACTGGCACTCCCATCTCCTCCTGGACGTGGGAACTCCTGGTCCTCAGACCTCTGGGCTTGGACTGAGTTACACCTCCGACTTTCCACCCTCCCCAGCTTGCAGAGGGGACTCCCTCGTCTCCATAATCCTGAGGCAGTTCCTGTGACAAATCTTCTCTCTGTTTATTCTTCCCGTTCTTTTTCTCTGGAGAACCCTGACTGACACGGTCTGAGGGTTTTTCCGGGTCCGATGACGTGGGGAAGGACTGACGCAAAGTGTTGGGAGAGCTCTAAGCTGCCCTCGCTGCCGCCTTCCTCCCCCGAGTCCAACTGTCTGTCTCAACCTCCAGTGCCACTGACCAACAGAGGCCCAAGCCCGCCACTCACGCTGATGCTTGGGGACCCAGGAGCAGCAGCCGCACAGAGGCAACACGAGCTCCTGCCTGCAGTCCTGCTTTGGCGCTGGACATGCTGAACCTGGCATTCTGGCCTCGCCTCAGCCTTTGCTGACCACCAGGCCCTCCAGCTCCTCCTGCCAGCAGAAGGCCACACTGCCCCAGGACCTCATCTCCTGAGGGGCTGAACGCCACTGCCCCCAGACGGAGCCCCGGCTGGTCCACTGGGTCTCCCATACGCATTCGGTCATTCCTTCAGGAAACTAACGTTTTGAACAAGGAAGATGCCATCCCTGCCTCAGGGCTGACTGTCGGGTGGGAGATTGACACAGATAATTCAGCAGCTACAGAACAGTGGGGCACAGGCATCAGGAGGAGGTGAGGTCACAGAGCAAATGACAGAGTGACTTCAATTCTGAGATCTGATGGGAGAGGGCAGGGTGTGCTGAACAGACAAGGGCTGTTCCCAAGGAGTGACAAAGCAATTCAGAGATACCGAGGCTGGAGCCAGGGGCCAGGGCGGCAGCAGAAAGTTTCTATATATAGATCTAATCTTGTCACCCTCAACTAAATTCATACCAGGGCCTTCCTGAACCTGGTCTGTAGGGCCTGCTGCGCACCACAGTCCACTGACCCACTCTGAGCACACAGCCCCAGGCTGCTCCCTCCCTTCCCTGTGCTGCTCCCCTGCACGCCTGCCCACCCTGGATGTCCTCAGGAAACCCCACCTGTCAGCTGCTCTCAGCTTTCCAGGGGCTTCTCATTCAGAGTGCCCAGCGCAGGTGAAAGCATAAGTCCATTGGGCACTGTCCGCAATGACAGGGCCATGCCCAGGGGAAAGCAAGTGCCTGAGAGAGTATGGCCCACCTGAAGTGTGGAGGGCAGAGAGGCTGGAGGGTGAGACAGGGGCGTGTTAGAGATCTGACACCTGCGTTCCAAACACTATGCAGAAGCTGGGCTGTAGTGAATGTGCATCCTTGTGGGATGACAGGTTTGCAATTCAAAATGGAGGGCAAAGTATTTGTATCTGTGAATAGCATCACCAATAGAACTGACCTTCAATTCAAAACTAATTCTTATTTTAAGAGGAAAGCATTAAAAATAAAAATGGAAGAAACTGGTTGTCTTTAGTTTCTACGAGTAAATATGCAACAGAGTATGCAAGTTAATATAGGAAAATGTGGAAGATTCAGTAATTAAATTCATCCATTTGTCAGACATCTCTTGGGCACCCAGTGGGTAATGCTAGGTCCTGGGGATAGAGCATGTGCCCTGTCCATCCAAAGAGGAGGGAGGAATTGAAAAGGAAAGCATTTAATTGTACATTTGCTACATGCTACCACCTACATATGGAACCACAGTGGGATGAATAGTGTCCCCCAAAATTCCAGTCCACTTGGAACTTCAGGATGCAGTTTTAGGGTCTCTGCAGATGTAATTAGTTAAGATGAGGTCATGCTGCATTAGGGTGGGCCCTAAGTCCAATGACTGGTGTCCTTACAAGAAGAGGACAGGAGACACAGAGATGTACACAGCAAAGTGGATATTACCTTATACGGCGAAAGATGTGATTAAGGGAAGGATCTACAGAGAGGAACTTATCCTGGACTATGCGAGTGGCCCTAAATGCCGTCACATGTGTGCTTACAAGATAGACGCACAGAGGAGGCTGTGTGGCCAAGAAGGCAGTGGTTGGAGTGGTGTGGCCACAAGCCCAGGAATGCAGCAGCCACCAGCCACTGGAAGAGGCAAGGAACAGACTCTCACCTGGAGCCCCGAGGGGCATGGTCCCGCTGGGCTGTGGACTTCTGGCCCCCAGATAGGTGAGAAAATGAATTTCTGTTGTGTTAAGCCACCCAGTTCATGGTAATTTGTGAAGCTACAGGAAGCTAATACAGAGTCTTTGGCCTCCTCATCCTCCAGAGTCCTTTCTTCTGCTCCAGCGGCCCAGCTGTCCCTACTGAGAGTAAGCGTGAGGCATCCCTCTCATATTCTAACCGCTGCTGACGAGCAGATCCTTTGCAGGGACGGCCCACATGTGCAGGGAGCTGAGCATGGAGGCCTCTGTGCATGATCCTGAGAGTACAGTCAAGTGCTCTTGCAAGTACTTTGCACACTTCTCTGACTTACTCCTCAAACAGCCCTACGAGATGGGCACTCTCACTTTGCATGATTCTCAGCTGGGAAAATGCTGCACAGGGAGGTTGGGCTACAGCTGAGGCGACAGCTCCCGGGTGGCAGAGGGGGGTCTGACCAGGAGGGCTGGCTCCAGTTCCCCGCTTCCCTTACCCAGCCGCACAGTGTCTCGGGTAAAGAGCTTCCTCTGAGTCTTATCTGCTAGTGAAATGCTTTGGGGAATCACCCACTTTAGATCTTGTAAAATGCAAATAAAGCCCACAGTGCTTGATGAATACAACAGACATACTTTCCCATCACAATCAGTTCTGAGATAGAATTCACCAGCCAATTTTCCTTAGAAACACCCCACAACATCCAACAATCCAAGGCTGAGCCAATAGAAAGTTTAGCCAAAGTAGATAAACACGAAAAATCCCCTTTTTAACCATTAAATATTTCATTGCAGAATATTTCTCCTGAAATTTTTCATTGTAAGTTGTGCTTCTTGATGGGCCATCATTCCCTTCCATAGCCTTCCTGCAGCACCTGCAGGAAAACCTGGCTGATGTGTCTGCAGATGGATTTGCCCACCAGAAGGAAGGTGGAGCCTCCAGTTGTATGTCCGAGAGTTGGCTGGGACAGACGTTAGCTGAAATTATAATGGATTAGTAAAAAAATCTGATTTGGGGAATTCCTTCTTGAGAAAATGTTGCAATTTTAAATGCTAAATCAGTATTGCCAAAGGGCAGAATAAAAAACTGTCAAAAAATGAAAAATTTGCTAGCTCATTAAGCCTGATTTTTAAAAAATAGTATTTTTAAAATTTGCTTAAATAGGAGTTGGGCTAGGACAGATTTTAGCTGAAATTAAAATTGCTTAGTGAAGAATGTAATTTTGTCTCTGCTGAGACATTCACCATCTCTGTGCCCTGAGAAATGAAGCAACTGAGGGAGGATGAAGCCCCACGCTGGCCTGCTGAGCCCCAGAGGTGTGAGCAGGGCAGCAGGGATCCAGGGATCCGGGAAGCTACAGACAAGATCCTGAGGGGCCTACACACCCCGCCTGGCCGACCCCAGGCAGGGAAGACAGGGCCGGGCAGGAGCTCGCAGGTCAGAGGGGCCTGAGAGCAGAACGGCTGAAGTTCTGCTCCGCTACTCACCAACAGCGGGACCTTCTCCTACACACTCTGTGGCTTCAAGCTCCATTCGACCCCTATAAATGGGGATTATAATATTTAAAATACCTTAGAGGCTCGCTGGGAACATGAGTGAGGCTTAGCACAAAGCCGGGCAGATAACAAGGGCTCAGTCACTGGTCGTTAAGCTTCCCTGGAGCACCGCAATAGCAGGGAAATCACAAGTGAGTGTGCACGAAGGATAATATTCAAAGGTTTTTTTCTCCCCAATCCCTCACCTCCACCCTCCCCCAGCCTTTAGTAACTACTATTCTACTCTCTGCTTCTGTGAATTTGACATTTTTGGATTCCACATATAAATGAGATCATGTGGTATTTGTCTTTCTGTGCATGGCTTATTTCACTTAGCATAATGTCCTCCAGGTTCATCCATGTTGCTGCAAATGGCATGATTTCCTTCTTTTTAAAGGTTGAATAGTATTCTATTGTGTGTGTATACCACATTTTCTTTGTTATTCCAATGATGGACAGTTTGTTTGATTTCATATCTTGGCTATTGTGAATAGTGCTGCAATGAACATGGAAGTGCAGATATCTCTTCAACATACTGATTTCAATTTTTAATAGAGTTTTCATAAACCTTACTTACCTCTGCCCCTCTCACAGCCCTGTCAAGTAGGTAGGAGGTAAGTCATGATGACTGTAATTCCTATTTTGCTGACGAAGGAATGGAGAATTCAGACAGATTAAATCATTTGCCCAAGTTCGTAAAGTGAGGATAAAAAAATACAGAGTGGGAGTTTGCCTCTCTGTGGATCCTCGCTGACAGCACTGCTGTATTAGTGGCCTCTTGCTGCTGTGACAAACTACTACAAACTTGGTAGCTTAAAATAACACATATTAATTCTCTTCCAGTGTTGGAAGTCAGAGGTCCAAAATGGGTCTCAGTGAGCTGAAATCAAGGTGTCAGCAGGGCTGTGGTCCTCCTGGAAGCGCTGGAGGAGGGTCTGTTCCGTGCCTTTCTCAGCCCCTAGAGGCTGCCCGCATCCCTCGGCTGGTGGACCCTTTTTCATCTTCAAAGCCAGCAGCAGAGCGTCTTCATGTCTTGCTCTGACTCCAGCATCCTCTTCCGCCTCTTACTTCCACCTTAAAGGGCCCTTGCAGTGACGCTGGGTCCACTGGATAATCCAGAAAAATGTCCTATCCCTATGGTTAGCTGGTTAGCAACTTTAATCCCACTCCCTTAACCTGCACCTTTGATTCCCCTCTGCCATGTGTTAAAAGAAAAAACTACAACATACCTAGTTTTATAGATCTTTAATCAGCTTTTATTTGTGATTCTCAAGTTGGGCAGCAATTGCAGCACAAGTGCAGGTTACATCTATAGACACAGAAAAGAAAGTGACACACAGAAAACACAAGTGAGGTACAGAGACAGCCTGACACAGCTTGTGTCTGTCTTATTTGAACATTGTTTGAGCAGTTGGCCACTACGATCGGCTGAAACTCAGCTATTTGTTCCTAAGTTAGGTTTTCAGTTTTTTTACATACTGAGTTAGGCTACAGTTAGGAACTTGAATATAGGCCTCCTTGGCCAATTTTAGTTTGATTTGACACAGGTAACATTACATATTTCCAGGTTCTAGAGATTAAGATGTGGACATCTTTGTGGGCCATTATTCTGCCCACCACAACTATTAAAGAATTTACTTCAATAGGCAGGAAATTGACCCAAAGGAAGGAAAATGCAAGAAGTAATAATGAGCAAAGGATCTGCTAAATGTCTTGATAAATATACAATAAATAAATATTGACTATAGCATAAACATAAATATAATGGCAAGGTAAAATAAGGTGGTAGAATTAAAATGCTAACAGATAACATGGAAAATGGAAAGCTATTACCAAAATTAAATTCCAATATTCTTGTCAATAGGGGGACTAATAGAGATATTAATCAACTTTACACTTTGTTAATTGAAATATATACATTACTCTTGTAATATTAAAAAAGACAAAATTATGTGACTTATTTTTAGTAGGCAGGGGGAAAAATATAAAGGAAACAGTTCATCCATTACAAAACACACAAAGGGGAAAAGAAGAATGAATAAAGCATACTAGATGGAAACAGAAAATAAGTTGACAGAAACACATAGTGTGTCTACATAGTGTAATTTGTTTCAATATGCCCATTTAGAAAACAGATTCTCAGATGAAACACCACACTATTTACACAAGACACATACATACATCTAAAATGTAATCACACACAAAGATTGACCATAAAAGCTAAAATAAAATAAAAGATACACCAAACAAAACAGGAGAGCCAGGGAAGGAGTAGACCATAAGGTAAAGTTCCATCCTGGACAAGGTGGTCAGAGAAAATGCAGGATATGAAATTTACATCAACATATACATGAACTTTTGTTTAGTATGAGCATGTCTCATGTAATATTTGGGACATACTTATACTGAAAAAAAAAATCTTTTGTTGTTTATCTTAATTTCAAATTTAACTAGTGTCCTGTATTTTCATTTGCTAAATCTGGCAACTTTAACCTGGGAGCCCCTAGTGGCAGGACTTCTAAGAATTAGCATTCTAGGTACTGAAAGGATTTGCATCAGGGTGGAAAATACTAAGAAATAAACACATTATCCTAGCCAGGTCCTCCAGGGAAAGCGCAGTTTACTTTCTAGGTAACTGTCAAATGCCTGACAGCCCCATGGAAACCCACCTTGACCCCCATACCCTTCCTTCAACAGTTTGACCTGAGACCACAGCTTTGCAAAAGCAGAGCTACCCCAGAAAACACTGAAATTCCTCACTGGGGTCACACCTGTGACACCTAGACTGCTGAATTTATTGGGGTTTAGAATCTAAAATTCCTAGAGTTTTCCAGTCTCACTCCTACTACATTCAGGGATGAGGAAGCCTCACCGCGTGCTCTGCAAGGACACCCTGTGGCCCATGGCTGAGTTGGGTCTCTAGCTCCAGCCCAAACCTTTTCCACTGTGCTCCACAGCCCACCCTGGTGGAATTCTTTTCTTGCAACTCCTCGTTATCCCTTAAAAACATCCACATGGAGAACCCTGGGACTTGGAGAGGAGGGAGCCTCAACGCAACATTAACATCTGGAAGGCAAAACAAGTCTTCTAGTTCAGCAGACAAAGGAGCTCCTCCTTTTATAACTTTATACCCGTCATGTGTATGCCCCACACTCCAAGGACACGTGTATTTAGCTCAGTAAATCTCATTATTCAGTAAAACAATACAAAAGCATCCACCTTGCCCACCCAGCACTCAAGCCTTCAAAGTCAGTCCGACTTTCCTTAGAGCTGAGCTTTGGCTCTAAGGGGCCTTTTGCGAAAGACGGTTTCCCTTTCCTTTCTGCATCCCCAGGCCAGGCAGGCTGAGGGCAGCAACACCTCCTGCTCAGGCTGTGCCTGCTATTCGTGGCAGCCCTTGGGGTCAAGTCAGTGCCAAAGACGAGCAGTAGCCACTGCCACTGCCATGGGCAGAGCCATCCTTCATCATCACCAGACGAGCCAGAAATTCCCACAGGGAAAAATTCCTAAGCTGTTGCTGTCCAGCTGCGTTGGACTCTTGCGGGTTCATCACTGTTGCTCAATTTGCAATGAGCTGGCAAAGGCTAGCAGCTTTAAGAATGAAATCTGGGCTTTGCTTCCCACCAACTAAGGCCCTTGGATAAGTCACAATGACTTATTCTGGGAAATAATTAACTTCTTTGAAAAATTAGGTTAATGCTAACATCTGTCAGTTTCTCTGGGGAAATGGAAGGTTTTGTTCATGATGATAAAGCACATAACATGTTCTCTATGTTGATGAGACATCACACTGACAGTCGAAGTCAGGAATGTGAACATTTGTATGTCAAGCTACATTAATTAGTGATACATGATAGGTATATATATTATTTTTGAGGACTTTGAAAATGGTTTCAACATATATGATGCCATTTAGTTCTCCAGGGCAGGAGTCATTGCCACCGTTTCCTGGAAGAGGGAACAGGCACCGAGAAGTTAGCATCAAGGGGTGACAGGACCTCGTCCCCTGCCCTTTGCAGGACAGTGGCTTGGTGGAGAGCTGTGCCAAACAGTCGCAAATTACAACCTGGGTACAAATAGGACTACTGGGGGGCAGGTCACCCCATACCTCCTGGACGTGCATGTTAAAGTATCACTGAACATTGTTCAGGACAGTGAGGCATGGGGGCATCAGAGATGTGAATGAACAGCTGGACACTCTCACACCTGCTGAGCTGTCCACCCCAAACACCTTTACACAGGTTCACCTGTGTCCGCCTCCCTCTGATTCTCATGGCTTCCCCACTGAGGCTGCCTTTTTACAGCTCTTTACATACTCCTTTGTCACTTACCTGTCTTCCCATTAGGCTTAAGCTCCTGAGGACAGGGGCCCGAAGATGACATCATAGTGACCTGAGATACAGCAGAGTGGACCACCCAAAGCAACTCTGCTTCAAAAGTAAACGACATGTTTGTGAGAGGTTACCCAGGACCAGATAGGTACCTTGGAGACAAGCAGGACAGAGAGGAAGTATAGAAGCACTTTCAAAGTTTTTTAGCCTGTCACAATACTGCATGCATAAAGACACAGAAGCTGATGGCAAAGATTTTTAGAATTTGCTTCTTTAATGTTCCCATATTGCTAATTTTCGTGACAAATATTTTAAATACTAAAACCAATTATTGTTGAAAAATGTCTGTGTATGTCTTGTGCTCTATTGAATCTTCTTATGTACACTAAAGTTTAAACTTAAACTGACTCATCTGACTCTTAGCCTCCATCACCCTCTAACTACGGACGTCTCAGGAGAAGAGGCCCCACAAATTGGAGTTTCCAGTTCACCCCAAGGTACATCGGCAGGGACACTCAACACATCAGCCACAGACGAAAGAACATTGGGTCAGCCCTGGCCACAGTGACTCAGGCATGGACACACCCGGCCCTGCCAAAACACTCCAGCCACAGGCCGCAGCAGTGAGTGAGGGCGGGTGAGCATACTGTGGGATGCGTGCCTGCGGGGCATGGCCCCTGCGGACCACGCGGGGCACGGGAGGCAGCTCCTCCCTCCACTCACAGCCAAGGTGGGGCCTCCAATGGAGAGAACCCCCCATCCTCTGTTGTTCGTACCTTCACATAACCGAAAGACCACATCTTGCCTACATATTGGTGTTTTGGGAAACAGCATAATAATGTAATGTCATGTTTCACTAGCAGTTTTTTCCCATCATGAAAGGTGTTCCTCCCACAGGAACCATGTGGATGGCCTCTCCGTTGTAGTCACTCACTGCCAAGCTTTGTGAGCGCTCATTGCATGCCAGGCGTTTATGGCATCTTTTCTCATTTAACCTTCCCAACAATCCTATGGATTAGATATTATTATTATCCACCTTTCACAGCTGGACAGACTAATGCTTCAAGAAGTTAAGGGACTTGTCCAAGGTCACACAACTGGCAAGGGATGGCATTTGAGTGTGTTTAAAGAGCAAACTGCAGCTTACCCAAAACCACACGGGCCAAAGCAAGGGACTCCACAGCCTGCACTCATCCGGGAGAAGGAGCAATGTCCAGCCTGCCCTGCTCCCTCCTGGCCATGTTGCCTAATTCAATTTAGTTCCAGAGAGTCAATAAATGTATTATTTTAAAGGAAAATGAAAACATTCCAGAAGAACATTTGAGTATAATTTCAAGCTCAAAAAGAACAAAAAGATCACTTTACAAAGAAGTTCTATAATGAATAAACTCTTCGTGGGGGGTGGGGACAGCAGAAAAAATAAAGTTGGATTTCCTTGGGATCAATTCAACTCTTTAATTCTGACTCTCGGTTACTAACAAAACATTCTCCTGTGCAGCCCTTCACCCCACACGGTTTTATCAAACAGGAAACTATGGGCGCCTTCACCAAAATTGATGCTTTACGGTTTTCTAATGAGTCACCAGCTTCCCATTGTTCTTTCAAGGAATTTTAGGCAAGAAAGAAAACTAAATTCTCTAGAATTCAAGATTTGGTGATAGATGCTTGTTGTCTTCTTGCACTTCTTCTGTAAAGAACTTCAACAAAAACAAAGAAAAGATGCATTTTTAAAAGAGAGAGAAATGAAAGAAAACCAAAAGAAAAAAATGGGGTGTTTACCAGGACTGGGGGCTGGGAGCTGAGGTGGGGATTGAGGAGATGTTGGTCAAGGGACACAAAATTTCAGTCAGAAGGAGGAATGGATTTAACAGATCTATTGTAGGACATGGTGAACTATAGTTAGTAACAACTGCATTCTCGAAAATTGCTGGGAATAGATTTTAAGTGTTCTCGCCACAAAAAATAATTACGTGAGGTAATGCATATGTTAATTAGCTTGATTTAGCCATTCCACAATGTACACGTATTTCAAAACAACATGTTGTACACCGTAAATATATATATATATTTGAGACAGGGTCTTGCTCTGTTGCCAGGGCTGGAGTGCAGTGGTGCCGTCATAGCTCCCTGCAACCTCCAACTCCTGGGCTCAGTGATCTTCCCGCCCTGGCCTCCCAGAGTGCCAGGATCACAGGCGTGAGCCAAAGCACCTGGCCTATGTAACTTTTATGTCAATTTTGAAAATAAAATTTTAACATTAAGACTCTAAATGGAAAGTAATATTAAGAAAAATACATTGATTAACAGTAAAAATAGCAAATGCCCTTTCAGGCGACCAGCTCTGATATCTGGCAGTCTTGGCCGGCTCCTCCTCTGCCCCCTTCCACAGTTCACCCTGGAGGTTGGTGTCCCTCTGGGCTGGTCCCTCCCTGGGCTGCTTCCCTTCTCGTGCTTGCCCTGGAAGATCTAACCCAACACAACAGCCTTGCTTGTCATCTACGTACCGAAGAGACCCAGGTTTCTATTTCCAGCCCAGACCTCTTGCTTAGGTCCCTGTCCCGACTCTTTCCCTGCCTGCCTGGCCTTCCCTGCTGGGTGCTGCTCATCTACTACAGCTTAAAATTTCCCAGACTAACCCTTTGTTCACCACTGACTTTCCATTGTTCTCCACTGAAGGCCCAGAGCCTGCCCAGGACTGTAGCATCTATCCTCGTGGGCAGCACCGCTCCCCCAGCTCACCTGCCCACAGGCAGCTCTCCTCGCTCCCTGCACTTGCACATGCTCTCCCTTCTGCCTTGACCATGCTCTAGAGAGTCCTTTCCACCTGATTAACTCCTCTTCTTCCTGTAAATGTCATCCTCAGTGACTTGCACCGGCAGCGTCTGTGCTGTGCGCCCCCCGGGCTGTGGCCATGGACAGACAGCGTTTCTCATCCACCACTGACTTGCAGGGCCTGGCACATGGCAGGAAGTCACCGCATGCAGCTCACTTCAGTGAGAGAGCAAATGACTGCAGGCATGCATAAATGACAGTAATTGATCCTTGAGAACACACTTGGGGTAGGGCACCATAGGAAGTGCAGGAAAAGCTTATATCGGATGCCGGGTTATCTGTGCCACAAAAGGTTTTTTTCAGGGAGCATGAAAAGACTCAAAGCCGTTGTGTAAATATAGATTCCTTCCTAGAGGACCAGATTTACAGAATAATTACCCAACATGGTAGAAAACATAAAGCAATATTTATATAATGAAGCTTTTATAAGATGAAACAAAGGCCTCCAAGACGTTTGCCTTTGCACTTGGCTACCCCAGTTCACCCACAGATCTCCAAAGGGGGCTGCATCAGCCTGGCCGGTAGGCTCCTTCCCTGGAAAAGTTTGGGAAACATTTCCAGGGGGAGAGGCTCTCGTGCTGTTCTGAGCACCCCACAGAGGAGTGCTTAAGGTCAGCCTTGAAGTGACAGCGATTCCTTTACCTTTCCCAAGTCAAAATCAGCACAGCCCTCCCTGACCACTGGCTTGGAACAGAGATAGAGGAAGGGGGAGGAGTCAGAGGAGGAGATGCAATGAAGACCATTCTTACCATTTAAAACCATGTAAATATATTATATGGAGAAGGGCACAGAGTTTAGCAACCAGGAATTCTGACTCTGCCACACACATGTGCTGTGACCTGGGCAAGTTAAGCCTCGGATAATTAAATTAAATCTGCATAGAAAGGCCTGTTTTTGGGCCTGGCTTACAGCTGAGCACCAGGCAGTGGAGCTGGTAGGGATACTGTTCCCATAACCATTTGGAAGGCTGATTCTCTTACCGACACCCTGTAGATTCAACTCGATCCTGACACAGTCATTTCCAGGGTGCCAAATTTATAGTAAAAGTGGACAACAGAGAAAAGGGAAAATGATAAAGTAAGTGAGAATAGGCAAAACTGTTCTCTTTAGTCTCACTGATACCCAAATCTCCACTTCCTTTCATGCATATTTAAAAGATGCTAGACGTCACCTTCAAGTAGTTTAAAGTTTCTTTGGTACTGTGAGGAGGCTGGGCCCAAAGTGGGCCTGTCCACTCTTGGGAAAGGTCAGACTCTGCTCCCAGGAGCCAGAAGGAGCCAGGAGGCAGCGGGCAGCTGGGCGGTGGGGTATGCCCAGGATGCGTGCAAGGGGCAGGCTGGGCAAGTGGGACAGTTCTTAAGTGCTGCCCTGACCCAGTCTTGAAGCCCTGGCTAGAGGCCAGTCAGTTCCCCTTCTTGGGCAGATTAAATCGGGTTCTTACACTCCCGGACATCATCGCCCCAAGGCCAGGGACCAGACAACCAGGGACAGCCCCACTGCCCCAGAGCTCGAAGGTTGTTCAAACCCACCAATCCTAACTGCGGCTGGCCCTGCCTTGCCAGTGCAGAAACCACAACAAAGGTGCTTGTCAGAGTTTCCTCCTCTCCCTCTGCCTCCCGACGGACACACTGTGCTCTCCCCAGGCACCGTGGGTAGAACAAGCTGTAAAACTCTTCTAGTGTCCTCTCTTGATCTGCCTCACTGAGGTAACATGCTTATAAAAGGCACAGCCCAGGCCATCAGCATTCGCCAGCACCAAGGGTATGTGCCCTCCTTGGCACCCCTTAGCCCTCTGCCACCAAGCCAGGGCCACGGTGGTTTTGCCCCTTGGGTGTCAGCCAACTCCCCCCCCACCCTGCTTTATAGATAAAGAAACACTATGGCTGCTTCCTCTGCTTTAATGTGACAGTTGTTATCTGTCCTACTCAATGCGGGAAGCAGAAGTCACTTCTTTCATTATTTCAGATGGTCATCTAAATCTTGAGTCATAACACCACATAGCAAATGCAGAGATCTCCTCCCGGGGCAATGGGAGGGGACTGGACACAGAGTCAGAAACCTGAGCTTGCACCTGGCACCTCCGCTGTCACTTCACTGCCCTGCAGCTCCATTTTCTTATCTCTAAAATAGAAATAATAATGCTTACTGCATGGGGCTGTGCCTGTTCCTTTCCCTCTATTCAACCAGCCCTAGCAGGGCCTGGGATGGGGCTTTCTCATGCCATGAGGGGACCCCCACCCTTGCCTCTGGTCTGGGGGATGGAAGTGCCCCTCACTGGCACATGGATGTGGTGGCTTTAGGAGCTCTTGCGGTCAGTGGGAGAGGAGTTATTTCCAGACAACTTCAGGGCTGCTCACCGGTCAAGTAGCACACAAGCGTTTTCCCTTTCTAAACCCAGAATTGAATTTATCCTCATTTTGTCCTTTTCCCAGAAACCATCCTCCTGTGTCTTGCTTTGTATGCTCCTCTAATGTAAATATATTTGGCAGCTTTTTAAAAAAAATCTAGCTGCCTAAAATCAAGAATTTCTATAATTTAATCTGATTATGAAATCCCTTAAGGAAAAATAATGATGAAAAGCTTTTGGTAGGAAAGTCGCATTGTGGAAAAATGATGTTGCTACTTCTGTAGTTGGATTTATTACTGAAATGCTAAATGTATAGCTAGAAGTTTAAATATCCTGAGATGTGGTTTTTCTTTGAAAATCACTAAATTGTGCTGAGTGCAGGGGTTTGGCTAATTGTGCGAATCTCTTTTTGATGATGTCATTACCCAAGGAAAGAAGCCACCCCAGATCTGGTCAATAGGGAAGCCAGCATTTGGCTGTAATGATGATCCTTTTCTTTGAAGCAACAAATCTGTCCATAAATGAAAATGTTTCTCAACAGAGAAACTGTTGCTTCATAATGGATGAATGCTTTTTAAAATTCTGTTTCTATTCTTATATAAGATGGTTAATCACAAGGAGTGTAGAGCATCACTAGTAATTAAAGGATCAATGAACAAAATATATTGAGTCTAGATTTAGTAACAAAATTATTTCTGTTTTTAATATGACTTCATTAGTTTGGGACATACTGGCAATGTTGAACTTTATCTAAGTCCAGTTTTCCTGGAAAGTGTTACAAGAAATGTAAAACCTCAAAGGCCCTCCTGGCCTCTTGTGTTCTGAGATGAGGTCCACCTCCAGCCTTCTTCAGTGATTCAAACAAGACCCAGCTCCTCTCCTCAAGACGCCCAAGACTCTGATGACTTCCTTGTTCGCCTGTCTCACACACACCCAGGCTGCCATCCCTCACCTTGAGACACCTCTCATTAATGAACTTTCTCTGGATTGCAGTAGCCTGAATAAAGTAGTCTCCTTAATTGTCCTGTGCATTCTTTCTTTCTCAGTTTTGGTGCCATGACTGGGACGGGACCAGACCTCACCTGGAACCCCCACTTACCCGTCCCAGGTGATGAGGCTCTTGCGGCCCTTTCTGCTTCACCCCTGCCTGGCGATCTAGGACCCAGCCTGTGGTCTGGGATCTTGTCCTTCGGTAGCACAGTGAGGATCCACACCCACATCCAAGCTCTTACGCATATTCCAGTGGGCTTTAGAATTCTATGTTTACTCTTGACCCAAGACTAAATTTTGAATTGAAACTATAAACTGTTTTTATCTCTCTCTGATATGTGTTTATATGTCTGTAATTCAGAAAGGCCTCTACCTCTCATTGTGTGAGTGTACAATATTTTCCTACCTCCAGATGGTCTTAGCAAACTAGATTATAAAATCTCTTAAATTAAAAGAACTCTATTCTGATTGACTTAGAAATTAATAAGTGCTTATATAAATTGAATATTTCTAAAATTCCCAGAAGCTAAGAAAATCAACTTTCCAATACTTTCAATGCACTTTTTAAAAAGTATTTCAATAGAAACTAATTCAAATGTTTTAAGAATTCAAGTTCACATAATTTAGGTAAATCTTTGGACAATGAGACTAGTTCAATATTATTGGTTTAATAAAAACCACCACGTCTTCATCATTAAGCATAATACAAGCTCACATTTTTATTTTACTTGGATATGATCTTCCTAAACTTATACAGGCTTAATGATCAAATAAGCTAGCATTATTTCTACTAAATATTTAAGATTATGAAAAACATAATTTGTGTTTAACCAAATTGAATCATTCTTTTGACAAACTTTAATTCAACAGTAATTATGTTTTGTATGTTTTGTAGTACATCAGCTTGAAGATAGCTTCCAAAATATTTAAGTAACTCAACACTGTGACAGATACTAAATTAAGTCAATTAAATGAATATTTATTGTATACTTAGATCATTTCTAAGTAAGAGAATGCTAGAACATTAATTACTAAGGATAATTTTAAGTTTCTACCATGTTTGCCTCTGATTTTCGTATGTGCAGAGAGGCTGTGTGTGTTTGGGTTTGTTAACGAAGGTACTCATTTTTACCACTTTGAGAAGTTGCACTAGAAAGGACACGTGCATCATAGAACACTGTGAGATGTATGCTCAGGAGTTCTGCTAGCCTGTTGCAAAATGCTGATGTGTGACAATTTACGATTATCTACCTACTAATTTGCTCTGTGAAACGGAAGTTACTTTGGTTGAAAGTTATCATCAATACATTTGAGTGATACTCTACTAGAAGCAGTAGAAGAGAGAGGAACAACTTCACAAGCTGTGCAGGATATATTTTCATTAAAGGGAAAAAAGAGCAGTTTTGTCCCGAAGTAAAATGACTGGTTGTTCCAGAATAAGAAGGAGGAAAGTGTAAGACAAAACCAGAATGAATATAGAAAGTTGTACAAGGTTCTCAGAAAGGGAGTTCTATCTGCAGTTGTCAAAGCTGGCTAAGGTTCAATGGGTTTACCTATAAGATTTTCAAAAAGTGCTTTTATTCGCGTTTCTTCGTGGATTGTTGGTCTCCTCTCATTGAGATATTGAAAAAAAAGTTTTCCTTTACCTTCTGAGTGATCTACCTATTAAGGTAAAGATTCTTGTGCTTTATGTTGACTTTATGATGTCCTTGGTTATTTAAGAGAACCAGGTGATTTTGAGGGTTCTGGTTCACGATGGCTGACTGCATGCAGCTGGTGTGCACCCCTCTCGTGGACAGACACTAACATCAGGGAGTAGATTTTCGCGCTTCAAATAGATAGTTGAAGAAAGAATTCTGAATTCTGAATTCCAACAAAGAAGTGACAGAAGCTGAAAAGGTGGGAGGGTGGAGACAAGGGCCCCGCCTGCCCGGTCAGCAGGAGGATGGGAACTGCCCCGACATGGGGAAAGCAGGGAGCGAGAGATTCCTGGGTTTCTACCCTTCTCCCAGGGACACTTGGGATCCTCGCTATGGCAGCTGGGGGAGAGGACTGCTCACCCCACCCTCCCTCAGTGAAGGCAGAGGTGATAGTTTTTGTCCATGCAGCTGCCTGCCTCTCCCGGGAGCAACCTACCATCCCCGCGGCAAGTGTGTGGTACAACAGCCCTCTCCCACCCGAGCATTCCAGCAGCAGACCGAAAGGCCACAGCCGTTCTGGGAGCACAGCACAAAGTGACTCGAGCTTCCTCCGCCACCTCTGCTGCTGTAGGGCCAGGGAGGGACCTGGGATTCTGAGGCATTTTTGTGCCCCTGAAGGACAGAGACCACTGTCACTGTGGAGAGAGGGAGACGTGAGCAGCCCCTTGTGTGCCCCAGGAGGGGCCCGCCCTGCCCAGCAGCAGGCGCTCAGTGCATCTGCCCTGCCCCTGCCTGAGCACTCCTCCAGACCAGGAGATCACCCCGCCCTCCCTGCCACAGGAAGGGCCTGAACACAGGGAGGCTGGAGGACAAGTTTGCTGGCTGGTCTTGGTCTGGTGCCCGTAGGATTCAAGCACATCCAGGGGCCTGGAGATAACCTGACATTGGGCACCACTGCTGCACCTGAACACTCTCCCAAGGATCTGAGGTCTGTTGACCCAAATTGCCAGCAACACCACAGAGGGTACTCGCCTGCACAAGCCAAAAGGCAGGGCACCTCTCCCTCTCTACACGGAGCAGCAGTGCTCCCCATAGTAGAAAACAGGTGAGCCACAAAGCTATCTAGTTTGAGCTGAGAGAAGAGGTTCTGCTCCAATACCATTTAGGCAGAAAGCTGTTGGAAAGGCATTTTCTGCAGATCTCAGTGACAGTGTGGCCTGGAAATAGATAACAGGGTTTGACTGAACTGAGAATCATAAACCTCAGGACAGAGATATGATAGGGAAGTGGACTGCTTCTCTACCACAGCCTAGTCCATCACCTGAGACAATAGGGAACCCCTCACAGTAAACAAAGTTCAAACACCTACCCTCCAGCTTCTGCTACAGCTGGCTCATACTTGTAAATGCCACTTACTGGCCCTGGAGGTGGAAACACACAACCTAACTTTATACCTCCTGCCAGAAGGGCACAGTGTTGGAGAATGAGACAAACTTCCTGAGACCTCCACAATTCTAGTTCTGCAGAAGGTAGTGAGCCTACTCTCTAAGAAAGCTGCTTCACAGAGGCTGTATACGACCAGGGAACTCATACAGAGCCTTGCCCCCCTAAAAGCACACAAAATTGAAGCCGAACAACCAAACACAACATACAATATGCTCACATCCTCAAGAGAGAAAAATGAAACAAAATAAAAACAAAACAAAACCAATAAATTCCATCCAAATGAAACTAAATTCAAAAATAAGAAGTGACAGTTTCTAAAGATGAGAAGGAAACAGCATAAGAACCTTGGCAGAATTAAAAAGCACGCTGTTTTGACACCCCAAAGGGATCATATTAGCTCTCCAGCAATGGATTCCAATAAAAAGGAAATTTTTGAAATGACAGATATAGAATTAAAAAAATGGATCACAACTAAGCTCATTAAGATCCAAGAGACACTTGAAAACCAACACAAAGAAACCAAAAATATAATTCAGGACATGAATGAAAAATTCACTAAAGAGATAGATATTTTTTTAAAATAACAGAAATGAAAGATTCTTTTAGGGAATTACAAGATATAGTGGAAAGTTTCAACAATAGCCTAGACCAAGCAGAAGAATTTCAGAGCTTGAAGACAAGGCTTTAAAATTAACCCAGCCCTACAGGAAATACTCAAAGAAATACTAAACATCAAAATGAAAGGTCAATACTCCCCAGTATACAAACACTCAAAAGTGTGAAACTTACAGTGCATATAAAATAGTAACACATTGGAGAATACAAAATAGAGAAAGAAAACTTAAAAGAAATGAACAAAGTCTCCAAGAAATATGGGACTATGTAAAATGCCCAAACCTAAGAATCATAGGAATCCCTGATAGAGAAGAAGAAAAAGCAAAATGTCTGGAAAATCTATTTGAGAGAGTAATTGAGGAAAACTTCCCTGGCTTCACTAGAGATTTAGCCATCCATACACAAGAAGCTCAAAGAACTCCAGGGAGATTCAATGCAAAAAAATCATCACACACGCACAGAGTCATCAGACTAGTGAAAGTAAATGAAGTAGAAAATTTGAGAGTATCAAGACAAAAACATCAAACAACCTACAAAGGAAAACCCATCAGACTAACAGCAGATGTCTTAGCAGAAACCTTATAAGCCAAAAGGGATTGGGGTCCTATCTTTAGTCTTCTTAAGCAAAATAACTGTCAACCAAGAATTTTATACTCTGTAAAACTAAATTTCACAAAAGAAGAAGAAATAAAGTCTTTCCCAGACAAGCAAAATCTAAGGGAATTTGTCACCACTAGATCAGCCCTACAGGAAATACTCAAAGGAATACGAAACATCAAAATGAGAGGTTGATAACTCCCCATTATAAAAATACTTGTGTAAAATTTACAGTGCATATAAAATAGTAACACATTGGAGAATACAAACAACTAGGTAACAATCACCATGATGACTGAAATACCATGCTCATACCAATATTAACTTTGAATGTAAACAGTCTAACTGCCCCACTTAAAAGACATAGATTGGATGAAATAACACAACTCAAATGTCTGTTGCCTTCAAAAGACCCACCTTACTCATAAAGATTCTCATAGACTCAAAGTAAGAGTGTGGGAAAAAAATTCCAAGCAAATGAAAACCAAAAGTGAGCAGGAGTAGCTATACTTATAACATATAAAACAGACTTTAAAACAAAAACAGTAAAAAGAGACAAAAAAAGTCATTATAAAATGAGAAAGGGATCAATCCAACAAGAAGACATAACAATGTTAAATATATATGCACCTAATGCCAGGGCTCCCAGATACCTAAAACAAAACTACTAGACCTAAGGCAAGTGATAGACAGCAATGCAATGGTGGGGACTCAAGCACTCCACTGACAGCACTAGGCAGATCTTCAAGGCAGAAAGTCAACAAAGAAACACTGGGTTTTAACTGGACTCTAGAACAAATGGACCTAACAGACATTTACAGAACATTCTATCCAATAACTGAAGAATACACATTCTTCTCATCAGCACATGAAACATTTTCCAAGATAGACTATATGATAGACCACAAAACAAGTCTCAATAAATTTTAAAAAATCAAAATCATACTAAGTATCTTTTCAGACCACAGTGGAATAAAACCAAAAATCAATACCAAGAGGAAATCTCAAAACTACATGAATACATGGAAATTAAACTACGTGCTTCTTAATGGTTTCTAGGTCAAGGACAAAATCAAGGTGGAAATTAAAAAATGTTTAGAAATGAGTGGTGACAGTGACATAAGCTACCAAAACCTGTGGGCTACAGAAAAAGCAGTGCTAAGAGGGAAGTTTACAGTGCTAAATGCTGACATCACAAAGACAGAAAGATCACAAGCCGACAACCTAACATCCCACCTCAAGGAACTAGAAAGACAAGAACAAACCAAACCCAAGGCTAGCAGAAGAAAAGAAATGACAAAGATCAGAGCAGAACTAAATTAAATTGAAACAAAAAAAAAATACAAAGGATCAATAAAATGAAAAGTTGGTTCTATGAAAAGATAAACAAATTGATAGACCACCATCTAGACTGACCAAAACAAGGAGAGGATTCAAATAAGCTCAGCCAGGAATGAAAAAGGGGACATTACAACTGATACCATGGAAATACAAAAGATCATCCAAGACTACTATGAATACCTCTATGCACACAAACTAGAAATCTAGAGGAAATGGATAAATTCCTGGAAACATACAATTGCTCAAGCTTGAATCAGGAAGAAATAAAAATCCTGAATAGATCAATAACAAGTAGTGAGATTGAATCAGCCATAAAAAATTTTCCAACAAAAAAAAAAGCCCAGGACCAGATAGATTCACAGCCGAATTCTACTAGGTGTTCAAAGAAGAACTAATACCAATCCTACTGGAACTGTTCCAAAAGATTAAGAAGGCAGGAATCCTCCTTAAATCATTCTATAAAGCCAGTATCACACTGATACCAAAGCCAGGAAACGAAACAACAAAAAAAGGAAATCTACAGACCAATATCCCTGATGAACATAGATGCAAAAATCCACAGCAAAATACTAACAAACTGAATCTAACAGCACATCAAAAAGATAATTCCTCATGATCAAGTGAGTTTCATCCCAGGGATGCAAGGATGGTTTAACATATGCAAGTCAATAAATGTGACGCACCACATAAACAGAATTAAAAACAAACACCACATGATCATTTCAATAGATGCAGAAAGAGCATTTGTTAAAATCCAGCACCCCTTCATGATAAAAATCCAAAACAAAATAGGCATTGAAAGAACATACTTCAAATTAATAAAGCCACGTACAACAAAGCCAGAGCCAATATTATACTGAATGGGGAGAATTTGAAATTATTTCCTCTAAGAACTGGAAGGAAACAAGAATGCCCACTTTCACCACTTCTATTCAACATAGTATTGGAGGTTCGAGCCAGAGAAATAAAGCAAAAGAAAGAAATAAAGGGCATCCAAATTGGAAAAGAGGAAGTCAACTATCTGTGTTTGCCAATGACATGATCTTACACTGAGAAAATCCTAAAGGACTCCTTCAAAAGACTTCTGGATTTGATAAATGAATTCACTAAAGTCTCAGGTTACAAAATCAACATTCGCAAATCAATAGCACTGCTATACATCAATAACAACCAAGCTGAAAATTAAATCAAGAACTCAATTCTATTTATAATAGTTGCAACAAAAAATTAAAATATCTAGGAATATATTTAACCAAGGAGATGAAAATCTCCACAAGGATAACATAAAAGAATCATAGAAGACACACATAAATGGCAAAAACAATCCTGCTCAGGATTAGAAAATCAATATTGTAAAATAACCATACTGCCCACAGCAGATAAAGATTCAATGCAATTCCTACAAATACCATATCTTTTCACAAAATTGAAAAAACAATTCTAAAATTCACATAGAACCAAGAAAGAGTCCCAAATAGCTAAAGCAATTCTAAATAAAAAGAACAAATCTGGATGCATCACATTACCCAACTTCAAATTATGCTACAAGGCAATAGTAACTAAAACAGCATGGTATCTTATGAAAGTGGAACATAGTCAATGAACAAAAAAAACGCAGAAATAAATCAAATACCTACAACCAACTGATCTTCAACAAATCAGACAAAAACATACACAGGAAAAAGGACACCCTATTCAATAAATGGTGCTGGGAAAATTGGATAACTTCATGCAGAAGAATGAAACTGGATCCCTATCTCTCACTGTATACACAAATTAACACAAGATGGATCAAAGACTTAAATGTAAGACCTGAAACCATATACATTTTAGAAGAAAACATAGGAAAAACTCTTCTGGACATTGGTCTAGGCAAAGAATTCATGACTAAGACCCCAAAAGCAAATGTGACAAAAACAAAAATAAATGAATGGGACTTAATTAAACCAAAAAGCTTCTGCATAGCAAAAGAAATAATCTACAGAATAAATAGATAACCTACAAAATGGGAAAAAATATTCACAAACTATACACCTGACCAAAGACTAATATCCAGAATCTATAAGGAACTCAAATAAGTCAGCAAGAAAAAAACAAATAATCCCATTATAAAGTGGGCAAACAACATGAACAGGCATTTTTCAAAAGAAGATATACAAATGGCCAACAAACATATGAAAAAATGCTCGACATCACTAATCATCAGGGAAATACAAATTAAAATCACAATGAGATACCACCATACCCCAGTCAGAATGGCCATTACTAAAAAGTCAAAAAACTGTAGATATTGACATGGATGCTTTGAAAAGGGAACACTTACACACTGTTGGTAGGAATGTAATTAGTACAACCTCTATGGAAATGGTATGGTGATTCCTCAAGAACAAAAATTAGATCTACCATTAGATCCAGCAATTCCACTCTGAGTATCTACCCAAAGGAAAAGAAATCATTATACTAAAAAGATACCTGCACTGCTATGTTGATCAGCACTATTCGTGATAACAAAGATATGGAACCAAACTAAGTGTCCTCAGTTGATTGATTGGATAAAGAAAATGTGGACTACTACCATGGAATACTACTCACACACAAAAAAGAATGAAATCATGTCTTTTGCAAGAACATGAATGGAACTGGAGGCCATTAAGTGAAATAACTCAGAAACAGAACGTCAAACACCGCATGTTCTCACTTATAGGTGGGAGCTACATAGTGAGTACCTCTGGAAAACAAAATCACAATCTTTGAATACTACAAAATCTCTATGCCCACAAACACGAAAACGTGGAGGAAATCAGAACAGACACTACCTCCCTAGCTCAACCAGAAGAAACTGAAATTCTAAACAGACCAATATCAAGCACCGAAATTGAAGCAGTAATTAAAATCTACCCACAAAAAAAAGTCCCGGACCAGATGGGTTCACACCTGAATTCTACCAAGCCTACAAAGAAGAACTGGTGCCTATACTGCAGAAATTATTTGAAAATATCCAGAAGGATGGAATCCTCCCAAACTCATTCTACGAAGCCAATATCACCTTGATACCAAAGCCAGGAAAGGACACAACAAAAAAAGAAAACTACAGACCAATATCCCTTATGAATATAGATGCAAAAATTCTCAATAAATCCTTGCAAACCGAATTCAAATGTACATCAAAAAAATAATCCATCACGATCAGGTGGGCTTTATTCCCGAGATGCAGGGATGGTTCAACGTACGCAAATCTATAAATGTAATTCACCATATAAATAAAAGCAAGAACAAAGATTATATGATCCTTTCAATAGATGCAGAAAAGGCTTTTGACAAAATCCAACACCCTTTTATGATAAGAACTCTTAACAATATAGGCATAAATGGCTCATTCCTAGAAACTATTAAAGCCATATACGATAAACCCACAGCCAATATCATACTGAATGGGGAAAAATTGAAGGCATTCCCCTTAAAACTGGCACCAGACAAGGGTGTCCACTATCTCCACTTCTTTTCAACATAGTGCTGGAAGTCCTGGCCACAGCAATTAGACAAGACAGAGGAATCAGGGGCGTCCAGATAGGGGCAGAAGAGGTCAAACTTTCACTATTCGCAGACGATATGATATTATACATAGAAAACCCCAAGGATTCAACCAAGAGATTACTGGAATTGATAAATGAATTCAGCAAAGTCTCAGGATACAAAATTAATACACACAAATCCATAGCCTTCATATATGCTAATAACAATCAAGCCGAGAAACAAATTAAAGATGCTATACCTTTTGCAATAGCAACAAAGAAAATTAAATATTTAGGAATATATCTAACTAAGGAGATCAAAGACCTATATAGAGAGAATTATGAAACACTGAGAAAGGAAATTGCAGAGGATGTAAATAGATGGAAAACCTTACCATGCTCTTGGATAGGCAGAGTCAACATAGTAAAAATGGCTTTGCTACCTAAATTAATTTACAGAATCAATGCAATCCCTACCAAATACCAACATCATTTTTTGCCGATCTAGAAAAAATAATTCTACGCTTCGTGTGGAACCAGAGAAGACCCCGTCTAGCCAAAGCAATCTTAAGCAAAAAGAACAAATTGGGAGGCATCTGTCTACCAGACTTCAAACTATACTACAAGGCTATAGTAACCAAAACTGCATGGTATTGGCACAAGAACAGACATGTAGACCAATGGAACAGGACTGAGAACCCAAATATAAAACCAACCTCATACAGTCACCTGATCTTTGACAAATTCCAGAAAAACGTACACTGGGGAAAAGATTCCCTATTCAACAAATGGTGCTGGGAAAATTGGATGGCCATATGTAGAAGACTGAAAGTGGACCCACACCTCTCACCTCTCACAAAAATCAATTCACAATGGATAACAGATCTAAACCTAAGACATGAAACCATAAGAATTCTCGAAGAAAATGTTGGAAAAACTCTTATGGACATTGGCCTAGGCAAAGAATTTATGAAGAAGACCCCCAAAGCAATCACAGCAGCAACAAAAATAAATACATGGGACCTGATCAAATTGAAAAGCTTCTGCACAGCCAAGGAAACTATCACTAGAGTGAACAGACAACCTACAGAATGGGAGAAAATATTTGCATGCTACACCTCTGATAAAGGGCTTATAACCAGAATCTATACAGAACTTAGGAAAATCAACAAGAAAAAATCAAACAACCCTATTAAAAATGGGCAAAGGACATGAACAAAAACTTTTCCAAAGAAGACAGAATGATGGCCAGCAAACATATAAAAAGTGCTCAACTTCTCTAATCATCAGGGAAATGCAAATCAAAACCACAATGAGATATCACTTAACTCCAGTGAGATTGGCTCATATCAAAAAATCCCCAAATAACAAATGTTGGCGGGGATGTGGACAGGTAGGAACACTCATACACTGCTGGTGGGACTGCAAATTAGTACAACCTCTATGGAAAAGAATATGGAGATATCTCAAAGAATTAAAAGTAGAATTACCATTTGACCCAGCAATCCCACTACTGGGTATTTATCCAAAAGAAAAAAAGACATTTTATAATAAAGACATCTGCTCTCGAATGTTCATAGCAGCACAATTCACAATTGCAAAGTTGTGGAAACAACCCAGGTGCCCATCAATACACGAGTGGATCAATAAAATGTGGTATATGTATACCATGGAGTATTACTCAGCAATAAGGAACAATAGTGAATTAACACATCTGGTATTATCCTGGTCGGAGCTAGAACCCATTCTTCGAAGCGAAGTGTCACAGGATTGGAAAAACAAGCATCACTGGTACTCACCATCAAACTGGTACTAACTGATGAACACTTACATCACACAGGGCAATAACATTCATCAGAGGGCGGGAGGGGGGTGGAAGGGATGGGAAAAACTCTCACTGAATGGATGTGGGGAGCACAGTTTGGGAGACGACCACGATTGTGGCTCTGACACGGGCAGAACAGGGGCAATGTGTATGGCCAAAATGTTGTACCCCCATGATATTCTGAAATTAAAAAAATAAATAAATAAATAAATAAAAAAAAAAAAAAAAAAAAAAAGAACTCAATTCTATTTATAATAGTTGCAACAAAAAATTAAAATATCTAGGAATATATTTAACCAAGGAGATGAAAGATCTCCACAAGGAGAACTACAAAACACTGATAAAATAAAAGAAATCATAGAAGACACACATAAATGGAAAAACATCCCATGCTCATGGATTAGAAGAATCAATATTGTGAAAATAACCATACTGCCCAAAGCAGTCTAAAGATTCAATGCAATTCCTATCAAAATACCAATATCATTTTTCACAAAATTAGAAAAAAAATTCTAAAATTCACATAGAACCAAGAAAGAGCCCAAATAGCTAAAGCAATTCTAAATAAAAAGAACAAATCTGGATGCATCACATTACCCAACTTCAAATTATGTACAAGGCAATATAATAAAAAGCTGGTACTGGGAAATGACACTAGTCATGGAACAAATAAAGAACCCAGAATAATCAAATACCTAACACCAATGATCTTCAACAAATCAGACAAACACATACACAGAAAAAGACACTATTCAATAAATGGTGCTGGGAAAATTGGATACTCATGCAAAGAATGAAACGGATCCTACTCTCACTGTAACACAAATTACACAAGAGGATCAAAGACTTAAATGTAAGACTGGAACTATACATTTAGAAGAAACAAGGAAACTCTTCTGGACATGGTCTAGGCAAAGAATCTGACTAGACCCAAAAGCAAATGTGACAAAAACAAAAATAAATGAATGGACTAATAAACCAAAAAGCTTCGCATAGCAAAAAAAAATCTACGAAAAATAATAACCAAAAATGGGAAAAAATATTCACAAACTATACACCTGACCAAAGACTAATATCCAGAATCTATAAGGAACTCAAATAAGTCAGCAAGAAAAAAACAAATAATCCCATTATAAAGTGGGCAAACAACATGAACAGGCATTTTTCAAAAGAAGATATACAAATGGCCAACAAACATATGAAAAAATGCTCGACATCACTAATCATCAGGGAAATACAAATTAAAATCACAATGAGATACCACCATACCCCAGTCAGAATGGCCATTACTAAAAAGTCAAAAAACTGTAGATATTGACATGGATGCTTTGAAAAGGGAACACTTACACACTGTTGGTAGGAATGTAAATTAGTACAACCTCTATGGAAAATGGTATGGAGATTCCTCAAGAACAAAAATTAGATCTACCATTAGATCCAGCAATTCCACTCTGAGTATCTACCCAAAGGAAAAGAAATCATTATACTAAAAAGATACCTGCACTGCTATGTTGATCAGCACTATTTGTGATAACAAAGATATGGAACCAAACTAAGTGTCCCTCAGTTGATTGATTGGATAAAGAAAATGTGGACTACTACCATGGAATACTACTCACACACAAAAAAGAATGAAATCATGTCTTTTGCAAGAACATGAATGGAACTGGAGGCCATTAAGTGAAATAACTCAGAAACAGAACGTCAAACACCGCATGTTCTCACTTATAGGTGGGAGCTACATAGTGAGTACCTCTGGACACAGACAGAGGAGTAATAGACATTGGAAACTAGCAGGAAGGTGGAAGGGTGGGAGATGGGTGTGGGGGAGAAATTACTTAATAGGTACTATGTACACTAACCTGGTGAGGGTTACACAAAAAGCCCAGACTTCACCACTATACAATATATCCGTGTTACAATCTGCACATGTACCCCACAAATCAATAAAAATGTAAAAAAGGAAAAAAATAAAAGGGATGTGCTGGAAATAATTAGGTTTATTTGATTTGCAACTATTTATCTGTGTGGGAAGCACCTCTCTGTCAAATCAGAGGAGATGCTTCACCTGCTCTAAGTTAGCTTTGTATGGGCATAGCGGTGATAACACAAATACTCCAGAAATTGCATGTGTGTGGGAGGCCCTCAGCACTAGGCAGTGCCCCAGGGGTGCATATGTTTCTGTTCAGAGTCCTGGGGCTGCTATTCCAGATAGCATACAACAAGATAGTGTTATCAGTCATAATTGCAGTCATTTTTAAAATCTCAATTTGGCCATGACTCTACCTCTTTCATTTGAATCTAGCTGCTTCTCAGCCAGTGGCTTTCAGCTGTGTCTTTACATTCCTCTATAAAGATCACGTGCATGCATTTTAATAAATTAGATGTAATAGCCATTCTTCTTTGAAAATATGGTTAACCATGTTTAGCAGACATTTTGTCTAAGCTTTCTTGGCTTGACTTTATTATCTTGTTCCGTATGCCATGGCAACAGCCACACCTCCTTGTCACTTGTACCATTCCTGTTATGAACTCTCACCAGACCTTTCACTTTTCCAAATGATCAGGAATGAGTTAACCACAGCCACTGTGAGTCTTTTGTTATCTACAGATCATTTTCTGTTTTACTCTGACACTTCTTTGAAAATTTTGCAATCAGCTACAGGCCAGTTTTCCAATCAGCTACTTTGTCTTCAAAAAAGGGTTGTCCCAGAGCCCCAGGGCAAGGATTGTGCCAGGTACCTTTGGGTTCAGGTCTCTGATGGCATTGCCTAAACCATGCCAGAGGACTGCATCAGGGTTTCCAGAACTGTAGCTGAGAAGCGGCTTCATGAGACTGCTGACCAAAGGCCCAAGAGTTTAGGACTGTCCAAGCATAGGACTGAATGAACTGATGAGGGATGATTTTGGATTTTGCTTGGAATGTTATTGATATTTTAATGTTCTCTTTTCTGGATACATAAGGGAAGTCCATTTGCCTTCCTCTTAAGCTATCTGTAACTCATCACAATGTGATAGACTCCTCTATTGTGAGTTGAAATAAAACATTTGTAAGTGATATCTTATTCTCCTTGCCTGAGCCCTCTAGAATTCAGAACTCTTATTGAGTATTCTTACTTTGCATGGCAATATAATTATTTGTCTAGGTTCAGTAAGAATCTGCCCCCCTGTAACAAGACATGATTGGAAACATTGCTTCCAAAATAAAAGCCATGCCTGAAATGTCATATTTGAGAATGACGGTCATTTAATCAGACACAACCAGACACTTTTAAGGAACTAAGATTGACTTTCTGGAGCTAATGCTTACAAATCTTCCCAGAAAAAATAGCCTCTGGTACCTGGTACCTGGCCTGGTCAATTCCTGGCCAGCCCAGGAACATTAGGATATTTTGGTCCCTCAACAAGAGAAGAATTTGACCAAATTTATAGATATTTGAGGTGAAATCTGGTGGCTTGTTCTTGCCTTGACTGCCTGGCCTCAGGAGGCTTTTGTAAATCCAATCTGAGATTCCTCATGAAAACTTCCAGCACAGCAAACTTAAGAAGACCTATATAGCAAACTAACATTCCTGCTGCATCTATGTAAATAAGTAGGCCAAATTTAACGAGACCAGCCTTATTTTGTGATCAAGAATAAGCTTTCTTTCATATAATGTTTAATCAAAAGGTGGATGACTGAAGAGAGAAATTTTGGGTTTCAACAGAAAACTACACGCACCCTGTGGAGTATCAGACTCCGACCCTGCCTTTGAGCAGCCTGGCACCTCTTTGTAAATTGGGGGTAATTAACTGATGACTATGCAGTCTCTGTCTCATCTGGTAAGGAATGAAATGACTTCCTCTTCCTCTGTGGAAAAGCCACTATTGGTGTTTACCTATAAATCAGATCAGATCCTGTCACCTTACCCAAATTGCCAGCTTCTTTCAATATCTGGCTACAACTCTGCAAACAAACATTTCCAGTTTTTCTCCCTCCTTCCTGACTCGGTGTCACTGAGCACGCAAACCTGACTGCCAGATCCCTGTAGGGACCCCAGGCTGCCTCTCAGCCGGCCCTGTCCCGGGATCTGAGAGGCCCTGTGAGCTGAAGCCTTTGGACTGGACCCAAACCTCCCAGCACTCCACACCACACAGACCCTACGCTGGCCGATTCTCCTGGACAGGCCACTATCTGGGCCACTCAAAAAGTCAGGCAAAATGCTGAGGCCACGCACACCCTGGTATAAGAGGTGACCATGCCTGTGCACAGCATCTTGAGGCGCCGGCTTCCCGGGGCTGGTGAAGCTCAGGGAGTGGGGCCACACGGTGACTTGGAGCCCACTGGACTGGTCACCCTCAGGATCAACACCTCACTCTTCTCTTTAAGACAGACTTTATATTCGTATTTCTGCCCACCATTTTGGGCATCACCTGGCCTTCGGTATCTTAACACACTGGCCTTCAGCACTACCTCCCAGCAGGTGGTTCAGCTGGTTCCCAGGAGCAGAAGTCCCAGGGGAGTATTTCTCAGACCTGCTTTGCCCTACGTGGGAGGACTGTGATTCACGCTGGTGAATGTCGTTCACCAAGGAACATATTTATCCCTCTTGAACAAGAGCGGAGAATGACATGGTTGAACTTCACTTGAGCACTGTGGTCCTGAAAAAGAGCAATCATTCATCGAGAAATCCTGCCCGATCCTTTTGTGTTCTGAGAGGAAAATGGATAGCCCCGAGGACCCCTGCCCTCCCGCCTTCCAGGTGAGACCCACCTCCAGCCTACCTCAGTGGCTCACAAGACCCAGCTCTTCTGCCCAGTGAGTCCCTTGAGACTGAACGACTCCCGGGTCCACCGGCCTCACCACACCCCAGGCTCCCATCCTTTCTCTGACATGTCCCCCACTACTGAACCTTCTCCTATGGCAATGCCCTGAATAAAATCATCTCCTTTGTTGTCCAGCACATTCCACCTTTTACAACAATATTGATGGTTTTGAATTTACATAATGTAACAAAAAGTACCGTAAAAATAATGTCTCATGAAGTGCTCCATCTAAAACCTTCCTACACCAAGACAGGGTTTCTTTACTGGTTGACAAGTTTTTCATCACCTTGTGTGGTATATTTGTTGTAACAATTTGTAAACCTATTCACAGTTCATAAACCTAGCAGTGGATGTTCAATTCACTTTAGTTCAACCTAAGACCCTTTGTCAGGGGCTCTGTCATGTTACTGCACCCACCCCGTGCACACATACAAGGCCCGGGAGAGTGTAGCAGGAATAAGGCGGCCCTGCATACTGTGCCACCGTTGTAATGACTGGCACATAATATTCCTTGGTGATCAGGCTTCCAGGTCCTCCTGTATGTCCCGAGTTTAGTCACTGGTGGTTTGGACACACCCAGGCCCTGGAAGGCCATCTCCTGATTTTTAGTCTGATCCAAAATGTCCAGCTAACCCTTGGGCCCTGGGTGGTGCCCAGGTGGCTCTCAAGCCCCTGAAATGTGGCTGGTGTGAATCTGGACGTGCTCTGGGTATGAAACGCATAGCAGGTTTCAAAGATTTGGTATGAAAAAAAGAATGTAAAGCATCTCCTTAATAATTTCACATTGATTTGATAGGTTAATATTCTGGATGTATTGGGATAACTAAAATACATCATTAAAATTAATTTCACTTATCCCCTTATTACTCTTTTTCAATGTAGCTACCAAAAAATTTAAAATTAGATGTATGGCTCACATTCTATTTCTATTGGGCAGCACTGTGAGTCAAGACTCTATATCAGTGAGTCCCAACATACGCAAAGTGACCTTCCCAGGAGCCTGCTTCACAAGGGCCAAACATTCTAAGGCGTCTGTTCTCTCACCTCTTGTCACATGGAGTCCCCAGAGCTCTGCCCCACGAGCAGCAGGGCCCCTGAGCAGCAATTTTAAAAGCTGGACCATGGCGGGAATTCCCCACCCAAGGTAATCCACCAGCCCCCACCTGCTGACAGAGATGTCAGCCACGTGTCAGAGCCCTGACAGGGCTGCTGCTCTGGACACACGTGTGCCCCCACAGCTCCCCAGGCCTGCGGCCAGCTGGCTCCAAGACCATGGGGGCCACACAAGGGCCCCCATCAGGCAGCTTGCTCAGCCGGGCACCCCAAGGCCACCCACTCTTGGCTTCACACCTTCCCCCTCATCTGTGCTGTCCTCTTTCTTCCTTTTCCCTGGAAGGTCTCTTAATTGTAGAGCACTAGACATTCATGTGACGGGCCCTGGGGGCTCCCGCTGTCAGTGTTGAATTGTGCCTGCATTCCAATGCAGAGGACAGCAGGGAACTTCCCTAGAAGAGGAGGGCAGGAAAGGCCGTGCTGGGAGGACCTTGCAGGGGCCCTGGGCCCACGGGTCCTTCAGCAGCCATTGTGTCTCCAGCCTGGCACCTTGAAAACACACTGGCCCCCATCTCCTGCCTGCCTTTCTCCCTGCAGAGGTGCAGGTTTCCTTTTAGTCTTTACAAAGGGGATTCTATGTGTTGTCTTAGGTGTTGGCTTCATCCCAGGCCTCCTCCCCAGACAGATCATTCAAGCATCCCTTCCGCCAGGGCCTAACCAGATTCCCTACCACAAAGTAACTCCAACCTAAATACTGTGGATGTCTGCAGGACACAGGGAGAGCGAGCTCTACAGGGCAGTGAATGAGGACAAAAGGAGTGAGACAAACACAGTGTATCAACTTTATTTCACTCAGCAGATTAATACTATTTTAATTGCTATAGATCCTAATGGGTGCAGTAACCATCAATTAAACAATCTGTAAGACTTAGGACAGAACTATCATTAATCTGAATTTGCTAATGAAACTGCTTGTACAGAGCATAAATGTCATCCTGCAAATTACAGTACAGAGCGTAGAAGGAGGCTGAGAATCTATGCGGCACAGCTGACCACCGAGCCCTGGAGGGCTTTGGTGGAGAAGGGCAAACACCCAAGTCCCACTTCCTTTCCAGATGTATCTTCCTTCTTACTTAACCGTCTATTCCTGACATTCTTGCCTCCTCTAGCTTTTTGAGCATTTAAAATTCTGGAAAATATTTGTTTTCCTGTTGAAATCTTTCATGTCTCATAGCACATAGCTCCCACATTAAAAACAAACCAAAAAAAAAAGCAAAAACCAGAAAGTAGGGGACAGGGTTGGAGAGAGCCCCACAGAGGCCAGGGCTGCCCTGAGGGGGCCGAGCAGATGGCCGCCCAGCGGGGTGGGGGCTCAGCTACAGGGAGGGGCTGAGTCAGCAAGTGAACAGACTGACGGAAAGGGAACGCACTCTTCCCTGCTGAGGAAAAGACGCACACACGGCAAATGGGAACCCTGGAATGGGTACACGGAGTGCACTTGAAGCGTGAAGCGCTGCTGTGAGCCCACGGTTCTCAACATAAACTGATAAATGTGGGAAGAAGTATAGATGTAAACGTGTATCTATATATACCTGTGTGTGGAGAGAGAGAGAGATAAAAAGATAAATAAAACATATTTCCTGATGCTGTCCACAACAGGTGACTGGGAACGGGGACCCCCTAGTAACAAAGACTGCACCTATATCCCAGACCTCGCCCTCCAAGTAAAATTCTTCATTACCGCAGGCAACCAGGGATCCCTGGAGAAGTGGCTGGTTCAGGCTGGGACAGGGAAAGTATAAGATGAGCCTGGAGCATCTTGTTGTGGCAGGAAATAAAATGCTCAAATAATGGGCATACGCCCCCAAAACACAGAATCCATACTGATGAGGCTCTCAGTGCCAAAGTCAGGATAATGTGGACATCAAAACAATAATGACAGCAATATATTATAACATTGAATAAAACAGGAATCCATGAGATCTCACAGTCATTATAATTTGTTAAAAACCATACACCCACACGTGTACATATACATGAAAGAGAAGTTCCTTCCTTATAGCAGAGCACCGACCGAGGAGGGTGGGAAGAATAATCACCTTTGAAAAGCACCCTTCGGCCCTTGTCTATTCTGCCTATTCTGGCAGGAAATAGCAATGATGCTAAGACTTAAGTGGGTGAATGAACGAGAAATGAAACTTTAGACCATTTCAAAGTTATCTCCACACCAAATACTTACTGACTGCAAACAGAGCCAAAAGTGACTTCACCGTGGGGAAGCCTGGCATACAGCACCTTAATCCTGCTGTCAAGGTTAATGTCACAAGTCATGAGCAAATATGCCAACTGAAAAGATGCAATGAAAACACGATACCACTTGTGTGATATTCTGGTGAGAGTATGTATAAACTGGGTCTGACCATGAAGAAACACTGGAACATCCCAAATGGAGGGATATCCTACTAAATGATCGGCCAGCAACTTTCAGCAATGTCAAGGTCATAAAAGTAATAGAAAGACAGAGAAACTGTTCCAGATCGACGAAGGTTAAAGACATACAACAAGTTGTTGCAATGTGGGATCCTGGATTAGAGCCTTTTCTTGTAAAGTTTATTATTGTGAAAATTAAAGAAATTTGAATGGGGTCTTTGTACTAGTCTTGCAACTTTTCTGTAAGTTAAATATTGTTTCTAAATAAAGAGCTAAAATAAACAGAAATCTTTTGCCCTTCTCATTGTTGCCTGTGACTGATTAAAATTGTTTTCCTGTATGTAAATAGGCAAAAATTATATCTCATAAATGTGTGTGTATGTGCTATACCTGGATGATAGCTAAATGACAGGTAGGTAGGTAGATAGACAGGACTTAACTTTCAGGTAAATATATAAGGACATGACATCATGCATAATCACATATATGACAACTTTCAGTATAGCTTTTACCCAAGGATCTCAAAAATCTTTGGAATACAAATACAAATTCTTCCATACTTTACATGAATTTAAACTTCAATTTCCAATATAGCCTTTCAAAACTGCTGTTGAGCAGTAAATTGGAATTACAAAAATTATGTTTCAAGAAGTCCTGAGTCACAGCCTTTTAAGAAATGTGGCTCCCATTAAGCAAAGGTAGGGAACTCTATGGACTTCTGAAAGGACAATCTGTTTGTTTGTTTGTTTGTTTGTTTATTTATTTATTTATTTATTTTTAGAGTTGGGGTCATGCTCTGTCACCCAGGCTAGAATGCAGTGGTGCAATCACAGCTCACTGCAGCCTCCAATTCCTCAAACAACCCGCCTGCCTCAGCCTCCCGAGTAGCTGGAACTACAGGTATGTGCCTGATCTTTTTTTTTAAGAGACAGGGTCTCACTATGTTGTCCAAGCTGGTCTCAAACTTCTGCCCTCCAAGCAGTCCTCCCACCTCAGCCTCCCAAAGCACTGGGATTATAAGCTTGAGCCACCACATGTGCTTCCTGGCCCAATCTGTAATTTAAAAAAGAAAAAGATGTATCAGAAAATCCATAGTTCTCTTTCTAATTTCGTTTCAAGGACTGTACTCCTATGTTGCTAATGTCCCCATCTCCTTGGGCTCTTTGACTCCAATTCTGCTCCCCCACGGGGCTGATCAGGCCCGTGAATGCTTCAAGGTCTTATGCACAAACCGTGAGCCCATGGTCCCACGGCGAGGGCGTCCCGGTGCCTTCCCTGCCTGGAGAAACACAGTTTGCAGGTGAGCTGGGGCCTGTGCTTCACGAGAGGCTGCAGGAATAGTCAGAACCCAGGAATGCTCCCTGCTTGCTCCTGGCCAGTCACCTGCACGTTCTCTGTCCAGTTACAGAGACTACAGAATCATTTGTGGGCCTGTTCTCAGAATATCTCTTTCCAACCCCGTGAACCTTTACAAAAGTCATTTTGGGACATTTAAAGCCCAAGACTCCTCAGAACATTTTGGTAAACAAACAAATCAATTTAACTATTTTTATGACTAACCTTAAGAAACAAAAGGACCAAAGAACATGACCCAAAATACCAGGCATAACCACCTTTCCAAAGATACTTTAAAAATTTTCATTTTTACTCTCTTTGTGCTCCCAAATCTTTGGCTCCTGATTTCTGAGATTTACCCAAACAGGGTGACATCCTGGGCAAGGAAAGGGTCTTTGTAGACCAAGGACCATCGCCCGTCTGTGGTGGAGATTTGAACCTGTGGACAGCTGGACAACTGGACATGCCTAGACCTCAGGGCAGGGCTGCAGGGAGCATCTCCCTTGACTAATTCTTATGCAGACACCCACTTACAACACGTACCAGTGCAGCACTATAGTCCCATCCCCCAAGAAAGGGATCTGTGACCCCAGTATTACTTTTTGGGGGCTTTTCGTTCTTGCCCCAAACACCTTGTTCTAAATCCTGGATACTGGTGTAAACTGTGAACAAATCGGGGCCAGTGACTGGGGAGCGAGAAGCATTGGCCTGCTGTGCTTACGGCCGGGATTTGTTTACCAGGTCCCCTAGCGACTCTGCAAACTTGAGGATTTTGCAATCCCATATTTAAAGGCTTGAATGAAGTCTTTATATGTAATTCAATCATTTCAGCATTGGGTCTAGTCCATGGGCCAGGATATTTATTTTCACATCTTGACCCAAGGTTGGCTCGTTTTAACAACCATGCCTGTGATTTGTTCTTCAGAGCCCTTCTCTGTGCAACTTATCACACCCTGTGACGAGCAGCAAAGAGGCAGGGCATGGACCAACATTCGCATGAAAACCGAAAATCAATTTCACACAGAAAGCCTTTAAACAAACCCACACCCGCATCTTAACAAAAGGCGTCTGTCTCCTCTCAAATGGTGTGGGGAAAGCAGGCTCCTCCACAGGCCCTCCCTGCCGTCCTCGCTGGATCCCGCCACTGCCAGGTGGCTCCCAAAGAGGGAAAAGGAGTCTGTTAGCTCACTTCCCGGAGACACGCCTCCCGGCTCCGAGAGGGGCCCGCCCTGGGCACTGGAGCGAGCAGCCTCGCTGTGGTGTCTGCTCCCAGCTCCCTTCTCTGTCTTTCCTTCTCTGCTTGTTTTTGTCCACTTGGGCATTTGCTGTCAGGCTTTTTTCTTAATGTTTCCTGATTTTAAAATAAATGTAAAGTCCGCAGATACGCTGCTGTGCAGACACGGAGGGTCTGACCGTGCATAGACCCTCCCAGACGCAGGAGGCGCAGGCGGAGTCTCTGGGAGCACATGTGTCAGCCCTGCTGCTCTGCCCAGGGAGCATGCTGACTTGGAAAGGGCAGTGTTCATACCACATGAAACTTTAAGAACAGGCAGAAAAGATGATTTCTCAGGTTTTTCTCCATCAGAAGCTTAGCAGTGACAACAGCAACTCATGGACTGGTGGCAGGAGGACCCAGCATCAAGGGCTGGCCGTCCAGGCCCCCGGCATGGACAGACCCACGGTCAGTATCCACACTTCTCACCATTGCAAATGGATGACAGAGGCCATTAACTTTTTTTAATGTATTCTCCACCTAAGTAATCTCATCCACTTAAGGTCTTATCTACTATCCACATATTGATAACTCCCAAATGCGTGACCACAACTTGTATCTGAACACTGAGCTGCATACCCACAGGCACCACTGCCCACTGGACACTCAGCTGTCTGCCCTACAGGCACCTCAGACTCCCCATGACCCATCCCTGCCCAGAGAATTTCCTGCAGGATCCCCGAAATCAGGAGCCATTGCCAAACACGAACAGGTCGGCCCCACACCAGGCCCAGAGGTCCTGCTCCGCACCCCCAAGCAGCTTCCCGGTGGTCCTCAGCCCCTTCCCTCCAGACCCCACACCCCCCAGGGAAGCCAAGTGCAGTCCTAGGCAGGCCCACCTTCCCACCCTTCTTGCATGTGGCCCCTGCTTGCAGCTCTGCCCCACCATTCTGCACCCTCTCACAAGGCCTTCACAGCCAGCCAGGACTGCCCCACTCCCCGCCTTCCCAGTGCCAAGGACTGGACAACAGTGAGTTCACACCTGACACAGCCTTCGACTTTAGCTCCTCGGAGAAGCTCCTCTTGGTCCTGTCCCCCGGACCCCAACTCTGACTCATTTAGCCCCCTTACCACCACCACTCTCAGGTGCTTCTAGCAAGCACCCTGTACCATTCCTCCAGAGCATTTTTCAAGTTTGTAGTTATATGTTTAACATCTGGCTTGTCTGATCACTGTTCTCTCTCCCACCTGACTCCTTCCACTCCACTGCTTTGCCCAACTCCAGGCCCCTAATGCACAGCACGGTGACTTGCATATATCCTGTGCTCAGTAAGTGTTTGTTAAATAAACGCACGCATGACTGACAGAAAGATGATGCAGAAACAACTGAAGACATGCTGGATTGCAGGTCACAGTTTTAGGTCAATATCGTCTTTGGTTTGAATAAATGTTATAAAAAATGCTAAAAATATTCCATAGATTAGAAAGCAAAGGGAATGGATGTATGATGTGCTATCTTCATTGTAATTATTAGTTTTTAGCTGACTTAAGGTTTGCGTTAGGACTGGCCCATGTGTGTGGTGGGGAAAGCGTGGACGACTCGCCCATGGGAGGCTGGGGAAGTCGGAGCATGTGCGTCTCTGAGCATTCCTCCTTGCTCCTTGAAAGAATGTAGGCACAGGGTGTGAGTTACAAGTCATCCCTAAAATGCCACTAAATATGTCCTTTTACAGTTCATAAAGTGCAAAAGGAAATAGAAACACGCTGAATTCCATGGGCCTGAGGAGCTCTTGGGCTTTTTTGACTTAGGATAGACAATCCTGTGGCATGTCATCCTGGCTGGTTGGTACAGACCATCCCAACTCATGACAATTCCACCTACAATTCTGACTTTACAATGGCATGAGAGTAGAAACTGTACTTCCAGTATCCACACAACCACTCTGTTTTTCACTTTCAGTGCAGTATTCAATGAATTACATGAGATATTCAACACTTTACTGTAACTCAGGCTTTGTGTTAGATGATTTTGTCCAACTGCGGGCAATGGAAGTGTTCTGAGCACATTCAAGGTAGGCTAGGCTGAGCTTTGATGTTCGGTAGGTTAGATGTATAAGATGCATTTTCCAAGTAGACAATATTTTCAACTTAGGATGGGTTTGTCGGGAAGTAGCCCATCATAAGTCCAGGAGCACCTGTCTTCAAATTCTCCCGTGGAAGAGGCAACACCCCAGGGGGAGCGCCTCAACCACCAGAGAGGGCCAGCTCCTGTGCCATGCTGTGCACTGCCTGTCAGGCTCTGCCCTCACCCCACCCCACCCCCGCGTGCTCTGTGACCTCGGAGGGGGCCTGATACCGGGTTGCTGGTGAGCCGCGCTCCACAGCGCCTTCTGTGACCCTCATTGGGAGGTCAGGCGGCAAGACAGGCCAGTGACCACTCTCAGAGGACCCTGACGTCACTTTCTGCTTGCTGGAGAGGACTCCTGACAGCAGGGCCCCTCGGACGCTCGCCTAGCAGGGGCAGAAAGAGGAGCTTGCCCTGGCACAGATGCCAGAAGCCCGAGCGTGCCCTCGGCAGGGTCTGCGCCCCTCTGGCAGTAATCAAACACTTTCCTCGTCGGAGTCAGCACAGCCTGGGGCTTCCAAGGAGCCACCTGGGAAGAGCCGCAGAATCCCCAGGGCCACAGAAACTCCTCTGTCCAGAATAAGCTGAACACTGAAGGCTCCTGACTCAAAACACAAGGCAGGTGGTGTGTGCTCGCAGCAGCTCCTGGCTGGGCCCATCCACCAGGTCACCAGCCGGCGGGGCAAGCTTGGGCCCTGACCGCCTGGCCTTCCTCACGGAGCCAGCTTGGGGACGGTCACTGGGCCAAACATGGGTGCCCGATGCTGGGGGCTCCCTCCACACGCAGCCATGTTCCTACTCTCCAGCCCTGTGCTGTCCCTCCTGAGAGCCTTAGGCGCACTTTGTGAAGGTGAGAAGTGAGGCAGGCCGTGCTCTTGCCCCTTCTGGCTACCCCTGGCGAATTCCCCCAGCTTTTCCGACCCCACAGGGTCAGAGGCAGACGCAAGCCACCTCCACAGCATGCATGGCAGCGCCCCGGAACTCAACAGGTGTGACAGAAACGTGATGGGATCAAGGGAAAAATTCTAGAGCGGCTGCATAAAAGTTATGTAGTATGTGAGAGATACAGTTATTTCCGTTAGAGATTGCTTTTGGCGACACGTGAGACGGCTTAGGTAGGACCACTTAAACCAAACAGGGAGGCTTCTCACGCATGCCCGGTCTGCCCCAAGGCTGGGCAGCTGCTGTGGCGCCCAGAGTGCCTCGGGCTCCCTCAGTCTTCTGCTGGGTCACGCTAAGAGACACTCTCACACTCGTGGCCCAAGCTGGCACCCACCCGCCCTCGGTGCCGACCCTGACAACCCCCACTTCAGGAAGGAAGAGAGGGAGGACAAGCCAGAGGTGGGTGCCAGCCTCTGCCCCCCTTTGAAGGAGCTCCCCCATTCCCCCACACACACCTGCCACAACGTCACACGGCCAGAGTATCCTGGGGCCACCCTTCGGCAAGGCTTGCTGGGAAAGGTAGTTTTTTTAGCTGAGCTAATTGCCACTCACAGTAAGATCGGAGTTCTGTTAAGCAAAGAAGAGGATGGTATGCAACCTACAGTATGACTCTCGGGTCAACACGAATGTACACACACACACAGCATCTGGCATCAACTCAGCTGTCCAGATTAGAATTCTGACTAACCCACAATTGTACAAATTGTGTATCTGGTCTTCAAATGAATCTGTTGCCCTCAGTCTATTTCAAAATACTAAACTTCATGATCCTGTGCTAATTTCAGTCAGCCGTGTCCCAAATCTAACCTCTCAGTGGTTCGGAAGATCAGAAGAAATGGTTTAGTCAAGGATCCACACATTATTCTTTACAGTTTTAAGAGTACCCCTCAAAGTAAATGTGAAAAATGAAAGCATCCACAGGGATTGTGTGTGGTGTGAAGGCAACATGATAGAGTGAAGAGCAGCAGGTCTCAGCTGGAGCAGAGCTGGGTTCCAGTCCTACCTCTGCCACCTCCTCACTCGGTAGCCAGTCTGAGTCTCAGTTTCTGTGCCTGTGAAGTGTGGAGAGCATACAAGGATAGAGGTTTTCTCATAAAGTAAAGGCTCAGCTAATGTAAATAGTATCTATTAATGCCATTGGCAAATTCTGTGTTCTGTCCTTGCTCAGACTGGACTAATTAATCAATTGGAAAAATCAAAGGATAGCACCTCACCCTGCAGCAGGGAAAAAGCTGTCTATGAAGGAAGGGGTATGTTTTAAGGATTTGGGATGCAGACTATTTAACCACAATTCTAGCAGTAAAATTTGGGGGGGTTGTATTTTATTGTTAAGAAGCAGAGATAATTATTTCTCAAGGTGAGAATTGTCAATGTTTCATTTTCCCAGGGACTACTTTGGAGAAGCTGCTGGGAAAGGAATTCCATTCTGTTTTCCCTTCATCGCTACAGACAGGCCGCCCTGTGTTGGATTAGCGCCCCGAGCCTCCACACAGACCCGGCTGGGCTGGAGGGGCTGCGCTTGGTTCCCCAGGGCTGCTGTCTGGAACTAGGCGTCCAAAGAGCCATTTCCTGGCCTGGACCCTGAGCCAAGTAGCAGGAGGAAGAGGGAGGTGGAAACAAAACCCGACCAAAGGCTTTGTCACTTTTCAAAGTTGCCCAAATCTTGTTAGCTCTTTCTTGCAGGTCATTCTAATGACAGCTCATGATTTGGAATTTGACTCATAACCACTCCAACTCAGAACCTTCATCTTAAGAAGTTAAATAAAATAAATAAGTAAAAAATAAAAACAAATCCATTCTTCACTTTCAAAAGAGCTTAAGAAAAAAAACCTGGGGTGGTTTTGGATACAGGGTCCCAGCTTCTAGGAACACAGAGTGTCTCACACTTCCCAAGATTCCCTTCCTCACAGGGGACACTGGGACCAAACAATCTCCTTCCCCATCTAGCTGATGCTTTCCTTGCTTCTCCGGGCGTCGTTTCTTAGCACTTGCCAGGTCCTGTAGCAGGAGCCACGGGCAGCAAGCCCTTCTCACACTGCAGTAACACTCAGGGACGAGGGACACCGGCTGGAGAAATGCATTAATTTTTACAGGATCGCTTCCCTACTCCCGGAAATGATAACTGTTTGGATTACTTATTATGAAGTTGGAGGGGGACCCTCACATCCGATTTGGTTTTCACCATTTGCACCACTATTTGTTTATCTTTATTCATTGCTGAGCTCGGGAAATCATAGAAAGAGAACCTGGCCATTCACTCCACGTTGAGTTTGGAAGTTCTAATGTGCTGCTTCTCAGCACAGTCCTTCTTGCTCAGCTGTTTGCATTATTGAAATATAAAGGGCCCCTAAGGCTTCTGTTTCTCTACAAATACTCTAAAATGCAGAGGGAGGAAAAGCCCCTAAGTCAAACGTATGGGAAATCATTCTGCAAATATGACTGAGCCATTTGGCCCACGGAGCAGGCTGGCCTCTGTGGGCATCGGATGCCTGTGCACTGACCAGCAACTGACCAGACACTGATCAGAGATACCAGGAGCTCCTGATCTGAGGAGGCTGAGGGAGCAGGACGTTCATGTGGCCACCCGCCGTGCTTTCATTCACCCACCATAACATGCTCAGTAGGCCTCAAGAGTGGGGGGACGGGAGGAGGCTGGTGTGGGCACAGGATGGAGATGATGAGGACAAACGGAGGCAGAGAACTCACCCACAGGCTTGCACAGCACCCAGTAGGCAGCACCCAGGTCGGCACAGCTGCGAGCCCACCCGTCTGGGGTGTCTGCCACACCTCTCCCCTGCCGCGCTGGCTCCTGCTCGCCCACAGTCCTATTCCCACAGGAAGGCGCCATGCCCCATGCTGCGCCACCACCTCCCTCTGCCAGCGCCAGCGGCACCTCTTTCTAGAACTTGTCTTGGCAGCATCATGGATCCTATTCCTCCTTCACTTCTGACTTCCACTTGGTCCTTTCTACCCAGCCCAAGTGAGTGGTTCCTTCAAACAATGTCTGAAATTTCCAGGTTCTCTCCATCCCCACGGCCTCCCATCTTGTTGAGGGCCTCATTTCCTCACATCTAGAAGGCAGCCTGGGGTGGTGGAAGGAGCCTGGGTTCTGGAGGTGGCTTGACCCCATGTTCGCCCCTTGTTCCCTTGTAACCTTCATCCAGAAGTTCAAGTCTTTGAGCTTGTTTAGTCATCTGAAAAATCTAGTGACAAAAATTCCTGCAAAGCAGAAAGATGCAGCACTTGCAAAAATATCTTGCATGGCAGTGTTAGCAGCCTTCCTGAATGCCACCCTGGTTAGACCAGTTCCCAAGAGACAGTCCACAGGGGATGCCTTCTCATCAAGCCCACACTCTTCTCCCCAGTGGCCTCTTCCTACCCAGCATGGAGGCCTCACAGGGCCCAGCTCCCACCAGGATCTGCTGAGGTGGGGACCAGCAGACCTCAGACTCCACAGGGACCCAAATCTGGCTTCTCTTGTATCACTCCCCCTCATCACCCAAATCTACTTATCACTTAATGTTCATCTCAGGTGTAACTTTTTCTAAGAAGACTTTGCTGTCTCCTCTGGGCTAAATTGATCTCCCCCTTTTCAGGTAATTTTTTTAAACGTGCATTTATATAGCAGTGACTGTGTGCCAGGCTCCATTCTGCTTTTAAGGAACATAATTATGATTGTCATTATTCCCATTTTATAGGTGGGAGCACAAAGGCCCAGAGAGTAACTTTCCAAAGTCCTACAAGGAGCAGGTGGCAGAACCAGTGTTGGCCCCAGGCCAGCAGGCCACAGCCAGATGCTCAGGATGCTCTCAGAGCTCTCAGAGCTTAACTCTTCAATAGCTGTATAGGTGAGCTCCCTGCAGGAGGAGGTAACCTTCTATGTTTCTCAGGTTATCCCTACAGTATATCACAGTGATTACAGTCAGTAGAAAGAGGTGCCATCTGTCGGGTCTCACTGTGTGCCAGGCACAGGCAGGCATCATTACCAACCCAATCATAGAGAATGAAACTCGGCCATTCTGTCCTCCTCCATGCCATGGCAATTTGTGATGTAGATATCACAACAAAGCAAGTTAGGGCAGGGTGGGGGCTTCACAAAGAAAGCCACAACATTTCAGAGGGAGATGCCAGCCCCTTCGTACATGACAGGCTTCCTCTGAGCCAAACTGGACCCTCATTTTAGACACCATTGATGGAAAACTCAGTGTCTCCCCAGTCAATCTTTGCAAAACAAATTTGTGTACTGTGTTTTTTAAAGCAAAATGGAGACAGGATGGGTTTTTTATTATCACATATACATGTGTCCTGTATGACACTCTTTCAGTTATGCACTGCTGGTGGAATCCAACAACCCAGATGTGGCTTATACAGTCCTCTAACTGCAAGAGAGTAGGAATATGTTGGGGGAAGAGAAAGAGCTTCTTGTTTTTCCATGAGGGTTTTGCCCATGCTTTGAATATTTGGAATTCAACATTTAATTAAAAGTTACCATTTGGGCAATCCTAAAGACAGAAAATCAAACACATGCAGAAACTGCAATAGTCACATGTGTGATCTCATTTTAAGCACAGAGTATTGGTGCTATTCTTGTGATTTTCTTTCTGAACCCTCCTTGAATTTGAACATGGGCTCAACCTTGAGAATCGCAGGGAAAAAGAATGAGCCCTGAATGAGGAATCGCTGACCCAGGTTTACCCTGACTTTCCTTCAAAGTGCATATTTGAAGAAAGCATCTGAACTTCTCAGGACTGTGTCCATCGGCAACAGGGTGGGCAGGCAGGTGAAAAGAACTGCTCTTCCTGCATATAGAACCACTGTCATTGACCACTGAGACTTTAGGAATATAGAAACACTTTAATTCCTGACTCTTCCTCCACTCCCAGGTCCTCCTCCGCTAGGGGCAGGCCAGCAAACCACCCTACCGCCCAACGAAGACCCTGAGACCCACTAAGAATGGAGATTTAATTTAGTGAAGATTTAGTCCTTCCCAAGTGTTTGTGAAGAAAGATAAAAAGTAAAACAAAACCGAGAAATACAAGGTCAGCAAGGATGCAAGAAAAGAAAGTAAAACCTCAGTGGCCCAAGGCCTATGTTCCAACACCTCCCACGTGTCTGAAATATTCCCAAGCCCAGAAGAAAGGCCCCCAAAAGGTCTAAACAGGCTTCCTACCTCTTGCAGACTCACACGCCAGGCACCCCATGCTGTGTGTGTCACTGAGGTGTTAGGGGAAGGCCAGAGGGAGAGTGAGAGGGTATCAAGGCCCAGGCACCACCCCAAGGGCGGCTCAGAGCTGAGAGGTGCAGGTGTCCAGCACGTGGAAAAGCCAGGAAGTTCAGCTTGCAGTGAGGCCTCTTTCCCACACCATCTCCAACCCAAACACAGCACAGTGAAATTGATGTGGATAATGACAACCTGGGACAGAAGGAAATTGATGAATTATGTCCAGGAAACTTTGCATAAGAAGGCAGGAAATTGGATAGTATATTTCAAAAAGATTGTCACCAAAAAAAGTGTTCAAATTTAAATGCATCTATAGAAAGGGTTAAAATCTCCACCATCCAAAAAAACCACTTTCCTAGAAAAGTTTACTCGTTATGATTTGGGATAACCGGCATTTTATTTAGCATCCCCTCCCTTTTTTCTACAATGAGGAAAACCCTGAAAAATTCTAACTATGATTTTTCTTTGTACCTCGAAACCTGCTTACCATTCCTCAGATTTTTCAAAACTGATTTAAGTTCAGGTCCCCAATATAGGCTAGAAACGATGTTTACTGAATGTTTACCATGAGTCTGGACCATGCTACACATTTATAGGAATCTCACTCAGCACTCAGAGCTGATCAGTGGGTATTGCTCCCGTTTATGAGGAAATGAGCTTGAGAGGAAAGTGATCGAAGCAACGCACAAGTTCAGATCCAGTCCTCTGGCTCCCGAACCATGCTCATTGCGGTCTGAAGATGCAAGAAAGGACACAACGCAGGCTGAGAGGCTGACAGACAGATTGGCCTTCTCAAGCGGGCATCCCACAGGGCAAGGCCCAGTGGATAGCTGAGTTGTGCTGATCTGATTCCGTAACAGGCTTGGGTCCCTCAGTCAGAAGGCCAAAACTTTGCACAGAGGACTCTCTCAGTTGGTCAAAATGGGAAAATGCAGAGGAGGCAAAGACCCACCCTAACCCAGAATGGTTACTCCCGTAGGTTTCACCGTTAAATCAGGTAGAAGGCCATGAATGATCTCCGTTGTGCAGAGGCTCTGTGGAAACCCGACTGGCAGACACATCAGTGGTGAATGTGACGCTCAGTTTCAGCAGAAAGCGTTTGGGTGGGGAGGCTCTGTTGCTGGGTCCGTCAGAGATCCCCAAAGGGCCTTACCAACACGGCCACTCCTAGGCCGGCTGCCGCCCCTGGGCAGAAACGCAAAGCACAGGACCTCGCACGCGACCACACCACCCGATCCTCTGAGAACAGGCACGTCTCAGCCCCAGAAGATGGCTCCTGTAGGAACTCAAGTTTGGGCTTTCAGCTATTTCTAGTTTTTCTTTGTTTGGGGAAAGGAGGGTGAAAAAGAAAGGGAAGGAGTTGAAAGAGGGGCTAGAAAGGCCACTTTGCTATTGTCTCATCACGTGAAACTCATTACTTGATGGCTGAACTAATGGTGCTCCTGCCAGAGGATCCTCCGGGAGCCCTGGCGCCTCAGGGCCCAGCGCTGGCCTTGTGGCCCTCGGACCCCTGGGGCTCCCTGCTCAGTCCCAGGGGCACGGGCTTCTCCTCTTCACTTCCACCTGCTGATCCAAGCGAGACTCGCGGAGCTGCCAACATTTATAAATCTTCCTTGGACTGAGGGGCACGAGCACCACAGCCAACCCCGGCAAGGCCCTCTGAAGTCTCTAAAGCCTTGGGCTGTGCAGAGCACAACAATGGTGAACACCACGGGAATTACTCACAAAGAAGCTGGGGTAGCTTCACATCCCACTCTGGCTTTAGGCAGGCAAGACAGCGTAGAGACAAGGGTGCCACACCACAAGGCTTCTGGTGCCACGCTGTCCCACTACCCCACGCAGATTTGGCCGGGAGGTCTTCCTTCTTCAATGCACCAGTAGAATTTCCGTGTTTGGGGTTGCGCTAGTCCTTGGACAATACTCAGCCATTCCCTCCCAGATGGTGCCTTTCTCACGTTGGACAACCCACAGTTGTTTAGCCTCAGAGCCTCTCAGTTGAAGTGGAGCCAACTTCAGAAATGCACCAGCCCAGGGGAAAATGGCTGAGGATTGTCTGAGCACACAGGATGTCATGGATTCTCACTATAGATTTTTTATTATTTATTCTTACAATCTAATAGTAATCTGCCCTACTGGCAAAAAAGATTTGATGTGGCCCAACAAATTTTCAACAAACATATGAGTAAGAGAGGGAACAAACTTGTTCTTCAATACCCCAGAAAGAAAACCAGGAACATTAAGTAGAAGTACCAAGGTTCTGATTCAGTATTTTTTTTTTTAAAGAAATTCTAAAATGTTTATAATTTTAGCTGCTTGAAAAGACAACGTGATGTCTTGGCACAGAGAACAGTCCTTTTCTCCAGAAGCATTCAACAAAAAAGTGGCTTGCTTTGTTATAAAGATTAATGCATTAATTCCATCAGTCTCCCCTGAGGTCAACTGGGTGGAGAGCGTGGAGGCTCTGCCACCCTGCCCAGCGCTGGGAGCGCCGAGGGATAAACACTGAGAGTCATGCAGCTCCAGCCCCAGGGAGCTCAGGCTAGAGGATGGGCTGGCAAAATTGTTTTTAAGTTTCCTTCAAGTTTATATTCCACAGTTTGGCAGTTGATGATGCTGGTGAGGAACATGGTCGCCCCCGTCTCATGCCCCTGCAACAGTAACATTGAGCCCCTGCCTCCACTTTTCCCTCTGTCAGCCTGAGAGTCAGTTGTGGCTTTTCCAGTAAAAAGTACCTGGGGTGCCTAAGAATATATCTAGATGTAAGCCAGGGCCGCCCATGCGAAGTCTACATAAGATGGATTTGTTCCCCACCTCTGTGTTTTGTGCATGGCCAAGGCTTCAGCCAGATTCCGGGGAGTCCCCAGAGGTTGCTTGCTTATATTCTCCTGCCCACTGCTCCAACAAGTGCGAACTGTTCAGTGATCAGATCACTGTGGGACTCAGTCCTCTTCTTTAATTATTGGCCACCAAGAAGAAAGACAAAGACATATCCAGGAGAGGCGAGAAGGAAGTCCTACCACGTGTCAGGCGACACTGTAGAGTTCCGCGTGGGACAGTCATGTTCCTGAAAGCCTGCAACCCGGTTGCAGCCCCCCTCCTGCCCTCTCACCTCTGCCCCACTGGCAGAGTCCTGTTCACGCCCAGTGCGGAGCACTTTGGCTGTCTCATGTCACCTTCGCTCAACAGCTATTCCCTGAGCAAACACCTGTGGGCACTTATTCTGTGTCCCTGGTGGGGCCAACCTTCCAGTGGGGGGACCCAGGCAGCAAGCAAGGACCTACCAGGTACCGATCAGGCGAATGAGAAAAGCCAAACACAGGAGGGCTTGGGGTTGCCAGGGCCAGGTTGCTATTTTATTTAAGGTGGTCCTGGAAGGCTTCTTGGCTAAGGGACATCTCAGCAGAGACCAGAAAGAATGCAGTTATCTGAGGAAGAGCGTTCCACATGGAGGGGAGGGCATGTGCAACACACAGAGGCAGGAACAGCAGCAGCAGCGCCGGATGGGGCAGCATGGCTGGCACAGGGAGGGACGAGCAGGTGATGGGAGCTGAGGTCTGAGAGGCAGGAAGGGCCGGGTCATGCAGGTCTCACAGGCCACTCAAAGACATGGGTTTGTGCCTGCAGCGGGCCAGCAGGTGGCTGGGGGCTGGGGCCGAGCAGGACATACTGACAAGCCTCTGTCAGTTCTCGAGGGTACCTGGTGCGCGCTGGGAGTGAGAGGAGACCAGCAGGGGCCTTGCAGGGAGGCGGGGGTTGCGGGGGTGGGCGGTGGCCGGGCAACCAGGCAGAGTGGGCAGCGGCGAGGAGGGCTGGTCTCTGCATGTGTTTTGAGGTGAAGCCCTTCGAGTTTGTGAGTGAGAAAGGGAGAGATGAGTCAAGTATGACTTCAGCGTCAGGTGGCCCGTGCAGTGCCCAGCCTCCTCTTCCAGGCAGTCTTCAAGGTAGCTCTCTAAGCAAAGGCAGCCCCTCCTCAGGAGTACGGGTCCCCGCCACCTGTCTAGGGGCTCCGCAGCTCTCTTCTTCCCTGAGCCGGCAGAGGGAGTTGAACCGTCGTCTGGCAGGAAGACAGTCACAGGGAACATTCCCTAGAATTGTGAGTAACAGAGCCGCTGAAAATGAGGCTTGACTTTACAGGTGCGTACTGGAAGTGACGGCTACTAGTTGGTTCCTGCAGGGCCGCTGCCATGGCAGCAGGCTTCGAGCAGCGAGCCTCGCCCCACAGCAACCACAGGGCAAGAAACAGAGCTCCAATGCGTCTAACCAGGACAGGAAAAGAAAACCATTTCATAGACTTGCCTCAAGAATGCAAAAAAGAGTCAATAATCCTTTTCCATTCCCTCATCTATAGCTGAACAGAGCTGTGAGCTAGTGTGTGAATATTTAAACACACACAAAACTGAAAGTTTGTGGAGCAAAGCTGCTGAGTTGGGTGCTTTCTGCCCCAGTTGTGCCTTTGCATGAAGAGTATGAATGGGCACTTCGGGTCCCTTCTACACATGTGCTGGCACCTGTTGTATGCAGCAGCGGAGGAGCTGTGCTCACCTGGGATAGCCTCTGTGAGAGCCAGCGTGCTCTTGGGACAAAGAGGAAGTTAGGCAGCAAGAATGAGAGTCCTTGAGAAGCAGCCCATTTCTCTCAAGTGGCAAGAAGCCAGGAAAAAAAAAAAAACCCTGAATTCCCATGGTGAGCCTGTCTTCTTAGCCAATGCTTTGGAGGAGAGTAGATACCCAATGAAGCCAACTTGGTGCAGGGAAAGATCACAGTTGTGCAGAGGTCTTATTCTGAACCCCTGCCATACCTATTGCCAGCTGACCTTAGACAAGCTGACCCATTCTTTCTGAGCTCAATTGCCTCATCAATAAAATGGTCATAATGCTACTTACATCAGTGTGGGAATCTAATGGGATGACATAAAAAGAGACTGGCCCCTAGTGAGGTGCTGCGAATGTGAGTTTCCCTTCCCGGTTGCTAATGGAAGAGGAAAACAAAGAGTTCTAGCCAAGAGGCTGCACAGAGCCTGGGGATGCAGAGGAAAACCTTGCAGTAGGCATATTTTCCAAATAGTGTCCCTGGACACTGATCACATATTGAGTGTAGTTGCCAGGAACAGTGCCACATTTCTGTCTCCCACCAGAGGTCCTCTGTGCCAACGCAGTATTGCAGAAATTCTGCTTGGAATCGGTCCAGTGTACAATGAGCAGAAACTGCCTTTTGCTTTTTTCCTTCATCCTGCAGACTTGTCATGCTTTCTCCAGAAAGAGAGGACCCCAGCGACTCCAGGGCATTCTTGGGATGCCAAGACTCGGGAAACCCCATGGGGTCGCCCACCTCCTTCACCTGCTTCCTGGTTCCACCTGCGTCTCACACGAAACCAGAAACGCCTCAACTAGAAACAGAGTATGTGACTGAATCAATGCTTTTGGGTTTCTTTAACCTCTTGGAACAGATTCCAGAGGAATCTAAGTATCATTGTAAAATTCACAGAATCCCAAGCCCACTGAGCGAACAACAGATGAGGGAAATTGTTCCACATCCCGTGGAGAGGAAATGAACAGGGCCGGAGAGGAAGAATGTGCTGTGTGGTGTGAAAAGCTGTTTTGGTTCCTGATGCTGAATGTCTGCACGTTTCTACGCGGAGCTACCAGCTTGAGCAGACAGCGAGGACCCTCTGAGTGCAGACGGGAGCCTGGCCCTCAGCAGCTGTGGGAACGCGGACAGGAAGCAGGGGACCCTGGAGGAGAGAGTGGGAGGACATCCTGTGGGGACAGATAAAAAATAACAGCCAGGCTGTGGGAACCTCTTCCGAGCAAACACGTGAGCTCAGGAATTTCCTGAGCCAGAGATCTGACTTGGTTATTTGTTGTCTCTGTTTATTTGTTTTTCAGGGGATTTTGCATAATTTTGGCAAAGGGCAAGAAGATATAAAGCCAAAACATGTATGATTGCCCTTTTGAGGCTTTTGCTTGAGGAGCTCGCTTCTGACACTACTGGGCAGAGGGACCCAGATCCATCAGTCAGATGGGTCCAGGGGCAGCAGGCTACAGTGGGCACAGCTGAGGGCTGCCGGGACGTGGGTGTGTCTGACAGACCCCTCCCTGGGCACTGGCCACCAGGTACCCAGGGCCCCCCTGAGCTGGCTCCCCATCCAGCGAGGCTTCCTGCCTCATCAGCAGCTCCGGCCAGCAAGAAGGCAAGCTCGGGTGGAAGAAATTCGTCTGCATCACAGGCCTTCCCAGAGCCTGGCGCTCCTCTGAATTCCCAAGAAAACTGCTCCATAATTTTCATCAAGACTCATCACTCACCCATCTCATCCTGCATATTAGAACTGTAAGCAACGAAGTACAGCTTGGGTCTAATTATGCCTTCAGTGCTTTTTGGTAGCAGAGACTTATTTTTCAGTCTTTTAACATAACGAACAAAAGGATATTTTTGGACTCACTCTTTCAGCATCTTCCCTGACACAGGTTTGGATAACAGGCCCCATGGCCAGGTGGAGGCGGGCAGCTCCTAGTCCTCATCCTCGTCCTCGTCCTGGTCCCACCCTGTGGTCGCATGGGCTGTGTGCAGCGCTGACAAACCACATCCCCAGCGCTTCCCACCCACCTCAAAGCTCGCCTACTGAGTATCTGGCTTCATGTTTGCACGTAGCGAAGAGTCATTACTCACTCCTTAAATCGCACATGCCTCCTTGGGGGCACAGGTTTGCTCTCTTCTCACTGGGCATTGCCACCAAGAAGACCTCCAACCTCACTACACCCACGCTGCACGGGGCCAGGTGTTCAGGGCTGCCTCCTCCAGGGCCACGGCTACACTGCATGTCCATATGCTCACCGAAGAGTGTTTCACTGGTGTGACTTTATTTCTATTCCATCTAGATATTCTACCTATTTTTACTGTTTTTAAATAAATTCTCCCTTACTTCCATCACTTTATAGCGCCCTTCTCGTCTTCCCTTTTCTTCCTTCCTCCCTCCTGGTCTTCCTTCCTTTCCTTTGAGGCCACCATACTCTCGGAGGACATGGCAAGGCCCCGTCTGTGGCAGCCATGCTCCGGGCCTCCACAGCACGGCTTTCTCCCCAGTGGCTGTCAGCAAATGGTCCCGAGTGTCTATCCTGGCCCTGCCGTGTCCGTCTCCCTCCTGTGTGCTCACAGATTCTTCTCCCACTCTAGGTTGTCAGGGGCTGATGCAGTCTGCCCGACACATTTTGCATGGCCCTTGGGCTTTACTGGGTGGACATGAACATCCACCTGCACAACAGCAAAGGCAGAGGGACAGAGGTGGAGGACAGGGATGGTGGTCTTCCCAGAAAACACAGAATCACAAAGGAGAAGAGTTTAAAAGACATCAGGATTTGGTGCTGAAGATCTCAAAGCCTCTTCTGATTTCCCTGATGGAAATATTCTGAAGGTATTAATAGAATGCAGATGTTGGAGAATGCGACAGAATCCTACTGAACAAATAACCCTGTTGGGAGGTCGTTTCCAGTCTCCAGGGACATTCCACAGAGGGCCCAGCTGATTGTCTCATATTGAAACAGCATGTCCAAGACACATTCCAGCTAGAAGAAGCGAAACAGGGCTTCTCCGACCAAGTATAAATCACGAAGCAAAAGGGCAGCTGAACTTCCTCAGCACTGTCCCCTCCTCCCCGCTCCCAGCCTGCACCCCTCCCCCCAAGGAAAACAGAGCTGAGCAGGAGACTGCCAAGCCCAGCCGCTTCGGCGCCAGCCGGCCGAGCGCGGCACACAGGGCGGCCGTGTGGGAGGCTTGCAGCTTTTCGGTGCTGTGGCCCTGATGTTTCTGCTTCACTGCAATTTGTTTCTGATCTTCAGTCAAGTCCTTACAACGCTGGGACCCCCTAGAGAGTTTATACTTTGACCTTACGACAATTAACACCAGAGGCCAAGCAAAAAAATAGATAAGAGAGAAACCGGATTGGTGGGAGGTGCAGGGGAGGAGGGCGGCAGAGGCTTATTACTAAAGCAAATGTGTTACTTGTGAAATTATTTCCCATCCAATAAAAAGAATGCAGTGTCTGTAAAGAGACAAATTGCCAAAATGGGAAGAAAGTCTTCTTTCAAAGACTGCCAGGCCTGGCGATCCTTGGTGAGCTGTGTGTTCAGGGAAGGACATGCATTCGCGGGGCTGGGCAGCAGGCCTCCGCAGCAGCCCTGGGCCACAGCCGGCGCAGCCCTTGGATGGGCCTTTCATAACACGGTTTAGTTATGAAAATGTGGGTGAGCCCACCACGTCCTCTGCTGGGAGGCCCCGTCCATGCCCTTCCAGCTGCCCACCCCACAGTGCAGACCCGGGTGCTGGGCCAGAGCTGTGGTCCGGGTTCCCCGGCCACCAAGGCTGCTGCGGGTGACAAGAGGACGTGGGCAAATTAGGGAGCGGCATCTGTCCTCACCTTTCAGACATGCACAGGGCATGGGGCAGGAGGGCACAGGCAAAGGCTGGGTGATGCCCACCGTGCCCCCAGCAGGAAGGGACGGTGACCCCAAAGCCGCCTGAACGACCTCCCAGCCCTGCTATGCAAAGGTGCCTATGACCCTGGGCACCCACCAGCTGTGTGGACTCAGGAGCAAAGGTGCCCAGGGATGCTTAGTTGGTGACCAGCTGGAAACAGGAGGGTCCCAGACGAGCCACCCACACTAGCACCCCTCAGAGCATGGGACTGTGCATGGGTCCTGCAGCAGGGGCAGGACAGGCCGTGCCAGAGTCAAATCCCAGCTGGGGCACATGCTCAATGCAAATTTTTTCTTCCTCTCAACTCTTTATCTTCCTTCCAGGGACAGTCCCTGTTTGCAGCTTGGTCCAGGTCCAGGAGGGACCTGTGCGTCCAGCGTGCACCGCTGGAGATAGAGGGCACTGATCCATGGTGTGCACATGCTTTGCTACAAGAACAGCCTTTCTCCCATGGAGAAGCCTGTGGAGGAGGTCCCAGAGGGCCGTGGGCTGTTCATTGTAAGTCACCCCACCCTGGTAGCAAACAAGACAGAGTACAACAGATGTGGAGGGCTTTCACCCACATAGGGGCGTATGTGCAAACACAGAGGAGCAGGCCAGCCAGAGAGGCTAATTTGCAAGAGAAATTCCGATTAGAAAAGAAATAGTCAAAATTATTTTCTTTCCTCTGAGAATATGTCAGAAAGCAAGGTTATTACTAACTTAAGCAGTTACATGTTTAGGCTACTTTAGAAAATAAAAGATTCTTTGATAGAGGAGGCCTCTGGCTCCTGTCGGGAGCCCTGCTTTGAGGTGCCAGTGAGAGGCTGGGACCCAGCCAGACCTGCCCCCCAGGGAGAGAGCACGTGGGCATCTGCACACTCTGTCCTGAGAGCTGAGGAAAGAAATCTAATCCAGTTTGGGGTCGAGGTAGGCTGGGCCGTGGAAGTAGACTCTAGACAACTTCTGAGCTACCCAGGTGATGAGAACAGGAAAAGTGTTTCAGGCAAGGGGAACAGCATCTGCAAAGGCTGGGTGGGGGGGGAACGGAGGATTGTTTTCCAGAGCAGGTATGGGAGCGGGTGGAGGCAGAAAGAGGAGGAGCTGTGTACAGTCAAGTGTGTGGAGGTGAGCAGGGCCGACCACAACCTGTCGTCTACACCAGTAAAGCCTGTGAAAGATTAGACCTATTTTGCTTTCAGTTATTTTATTGTGATAAAATACACATAACATTTATCATCTTAACCATTTTTCAGTGCACCGCATACATCCAGCAGTGCCACATACATTCACACTGTCATGCAACCATCACCACCACCCATCTCCAGAGCACTCTTCCCCTTGCAAAACTGAAACTCTGCACCAGTTAAACAGCAATTCCCACTTCCCCCTCCTCCCAGCCCCTGGCAACCACCATTCTACTTTCTGTCTCTACGAATTTGGCCATTTCTAAGTACCTCATATAAGTAAAATCATGCGGTATTTTTCTTTTTGTGATTGGCTTGTATCACTTAGCAGACTGTCCTCAAGGTTCATCCATGTCATAGCAGGTGTCAGCATTTCCTGCCTTCTTAAGGCTGAATAATATTCCATTGTATGTAGAGACCTCATTGTGTTTATCCATGCATCAAAATGGACATGTGGGAAGCTTCTACCCCTTAGCCGTTGTGAATAATGCTGCTACGAACACAGGTGTACAAATATGTCTTTGAGATCCTGCCTTCACCTCTTTGGGACATACACCCAGAAGTGGAATTTCTGGATCATATGGTAATTCAATTTTTAGTTTCTTGAGGTATTGCTATACTGTTTCCCACAGCAGCCACACCATTTTACATTCCTACAAACAGTGTGCTAGTCTCCCAATCTCTTCACATCCTCACCAGTATTTGTTATAAGGATTAGACTCTTGAAAAGAAAAACCCTGAAGGATTTTTTTAAACATCCACCACAGGGGGTTGGGTTCATCACATCCCCTAGTTCTTGGTACATTATCATCATTAGTGGAAGCAAGGCCCCCTTTTGCTATAATTTTTAAATTCCATTGCATCCCACACACCACCCATCCCCCTGCCCTGTCAAATGCAGGTCTTTAAAATGTCTTTAAAATGCATTTCTTATTTGAATGTGTTCTTGCAAAGTGTGTTTTATGGTTTTATGTGCATGTTTCTTGATTGATATAAATGGTTGTGTATTTTATCTTGTTACATTTCCTGTTTTCTTAAACCAAGTGGTATGTTTTTAAGACCATCCATGTCATTAAGCAGAGTCTGTCACTTCTAACCAACACACACTTTCTGTGGTCCATGTGCACTGCCTTCCACCTCCCAGGCCCGGGGACCAGCCCCGTGATGCCCAGCTCCATGTCCCCACACACAATGCTATGACGAGTGTCCTCACACCCATCACCTCAAGGACCTGCCTGTTGCTGGGTCCCAGGCTGGTCCCACACTTGACTTGGCTACAAGGGCCAGGTCCTGCCCAGGACGGCCACCCTGACTGCACACCCACCAGCAGCGGCCAGGCCTCCCACCAGGGCTCCCACAAGAGGGAGGATGTGGGCAGAAACCCTGCTGGAAAGCTGAGCTTGCAAACCAGATTAGAATTTAGACTTTAGCTTCTGAAGAGTTCTGGTGTTCTATAGCACTGTGGGATGACTACAGATAACAATAATATATTATATAGTTTCAGATAGCTAGACGAGAGGATATTGAATGTTCCCAGCAGAAGAAATGATAAATGTTTGAGATGATAGATGTACTAATTACCCTGAACTGATCACTATACCTTACCTGTATCACAGCATGACTATGTACCCCATGAGTCTGTACAGTTATGTCAAGTTTTTAAAATTTTTAAATACATAAATTGAAACATTTTAAAAATAAGTGGAACAATTGAAGGATTTTAACAAACTCTGTAAACAAGGTAAATAATCTTGCTTTTTAGATTCTAAATAGTCCTGAGGTAAGGCCTCTCTTCTCCTCACTCCCCTAGCCAAGCAACCGCTAACCGCTATGATTCGACTGCAGAAGGCCAGCGCTCAGAGATGAGGTTCTCTGCCCCATGCACCCACACCGTCCGCTCACACTTGGCAGCTCGTGCAACTTTTCAAGCATGTACGTCAAAAGCAATCTTCTAATAAAAAAACAATAGCAGAGACAAGGGTTAGGGAGAGCCACACTGGGGAGATATTTCAGTCTATGTTATTCTAACCTGAACCTACATAACTCAGCGTACAACTAAAGCTGTAGCAGGAGTGGGAACTTAAGAGAGGGGGAAGGTAGAGGCGGCTAAGAGAACAAGGGACGCACGCTAGAGGGGTGAAGTTTCCTGAGTTGGAGCCACTATAAGACAGCAGGTCAGGCCTGGGGCTGCCTCCGCAGAGGAAACAGCCACGCAACAGAAATGCCCGAGTGAGGGGTGCGTCCCGGGCCACACAGCACAAGGATTAAGGATAAGTAAACCATAGCTAGAAGTCTGGATCCTTTGCTTACTCACTCGGCTCTCTAAACCTCAGTCTCTTTAGCTATAAAGTGGTGATAGCAACCATTGCTATTCCTTCCTGCTGTTCTGAGGACTCCGTCACGCTCTGCACCAGGCACTGCTCCAGGAGCAAGCAGCTCAGACCAGGTTTCTATCATCAGGAAACTCGTACCCTGCTGGGGAGCGAGAACAATACAAATAAATAACAATTAAAATTTTTACCCACCCCTATCCAATCCTCAGCTATGGTAATCCAGATGTTAGCTGGGGACTCCCCATGCCTTAAGATCTAGGTAATGTTGTGTCCTGCCTCTATCCTGTGCCTGTGGAAGAAATCCCATGACTTCCCAAGATTTTCTGCAAACACATCCCCAGGAACTTACTTCTCAAGGTCATTCTGCCTCCTACTTCCTGCCTACTCAGAATTCTTGTTCTGGACATATTACACCAGCCAAATCTTCCCTTGATTTACACACACACACACACACACACACAGCAGTGGCAGAAGGTTTCACTGAGGACTTTGGAGCTACAGTGGGGCTTACAGAGCATCAAGACAAAACTGCAACGTTTACTTTTGGTTACCCGTGTTTGCCATATTCCCTTTGCCACTGGGCTATGTCGCTCAGTCCTCCCCATTCTGTGTCTCCTACTTCTCTCCTCTCTGCTCTCTTTCAACCCATGTGGAGGTGACACTACTAGCCCAGGGGGTCCAGAAGGTGGGACCACCATCCCAGTGGGCTGGGCAGGCAGAGCATCAAGCCAAAGCAGATTATTCTCCAGCCTTAATATCTCATGTGTTTTGCCATGCAAGGTCGTGGACTTGCTTGGGACACTGCACCCCTTTCTTCTTCCCTGTTTCCTCCTTTTGGAATGGGACTGTCTGTCCTAGGCCTTCCCAACATCACATCCCAGGAGGATATAACCTGTTTGGTTTTGCAGGTTCACAGCTGGCAGGGAATCTGCCTCAGGATCAAGCATGCCTTGAGTCTCACCCATACCTGATATTTAGACAAGACTTTGGACTCAGACTTCAGAGTTGATGCTGGAGTGAGTTAAGACCTTTGGGATGCTGGGGTGGCATAACTGTATTTTTTCATTTGAGAAGGATATGAATTTGGCGGGCCAGGAATGAAATGTTATGGACTGATTATTTTTGTCCCCCCCAAATTTGTATGTTGAAATCCTACCCCCCAGTGTGGTGTTGTTAGGAGGTGGGGCCATTAGGAGGTGACTGGGTCACAAGGGTCCGTGCCACTGGCTTCTGCCTATCACTCTAATGAAACATCCCATTAGGGCCCCCATTGCCCCTGTGCTGGACTCAACAGATGGTTCTGTACCCGCCTCTCTTTAACCACCCCAAAGTTTTGACACCCTGACTATACCTTCCTTCTTAAAATGCCCTCCTCTCCCTCTTCCCTCCCTGCCACTCCACTCCACGCAGGGCCCCGAAAGCTTGAGACCCTCCACCCACACATTAAACATTGTATCTTTTTGAGGATTGCCCCCACCTCGTCCCCCTTCTTTCCTCACTCTATGTACCTGGGGTCAGCAACATTTTTCTCTACAAGTCAGGTAGCTAATCCTGTAGGGTTCTTGTTGCAACTGCCCAACTCTGCCATCATAGCCCCAGGGCAGCCACAGACAGTCCACCAATGCACGAGCATGGCCGCGTTCCTGTGAAACTTTATTCACAAAAGCAGGCGGCATTGCCAATCCCCGCTCCATACTCTCTTCCTATGTGTACGGATCCATTCTCGGGGCTTCAACCACAACTTAAATTTATTGTTTCACCCAGTTTTCTCCTCTGAGTTACAGACCTGTCCTTGCCTCCTTGAATGAACAAAACGCACCCCAATGCATCATCATGTTGACCTCAGCCTCCTGCTCTCTACGTGTCCCTCTTCTGTATTTTCTATCTCAGAAATGACACAGCCATCCCGGCAGGCACACCAGGCACCTGGGGTCATTCTGGACTCCTCCTGTGCCCTCAGCCCATGTCCACCTCCAGTGTGGAGCACACTGATTTTACTCGTTGAGAGAGCTGCTGGAGGTTTGCACATCACTCCAATGGCACAGCCTCTTTCCACATGTGTCAACATGTGTCACCCGTCAGGACCAGGGCACTGGCCTTCTGTTCACCCGCCCACCTTGCAGCCAGCAGTATGGTCCCAAAACACAATCATGCATGTGCATCCCTGCATAAAACACCTTCCATCATTCTTAAAGACACAAGTCCTGAGCTTTGCCTAAGTGTCAGCCCCACCTCCCTCCCTCCTGGCTGCATCTCAGACCTCAGCCCTCACGCCCTCCATCTGCCTGTGACACTCTGTTCTCCCTTCTTTACTGACTTTCTTCTCATCTTTCAAATCTCAAGTCAAATATATTAAGTTCCCTTGGTATGCTCTAACTATACTACACATCACTCCTTCAGAGCACTTAGTGCACTCAAATTGTAAATTTACCATTTTGATCAGGGGTCAGCAAACTACAGCCTGCAGTCCAAAGCCACCCGCTGCCTGTTCCTGTAAATAAAGCTCTGCTGGAGCAGAGCCTCACCCCTGCGCTTACATGGCATGCAGCTGCTCGGCACCACAAGGCAGGAGCTGGGCAGAGCTGTAGGTTATGACAGCGACCACAAGGCCCACCAAGCCTGATGTCTTTACTATCTTGCCTTTACAGAAAACATTTGCCAACCCCTGGTTGTGCTTATATGGTAAGTCTGTGACCCACATTGGGCAGCAAACAGCCCAACGAAGACAAAGGCTGTGCCTGTTTTTCCTTAATATCTTCATGGCTTGTGCACAGTGCCCGCAGCCAGCAGGAGCTCCATCGGTATTGGTGGGATGAATGAATGAGTATTCACTCATGTCTGCCACTTCCCACCCTCAGGCATTTTGCTGGGCACAGATAGTGATGACGCCAGGAGCTGAGAGATAATCACACATCTCTCTTTTCCTTGCCGCTCTGGAAATTCCCATTCCCTCCACTGCTGGAATGGCTGAGGCTCACTGACCACTCTGCATTCTTCTGAAGAGGGAGTGGGCATGGGAATAAAAAGTCTGACTGCAAGGGGTTTGTTACCCAAGTGTGGATAAAGAGATCACACACAACCAAAAATTGCCTTTGCAGACAGCCCCACACAGGCCCCACAGCCTGGCCAGAGAGGCACTGGGACCACGCCTTCATTTCACAGTGGTGAGAACTGGGCTCAGAGGTGTCACTTGGAGAAGCTCATGAGCATCTCTAGCTGCAAAGGCTCTTTTCTGCTCACACACCAACACTCCTGAGATGTTTGTTCTGTGTTGTGAGGGAAAGGGGGGCTCAATGCTTAAATGTGATTGGAAAATAGGGCATACTCCATAGCCTGGGTGGAGACTCTGCAGGAAAGAAACCTGTTTAACATTTCCAAAATGTGTCTGGCCTCCATACACCGTTTTCCCATAAAACACCTAGAACCCCTCTGAGGAGACTGGTATTCTATGGAACATACTTGGAGAAACACACATTTGTAATAATCCAGTTCCATGCCTGTCACCGTGGCCCTGGGGAGAGAGGATTTGGGCCAGGGGAGAGTGGAGAGGTGTCTCAGCCTTCCTTCCTATAAAATGCCATAATCTCCTAAATTACACACATTGCTCCATTCTTTTAGCACAATTGATTTAAAAAGTCTTAAGAAAAAAGCAATTTTTTTATCTGAGTGAAGTAATTCACCCAAAATAGAAATGACAAGGATAATCCTTTTAAGTGATTTTTGATGTTTGAAACAGGAGCTTACCTACATTCGTGTGAGTTAAATATCAGAATAACCCTCATTCACCCCCCCATGTTCATAAACAGCAATCGGTTTAGGCATCTTTCTGAGTTGCTACCAACTGCCTCCCTGTCCTCTGTGCACCCGGAGCGTAGCTGGAGTCATCACTCACACAGGACGCTCTCGTTCCTCACTCAGGGACAAGCCTCTCGTTCACCTTTATGTCACCCCCACTGCCTGGCACAGTGTTCAAAGAATGTGCCTTGAATGCAACTGAAAGCCTTTCGATTTTCATCTCACAGACCTCTAGCCAACAACAATTTCTTGAGTGCTACTCTGTGCTAAACACCATGCTAGGCCTGACTCCAGAAGCTCACGATCTAAGGGGGGAAACATGCAGGGATACAATGGTTCTAGCGCACTCATGAATGTTATATCATGATTATTAATGCCAATGATTTTCTGGAAAATTGGGAGAAGTCTCACATAGGAGACCTGGTCACTGGCCCCCTCCTGGGGCCAGCAGAGCCTTGCTGGACATGCCAGTGCTGTGGAGGGCAGGGCTGTGGGCGGGGGCCCCTGGGGGTAACTGTGGAGGGACTGGGGCCAGCCTGGGGTATCCGGACTCTGTAGGGTGAAAACTCAGTCTGGAGGAAAGATTGTAAGGGAGAAAGCCTCTTCTTTAGTTGAAAAAGCACTAGAGCTGCCGTGTTTCTAAGCTGATTTTCCTGGGTACCCTACTAGGCATCTCCTAAAATGCAGATGCAGTCTGGCAGGAGACACCTGCCATCTGTCCGTCTGAGCAAAGCTGGAGGCCAGAGATGGAAGTGCTGGATGTGCATGAGGGAGCCGTCGCCCCCAAGACTCTGCAACCTGCTCCCACCAGAATGAGGCAGAGAGCAGAGGATCAAAAGGAACCATTCTTTGCATGCCTTCGTGTGTCATCCTCGATAGGGAGTGGAGCAGGAGCCCAGCAGTGGCAAAGCTTGGCGAGGGCTCGGCTGCGCCCACAGCAGCAGGAGGGCGCCCGTGCCAGGTGGAGCTGTCCCGCCGGCGTGTCCAGGGACAGGGGCCCTGCAGGACGCTGGACAATACTGGGAAGGAAAAGGAGGGAATCCTCGACCTTGAGCTGGAGCCTGGCCGCAGACCACGGAACCCTGAGAGTCTCGACAGGTCTCAAGACGAAAAAAAATTCTTGGAAGCTGACGAGGCAGCAAGTGAAAACAAAAGATTCTATCTGGAAGGAAATAGGACAAAATAGAGAGAAATTTGTTTTGTTTGGGGAGATAAAATAAGCAACAGACCACTGAACTTGGGTCAGGAGAGCACAGCCGCCTCCCCCAGAGCTGACGGCAGACGGAGAAGGAAGTGTGTCTGTTGGAGGCAGGTACAAAAGAAGCTATTTTGAGAAAAATCATCTCACACCCAATATGGCTCCTTTCTGCACAGAAGGCGGCATCCTCGTGAACAGACGAACCAAAGCCGTCATGATGGAAACTACGCAAGGCAATGCTGGATCGTATAGGGAGCTCACTATTGTCTTTGTGCAGATTCCTCCTGGAGGGCAAGGGGCACACTGGCCATCTCCCCTGGGTGGATTCCTCCTTAGCCAGTGCAGGTACTAGGATTGCAGCTGACTTTGTGCTGTGTGGACCCAGCTCTGGAGGTGAAAACCTCCCCTCAGAGGAACCTCAGGTAGAAGAGCAGCCATACTCGGGAAACCAGAGTCATTCATTGCTCAGTTAGCCCAACGGCTGCAGGGGCCATTGGGTTTGAAAAAAAAATAAGCTTTGGGCCTGTAGGGTTTCCATGTGCTTTGGAGTTGCTGCTTATACAAAGCATTTTTGCTAGCAGTAATTCAGTGACCACTACTGGCATGTACTTACCAATTGCTCAGAAGGCTTGGGAACACAACTGCCAGAAGGTCTTTGTGGCCATTTTATCCAACATGACCTCTCCTGCCAATGTCCAGAGGGCTTTCCCAGCAGGGTCCATTGAGTGGGGAAAGGCTTGAAGATTGAACGCTTCATTATTTGTTTCCTGGGCAGATTTTATTCCCCAAATGCAAAGCCATCTTCATTCCAATAGAGGTGGTCTAGCCATAGCTCAGCCACTTTAAATATGAAGCTCAGAAAAGGATGCACAGTCAGACCTGTCTTACAGGGGTGGACTCATGAAGCTGTCACATGGGCAAGTAACTTAGAGGATCAAAGTAATTATTCAAACCAGTCTGGGCAAAGACACAGGTATTACAACAAAAGGTCATTTGAGGCTCGTGATGAAAGGTCATTATTGTGGTAAGAGAGCCGGAGAACTGCTCTACCACTAATTAGCCATGTGTGAGCCCAGAAGATGTTTTAAAATAGTATAAAACAGCTTTATTGAGATATAATTCACACACCATACTATTTACTCATTTAAAATGCACAATTCAATGATTTTTAGCATATTCTTAGAGTTGTGCGATCAGCACCACAGTCAATTTTAGAATAGTTTCATCAGCCCAAAAGAAACCCTGTACCCATCAGCAGTCACTCCCCGTTCACAATCACCCCAGCCCTAGGCAATCACTAATCTACCTTCCATCTCTAAATCCCAGGCAAATTTTTAATATGTGTGAGCCTCAGTTTCTCTGTATATAAAAGGAAGGGAACTGGGAGGTGTGGATGCTAGGGAAGCTCTCTAAGCCTCTGTCTCCTTAACACACCTAGGACCCATAATCACGTAATAACCAATTTTTCATGTGACCTTTCAAAAACAGACCATGGCGCTGGCCCTGGCGTGGCTCATGTTATTCCCTTAGTTGAAAGAGTGTAAGATTTGCTTCAGAGGCCAAGGAGCACATCACACCCCATTTCCCTGGGACTCACAGGCTCCACTCTGTCGTACACGCCCCTCTGGAGAGGGAGCCCCAGGCCACGTGTGGGAGCTTCACACAGATTGCAGAGCACAGTAATAGGCTATCTCAGTAGGTCCCAAGGTGAGGAGCACGAGTCACATTCTAAAGAAAAGCAAGAGACTTCAGAGGCAGCACAGCACCTGTTCTGGGACACTTGGCCATTATCCACTCCCAGCCTAAGGGAAGGCTCCAGATGGATGCAGCAGATCGATAGGGGATTTTGTGAAATAAACTATTTTAAAGTGAACAATTTGGTGGCATCTAGTAAGTTTCCAGTGGCGCGCGACCACCACCTCTACCTAGTTCCAAAGTATTTCCACCACTCCAGAGTAAAACCCCTTTCGCAGTGAGCAGTTCCTCTCTACTTCCCCCTTCCCCTTCCTCTGAAATCCACCAATCTGAGTTCCATGTCTGTGAATTTATCTATTCTGCATATTTCATATAAGTGGAATCACACAATATATGACTTTTTATGCCTGGCTTCTTTCCCTTAGCATGATGTTTTCATGGTAGCAGGTATCAGTATTTCCTTCCTTTTTATAGCTGAATAATACTCCATTTTATAAATATGCCACAATATATTTATCCATTCTTCTATTGATAGGCATTTGGGTTGTTTCCATCTTTTGGCTTATGTGAATAATGCTGCTATGAACATGCATGTACTTGTACTTGTTTATGTACCTGTTTTCAACTCTTTGGGGTATATACCTAGAAGTGGAATTGTGGGGTCTTATGGTAATTTGATGTTTAACTTTTTAAAGAATCATAACACTGTTTTTCATGGAGGTTGAACCATTTTACATCCCCAACAGCAATGCACAAGGGTTACAATTTTCCCACATCCTTGCCAACACTTTTATTTTCCATTTTTTTATTATTGCCACCCTAGTGGGTATGAAATAATATCTCATTGAATAATAATTTGCATTTCCCTAATGACTAATAATGTTCAGCATCTTTTCATGTGTTTTATCTGTATGTCTTTTCTGAAGAAATTCTTTTGCCCATTTATTAATTTGGTTGTCTGTCTTTTTGTTGTTGAGTTGTAAGAGTTCTTTATGCATTTTCTAGATACCAGACCCTTATCAGATGTATGATTTCCTAACATTTCTCCCATTCTGTAGGTTGTCTTTTCACTTTCTTCAGAATGTTCTTTGATGCACAACTTTTTTAATTTTTATAAGTCCAATTTATCTATTTTTTTCTTTTGTTGCTCATGCTTTTTGCTGTCATATCTAAGAATTCATTGTCAAATACAAAGTCATGAAGATTTATCTCTATGTATTCTACTAAGAATTTTATGGGTTTAGTGCTTACATTTAAGTCATTGATCCATTTATAGTTAACTTTTGAATATGATGTAAGGAAGGGGTCCGACTTCATTCTTTTACATGTGGACAGCCAGTTGACGCAGCACCACCTGTCGAAGAGACTATTTTTTCCCCACTGAAGGTCTTGGCACACTTGTCAAAAATCAGTTGACTACAAACGGTTTATTTCTGGACTGCCGATTCTATTCCCTTTGTCAATGTATCTACCGTTATGCCAGTACCACATTGTTTTGGTTATTGTAGTTTGTAGTAACTTTTGAAATGTGGGAAGTGTGAGTTCTCCAACTTTGTTCTTCTTTTCCAAGATTGTTTTGGCTATTCAGGAACCATTGAAAATCCATACAAATTTGAGAATCAGCTTTTCCGTATCTTAAAAAAAGTCATTAAGATTTTAATAGTGATTGCATTGAATCTGTGGTTTGCTTTGGATGGAATTAACATCTTAACAATATTGTCTTCAAATCCATGAACATGGATGTCTCTTACATTTATGTAGGTCTTTAATTTCTTCCAACAATGCTTTGTAGTTTTCAGTGTACAAGTCTTTGATCTACTTGTTTACTCCTAGGTGTTTTCTTTTTGATGCTACTGTAAATAAAATTTTCTTAATTTCCTTTTTGCATTGTTAATTGGGGGTATATTGAAACACAACTGATTTTTGTGTTAATCTTGTACCCTGTAACTTTGTTGAATTCATTTATTAGTTCTAGCAGCTTTCTTGTGGATTCTTTGGTATTTTCTACTATAGGATCATGCTATCTGCAAATAGAGATACTTCTCCTTTTTCTTTTTCAATGTGAACATGTTTTTTTGTTCTTGCCTAATTGCTGTGGCCAGAATTTCCAATACAATGTTGAATAGCAGTAGTGAAAGTGGGCATCCTTGAATTGTTCCTGATCTTAGGAAGAAAGTTTTCAATCTTTTACCATTGAGTGTGATGATAGCTGCAGATGTTTCATAAATGCCTTTTATATTGCTGAAGAAGTTCCCTTCTATTCCTAGTTTGATGAGAATTTTTATCATAAAAGATGTTCACTTGTGCCAAAAGCTTTTACTGCATCAGCGATAAAAATATTGTGGTTTTTTTACCTTTGTTTTACTTATGTGGTATATTACTTGACTGATTTTATTATGTTGAACCACTCTTGCATTCCTGGAATAAATCCCACTTGGTCATGTTGTATAATCCTTTTAGCACGCTGTTGGATTCAGTTTGCTAGTATTTTGTTGAGGATATTTGCATCCACATTCAAAAGTGATATTGGTCTATAATTTTCTTTTCTTGTGATGTCTTTATCTGAGTTTGTTATAATGAATATGCTGGCATCATAGAATAAACTAGAAATGTTTCCTCTTCTATTTTTTTGTAGGATTTTGAGAAGAATTGGTGTTAATTCTTCTTCAAATGCTTGCTAAAATTTACCAATGAAGCCATCTCATCCTGGACTTGTCTTTGTTGGAAGGTTTTTTTTATTACTGATTGAATTGATTTGCTTGTTATAAGTCTCTTGAGATTTTCTATTTCTTCTTGAATCAGTTTTTACTGTTTTATGTTTCTAGGAATTGGTCCAATTCACTTAGGTCATCTAACTTTTTGACATATGATTGTTCATGGTATTATCTCATAATCCTTTTTAATTCTGCAAGATCAGTAATAATGTACCCATTTTCATTTCTGATTTTAGTTATTTACATCTTCTCTCTTTTTTCTTTGTAAGTCTAGCTAATAGTTTGTCAATTTTGTTGATCTTTTCAAAGAACTAACATTGAGTTTATTCGAGTCTCTCTATTGTTTTCTATTGTTTATTTTATTTATCCCGGATCTAATCTTTATCATTTCCTTCCTTCTGCCAGCCTTGGGTCTAGTTTGCTTTTCTTTTTCTAGTACCTTTAGGTCTAAAGTCAAGTTATCAATTTGAGATCTTTCTTCTTTGTTAATGTACGTGTTTATAGTTACACATTTTCCTCTAACCACTGTCTTTGACGCATCCCAAAAGTTCTGCTATGTTATATTTTCATTTTTATTCATGTCACAGCATTTTTCAATTTCCCTTATGATATCTTCTTTGACCAAGAGGTTGTTTAAGCGTTTAAGTGTTTAATTTCCACATATTTGTGAATCTTCAAGTTTTACTTCTGTTATTGAGTTCTATTTTCTTTCCATTGTGATTGGAAAAGATATTTTGTATGATTTCAATATTTTTAAATTTGCTGAGACTTGTTTTATGGCTTAATTTATGGTCTATCCTGGAGAATGTTCCATGTGCACTTGAGCAAATGTGTATTCTGTTGTCATTGGACAGAGTGTTCTACAAATGTCTCTTAGGTCTACTCGGTTTATAGTGTTATTCAAGTCCTCTGTTTCCTTATTGATATTCTGTCTAGATGGCCTATCCATTACTGAAAGTGGGGTATTGAAGTCTCCAACTATTATTGTAGAACTGTCTCTTTCTCCCTTCATTTCCTTCAACATATTTTGGGGCTCTGTTGTTTGGTGCATATATGTTTATAATTGTTATCTTTTGAAAAATTGATTCTTTTATCAATACACAATGTCCTTCTTTGTTTTTGAATTAAAGTATATTTTGTTTAATATTAGTATAGCCACCCCAACTTTCTTTTGGTTCCTATTTGCATGGAGTAGCCTTTTCCATCCTTTCACTTTCAAATCTATTGTGCCTTTGGATCTAAAGTGAATCTCTTATCAACAGCATATACTTCAATCATGGTTTTTTTAAAATCCATTTTGTCAATATCTGCCTTCTGAAATGGAGAGTTTAATCCATTGCATTTAATGTGACTAAATGCAAAGAAGGAAGGACTCACTGATAAGGAAATACTTACTTCTGACATTTTTCTATTTGTTTTCTCTATGTCTTTTGCCTTTTTTGTCCCTCATTTCTGCCATTACTTTTTTCTTTTGTATGTGATTTTTTGTCATGAACCATTTTGATCCCTTTCTCATTTTCTTTTGTGTGTATTTTTTATATATTTTCTTTGTAGTTATAAGGGGGATTGTAATTAATATCCTAAATTTATAATAATCTGGTTTTAGTTGATACCAACTTAACTTCAATAACATAAAAACTCTGCTCCTATACAGCCCAATCATTACCCATTTATGTTCTTGTTGTCACAAATTACTTTTATATATATTGTGTGTGCCTAATAACAAAGATTTATGATTATTTTTATGCATTTATCTATTAAATCATGTAGGAAATTAAAAGTGGAATTACAAAACAAAAATATAATTAAACTGGTTTTTATGTTTACCTATGTAGCTGTTTTTCCTGGAGATCTTTATTTCTCCACATGGTTTCAGGTTACTGTCTCCTGTCTTTTCACTTCACTCCCTTTAGCATTTCCTATAGGGCATGTCTACTGATAACAAACTGCCTCAGCTTTTGTTTATCTGGGAATGTCTTAATTTGTCCCTCATTTTTAAAAGGTTACTTTGCCAGAGATAGAATTCTTGGTTGACAGTCTTTTTACAGGCACCCCACCACCATGCCCAGCTAATTTTTCTAGTTTTTTTAGAGACAGGATCTCACTCTTGCTCAGGCTGGTCTTGAACTCCTGAGCTTAACTGATCCTCCCACCTCGGCCTCCCAGAGTGCTAGGATTACAGGCGCGAGCCACCGCGCCTGGCCTCAAAACTGTATTTCTTATCATGTGTGGTCAATGAAGGCTCTGTTCCTTTAGTTTGTTTTCAGCCAGTGTTTTAATAGAGATTTCCTTGAATGCTCACAACTAAAAACAAAACAAAACAAAAAAACATATTTAAAAAAAAAAAACAAAAAGTTTCTCCTGGTCTTTGCAGATTGACTATGTCCTGGGACACTCCTTCAACATTTAGCCAATCTTTTTACAGTTCTACTTTAGCCTTCATTTTGTGCTTGCACTGAGCTTGTAGGTCAGCCAGAGGTGAAATTTTTGGGTCTTCCTAGGTCTTTTCATTGCATATGTCCTGCTTTGGGAATGCATGTTGCTTTCTAAGTTCCTCAGTACACATGGGTGCTTTTGAATCCTCTGCTTTCACAAAGAAACTCTCTCCAGTTTTTCCCCCTGGAATTTATGTGGCCAATTGTATGTGTCAACTGTAATCTTTTTCCCAGGAGATTGTGAATTATTTGTTTGCCTTACAGAGTTTTTGAGCAGTGCTCACTGTTATTCCATCCTAAATGATGTCTGAGTTAGCCAAAACAGAGAGAAGCATTATTTGTCAGTTCTTCAGCTAGCCCCCAGACATGTTAGAACAGATAAACACAATAATTTGTAAATAAGATCCTGGAGTCAGAGACCAGCATTTCAGCTCTGGGAATACAGGCTGCCTTCTTCAAGACCACCATCAAGCTGGGGAGGAGGTGGGGTCAGAGCAAATAAAATGCTACAAATCTTTCCTACCATTTTTTTAAGATGCCTTTTCCTTGATTCAGCATGTTTTGGTTGCTGTAAATTTTTGACTATTTTCTAGAGCTCTGATAGTTTCTGCTTGTTTTTTGACAATTCTGTGGAGGTATGGGAGCTACCTATGCCTACTCTGACACTTTGCTGACCTATCTGCTGAGAGGGGATTTTTTGGAAGAATTTTTGTCTAGTGTGGAAGGCAGAAGTGCTAGGGTATTTGTGTTCTAAGACACATGTACCTCAAGCCAAATGAGGGCACTTCACAGGCCCTGTGGTATTATGCAGTGCTTGTCAGAGAAGTCCTGGGGAATTGGATGAGTGTGCCTGCTTCTTGTCGAACAAGCCTAACCATGAGGGGCTACATGAGCTGCCCTGATGGCAGAGAAAGAACAACCTGTAGCAGGAGCTACACCTGTACCTGCAAGGCAGGTAATGGCCCACATCTCCATGAGCAAGAGCCACAGTGTTGCTGTTTGAGCAGAAGTTGAGAGTGGGCCGAAGCAGTCAGCTATACCATGCAAGTGTCACCTTCTGAGATGGGGAAGGAAAAGCCAGCTTCTGAGCCCCTGGACAGGCACCAATGTCAGATAATAATTGCACCAAGAAAATAAGACCTTCCTGCCACCAACTCTCCTCCTTCCTCAGCCCTAACTCCAGAGTAGGAGGAAGGATGGAGAAATGTTCTCTTTCCCAATGCCAAGTCCCAAGGCTAGATCAAGACTGAGATGGGGTCAGGGAGGAGGGACACTTTCAATTAGATGAGAGACTAAAGTTTGGATTTATTTCAGGCTGGACTTTCAACACCTATTTTCACATACAAAGAAAACTTCAACTAGATTAATTAAAAATTGGATTGTTTCCTGCTTTGCACTTTCCTGAGTCAAGTGCATTCAGTCTAGGGGTGGCACACGTAACTGGAATGTGAGTAGGGGGAAAGGGAGGGCAGGAGGAAGCAGGAAGTAATCTGTTGGTCCATATTATAAAGCAGAAAAATTGAGGCAAGAATTCAGTGAAAATTTTAGCATCACAAACAGGTGCATTTAAAACCTTAGGGTGGAAATGTGTTCTCCTGGCACTGACTTCCCTGCTGTGTTATGCAAGCTGGGAGGGAGGGGCACGAGTGTGCATCCACAGTATCCCAGCTTCTCTCCATAGAGGGTCCCTCCTCACTCTCAGGCTTGGGGCTCCCAGGGCCTGCTGCTGGGGTCCTGGGGAGGGCGTAGCATGCCCAGTGGGAGCCTATGTGGGAAACCACACACTCCTCAGTGGTTTCTTTAAACCTGGTTCCAGGGAAGCTTCAGCAAGTGGAACATCTGAACTGTGCTCTGAGAGTATGAGACTTCCCAATGCCAATATCCACCACAAAGTTAAGAAAGGAGAGAGCAGGAAAGGAAGCCGGAAGTTCACTGAGTACTGGTAACTCTACCAATCCCATCTGGAAATGGGGATGTGGGGGCCCTGTGGGGAGCCACTCCTGTCCTCCCAACTCAGGGGATGTGCAGTGGGGTCTGCTCCTCTTCTTCCCAAGTGGACCCAGCTTAGGTTCGTCCTTGCTGAGCACTTTGGTTTATGTCTTCCTGGTAATAAAATCGAAATAATTTATTTTCTTGGCTGCTCCATGAAATGTTCTATGAATTTATTCTAAAGGGAAAAAGGAAGAAGGAGGAATAAATGTGGCAGTGGCTTTCTGATTGTGGTTTATATTTCCATAAACCTTAGATCACAAGAATGCATGAGATATTTACACAGATCTTTCCACAATTCCTGTGGCCTTTGGGGGCATAGCATTTGCATGACTTCACCACCGTGGCTGGTGTGTGCTTTCTCAGCAGCTTTGCTTGCAGCAGGCAGCAGCCCCCACCAGCGCCTGCAGTTCCATGTGGGGGGGAAGATTTGTGTATATCTCATTTCTCCCTCCTTCCTTGCTTTTTCTGTAGCAAATTCAACTTAGAAAGGGGGTTCAGACTTTTCTATATCACAATATGGTAAGTTTTCTTAATGTAAATATTCTTCTTCCTGGGTCATTTCTTTGGGAGTGATGAAGTGAGACGCTGACTGAGAAGAGCGAGGTTTCATTCACCTTTGCAATGAGGAGACTCGAGGGTTGGTCTGTCCCAGGTGAGAGAAACATGGAGAAAGCTAGCGGGGGATCAGCGGGCCCCGCACTCAAGCTTCTCACATGAGTCAGATTTCTGTGGCCGCAACAGGTTCTCCAACAGCTGAGAGCATGGAACATCCGGAGGAGCCCTCGGGCTGAGAGGGGCCAAGCTTCACGCAGTACAGTGTGCACAGTAGGATCACGCAGACTGCCACTGCATGAGGAACGCCTGCAGGGAGAGCTTCAAGTGCCAGCTGTATGCACCAGCATGACCAAGTAATATGTGCTAGTCACAGGCTCCAAGCCATCTGACGTCCCAGAGGAGTACAAATGAATCATCGATTGTCCAGACACCACCCTGGCTTTTCTCACATTAGTCATCTTGTCTCCTATTTCTCTGACTTTGCATTTTTGCCCGCTAAGAATGTGGACACCGTGATCATCACTTTAAATGACAGGGGACCCAGGGGTTGGTGTGGAGGTTTAGGAACACAAAGCCCTGCTATCCGCGAGAGGAAGGCACTGTGGGAAGAAGAACACAAAGTCTAGCCAGGCAGACCTGCATTTAGGTCCTGTCTCTACCACTTCTCAGGCATGATGTTTTGGTGGGGCTCCCTAGCCTCTCTGTGCCTCGGTTGCCTTGTCTGCAAAATGGGGATAACTACCTCTACCTTGCAAGAGCTTGGTGAGTTTGAAAGATGGTTGCATTGGTGCAATGTCTGAGGCATAGGAGGTGCCTCAATACATGGAACCTGGAAAAAGGTGCCAGCCTAATCTGAGAACAATTGTCCTCTGATGCAGGTTTATAATTTTCTTGATTCACCTAACACCTGCAGTGGGCAGGAGCCACTGGGTGGCAGCTGTGTTCCCAGCAGCCCTTTGCCCCCGAGAATGGGTAAGGCTCCCAACTCCCAAGAAGCAAAAGGACACTTGTTTCAACAGTAGAGAACACTCAAGGGACCAATGGGAATTGTCCCGTGATTCACACACGGCCTCTGGGGGCTTCGTTGGCAACAGGACTCAGGCCTGGGCCCCTGGGCAAGGGCTCAGCGTCCCCATCAGAAGTGGGGTGCCTGTGAGAGAAGAGGACCCCTCCCATCCCCAGCAGGAGCGTGTGAGCGCCGTGTGCTCCTGTGGACGTGTCCGTGTGCGTCTCCAGGGTCTTTCCACTACGTCCACCCCTTGTGAGGTTTCCTGGGAAATGCAGCTTATTTTCACCCAAGTTTAACAAGAAGCAGTATAGCTTTCACTGCATATAAATTACATAGCTTAAAGGAAAAGCTTCAATTCCACTTTGGTATTTAATAGTGACCATGAAGGCTCTGCTCCCTCCTGGAGTGCTCGACCCCCACACAGGCCGGGTGCTGCGAGCTGCTCAGAGCCTGTGGTGCCTGCCCCACACGCCTCCTCTTCTCCACTGACTTCAGACCACATCTGTCTCCTTGAATAAACAATAAAAGGTGAGGCTGCCACACCAGGCATGGCCAGCGTTTTCATTACACACCATTCAGCACTTTTGACCTCAAGGTTAGCTGATTTTAAGAGTTAAAACCTTGTTAAACCTCAGAATTCTGCATAGTGGCTTTTAACTTATGCAGGAGGTAGGGAAGATGAGAAAATTCCCCCAGAGAGGTTAAAAAATAAAAAAATGCAAATAATTCTTTTAAAGGTCAAAGCATCTTAAATCTCTCGATAAGAACATAAGACCTCATGCAGATCTACATGAGGGAACCCTTCTCTCCTTCTCTGTGGAACTCAACATATTGTCTAGGAGTTTTTTTTTTTTTTTTTTTTTTTTTTTTGTCTTTTCCAGAAAGCACTAATTCTTTTGATATTGCAACCAGATCAGACAAAACTCCTCGTGGACTGTCATTCTAACAGCTAATCTAGGAAATAATTTAAACAATATCATTTCACAAACCAAGTAAAAACACAAATAGAAGCATACAGAACCCTCGGAGAGTTTCCCTATGATAGCGATTCGCTAGGAAATAAGACACACAATAACCCACAGGGCGTGAGAAGTTGTCCCAGGCGCAAGTGCAGATGCAAAGCTCTCACTCAGCTCGTCCTGGAAGCAGCTGGCACCGCACAAGGCAGCATCAGGGGTCACAAGTGGAGGACACACCAGGGAACAAAGCACACACCTCACCAAGGCCACTGAGCATGTGACAATTTGGGAACCTCCAGATGAGTGACTGGTTTTCCTCCTTTCATCCATATTTTTGCCTCATTATCAATACACGTTAAGGCAGGTCATACTGGCAACATTCTGCACTTGGTTTTCCTTTCTAATGACAACCTAATCAATGACTATCAACCTCAAATGCCATTTCCTCACCAGAAACTCAACTCTGGCATTTGAATTTAGACAAAATTGGAAGAACCTTTCATTCACACTGAGAAGGTACAAAATGATACCCAGCAATGCAAAGCCTGTAACTACATGGAGGAAAAAGAATTCAGCTCATTGAAACACTCCATTAACTCTAACCACCAAACTTCTCACGATTCTACTTCTAACTTCATGCCTATAAATCCAGTTCAATGCACAGTCAAGTTATATTTGTTCCACCTTCAGGTCTGTGTGTGCTCAGACAAGTGCAATGCTGTGTTTTGAACTGGCCATGGCCTCAGACCATTACTTATTCCCAGGCAGACTACAATGGACTGGCTCCAGGAGCTGTGATGTCCTGGGGGACTGGTGGACACAACCACCAGGAAGTATGTCTTTCTCCTTGCCAGCATGGCCTCTTCTCAGCTTTGTGTATCTCAAGTGTCATGTACATCTGTCTACCTGGCTCAGGGACATTGAGCAGAGGGACCCCATGACAAGGACACACTTCTGGGCCATGACCACCCATGAGGCTGACAACAGAAAGTGTCTCCACAGCCCAGTGGAGGTGGCCACTGTGGGGGCTGCCTCACCTTTCCGGGCTTCAGGGTCTCCACCTATTAGGAGTGGAGTAGGTGCTACATGATTTCTAAAGACCTTGACAGCTCCAATATCTGAGAAAGCCCTGTCCTGCTTTACGAGCAGGGCCACCATGCCCAAGAGCCTTCCCTAGGGGGAGGGGATTACAACATCTGCAGATATGCTTTTGAGACACAAAGATGTTTTTCTGAATCCCATCCCTGACCCTCCTTCAAGAACTATTACTTTCTTTTTTCTTTGCCTATATTTATAATTAGAACTTTGCCCAGATATTTAAGGCTCAGAGGTAGTTAACAGCAGGTAAGCAGGCAAGTTTCATAGAGCCAGGTGGCAACTGGAGGCACAAATCCTGGTAAGGAAGTAAGAAATGGCCCAATAGATCATTCTGGATCTATTATGACAAACTGTTTCCCCGGGGCCTTCCTCTCAGGGTGAAAGATTTACACAATGTGCTCCTGAAATGACTTGCTAGACCAGATACTCCAAACAGCTTTTTTGTAGAGACACAGGCTGGGATGTCAGGTTGGCGTTATTTGTTTGTGACAACTGAGTGGTGAAACATCAAATTTCTGTGCTTTCTGAACCATTATCTGTTATTTCTTCATGGTATCAGTTAGTTCTCTTTGACTGCAAGCAACAGAAATCTACTCTGGCCAATGTGATAATTTATGGAGAAGATATGGAGTAGCTCATAGAATCTACGGAGAACATGAAGAACAGGACTTAATGTTTCTTGGTTAATAAAACTAAGTTATTCATTGTTACCTAAGTCAGGAAGTGAAGAGAAAGCTTTCCCTGGGGTGTACCTTCATGATGAAAGTCACAGACAACCAGATCCTTCTTCAAACACCTGGGCATGTTGTCTTTTTAAAGGCAAAGCTCTTGGTCTTTGCAGTATATGCACAACACATGCAATGTTAGCATACACAAGAGCCTTGATTACAAATCACAGGCCACAGAAAGGTAAAGCGGGTGCCTGAGGCAACCCTTGGGTGTCTCTTTGCTGCTCTGCACATTAACACTTTGTTCATTAACACAGAGACCACAGTATCCTCTGTGACAGTAATGTCAGGGCGCAGGGGTCCTGTCCTGAAGAAGTTGTAGTATTACCATGTATAGAAATGTGCTAGAGGTACAGTTGGCCCCTGGTCTATCCAAATATGAACCAGTGAGGAATGTAGCCAAATCCTTCCACTCTACAGTGCGTTGCTCCAGGACAAACTATTAATACATGAAATGTATAATGGGGGAGTCACTAGAAAACACCAAGTCCTCCCTGGTGGACTATAAATGCCAACCTTCTTTATTCAGCCACCTATGCTGGGGATGAAAAGCTGCATAATACTAAATTTCCTTTGATGAGATAGACTTTGGCAGAAGATTGTAAAAGATAAAAGCATGAGGTTTGAAGCCAGAACTCTGACAACTTACGAGCTGTAGGATTTTAGGCAAGTCACTTAACGGGCCCCTCGTACAGCTGTAGTCATGCTGACAGATGATGTCACGTGCAATGTCCAGCACAAATGCTTGCTCAATAAAGGGTAGTAGGTACTAAAAAAGAATAGGAATGGAAAAGGTTTTCACACACTTCTCCAATTTGTCTATGTGCTTCGACCCAGAATTAAATGCTACTTTATGTGTTGGGCATGTGTGTCTGTGGAAGAAAGAGAAAAAGCTGGTGGAAAAAGAGAGAAAGGACGACAGAAGGTCCAGAGAGAGCAGGCAGGTAACTGAGCAGGGGGCGGGAAGAGGGTGGGAGCAGAATCAAGCCCAGCCCCCCCCACCCCCACCCGAGCAGTGAGAACAGCCTAAGAGGCCATGGACGGTTTTTAAAAAGCAACATATCTGTCTGTGAAGTACTTAAACTTCCACCAACTCACTTGGTAAGTTGTCGAATGTCACATGGCTCCAAGAGCAATCTGTGTGAGGACCCACGAGGAAGCACACTCTGCTTTCCACACCATTCTCTGGGGCCTCCCAGGAGTCCCTCCTTCACCCTCCTAACCCCTTGTGTAGGAAGCCACCCAGGCAGCTGTGTCACTCAAGGAAAACTGACCCATCTCCAGCTCCAGGACTGAGCACTCATTGTCTAAGTCAAGCACAGCATCTCCATGTCCCTTGTCAGTCTCGGTTGTGGAACTCCACATGCAGCTGAGAGTCTCAACATTCCCTAAGGACTGTGGCCTGTGCAAAGGTGGGCCTGGGACCAGTCAGGTGGACAGAGTCTCCGCTGGCCACTGCCCCAGGGGATGCTGCCTGCCTGGGTCAATTGTGAAGAAATGGAGCCCCCACCACCCCAGAGCCTGCCTTCTCTGTGGGCTTCCAGAGACGGGAGCAAGGCCTGTCTTTACCACTTACACCCCAGGGAGGTAGGCTTCCAGTCACTTGCAACAAAAAGCATCCTAAAACATTCACCTGGTGAATGCTGTTCCTTTTTTACTATAATCAGCAATAAGGACTAGCTCTGCCACTATTGAGCTGCTGAGGACTTGTTTTCCTCATCCACAATATGAGGGGGTCAATTCTGTGCTTCATCAGTCCCCACAACCTTTGTCCTGTGGAATGTCAGACTCTGTGACCCTTCCCTAGGAAACCGTACCCCTGGTCCCAGCCTTTTCCCACCATTCTCATTCTCCAAGAGCATGAGGAAAATTCAGGGTACAAGTGATATACAGTAGAGATTGTAAAAGAAGAAGTTGCATTGTAACAGCAAAACTGGAGTCACGTTGCTGAGAGAAACACCAAGAGGTACACGAGGACGCAGAGAGATCAGGTTTATTAACACCGGCGGGCTCAGAGGAGATCCTCCGCCAAAATCTGAGCACCCCCAGTCAGGGGAACTTGTCTTTTATACTTCAAGAGCAAGGGGGGAGGTACAAAGTGGCTCATACCAGGAAGTGTACACATACGGAAGATACTGTAATTTACAAGGTAGCTGCTGCAAGGGGAGCTGTTTATGGGAACATGAGCTGCAGCCATTAGTCAGTTTCACAAGGCGACAAGCAGTCTTACAGAAGCAGATGAGCAATTAACATAAATAGGGCTATGGCTTCTCCTTTCAGGGTAAAAGGTTTTTAGTGAATTTCCATTTTTCCCTCACAGCATTACTCAGTCAAGTGGTTAAAAGAATCAAGCTAACTTCCAGAAGTTCCTAGTCCTTACTTCCCTTTAGTCCCTAATGTTACTGTTCTTCTGAGCTGGCTCTTTCTAGTTTGACCCTGAGACTCAGGTGAAATCATTCCCCTTATCTCACGTAAAATAAGGTCTTTTTCCTTTCTGGGGGTCCCAGCCGACACAGTCATATTTGAATTCTTGTTGAAAATACATTCACTTGAAGATACCAGCCTCTCTGACTCAGAGGCCCTCTGCTCTGACCATAATGTTGCTGTCTCCTCTGTTAGTGGGTTCTATTCAACATCCTATATCTTTACAACCTTCCTCTCTTTTTAAAAAGGTCCTTTTGCTCATCATGTCAGTAACCCTGGATATGACCCCCACCAAGGCCCCAAAGAAGTTTACCTCCTCCATGAGTCCCTCAATCTGCCATTCACTCGAGAAAATTCACTGCTTGCCTCTGCAGGCTGATATGCTACGTAGTCACTGCAAAGAATAACACTATAAAGAATGAAGGCCTGCACTTAAGGATCTTAGAGCGCCGCAGGGAGTGCAAATAACTTCGATATTCGGCAGTCTCTGACCGTATCATGGATGAGATCCAAATAAAATGCTATAAGAATTTGGGAAAGAGATAAGATTTTCGCTGGGGGAAATCTGAATAGAAACTGCTTGGAAAACGTGGAATTTAAGCTTGCTCTTAGAGGATAGAGAGGATCGAGACAGGTAGTGATGGTAAAGGGAGGGCATGGTAGACAAAGGAAAAAAGCAGCAACAACAACGGAGCCACAGGAAGGGCTGGGCAGGCTCCGGAAGAGGCTATGTGGCCATGAGGACAGGAAGCAGAGTAGAGGGAGATCTATTAGGAAGCCAGGTTGGGCCCAGGTGGTGGGGAGCTTTGGATACCAGGTTTAAAAATGTTTAGTCCTGTGGATGGTAGGGAATCCTGCTTCTATTTTAGCTGCTATCATACTGCATTTTAACATGGCTCTCAGTGTGTTTCCCTACCAAGTTTCCACTACTTGGTAGGGAAATGGTAGGACCTGTAAGGCCATTTCATTTCTTCTTTGCCACCCCAGCTCAGCCCAGTGCCTGGCACATAGGACGTTCTCATCTCTGTTTGTTGAATGTATGATTAAATGAATCAGATCTGTACTTTTTGGAAAGTAATCTAGCAGCAGGGGGAGAATAGGTCAAAGTTGCAAGGGGAAGGGAGGGTTTGAAGAAACCAGAAGTATTTAGGAATTCAGAACTTCGATCCCAGGGAGCCATGGTGAAAGAGAATGAGAAGGAAAGAATGGATAAGAAAGAAATTGTAGAGATAGAACCAATAATCCTTGATCAAGTATTGTAACGGCAAAAACCGTAGTAACGTTGCCAAAGGACACACCGAGAGGTACACGAGGATGCAGAGAGATCAGGTTTATTAATGCCACTGGGCTCAGAGGGGATCCTCCGCCAAATTCTGAGCACCCCCGGTCAGGGGGACTTGTCTTTTACACTGCAAGAGCAAGGAGGTGGTACAGTGCGGCTTATTCCAGGAAGTGTACACATAGGGAAGTTACTGTAACTTACAAGGTAGCTGCTGCAAGGGGGAGCTGTTTACGGGAGCATGAGCTGTAGGTTTAGTCAATTTCAATTTCTTTCTTTATAACATCAGTTTCACAAACATTCCTGTGGGTGTGGCGACAAGCAGTTTTACAGAAGCAGATTAAGCAATTAACATACATGGGGTTACAGTTTGTCCGTTTCAGGGTAAAAGGTTTTTAGTGAATTTCTATTTTTCCCTCACAGTGTAAGAAGTAAAAATGAGGGGAAAATAAGTTGACTCTAAGTGCTTGCTCCCAGGAGTCAAGGAGCTGGGCTGGGCTGGGTTCAGCAGGAATATTGCCCCCCCAGACCCTGGCCCCAACAGGGCAGGGACTTTACAGTTTCATTTTTTTACTACTGTTTCCCCAACACCAAGTACTACTGGTCTCTCATCATTTTTTGAGCAAACAAACAAATAAGTGAACATGTTGCATTTAAGATGGTAACAATTCAACCACTCACAAATGTCTGATTTAGTTAGAAATAGGGGCTTGGTGTTTATCCCTGAAAGTTTAGATTTTGGAGTCATCTGCAAAAAGGCCATTGTTGGAGATGCAGGCCTGTACCCATCCGCAGTTGGGAGGTGTGAGGAGGAAAAGGGGATGGAGAGGCTGGTTGGTGATTAAAGAGATCAAAGAGTTTCCAGAGAAAGTCTGACTGAGCAACTGTGTCCAATAGTCCAGAGAATTTAAAGGGAGTGAGGATTAGGACTCAGTCATTGAATTTGGCAAGTTGGAGGTCACTGTGACCTTCACAAAAGTAGATTTAGAATTGTGAGTACTGAAGATCAGTGTCATTATCCCTAGTCAGATATCACAGCTCAAGGAACACATTTACATTTTCATACAGAAACAGATGTCTCTGTCTCTCTTCAGAGGTTGTGGTCAGCCAAAACACATTCATTTTGAGGGGAGTATTAGGATTTTTGCCAAAGGGTAGGCAACTATGTGGGGATCTTATTGGGAGACCTTTCGTTCGAATGCATGTCGTGATGGAGAAAGCGGAAGGTAACCGTCTAGTAGTGGAGAGTATCAGCTAGGTTCCTGCACACCCAGGTCCAGCACAAAGGGCAATCCCACCACTGAGGGGCTGTCTCACAGGGGGGTGGATCTCCCCTGAGAACAGGAGGAGCGCAGCCTCCAGGCATCCAAGAAAGAGGTGGCTTCCAAGATGTGTAGGAATTCGGGTCTGATCCAGGGCAGTCCCTGGTCTAAGAATCTCCTGGCTGGTGGTGAAGCAGCCTGGAACGTCCAGGTTATGCTACAATCAGCCCAGGGTGACCTGATCCTTTAGGCCAGGAAAGACCTGCAGTCCTCTGGCTCCCTGCCAGCTCACACCTGCATGCACGTGCACACACACACACACATGCCCCAGTACCTCCCGAAGCCCTTCCTGAGTCTTCACAAACAGCCACATGCTTACAGAGTCCCTTCCCCACACCAACTCAATGAGCATGTTTGTTGCAAATATAAAAGCCTAAATAGTATTAATGTTCTGGAACAGCACCTATATTAGAAATCTAAGCACAGGGGAAATCAAATTCTTTAAAATGAAAAAGGAGCCAAAGTTTAAAAAACTGACGAATACCAAGTGTACTTCTTTGGAGGAGCCTTCCCTTTCTCCTAGTCGCAGAATACCGCACTCAGGAAAAAGTACTGGGTAGGAGGGATTTAAAGCCAAACACAGCTTCCCAGGCAGTGTTAGCACAAAGCTCTGAGACGGAGGACGTTGAGGAAAATCAGAGCTGGGGTTTGAATGGGATGTTAGCAGATGAAATGAAAGGGATCAGAAATATTCTCTATGGGTGGGGAAAAAAAGCCTGCCAAGCATACTTTAGCTGGGACACCGAAGTGAGATTTTCTTCGTTTTGTTTTTTTGTTTGTTTCTATTTCACTTGTCATTTTACTTTTATTTTTTTTATTTCAAAATATTAAGGGGCTACAAATGTTTTTGTTACATGGATACACTGCATAGCGCTGAAGTCAGAGCTTTCAGTGTGCCGGTCACCAGGACAATGTTCACTGTACCCCACAGGTAACGGAGGCCTTCTGACCCCCAGCCGCAGGCACACGCTGGCACCCTGAATCTCCGTTAGATCAGACTGGGTGCCACGGATGGAGAGACGGAGCTGCCAGAAATAGTTCCTTTCCTGCGCGCAGGAAAGGTCGCAGCTGCCATAGGGCCTGGGTGGAGGTGGAGGGGGGAGAAGTCGGGTCTGTGCCGGCGAGGCTGGGCCTGCAGGCGGCAGGCAGCCTGGGAGCGCTTTGAAAGGCTCTCATAAAAGTGCCATTTGTTGGGAGCCGGGAGGAAGTGGAGGCAGCTTTGGCACACGTGGCCACGTTGCTAAATTAACTGTTAACACAAATAATCAAAGTGCAAGACCCATCGAGCGGCTGGCGCCAGCGGAGCGTGGGGGGCGGCGGTCAGCGGGGTTGGCGGGTGGCAGGTGGCGGCTGGGCGGGGGCAGGGGCGGGGGACGCGCCGGGACCCAGGGCAGGGGGAGACGCAGGGGGTGGGGGTCGCCCGGACCGGGACTCAAAGCCGCGGGAGGCTGGGGGCGGGGGCGGGGAGGGGATGTGCTCAGAGACCCCAGGCAGGGAGAGGTGGGTCGGGGAACAAGCCCTGGGACTTAAGGCAGGGGGAAGTGGAGACAGAAAGCCGACCCCGGGCCAGGGAATGCGGGACAGTGCTGAGAGGTGGGGGTGTCGTCGCCGGCCCGGGGACCAGGGCAGGGAAAGGCAGGGGGGGCGCAAGGTGGGCGAGGAGGCGTGGTGAGGGGACACGCCCGGGACCGGGATCCAGGCGTAGTGCGCTGAGGTCCTTCTTTCTGCAGAGGTGAGGACAAAGTGCACAGCCTCTCTCTGAAGCTCCTCGCTGCTACCGGGCCCTGAAGGTGGCCAGGGCCTTACTGGCGGTGAGGCAGGTGCTGAGGTGGGGCCGAGGTAGGGCCATCGGAGCCCCGTGCGGGCGGGCGAGGCCTGGCGGCTGGCTGGGCCTCTGCGCTGCGTGACTGGGGGTGCAGAGACTTACTGGGGACGCTGTCCTGGGGAAACCTGCTTCCTGTGTATACACTCCTTGTTTATACCAGCAGAAAGGCTGGAATATTTTTTCACAAACTTTTGTCTTAGGCTTGCTCTGGGGTCTGTATCAGAGATCATCATTTTCAATTTGCAGATAGATGAATTAACTGGATGGAAGTAAGACTAGCAGCTCAGGGCTGGGCTTCACTTAGGGCTGCACCGGGCCCTGGGTGCCCAGTGCCGCTGGCAGCATACCTGCCCAGCACGAGGTGACATCCACTTTGCCATAAAGTAGGATAGAATAAAACCCCACTTATAACAAAGTGGAAGAGGAGGCATGTGTTCTGGGGTGCCCCTCCTGGGATCCTGGAATTAGGAGAAGGTACTTCCTAGAGAGAACTATCTTTTGAGAAAATTCCTAAACATTAACTGATACCCATTCTTAGGTAAGGGATTCTTATTCAAGTGTGTCTCTAGGAATCAAAGCAAGGTGGAATCAAAATTAGTCTAGCAAATAAATTGCAAAGGAAAAAAAAGCGAGAGACAAACCAGCCAGCAGCACACAAGAGCCTCCCATTCTGAGAGACAGCCACCACCCTGCAGAAGCCCCAGGAGAACACAGCCCTGGCTTGACTAAGCCAAAGCATCAGCTTCTAAAGACTGAAATAGAAAGTCAAATTGGGGATCTGGCATAATTTAGCTTTTATAAGTTTTTAGAAACTGGATTTAACTTTAATTTTAGTGCATTTATGTCAAACACATATGTTTACACAGACCCAGCCAATAAAAAACAGAATTTCTCTATTTGAAAAAGGTATTAAAATCATGATATAGTACATAAAAGAACTGCAACATGCTAGTTAAAGTCCCATAGGATGTCTTCAGAAAAAAGGGAGGTTGCTGAAATGTATCCTCCACTACTTCCGTGTGTGGTCAGAACCACTCTGTGGGACAGGTGTGGTCTCCAGTCCCACACTAACACCTGAGGGCACCACGCTGGTCAGCAAGCCCGTGTGACGGGAACCTAAGACCACATCTGGAGCCTGTACCCTTTCAACCCTCCCAGAAGGAGAAGGTCTAGAGATGTCACAAGAATGCGTTATCCTTCTGCATTCGTTTGTTCAACAAATATTTATTATGCACCTACTATGTGCCAGAGTCAAGAGCCAGGAACCAAGAAGGAAAAGCAAACAGACAGGATGTCCGCCTCGCCTGGCAGGGCCGGCTAGCCCTCCCTGAGGAGCCAGAGAGAGACAGGAAGTGAAGCGCCTCACAAGTGACTATCTATGACAGTTCGTGACTGTTTGCAGAGTTCCAGTGCTTAGGTGGAAAGAGACAGCAACCTCGATTTCTCACAGTTCTCCTGATGACAATGAGGTTGCTGCCAGAAACATCCATAATTCGGTGTAGGGAGTGCTGGCCGTACGCAGTCGCTGTGCAAAGCGCCTTTGGTATTATTGGATTACTTAACCAGTCATCCCACCAGCCAGGCTCTGTTGCTGTCCTCATTTTACAGGTGAGGGAAACGAGGTGGAGAGAAATTAAGGACATTCCACAGGTCTCATAGGAATGGGGTAGAGCCCAGCTTCAAAATCTTTTCAGGTCTTGTGGGGTTTTTTAAGGTTGTTTTCTTCCCCTCCATGTCCCAGTATATAAAATAGAAAAAGGATATAACTCAAGTCCTTGGTTGGCTTTCCCTACAACGTTGAGAGCATGACTGTAGTGGCACAGCATGTGAATGTGCACAGCACAGGGAGCCCAGAGTTGGGGCAGGGGCTTGACCACTCACTCTGGGCTGGCTGTCGGAGCCACCAAGGCTGCCCTGAGGCTGCACCTGTCTCCCCAAGGACAGACAGGGCCGTTAAGTTAGGTAGGTTAGTGATGATCACAGCACCATGCCCCCCCCCACGCTGCCACCTCGTGTCATCCCTACAGCAACAAGGAGTAAGCGCTAAGCTTCCCTTTCTAGAAAGGAAGAAACTGAGACTTTAAAAGCTTGAGTACCTCGCACATTCGAGACCTGAGAATTAGAAGCCGGGACCTCAGGTCCCCAAAGCCTGTGCTTTGGCCACTGCAGTACACAGCTCCTCTGCAAAATGAATTAAGAACCAGAAGTCTCTCTTCCAGCTCTAATGTGCAATAATTTTAGAGTGAAAAAAACTACAAATTCAGTTCCTTGTTTAAAAAAAAAAAAAAGTAAGCCATTAAGGTAGACGATATTTGGACAACCTTGGTCCAACCCTAAAGACTCACAATGGAACGTCTGAACTAAGCTGGGAAAGGGCGGAGTTCTCTGTAATCGCGCCTGGTTCATGGTGCCAGTTGGCTCTGGGCACATAGGCGGCCCAACAAGGCCCCTCTTCAGCTGCCCAGAGTCTCCCAGGAGCAGCAGAAACAGGGTCACACTCCTTGGTACCACCATTGTGCCCACTTCCCAGGGCACCCCGAGCCCAGGTGGGGGCTGTGCACTCCTGTTACAGGATTCCACAATCAGCCCACTTTTGCAGGAGGGCCAGCTGTCCCACCCGGGTGCTTTCCACTTCACAGTCAGTTCTCATTCTGGGTGATGAGGAGCCCACTGAAGTCATCCAAAATACTCACAGCCCGAGGCGCAGGCCACAGTGTAAGAGACCAGACAGCCCTTGCTCCTTGCTACTGCCTCTTTGACTATCAAAGTTCCAGCAATTCTTGGACAATCAACCGAGGAACAGTACCCACAAGCCACACACAAGCGCATGATGGGCTCAGTGTGTCTGGGGCACCAAGCGCCTGTCCTTCCCACAGCCTCTGCAGCTGTGTCCACCCTCAGCTGCCCAGGGATAGGTGGGCGATGCCCCACCCTGACAGCCCCCCACTCTCTGACAAGAGCCTCTGACACTCTCTCCATACACAGCTGCTAAGACTTGAGGAGTTTTCCATGTTCACCACTACTAGCAAGAGGAAGAGATCTCTAGGGATGGGATTTCAGATGCCAGGAGAGGCAAAAGGTCCTCTCGGCTCCCTGAAAAGCAGTTTAATATTCTGCATAATCATAAGAATGCCCCTGTCTTACACAGGATATTTCCACTCAAATCAGACCGACGTGGTGCGGTGGAGGAAGGGGCCGAGCCCCGGCTGCCAGCCTGTCCACTGCCTGCCTCCCCTGGCCTGACTCCCAGCCCAGAATATCTACAGAGGCTTTCTTACCTCGGGCTTTCTTAGTCACTGCAGGTGTGTCCAAATGTGCCCAAGTGTGCAGATTCACTTATAAACAAAAGCAAATGGCATCTCTTCTTGCTTCTGAGTACAGGGGCATGTGTCAGCTCCTCCCCGCTGCTGTGCCCACTCCCACACCTCTCCGCCCCGGCATTGGGAAGGTCCCTCTACCAAGCCATCCCCTGCGCTGAGCGCCCCTGGAGCACCTGTGGCACACATGTTCACTGCCCAGCTGCAAGCCCTCCACGTGTGCCTCCGTCATCACTGCCCCTGTGGCCTCGTATGTGTGCCCACGGGCTTCCCTGCAGTGTGTGGGAGCTCCCGCAGTGTGGACTGTGGCTTTCTGTGCTCATGTGCAAGCTCATGGTCTCTGAGGAAAAGCAGCATGTCTTCTGCATCTCTGGTAGCACCAAGAACTGCCAGACCCAGGACTGGAAATAGCAAAGGGTCTCTCTGAGCAAACTCTTAAGACCAGAAAGAGTGCTACGAGCAAAATTATAAACAACAGGCCCTGCAAAGGCAGCTTGTGGTCACCATGGAATACCAACCCGTAGGTGTAGAACGCATTCGAGGTATGGCATATAAATAATATCCGATCGTGTCATCAGAATTAAAAAGTCAGAGACATAATATTTGAACTTTAAAATGACAAAATGGAGGACAAATTCCTTGTAGGTAAGATTTGTGTCTTATTCCCCATAGACACATGATAAACCATTAAGAACTGAATGAATGAGTGAACTGCAAGTTATAACAGAGATGACAAAAGGAGATGGTAATATAGGTCAAAGCATCAAGCTGGTAAATACAAAGCTCATTTCAATATAGTAGTAGTAGTATTCAACGAGACAGTCACAGCAAATCTACACAAAGCTCTATCTTCCCACCCCGGAGAGGCCAGGCGGTGCTATCAGCAGACCCTTTAGGCCGGGCTCTGCCGTTCTTCCCGCGGGGGTGCACGGTGGCCTTTCAGGGAGGTGCATCCCTGCCCCCCACACACCTGCAGTTCCCCTCCGCGCTTCTGTTTCTATTCAAGTGAAAAGTTTGGGGTCAGCTAAATTTGACACCTCCTATGAAATTCCAGACGTTCAAAAAAACCACTGGAACTGAAGGCAAAATGACCTTTTTTTTTAAGAACCACACCCAGGAGGTGGTCACGAGTATCTTTCAATAAGAGAAACAGAAGTGGTGGGAGCTGGAAGGAAAAAAAACTCAGAGCATCTCATGATTTTTTTTAAGTTCTTATAACAAATATGGTTTCACTGCTGTTTATATTTCAGCACCTTAGCTACACTTACAGTATTGGAGAAAATACATAACCTTTTTTTAAAAAAAAAAGGTTTTTTTCAACATAAAAATGTTTTTATATAAAAAACAACATAGTAGCCAGAAGATCATCTGTTTTAAAGGGGATGTCTTGCTGCTTCCAAATCTGTGACAACATGCAGAATAGACCAATGAGAAAACATCTCAGGAGCCTGCACCCAGCACAGCTGTTTCTAGATGCAGCTGGGGTTGCTGCCTGCCCCTCTTCTAAATGTATCCAAAGGTCCTCTTCAGGACCTTTGGGATACCAAGTTGTATCCCAATGTGAAGTTTCCAAGACTTGGTCACTCAGCTACAAGGAGATTCCTTTGAAGCTTGTACAGTTTGGGGAAGAGGAGGAGGGAGTGAGGGGTGGGGGAGGAGAGTGGAGCCAGGGCCAGCATCACATGCTGCCTCACCATGTGGATCAAAGGGCACTGCAGCCTGGTGCTGCTGGCCTTCTTTTCCTATCTAGAGACTGAGGGTTTTCCATTTTATTTTCCAAAGAGGCCAAAAGTATTGCACATTTACCATAACAAGCCCAAGAAAAATAGTATTACAAACCAAATAAAATTGGAAAATAAAACTAAATTTTAAAAAGTAAAATAAGGCAGTCAATAAGGCAATTGGTCACCAAACTTTTGCAATTGAGAAGAAAGATGCCTTTTATCTTATCTTCTCTACATATTTTCCATTCTAACTTCATTGCCAAAAAAGCAGTTGCCTTTACCAGCTGATCTGAACATTATAACGAAATCCCTCAGCTATTCCAAGCCAGTGTTGTTTAAAAATGAGACATCTAAAAATTCTGTTGTACTTGAGATTTCTCCAATCTGAGCCATGCTTTGTATTATTGTTACCATTTTTTTAACCAGAATTCCACTACTAAAATCACCTAAGACTCCAAAATAGCTCAGAAACTAATGTCCTTGAAATGTAATTTATTTCAACTTTTCTCTACACAATAGATAAGAATCAAACACTTCAAACTACAGACTTGCAGTCTACCTCCGTTAACCATGGTTCCAGGACAGCATACCCATTTCCTGACATTTGTTGTCTAACTTAAATGAAAACTCAGGGAATTTCTGTAAGATCATACATTTTCCAAGGGATTTCAACAAGAGTTTTTTAAAGTTATGCACTTTTGTAGATTTAACAACCACAAACAACTAAACAGGAACAAAACCAAGTGTTCAAAACCAATGGCCTTTTTCTTACAAATTATTTCTCTCACTTAAAAAATCATTACACAAACCTCGACTTATTGTATGTACAAATAAAGTAAGCATACATTCCATCTGGATGATGATCTCAACCCGTTGAGCATGTCTCCTGGCCTCCCTGTTCTGTTTCGTCAGAGCCGTCCTGCACGCTCTCACAGCCAACCACAAAAACGCAGCGAGGCTTTTAGTCCTGAATGTGCTGATGCCAGCAGATGGACATTTCCAGGACTTTATTGCAGATCACACCCTGTTGCTGTTGATGTTTTTTTCTTGTTGTTGTCCTTCTTTCTTTTACCCTTTATTTGGTGGTAGGAAGTGGGTGTTAAGGATATGAACAAAACCAGGTAGGATGCTTGGAGACCACCACCTGACCTTTGTTGTGGTCAGCCGCCTGGCCCCGCGCAGGCCGTGTCATCCTGCACCACATACGGAAGTCCACTCAGGGAGACAAGCATTCTGTGTGGAGATGGCAAGGCTGGATTTTAATCTCCTAAGGAGAAAGAGGATTTCATTCTTCAGCTTCAGATAAAGTGAATCAAAAAATGAAATGCAGCCTATCACTCCTTCATCCCTCCCTATATGTGTTTTTTGCACTGGAACTTTCTTGACTCTCCTTTTTCCACTGTTTTCTGTCCCTCTTCTCCTATAACCAGCCCTTGCGTTCTAATATTACAAGCTGGGTCCCACCATCCCCACTCGGGAGCCCAGGGGAGGTCTGTGCAGCTCCCACTCTCTTACTCCCTATGCCACACCACACTGCGTGTTCATCAGGAATATGGGAGATACGAAAAATAAGACATAACCAAATTCGCCTCTTTGATGGTTAACCAAGAAACCTCACTGGCCACCTATTGGGAACATCTATTGTCAGCCAATAGAGAGAAACAAATATTTTGAATAGGTGGGGGGGAAAGCCTAACATTATTCCCTCGAAAGGCATTGCCACCCACAGCCACATCATTACTTTTTCCTTGCCAAAATATTCATACCAATGATTTCTAGAACTTTGAATCCTCATGCTTTATGTCTACATATAGAAGCTCAGCTGAATTTGTGAGTTTTTTGTTTTTATAATTTATTGAGGGGAAATCTTATCTATGTTCTGCCCCAAGCAACACATCTTCACCAGCATCTGTAGAACTGAAGGCATGACCAAGTTTTTATATTATCTAATTCTTTAGACCTTGATCAACTCCTCAATCTCCTTGATTTCTTATTCAATAAAATATGGAATTTGGGCTATTTATGGCTATGGTCCATTGTAGTTCTAAAATGCCATTCTCATCAAATTTTAAATCAGTCTCACTGTGGGGACCAAAGCACAGCAAACGTGTAGAAAATGAGAAGTCCCAAGGGTGGAGGGAAGTGCATCCCTGGACTTCACCTGGAGGACAGTTGAGAATGAATACCCATCGGAATTTAAATGAATGAGAAATAAACCTTTGTCATTTGTTAACCTTTATGCATTTGAGGGTTTATTTGTTACAATAGCTAGTGTTAACTAACATATTTCTGGGCTTCAGCTTTCCCATTTGAAAGAATGAGAATAACAACTAGCATTTAGGAGTGTTTTTTGTGAGGCTTAAATCAAATGACGTTCATGGAAGGGCCAAGGTGTCCCTGCAAGAGCAGGCCTGACCTCTCTGCTCCTTCCCTGCACCCAGCTGCGGAGGGAGGATGCCGTGAGCCCTTGTCTCCAGGTAGACATGAGTGAGGTTGCAGCCCCAACCCACAACAGGTGCTGTTCTTCTGAGGAGCGGCTGGCAAGCCTGCTTCTCCCAGAGGGAGCCGTGCGGAATGCCACCTCCTCACGCGACGACACAGGCTGGGAACAAGGCATTTGGTTGGATAGTTCACCCCTCCAAGTACTTCGGGAAGCTGAATTCCTTCTGCACTCATGTTGTCCAGCTTGCTTTACCTGCCTCTCTGTCTCCTCCCCAGTGCCTTCTCCTCGCCCTGAGACTATTAGCTGCTCTTCACCATTTGGACCATGCAGTGCTTGGAAATCAAGGGCCCCTGCACAAGAGTCACCCCAGGAAGATTGTGCACCTCGAGATTACAGCTTCCTTGTATCTGCAACAGAGGTGTTTCCTGATGGGATGGGGTATGCCTTCAGTATTCCCGGGGGGACAGAGCACCCTGAACGTGTGGGACCATTCCTTCTAGAGCAGCGTGCTCTATTAACAGCAAGACCCTTCACCCACCCACAAAGCTACAGAAAGGCCACACAGGGTTGATGAGAGCAGATCCATGGTGTGACTATAAACATGTGGAGAACAGGATACCAGGTCAGACTGCAGACAGGCAGACAGGCAAATGGGAGGCAAAATGACCATCACCATGGCAATGGCACAGGAGGTGTGCTTGAGACAGGTGTCTCAGAGGCCCCGACTAAAAGCAGTAGCAAATATCCTGTCCAGGAACCACCGTGAGCTTGGTCATTGTGCAAGTGTGAGAGAGAAGCAGGTCTCCAAATTCAGCTCACACTAAACCACGTGCTCAGTAAACTGGGAACTAGAAAACCAGCACCTCTTCCCTGGTGGTGGTGACAACATAATGGCTTAAACACCCATGGGCCTTCTTTGTTTCCCTTACAGGTTAATGTCAACGGCCCCCGAAATTTCCTTGACTTCACACCATGTCATTGATATTCTCACCATCTTCCTATCACTTTTCTTGGAGATTTACTCAAAATTGTAACAATGCATTTTCCCAATCCTAAGTAAAAAGGAACATACAGTTTCTGAGATCTCAGTGTCATTTTTTTCTAAGAATGCCTCAGAAAGCTTAGGAGTTTCCATCATCCAGTAGTAGGCGAGTGCTTTTTGGTGCCTGTGCCTTTCTGTTTCAGTACATTGACTGCAGGAGGCAGGACCGTGGGGCAGCGAGGCCAGCGCCCCCCGGGGCAGATCAGCCCTGCCTGAGGGTGGGTGGGAGCTGCAGCTCTCGGCAGAGACCTCTGTTTCCCTCCCCTCCATCCTAGGCCTAGAAAGTGTGAAGCATGCACGAGCCGTGCTCCCTTCCCTGGTGTGACCTGGCCCCTGTCTGCTTGCTGCCACCCCCCAGGCCCCCTCTGAGCTCTCTGCTGTTCTCTGACAAGGCTTTGCACTTACCACAGGCCAGCGTTTCATGTCGCATGACTCACCCGGGCTGGTCTTCGTGCACATCCTCCCTGCCTGGCTGGGCTTCCTCCCCTCAATGGCTCAGCCAGGCACTTCCCACTGGGTGAGGTCAGCCGGCGCATCCCCTCCCGCCTGGAACCCTCACCCTCTGGCGACCAGCAGCCCTGTCTGCTGCCCCATCCTTCCTTTAATCATCCTCTCCCTGGAAGACCCCTTACTGTGCTGTCACACTTCCGGCTTCTCTATCAGTGCTGCTCAACTTTCTTTTCTTGAGACTCAGATAAAAACCTGGATTTGACCCGAGAGAAATGGCTCTTGGGCCCCAGGGGAAGCTGTGCTTCTAAATGTCCCTGAGTCCTGGGCACAGGTGGTGCCTTTGGTGCAATGAGAGGGCCCCTCTGCGTGGGCATGGCTGCCCGTGGCCGAGCCTGGCCCGGCTCCTGTCAACCCTTCTCCTCTCAGGCCCCAGAGCTGGGGACAAACCTCCAGAAGAAATAAGACATATGGCTGGGGGGAGAGGGGTGGGATTAGAAACTGTAATTCAATCTAATATTTGAGGCTTGGCAAGTGTACCTATGGGATTTCATGAAAACCCCCGAATCTTTTTCATTTCAGAGCAATTACGCAGACCCCGGCATCCTGGCCCCAGTGAGCTGCTCAGCTCTCGGTGTTATTGCCCGTTTCCTTCCCCTTTGCCAGCACTGGCTCCCATCCTCACACTCAAAATAAAAAACCCACACTGTTTCGGTGCCACCAAGGGGCCCCTGCCAGCAAGTGTGGGGCCTTGGGGCAGCCGGTCAGGCAAATGTGGCCCCCAGGGCCGCGCAGGCACCGACGTTTGGGATAATCAGAAACACCCAGCAGTAATTTAATAGTTCCCACCAAGCACAGACACAAAGTCTAGCAATTCTTCCTCCACATACTTAACCCTTAGAGAAGGAGAGAGGGGCCAAAAGAAAGGAAACTAATCCCTCCTAGTTGCTACCCTGGGATTTTTACTCTCAGTTTTTTTGCTCTGGTGTGAGAGAGAAAGATGTGAGCTTTGGAAGCTTGCAGGGAGCAGGAATTTAGATTAAAATGCCCTTCCTCAGGTCTGGCAGGGGGTGGGGTGGAGTGGGCAGCGAGGACCCTCTCCCACCAGGGAGGGTCAGCCCTGCTGAGAGAGCTGTCTCTCTTCTGGGCCAAACAGAGTGTCTACACAGCACCGTGAATAAGGCATTGCACTTTCACAAAAGTGTTGCGTCCAGATAGGATACATGAGTGAGGCAACTGATTTACTGGAGTCTGAGGCCACATCTCCACCCCGAGAGAGTGAGCAGCGACCTTGCCTGAGCTCTGTGGTTTGGCCCTGTCCCTCTGGGGTGTGGCCATCAGCATCACTGCCCAGGACAGCTGGCCTCAGGGTGGGGGTGTCTCCCTCAGCCAGGAACATTCTAACCGGCAAGTGGAGTTCTGTAACTAAGAAAGCAACAAAATTGGGAGCATGAGTTTTGATTAGTTAGAAGTTTTGATTTTAAATTAAAATAAGTTTCCCTAAAATTTCTGAATAGGAACCCACCATTCCACACTTCCACATCTGTTAAGACCAGCCAGTGACAGTTCTCACCTGTCTGTGGTTTATCATCTGCACCTCCAGATTCACACACTTCTGAGGCCATGGATGTTCAGGCCTCTGCCTGGCAAGCCGCAGGCCCCTGTTCACGTGCGTGTACACACACGCACGCGCATGCGCACACATGCAGAAACTGTCTTGGTGAATAGTCATCATATACTTACAGTGCACCTAGGATCACACTCCATGAAATAAGGTCCCAGAACTTGGCTTCACCTTCAAAGCACTGAAGGAATTTTGAAGACATTCTCTGATCTATTAAATCCAGTGTGGAGGCTGAGAACTTTTTATTGTTAAAAGCTCCCAGATTACTCTGACATGTGGCCAGGAACCATTGGCAGAGTGTGTTCTGGTGTTTGTGCCGCCCCTTGATAAGATCACCCTCCACGCAGTGCCCATGGAGAGGGGCCAGGGTCTGGCGCCCAGGCGCACAGCCTTGCTTTATGACTTTTACATGCAGTGAGACCTACAGAAATCGGTGGGCCTCTCAGGGATTCAATTTTCTCATCTGCAAAAAGAAGGCAATAATAGTATCTGTCTTGTAGGGTTGGTTTTGTACACATGGGGAAGCATTTGGAGCAGTAAGTGGTGTAAATTGCGAGTTCTGAATGGGAGTTAATCACTATTGCACTTGAGATGGGTGTTAGCCAGGGCAGACTGATGCCATGGCTGAGGGGACCTGCAGCACCAGGACAGAGTGGGCCAGGGAAGTCTCCGTGGAGAGAGCCTGAGGCGGGCTTGGCGGAGCAGGGTTGCAGTCCACATGGGAAGAAAACCCTTAGCAATGGTGTGCAGGTGGAACTGACGGGCTGTCCCAGATAATGGCAAGTGTGGAGTTCTGGGTTTACCCATGAGTTAGCTACAGACTCAGTAACAATTCTAACTGATAGCTAAATCAAATGGTAACTCCTGTCAAACAATATTTTCAACCTTCCCAACAGGCCTGACTCTGCGGCTAGGTAAGTAGAAGGTGTGTGCCTCCTTCAGGTGGGGTGGGGCTTCTTCAGACTACACAGGCCCCTGCCCCCTCCAGGGTCTCATACCCTAAATCTATGCACGGCCTAAGTACTCAAGGGCTGCAGGGAAGAAACATGGGCGAGATGCCCCTGCAGGCTCCTACGACTGTACGCGTCACTTCTGCTCCCTCCACCCACCAAGAAAGGGGCCCAGGAGAGGCAGCCGATGGTGCAGTCTGGGTCTGGCCCGGAGCGGGATTCCCAATTCCACACGGAGGGGCCTGGCGTGGAGACCCACCTCCACTGTCTTTCTGACAGAGGAAAGTTCTTTATCAGATATAAAATATGGGATGTATATATTCATATGATACATAAAGGGATGTGGTATTTATTTGCTAATTTACATATTTGATAATGTGCACAATTTTATGAGAAACACATGTTATTCCGTATGGTGGGAGAGACCAGTGTTTTTCCTTGCTATCAGGAAGAGCATTTTGTTGTGAAATGTGTCTTCAATGACAGCATTTCGCATCCCGTCCCAAATAAGAACAACCTCCCAAGTGAAATCCAGGAAACCAAAACAATCATGACAAGAGAATGTGCTATGCCAGACGAATCTGGGTCCTACATTTTTTTTCTCTACTTTCTTTGACATTAAATATTGTGTGAGAAAAAATATGACTCAAAGTGAGCCATCTGTCTTCAGCGTCTTTTTGGGTGTGTTGCCACCCGCAGTCATCAGCCTAATCCTGAAATCAGTAACTCTGCTGCACCAATAGGACCCTGATTAGAGAAAAGTAAGCTGGAACAGCTATGCTTGCTTCTCTGGGTTCCTTAGAAACTTACAATTTGGCCATCTTTCCTCCCACATTCCTAGCAGAGCCAGGTGCAGGTTGTCTGGGGTGGCCCTGGTGGGGGTGCTGGATTTGCTTGGGCCCCACCGGGATGCAGATGGCCCAAGCTGGGTGTGGAAGCAGTGCCTGCTTCCACCCTGGCACCCTGTGCTCTTACCTACCACTCCTCCCACCTTGGGCTTCCCTACACGGCCTGCACAGCCACCTCTGCCAGCCACCTCAACACCCCACACAGTCCATTTCTCAGCAGGGATTGTTCTCCATGGATGGCTTTAGGCTCATGCCTCTAACTCCACCCCAAGCACCCAAGAATTGCCCTGAAATGCAATGCCCAACCTCGCCGTCTAGCCTCACTTTATTGATGTGAGTCCTCTTTTTCTACGGAGAATCACCCTTCACAGAGCCAGAGGAGAGGCCAACGTATGCATGGCCTCAGGCTAAAGGTGGCCTCACAACACAGGACCAAGGAACAGACACTCCCCAGCAACTCCCATGGGCCTAGAGCAGACCCAGAAACACAGGCCACCCCACCCCCAGCAAGACCAGGACATTTGCCTGGGGGTCTCCAGTCGCCATTTCCTCCCTCCCTCCTCAAATACATCTCCCCTGCCCTCTCCTGCCCCCCAGGGCTTCCTGCTTCCTAACTCCTTTCCAAGTCAAAGCAACACATTTATCCTAGAACCTGACCGTTCAAGTCAGTGTGGTAATTGTCCAGGTATTTCCGTTTTCAGATTTTTATCTCCAATCATTAAATGGAAGCTTTGTGTCTTGTTAAAGGAATGTCTGGTTTGAGGGGAGAATTTTTGGATAAATCCTCCTTACACCTAAAATCACATCAGGACTTCTGCGTGCCTGGATCTGAGTGCCCAGGGCGCTGGTGGGCACCCCTCTCAGCCTCCCCCAGGACTCCCCGCCTGCAGCACCCCGTGGGCTACAGCATGGCTGGACTCTCCTTGCAGCACTGACCTGGGGACAAGGCCTCAAGGGCAGCCTGGGGACTCGGGAAGGCAGGCAGGTGTAGAGGGCCCAGAGCAGCCTGGGTGGGCCCAGGAAGGCCCAGCCGACAGCACAGAGACAAGGGCTCAGCTTCCCACCCGGCTTGTCCACATGTGAGCCACGCACCAGCCCCGCAAAGCTGGGGTGACACCAGATCCCAGTGCTAGAGGCCTAACAAAATAAGGGAAAACATTTGGAAGATGACTTGTCTGTAAAAGCCGTTCTGATTATAGTCATTTTGGTTAACTGCTGATCACTTATGCCTGATTACCATGCAGCACAATAATGACTATGTACCTCATGAAATGTGTGCCAGATTAACTATGTCTTTTTGATTACAGCAGCAAATCCTGCAAATGTATGACCACTTGGTCTTTATAATTAGTTTCTTCTGTGGTACTATCTACTCAGGCAGCATGGTTTTATGCATGCGTCCTAAAATAAATGAATAAAATGAATAAGATGAAATAAAATAAAATAGGACAAGCAACCACGCCAGGCCTGCTCAGAAAGCTCACATGACCAGCCCCTGCCCGACCTGCCTCCCGGAGGGAAACCAAGTCCTGACGGCTGCACCTCTGTCCTGCTCACACCACACACTGTAGGTGCATAATAAATAATAGTTAATGAAGGAAGGGCAAAAGAATGATCGGAAGTAAAGGTAGAATCAGCGTAAGTGAGGCTCTGACAGCTCCACTCTGATGTCCCCGACAGCATGAGGACAGAGAATATGCCGCACAGAACTGGCCCCAGTGCCAGCACTAGTTCTGAGAACTTTATCCACATCATTCACCTGTTGGAGCCTCTATTTTCCTCTTGGAAAAATGGAAGTGTAATCACCTTACAGAGTTCATGGGAGGATTAAATAAGTTTTTTTTTTTAAACTCTGTAAATGCTAATGCTAAAGAAATTGTATGTTTCCCCTCAGGCTGTTTATGTCCTCTTCAACGGGAATTTTTTTTAATTGCAGGGTACTGTGGTTTGAATGTATCCCCCCAAAATTCATGTTGAAAGTTAGTCCCCTTGAGGTATGACCTTCTAGGAAGTGATTAAGTCATAAAGACTCCACCTGCGTGAAAGGGACTAATGTCCTCATAAAGGAGCCTTCAGAGAGAGTTCACCTCTTGCTCTCCACCCTCCTGCCATGTAGGACACAGCAATAAGGTGCCATCTTGGAAGCAGAGCCCAGCCCTCACCAGACACCCATGTCGGTGCCTTGTTCTTGGACTTCCCAGCCCCAAGAACTGTGAAAATTAAATTTCTGGTGTTTATAAATTACCCAGTCTAAAGTACTTTGTTATAGCAGCACAGACAAAGACACAGGATATATAGTGAGTATCTGAAAGCCTCCCCTTCTATGGACAGCCATACTAGGTATGGGATGGAATCCACAATTGGGCCTTGTATTTCAGAGAGATCTATTAGCATTTTCAGATTTTACTTTTCAACTCACCAAACTCCTAAGAGGAGAAGAACTATGTGCCTGTCCTATACTGGGTATGGGGGCATTCATGCTTTCAGGCTGGTTCTAAGTTTCTTTAGAGCAAAGTAAGTGACAGGCTGAATGCGTCCTTCATGGCACCCACCCTTCTCAGGCGGCCCAGCATCTGGGCCCCTGCATGGTGCACTGAGAGAACGCTCCCTGGATCTGACAGGCCTGCACTCCAGAGCCAGCAGAGCCACTGCTTTGTGTTGGAACATTGAGCACTGCGTCATCTGTCTAGGCCTTTGTTTCCTCTTCTGCAACTCTTTACTTTAAATATAGTCAACCTTCAAGGTGAGTGCTATGGACTGAATTGTATCCCCCCAAAATTCATATGTTGAAGCCCTATTTGAAGACAAGGTTTTTAGGAAGGGGTAATTAAGCCTAAATGAGGTCTTTGGGGGAGTCCTAATTGGATAAGATTGGTGGCCTTCTAAAAAGAGAGACCAGAGCTCTTACTCTTTCTCTGCCGAAAGAGGACACAGCAAGAAGGTGGCCATCCACAAACCAGGCAGGGGCTCCCCCCAAACACCAAATCTGTCAGCATCTTGATCTTGGTTAGACTGCCAAGCTTCTAGAACTCTGAGAAATAAATTTCTGTTGTGTAAGTCACCCCGTCCATGGTATTTTGTTACAGCAGATGGAGCTAAGACAGTGAAGATGAAATGAGAACTTTAGGCAAAGTTCCCACCTCAAAGTAGGTTCTCATAAAAGTTAGCTCTCTTTCACAAGCACAGTGCTGTGAGCATGAGTTAACTTTCCTTTGATAAATTAGGATCATGCATTGCTTCAGAATCATTGTTCTGAATAAGAAACCTCTATACACAGTTATATGAAAGAAACCACAGAAGGTGTTCAGAATACTGGTGATTGGACACCTCTTGAAAAGCAAATTTCTCATTCTTTCTTTTTCCAGTCAAATTTCATTCCACTTTCCTGCTGTTTGACATTTTAATGTAGTGAATGGTAGAGAAAGAGGCTTCAACTCCCCTAAGTCAAGGATTTGTTTCAATTAGAATAAAAGCCGCATCCTTTGAAAACAAGGATCCCCTAGGCAGATGTGCAGCTAACTTCCTCCTAGTGAAATTGCCCAGCATCCAGTAGTCCTCTGATGAACTTATTGCTGAAATAGTGGTTTTTTGCTTTTCCAAGGGCTGGCCAGAAGCAACAGTGTGAAATGATCAGAGTTTGCCCTTTGTCTGTCCTCAGCCAGCTCTGAGCTGCTGCCCAACCCAGGCACCCCACCTCCTCCGAGCACCCCTCCCCATCCCTCTGGCTCCTGGTCTTCTGAAAAGGACATGGTGGACTAGCCGTCATTAAGGACTAAATCAATGATCATTCTGAGGAGTGTGGTACTTCCCTCTGGGAGGATTCCACTTCCACAAGCAATGCACTCATGAGAACAATAAAGGGCCTTCCAGTTATGTATTTCAGTCCCCAGCCCCAATGAGGATACCTGTAACTCAGCACAGGGGGGAGCCACAGGTAAGTACCCACCTGCAGGGTCCTGGGCCTGCCCTGCCCACCACTATCTCCCCATCCACACCCCAGAGAGTCCCTCAGCATCACAAAGAGGTAATAACAATGGGGTTGAGTAGAGAAGGCTTTCAAATCCCTCTCCCATAAATGGGAGTCTGTTCCATTTCCCAAAATGAAAGGATGCCATGGAAGAGCTGGCAGTGTCCTGAGTCAGTGGCAGGCCTGGAGATGAGATACAGCCTCCTGTTTCCAGAACCGAGCTCTTTTTTGGCCCCATGCAGCAGACAGGTCCTAAATGAGGCAAAGGAAGACACCATCACATTACTGAATTGTCTGCACCAAGCTTCACATCAGCTTCGTGGACAGCAGAAGCCAGCAGCTGCTTTAAGAACCCTGATAGAAGGGCCCGTGCCACTAACCTGCCCAATCCCAGACATTCTACCATTCCAAGATTAACTACTGAGATCAGAAGTTCTCTTTTGACAATGCAGTTACTTTGGAGGCAGAGCACCCACTGTCTTTGGCCCTTGGTCTGGAGTCTTTCTCTGCCCTGGGCTCAATGGCCTGAGATGCCAGCGAGGTAAGTTTGATTTGGGCAGAGAGAGATCGGTCATGTAGTGTCCAGTACCCCAGAGAGCAGGCCTGGATGGAGGGACACGCAGGGCCCATAAAACACTAAGACACAAAGTGGCCAGGACCACAGAAGGGTGCAGGCAACAGGCTACAGGGCAGAGGGCAGGGGAGAATTTGGAGAGAGCCAGTTACTACACATGTGTTCCGTGACAACAGCACCCTGCAGGCCATGTGGGGGCAGAGCATCTATTCACCGGCAAGGAAGCAAACCACTGACTGCATAGCTTTAACTTTCAAAGAAGCAGATTTCTTTATCTCTTTGATATATTAACCAATGCCACCACAAAAGATTGAAAACAAAACTTGCCATTTTTTCAGAAACCCAAACCAAGCTAATGCCTCTGTAAATAACACAAAGAAACATCATTTAATAGGTGGTATTAACTACTACATGGGGTGCAGGGCTTGTCATTCCAAAAGTACATATTTGTTTATAAAGAAAAGAGTGGGATTGGTTAAACCAGTTTTTCGGGCCAGTGCAGAAAAGTAAAAATCTGATTTATTTTTCCCCTGTTCTGTTCCATTAAAATGAAATCATGCAGAAAGCAATGTTTCCGTATGTGTGCATGTTTTCAAAAGGTGGGGAAACTCTAAGTGAACAATTATCAAAATATGATGCCCATTGAAGCAATTCAGTGTGTGTGGCATAGATGCTAAGTTTTCCTTAAAGGGTCTCCTAAGGTCTGCTCAGTCAATGGTGTGCTGCAACCTGCCCATGGCAGCTCAAGAGAGCCGATTGTGTACACCCCTTCCCAACACCTCTTCAGAGACATCATGTTGGTAGCTTGAAATCAGCTATGGTGGGAAAATTTCCACCACAGAGACCAGTAAACCCTACAAACCAGGGCTTCTTTCCCCAGAGACCTAACTATTAAACATTTACCAGCATGCCACTGGAAAAAGTTGCTGTAGTACAGAAATAGGCAAACTAAGGCCGTCTGCCTATTTTAGTATGGCCCAAGCTAAGAATGTTTTTGTGCTTTTAAATGGTTGGAAGAACTACCTTGACCACCATTATCAAACACTGAATGGCTTTGGAAATTAGCTTTTGCTACAGATTTGATCGTGTTTCTTAATGAATTCAACCTAAAATGACAAGGCAAAACAGCACTTACATACAGCAGCTTTATAATGTGATAAAGTCATTTCATCAACAGCTAATATTGTTAAATCACAAGTAATGTCTAGATGCTTAATACACTTTCTGTGTTCTTAAAATTTAAAACAAGAAATGAGCTCTCCATTCCCACACAAGTATGCAGTGGAGAGATAGCTATAGATAGATATAGATATAGACATAGATATAAATATAGATATATTCAACTCAAACTACAATTGTAGCAGCAATTCTTGCACTTCATTGCAAGTGTAAAGAAATTTTTTATATTTAAAAATCCATTTAAGCTTTCCAGATCTGGAACAAGATGGTATATACCCACTTTTCCCTACATATCTCCTCTAAACACAATTAAATCACCCTGGAAATTATACAACAAACAATGATAAAAAGAACTCTAGAACCTAGAAAGAAGGACGTGGACTGAGGAGGGATTTCAAGACTTGAGGAAAAACAATGTGGTTTCCTAGGTTTTCTACAGGGCCAGAGAGGCTTGCAACTCAGAATGATCAACAGGCAAGCTTTTTTGGCCCTGCTCTCTCTAGGGGAAGTCCAGTAGAGTCCTGATGGGAAGCCCCAGCATCTGCTCCACAGCCAGGGAGCCAGCAGGCAGGTCAGTACACCTGCAGGGCCAGGATCAGAAGCTCCCTCCACCACCCTGACCTCTGCCCAGCTGCATAAGGAGACCCAGGCTCAGCAGCTTCTGAGCCTCTGCCCCTAGTGACAGGAGGTGAGCCAGCAACTCAAGGCAACCCAGAGAAGTGCCTTCTATCTCTCCAGGAAACACCAACAGAGGTTGAAAGAAGGCCCCAGAAGTGCCAGAAGAATGACACAGACCAGAAGAACATTGCAAGAATTCTGAAAACTAAACTGATATGGAACCAGAGCCAACAAAAGAAGGCCAGAACATACATGCTAAACCTAGACACAGTGACTGCCTGCTAAAACAGAAGATTTAAATAGGATGAGAGTCTCCTGACATAATAAACAAAATGTCCAGGAGACAATCAAAAATCACTCATCATACCAAGAACCAGTGGAACCATAACTTCAATGAGAAAAGACAATTAAGTGATGCAAATACAGAGGTAAATCCAAAGTTGCAATTATTGGACAAGGATTCTAACCAGCCATCATAAAAATGCTTCAACCATCAGTTACAAATTCCCTTGAAACAAATACAAAAATAAAAAAATCTCAGCAAAGAAAAGAAGTTATAAAAAAGAACCAAATGGGGACTTTAGAAATGAAAAATACAATAACCAAAAATTTTAAAATTCCTCAATGAATTTAATGGTAGAGTGGCAATGACAGATGATATACCTGGTGAACTTGAAGACAGATCAAGAGAATTTATTCAGTCTGAACAAAAGAGAGAAAATAGACTTTAAAAATAAACAGAATATCAGGAATCTGTGGAATAATAACAAAAGATCTAACATTTGTATTATTGAAGTCCCAAAGGAAAGGACAAAGGAGTATGAGACTAAAAACTTCCCAAATTTGATAAAATATATGAGCCTACAGATTTAAAAAGCTGAGAAAAACCTAAATATGATAAACACAAAGAAATCCACACAAAGGCACATCATAATTGAATTTCTGAAAATTAAAGACAAAGAAAAAAATCTTAAAAACAGTCAAGGAGAAACGACATATCACTTACAAAAGAACAACAATTTATATGACAGCAGATTTCTCATGTGAAACTATGGAAGCCAGGAAGATATGACACGACAATCTCCAAGGGCTAAAAGAACAGAACCGTCAACTGTGAACTCTGCATCTGAGTAAACTGTCCTTGGTGAATGAAGAGGAAATAAATTCTCAGACAAAGGAAAACTAAGATAAGTTATTACTGGCAAAAACTGACTAAATGAAACTCTCCAAACAGAAAGAGAATGATAACAAAAGAGGGCTGGAAATTCAGGAAAGAAAAAGAACATGGAAAGAGTGAAAATAGAAGTAAACATAATATATTATCTTTTAACGAGTTATTTTGATTATATTTTATGATTGAAGCAAAATCTATAACACCATTTGATGTGGTGTTCAGTGTATCAAAGGAGATGCTTAAGACAATTACATATAAAAACCAGGGGGAGAAACAGGAGGTAAATGCAAGCAAAGTCTACACATTATTCAAAGTGATAGAATGTCACCACCAGCAAGCTGCGATCAGTTATGTATGCACATAGTAACACACAGAACAAAAAATAAAACCGTACAAAGTGATATACTCAAAATCAATATAAAGAAATCAAAATGAAATTCCAAAAAATGTTCAAGTAACACACAGAGAAGGGATTAAACACAAAAAATGAGAAATGGAGAAAACAAACAGAAAAGAAAGAAAAAGCCAGACCTAAGCCCTACTATATCAATAATTACTTTAAATGTAAATGCTCTAAATATACCAATAAAAGCGCACAGGTTGGCACAGTGGATTTTTTTAAAAAGACATAACACAAATATAGGCTGTCTACAACAAAATCACATAAAGCATAACAATATAGGTAGGTTTAAAGCAAAAAGATGAAAAAGGTGCACCATCAGACATGAATTTTTAAAAAGCAAGAGTGGATATACTAATACCACATAAAGTGGATTTCAGAGAAAAGAACATTAACAGAGTTAAGAGAGGGATGTTACACCAATGAATCAGGAATCTGTAGTAATCCCAAATCTGTGCACATCGAACACCAGAGCTTTAATCAGTAGAGCTGAAAAGAGAAGGAAACAAATTATAGCTGAGGACCTCAACACTCCACTCTCAGCAACTGGTAGAACTACTGGACAAAGAGTCAACAAGGATATAAAGCAACTCAACACCACCATCTACCAGCAGGATCTCATTGACACTTGTAGAACATCACCCAACAACAGCAAAATGCACATTCTATTAAAGTGCCCACACAGCATTCATTAAGAATGTTGGGTCATAAAATAAATCTTACCGAATTCAAAATAATTAAATCATACAGAATGTATTCTGTGACCACAATAAAATCAGACTAGAAACAAATAACAGCAAGATAAAAGGAAAATTTCCAAACACTTGGAAATTAAATAACACAATTTTAAATAATCCATGAGTCAAAGAAGGAGTCCATAGGAAATTCTTAAAAATTATTACACCTGAATGAAAATGAAAAGACAACATACGGAAATTTGTAGGATTCAGCCAAAGCAATGATAAGAGGGAAATTTATAGTATCAAATTCTTCTAATGAATAGGAGAAAATATCTCAAAAATCTAAGTTTCAATCTCATGAAACATGAAAAAGCAAAGCAAAATAAACCAAAAACAAGCAAAAGGAGGGAAATAATAAAGACAAGACAGAAGTCAAGGAAATCAAAAGCAGAAAAACAATAGAGAAGATTAATGGAAAAAGTTGGTTTGGGGCAAAACATCAGTGATAATGACAAGCCTCAAAGCAAGTTGACAAAGATAAAAGAGAAGACACAAATCACTAATATCAAGAACAAAACAGTTGAAATTACAAAGATTCTTCAGAATAACAAAGGAATACTGCTAACAACTTTATACGCATAAATTAAATAACTTTGAACAAATGACCAATTCCTGGAAAATTCAAACTACCAAAACTCAGCCAAGATAAACTAAATAACTCAAATAGTTAATTTAAATTAATAATTATTAAATTGAATATATAATTTAAAAGTTCCTAAAAAGAAATTGCCATGCCCAGATTATTTAGAAAACTTGAACAACAATTTTATACAAACTTTTCCACAAAATAGAGAGGAGGGAACACTTCTGAAATCATACCATGAACAACTGTACACACATAAATTTAACAACATAGATAGAATGCACCAATCTCTTAAAGAATACAAACTACCACAATTCATCCAGTATGAAACAGATAATTTTATTAGCTCTATATTTAGGGATTTGAATTTATAATTTTAAAACTTTCCAAAATAGACATTTCTCAGTAGATGGTTTCCCTGGAGAATTATATCAAATGTTCAAAGAAAAATTAACACCAGTATGCATAATCTCTTCCTAAGAAAGACAGAAGATTTGGGAGTACTTCCTAACTCACTTTTAAAGATGGTATTATGCTGATACACAAACCAGACATAGTACAAAAAAGAAAACCATTGACCAATATCACTCAAGAATGTACGTGCAAAAATTCTTAATCAGATATTAACAAATGAATTCAGCAATAAATATTTTAAAATATGCACAATGACCAAGTGGGGTTTATTCCAGGAATGCAAGGCTGGTTCAATATTCAAAAACCAATCAATGTAATCCACCATATTAACAGTCTAAGGAAGAAACACTATATGCTCACACCAATTGATGAAGAATGACAAAATTCAACACCAATTCATAATTTGTTAAAAACCATTAGTACATTAGAAGTAGAGAGAAATTTCTTCAACCTCATAAAAACCATCTACAAAAATACTACGACTAACATCATACTTAATAGTGGGGAACTGAATGCTTTTGCTCTAAGATCAGGAGCAATGCAAGTATGTCTTCTCTCAACACTCTTAGTTAACACAGTTCTAGAAGCACCAGCCAGTGCAATAGGTAAGACAAAGAAAAAAACAAAGACATACAGATTAGAAAGAAAGAAAGAGAACTTTCTCTATCTGCAGACGACATGATTGTCTATGTAGATATCCTAAGGGATCTACCAAAAAAACCCTCACAGAACTGATAAGTGAATTCAGTAAGATTGCAAGATACAAAATCAACACGTAGAAATCCATTGCACTTCTATCTGCTAAAAACAAACAAGTGGAAAAACAAAATTTAAGTTAACTACCAATTATAATCTCTCCAAAAAAATTAAATACTTGCCTATAAATCTAACAAAATATGTACAGGCTGTATGATAAAAATTACAGAATACCAATGAAACAAATCAAAGAAGTCATAAAAATATCAGTTCTCCCTAAATTTAAATACAGGTCTAATGAAATTCCAATCAAAAATTTGGAAAGGTTTGTTGTAGACATAGACAAATTTACATGGACAGAGAGAGGTCCAAGAACAGCCAAATCAATTTTGAAAAGGTAGAATAAAGTAGGAGAAATGACTAGGCTTACTACATGGTAACAGAAATCAAGACTATGCGGTATTAGTGCGGGATGAGACACATAGATCAGTATAACAGAAAAAGAACCCACAAGTAGATTTACACACATATGCCCAATTAACTTTTGACAAGGGAGCAAAAACTGTTCAACAGATAAGGGAAAGTCTTTTCAACAAATAGTGCTGGAGCAATTTGACATCCATAGGCAAACAAAAAATGAACCTCAATCTAAGCACAACAGATTACATAAAAATCAACTCAAAATGGATCATGGACTTAAAGGTAAATTGTAAAACTATAAAACTTGTAGGGAAAAATCTTTGGGACCTGGCACTAGGCAAAGATGTCTTGGACTCAACCTCATCAGCATGGTCCATAAAAGGAAAAAATAATAAATTGGGCCTCAGCAAAATTTCAAACTTTTGCTCTGCAAAAAGCCTGTTAAAAAGGATGAAAAGACAAGCTATGGGATTGGATAAAATATTTACAAACCATGCATCCAACAAAGGACTTGTATCTAGGATATCTAAAGTACTCTCAAACCTCAACTTCAAGAAAACAAAATATCCAATTAGAAAATGGGCAAAAGATATAAAGAGACATTTCACTGAAGAGGATATGGAGGTGACAAATAAGCACATGAAAAGATTTTCATCATTACCCACTAATAAAATGCACATTAAAACCACAGTGAGCTATCACTACACATCTATCAGAATGGCTACAATAAAAATGGTGCCAACATCAAATGTAAAGAGGAAAATACAAAGAAACTGAATTGCTTTTACACTGCTTGTGAGAATGTAAAATGGTATGGCCACTCTGGGAAATACTGTGGCAGTTTCTTTAAACCTAAAAGTGAATTTACCATATGAGTCAGAATTGTACTCTTGGGCATGATGGAACAATGAAAACTTATTTTCATGCTTATTTCAAACTTATTTCAAACTTGTGCATGGATGTTCACTGCAGCTTTATTCATAATAGTCCCAAACTCAAAACTATAAGACCAAATATCCTTCAATGGGTGAATGTTTCAATGCATTGTAGTACATCCAGACATTAGAATACTATTCAACAATAATTTTTTTAAAACTATTGATGCACACAACAATTTGAATGAACCTCAAGGAAATTATACTAAGTAAAAAAAAAAAGCCAATCTCACAAGTATGCATACTGCATGATTCCATTTATACAACATTTGTGAAATAACATAATCATAGAGACGGAGAATAGGTTAGTGGTTGCTAGAGGTTATGGATAGAGATGGAGGCACAGGTGTGGCTATAAACAGGTAGCATGAGGGAGCCTTGGAGTGATGGTACATTCAAGTATCTTGATTGTAGTGGTGGTTACACAGGTTACGCATGTGATAAAATTGTGTAGAACTACACACACACACACACAAGTGCATATATAACTGGTGAAATCTGAATAAGCTCCATGGATGGAACCAACACCACCTTCCTGGCTGATACTGTACTACACTTATGCAAGATGATAACATAGGCGGAGGCTGGGGGAAGGGTGCACAGGACCTCGCTGCGCATTTCCACGCAACTTCCTGTGAATCTATAATTATTTCAAGATAAAAAGTTATCTTCTAAAAAGACATATAAAGGTGATCATTTCCACACTCAAATGTGCAAAGAAAAGGCTGCTGCATGTCTCTCTACGACTTATTCGATCTTCTCTCAAGCCCTACATTGCTGGATATCAAGCGAGAAAAACATTAAATTTTCTAATTTAAAGTATTTAGATTTTTTCCTGGCTTAAAAGGATAGTCACACAGGGTCCAGATTTTCTTAGAGATACTAAAATATGTAGCAGTGAAAGAGATGTGATACCTGGGATTTGCTCCAAAATGTTTTGAAAAGAAAAGAAAAGAAAAAAGAATGAAGAGGAAGTGGCAGGTGGTTGAACATGAAGAATGTAGCTAATGCTAGAATCCAGGTATAGCTGGTTTATCAGACAGTTTTCTTAATTTTTTGTGTGATGTTTGGAAACATTCATTAAATAATTTTCCTTTTAAAAAAATCCACTAAACTGTGCGATTGAGGAGCCTCCACCTAACCTTCGATAGAAAGTATTAAATCTGGAATATCCTGACACACTTAAAGCACACATCAAGAGAAGAATCTAACCGGATTCTATAAAAGCCTTCTAAGTGATGAATATCCTCAATTAAAATCACATGCTCATGGATTAATGTCAGTATTTGGCAGTAACTATCTATGTGAAAAGGCATTTTCAAAGGTAAAATACGTAAAATCTTATTCCAGGTCAGCACTGAGAGAGGAACATTTGCAATTGATTTTGACGATAGAGAACACCAACTTTGAACTCCAACTAAGTGAAATGTCATTCCCATCAATAAAGAATTCCATCCTTCTTGTTAGTAGAACTGTATTACAAAACACCGTACACAGTTACTATGTCTTTAATTTGTCAATAAAAAATTTGTAGAAATTTATTTTCTCTCTTGTTATCGAAGTACCTACACAATGGCCTCAATATCACCTCTTGGCTCGCTGAGCCTAAAGTATTTACCACCTGAGCTTTTATGGACAAAGGTTGCTGCTCCTGCTGTAGAGGGCGGTTTTCATTTGTGATGGGATAGCATCACACACAGAGAGATTCTAGGTCCCAAAATAACCTTTAACAATTAACCGCTGGCCCCGTCTCCATCCTCTATCACTCTCGCTGCCCAGGAGATGTAGACCACCCTTCCAGTTTTCTCCCCTCCTGCACACACTGAAGCGCTGCAGGACTCCAGACGTGGGAAGAGGTGCTCACTGGGAAAGTGGGAGCAGGTGACCTCTGCTCTTGGCCCAGTCACTTGGTCCAGCCTATCCCCAACATCCCTGCCACGTCCCCCCATCCCATTCATTCCTCTTGGGCCATCACAGTCCCTCTAACTGACTTCCCTTGTTTGCAAGCTTAGGCTTTGTTATGGACTGACTGAATGTCGTGTCCTCCGAAATTCACATGTTATACAACCCCCAGTGTGGCTGTATTTGGAGGTGGGGCCTCTAATAAGCAAGTATTAAGGTGAAACATGTCACAAAGGCGGGGTCCTGATCTGATAGGATTAGTGTCCTTACAAGGAGAGACACCAGAGAGCTCGCCCTCTCTCAGCTCTCTGAGGAAGGGTCAGGGGAGCCCATGGCAAGAAGGCGCCGTCTGCAGCCCCACAGGAGAGCCCTCACCAGACGCCAACACTGCTTGATCTTGGACTTTCAGGATCTAGAATTGTGAGAAAAATTGTGTGAAGTGTGAATTGTGGTATTTTGTTACAGCAGCCTAAGCAGACTACAGGCCCCTCATTCGTCACGCCCCACTGCTACAGCAAGTTACCTAAAATACTTCAAGATCCAACACTGTAATATGCAAAACATTGCTGTTGTTCCTCATGGCTTCACAAATAAAATCTAAACTCCTTGTCCTGAGAGCCAAACTCTCCATTGCCAGCAACACTCCAACCCCTTTCCAGGGCCCCTCCAGCCAGGGGCGGTCTGTCCCCGAGATTCCTCCTCCTCAAGTTACTCTCTCCTCTTGTCCGGTCTTACCCAGCCTCAGGGCAAGCCCAAATCCAAGGCATCCTCTGTGACATACTCTTTGCTCCCAACCCAAAAGAGGCATCCCTCTGCCCCTGAAATGCCATGCATTTGTGTTCCTTCCCTTCTACCTTGAATTGCACTTTCTTGTGTATATTTCTTAAAATGTCTCTGACATGCACACCTTGCCCTTCAGGAGACCACACAGTTTTGAAGTCCAAATAATGTCTAATCAGTGTTTTTAATTTTCACTCAGTAGCTAGCAAAAAATTGAGCACTCAGTAAATATCTGACAGAAGAAAGTTATATTATTTAATTAACCATATTAAACATTTTCTCATTATTTATCACTGATAAGTAGGCTGAAACAAACTGATGGATATGAGCATGCTGAACACTCACCCTGACCTCACACCTAGGCAGAAGAGCAGAGTGCAAGGGTTGGCCGGCATGAGGGATTCCGTTCAGTCCCCTGCAGTCTCCAGGGAGACAAGGAGGGAACCTACACAGAGGGCTCCTTCAAGGCCAAAGCCCTTTTCTATTTGTAAATAATAAATGATACGAGACCTTTCTTCAACATTTCACTTAAAGAGTCAGACTCAGAATATCAATGCACATGGGCCTATTATTCAACATCTTATTCATCAGTGGTTTCTTGCTCCTCTTCCCCTTCCAAGGACAGAAATGAGCCTTGGTCACTTAACCTTCCATCATTTAAAGGGTGATATTGAAACCCCATACACTCAAACATAGCACTCCAAGAACACCCAAAGTGTCCCTGTTATCAATTTCTGACAAATCAACATACACTGTTCTCCAGGAAGGGACAGAGAAAAACCTCTTTATTTGAGGCCATCATCCATGTCCAGAACAGAACATTAGCCCCCAGTTTTTCAGACTCTTTCTTTGAAATCTTGCTGGGTCCGACATTGTCCTCATTAACCATCCACGCAATTTTTTGTTAGAAAATAAAATAATAACATTCTGACTTTCCCTTTTCCTGGGATCTATAATTAGAATAGCTCCCAGTTCTTGAGGGCTTGCTCACATCCGATGCTTTACATGGGTAGATTTGTGTGACCACCACCTCAATCAAGAATCACACCTATTCCATCGCCACAAAGATCTCTTCTGGGCTACCCCTTTATAATCATGCCTGCCCCTTCCCCACCAGCCCTAACCCTGGCAACCACTAACCTATTTTCTATTTCTATAATTTTGTCACTTGAGACAGTTATATAGAAGGAATTATAGAGCATGTGAACATTTGATACTGACTTTTTTCACTCAGTATAATTCTCCAGAGATTGATCCAGGGTGTTGCATGTATCCTTAATTCATTCCTTTTTATTGTCAGGTTGTATTTCATGGTATGGATGTATCACTGTTTATTTAACCATCACCTCTTAAGGACGTTTTGCTTGATTTCAGTCTGGGGCTACTACAGATGAAGATGCTGTGAAGAGTTGCGTACAGGTTTTTGTGTTCACATAAGTTTTCATGTCTCTAGATAAATGCCCAGGAGTACGTGCATTGATGGGTTGCATGGAAAGTGTATGCTTAGGTTCTTTTTAAGAAACTGCCAAACTATTTCCTAGAGAGTCTGCACCATTTTACATTCCCACCAGCAACAGATGAAACATCCAGTTTCTCTGCATCCACAATAGTATTTAGTATTGTCAGTATTTTTTTTTTTAATTTTAGTTGTTCTAGTAGGTGTGTAGTGATATCCCACCATGATCTTAGTTTTGATACCCCTAATAGCTAGTGATGTTGAACATCTTTTTGTGTGCTTATTTGACACCTGTATGTCCCCTTTGTGAAATGTCTGTTTGTGTCTTTTGCCCATTTTCTAATTGGATTGTTTGGGTTTTTCACTGTTGAGGTTTGATAGTACTTCATATATTCTAGATGTCTTTGTCAAATACGTAGTTTTAAAATATTTTCTCCTGATCTGCAGCTTTTCTTTTCATCCTCTTAACAAGTTCTTTTGCAGAGCAAAAGGTTTTCATTTTGATGAAGACCAATTTATCAATATCAACATTTTTCTTTTATGGTTCATGATTTTGATGTCATATCTAAGATTTCCTGACTAAGCCCACAGCCTGAAAATTTTCTGCTATATATTATCTTCTAAAAATCTATGCTTCATTTTGAGTTAATTTTTATATAAAGTGTGAGATTTAGATCAAAGTTCATGTTTTTTGCCTATATTCAATTACTCCAGTGCCATTTATCTTCTTCCACTGAACTGCCTTTCACCTTAGTCACAAATCAGTTGGTCGTACTTGTATGTGTGTTTTCTGGGTTCTCTATTCTGTTCGGTTTCTCCATGTGTCTAGCCCTCTGTCCATACCATTCAGTATTGACTTCTGGAGCTATATAATAAGTCTTAAAATAAGGTAGACTGACACCTCCCACCATATTCTTCTTTTTCAAAATTGTGTTAGCTACTCTGCTTCCTTTGTGTTCACATATAAATTTTACAATGATTATGTCTATATCTATAAAAATACTGTGACTATTTTGACAGGAGTTGCATTAAACCCATATACGAATTTAAGGAGAACTGGCATCATTACAACAGTGAGTTCCAGCCCACAAACATGGCTTACTGCTCCATTTACATAGATCTTCTTTGATTTTTTTTCATAAGCATTTTGTAGTTTTCAGCATACAGGTTCCACACAATGTTTTGTTAAATTTAAACATAAATATTTCATTTTCTTTGGAACCATTATAAATCATATTAAAATATTTTTTATTTTGGATGTGGGTTCATCTTGTATTCTATGACCTTGCTGAACCACTTGTTAGTTCCCGGAGTTTTTATGTGTTCATTAAGATACTCCATGTCAGCAGTTTTATTAGAGGTGGTTTGTTTGTTTCTTTCATATCTCTATGTCTTTTACATCCCTCTCTTGCCTTATTGGATTGGCCAGAACTTTCAGGATTATGCTTAATAACAGTGGCAGGAATGAACATCCTTACCTTGTTCCTAATCTTAAGCAATTAGTCTTTCACCCTCTGGTACAATGTTCGCTGTGGGTTTTGTTGATGTTCTTTGTCAAGTGGAAAAAGTTCCCCTCTATTTCTGTTTTTGAGAGGTTTTGTCTCTTTATCATGAATAGGTATTGAATTCTGTTAAATGCTTTTACTGCATCAATTGATATGATCACATAATTTTTTTCTTAACCTGTTGATATGCTGGATTACATTGGTTGATTTTCAAATATTGAACCAACTTTGCATTCTTGGGATAAACTCCATTTGACCACAGTGTATAATTCTTTTGATATACTGCTGAATTTATGTACTAAAATTTTGTTGAGAATTATTACATCTATGTCTGCCAGGGACATTAATCTGTAGTTTTCTTTCTTTGAATTGTCTTTGGTTTAGGTATCATAATAATACAGACCTCATAGGATGAATTGGGAAGTGCTCCCTCTTCTTCTACTTTATTTTCCGAAAGAGCTTATGCAAACCAGTGTTAAATCCTTATTAAATGTTTGGCATAATTCACCAGTGAAATAATATGGGACTAGAGATTTTATTTTGGGGAATTTAATTATAATACACTTTCCTTAATAGTTATAAGATTATTCAAATTATCTATTTCATATTGAATGAGTTGTGGTAGTTTGTTTTTCAAAGAATATATCTATGTCATTCAAGTTGTTGAAGTTCAGTGTGTAAAATTTTTATTTGTATTTTCTTTTTATCTTTTTTATATCTGCAAGGTCTGTACTGTTCTCTGTTTCATTTCTGATATTGGTAATTTGTCTTCTCTCTGTATATTTCTCAGACTTGCTATATAAGTTTTCTTGATATTTTCAGAGAATCAACTCTTTGTTGCATGGATTTTCTCTATTGTCTTTGTTTTCAGTTTCAAATGACTTCTGCTCTTATCTTTATTATTTCTTTACTTCTACTTGCTTTGGGATTATTTTGCACTTATTGTTCTAAGTTCTTGCAATGGGAGCTTAGATTATTAATTTGGGATTTTCTTCTCCCCTAATGTAAGTATTTAGTGCTATAAATTTCCCTCCTAGTACTACCTTAGCTGCACACCACCAATTTTGATATGTTGTACTTTCATTTCATTTAGTTCAATATATTTGATTGCCCTTGAGACTTCCTCTTTGACCCATGGGTTATTATTTAGTGTTGATTAGTTTACATGTATTTGAAGTTTTCCTATCATCTTTCTTTTATTTGTTTCTACTTTGATTACATTGTGGTCAGATAATATACTCTGTATGATTTCAATTCTTTTAAATTTTTTAAGGTTTGTTTTATGACTCATAATGTGATCTGCATGGTAAATCCTCCATGGACATATGAACAGAATGTGTATTCTACTGTCGTTGGATGGAGTGTTCTAAAAATATCAATTAAATCCTGTTGGTTGATGGTATTGTTGAGTTCTTCTATATCCTTGTTAATTTTCTGTAGTAGTTCTATCAATTGATGAGCATGGGATGTTGACATCTCCAACTGTAATTTGGATTGTTCTACATCTCCTCTCAGCACTATCAATTTTTTTCTACAATTCTTTCAGCTATTTTGTTTGATGCATTTAGGATTGCTATGTCTTAATGATGGATTAATTCTTTTATCATTTTGGAATATTCCTCTTCTTCCCTGGTAATTTTCTTTGCTATAATGTGTGCATTGTATACTCCTACTTTTTTGCTGTTGTTAATGTTTGCATGGTATATCTTTTTCCATCATTTTACTTTCAACCTACCTAGGTCATTGAATTGGAAGTGAGTTTCTCATACATAGCATTCAGTTAGGTCATGACTTTCTTTACTCTGTCAATCTCTGTGTTTTTATTCATATATTTAGGCCATTTACATTTATAGTAATTGTTGATCTGATAGGGCTTAAGTCTTCCATGTATTATTTATTTTCTATTTGTTTTCTTTGATTTTCATTTCTCTATGTTATTTTCCTGCCCTCCTATAAGTTATTTAAACATTTTTAGGCTTCCATTTTGATTTTTTTATACAGCCATTGGGTATATTTGTTTCTAGAGTTCTTTCAATGGCTATTCTGGGTACTACATTATATATACATAACTTAGTCTGTTGGTGCTGAAATTTTATCAGTTCATGTGGAATGTGGAAACCTTACAAACTTAATGTCCTTTTACTCTCCCCATTTATAATACAATTTTCTTAAAATGTTTCTCTACTTACATTTAAAAACATGCTAGACAATGTTATAGTTTTTGTTTCATCTATCAAACATAATTTGGAAAAATAAATATGAGAAGGAAAATCTATTTTGCTGTTTCCATTGTTCTTTATTTCAAGAACAATGTTAAAGGATCCCTTCTTTTATCATTTCCTTTCCCTTTAGAGAATTTCCTGTACTCCTTTTTTTAGGTAGGTCTAAATGATGACAAATTCTCTTAGTTTTCCTTCACATAAGAATGTCTTGATTTCACCTTCTTCCTGAAGGATGTAGAATTCTGGGTTCACAGTTCTCTTCAAACTCTGGAAAAATTCTGTGCCACTTCTTTCTGGCTTCCATGGGTCTAATAAGAAATTTGCTGCTGTTTGAATTGTTTTTCTCCCATAAATAATGTGTTGTCTCTCTCTCATTGCTTTCAATATTTTTTTCTTAATCTTTAGTTTTTAGAAGTTTGACTATGATTGTTTTGGTGTGAATTTAAAAGGAGGGGCAGGTAATCCTACTTGGAGTTCACTCAGCTTCTTGAATCTTTGCCTTTTACCAAACTTAGGAAATTTGCAATCATTATTTTTTCAAATAGTATTTTACCTCTGCCATCTTTCTCCTTTCCTTGGACTCCAATGACAAACATGTCAGATTTTTTTTTTTTTTTTTTTTGTCTATTTTCTCTCTATTGTTCAGATTGGGTAATTTCTATTGTTCTATTTTCAAGTTCAAGTGATTCTTTCCTCTATGCTCTTTATTCTGCTATTGAGCCAGTCTATTTTTCTTTTTCAGTTTTTATGTTTTTCAGACCTAAAATTTTCATTTGGTCTTCTTTAGATCTTCTATTTACTTGTTGAAGTTTCTCATTTTTTACATTTGTTTCCAATGTATTTATAAATGCTCACTTCTCATTGCCAAAGCATATTTGTGATGGTTGATTTAAAACTTTTATCAGATAGTTCTGGCATCATACCCATGATGGCATCTGTTGATTGCCTTTTCTCATTCATGTTGTGATCATCTTGATTCTTGTTATGATGAGTAATTTTTTATTAAAACCTGGACATTTGGAGATTATATTATGAGACTCTGGATCTTGTTTAAATATTTTGTTCTAGCAGGCCTACTCTGACACCACTCCTATGGGGGAAGGAGGAATGTCACCTCATCACTGCCAAATGAGCAGAAGTCCAGGCTCTCCACTTGGCCTCCATTAACACCTGAGGAAGTGGGAAGATGTCCCCATTACTTCTTTTTTTTAATATATTTCTTTTATTTCAAAATATTACAGGGGTACAAACGTTTAGGTTACATATATTGTCTTTTCACCACCTGATCAGAGCCTCTAGCGTGCCCTCCCCCAGACAGTGCGCACCGCACTCACTGGGTGTGAATATACCCATTCCCTCCTCCCCCACACCTACCCAACACCCAGTGAATGTTACTTTCATATGTGCACCTAAGTGTTGATCAATTAGTACCAATTTGATAGTGAGTATATGTGGTATGCTCATTACTTCTTAATAGAGATGGTGGTTCAGGCTCTCCACTAAGCCTCTGCTGATACCACCCTCAATGGGAGAAGAAGGGGTGTGTCATTGCCAGTGGGTAGTAAGTCCAGGCTCCCCATGGTATCCATTGATACCACAGGGACAGGGGGTTTCAGTTCTCCTGCCCCCAGTGAAGGCTCTATACTCAGCTTTTCTGACACCACCATAATAAGCAGATTGGAACACTTCTGTATAGCCTAGAGAGGGTAGAAGTCTAGGTTCCCCATTTAGCCTTTGTTGGCATCATGGAGATAGAAGCCATAGGGATTTTTTTCTGTGGTGTTTAGCTGCAATACAGCAGTTGTTTTGCAAAAGTATTTTGTCTTGCTAGGTTGTCCATTTCCTGATCCTCTGCCTAGGCAGAGCACACATTTGTTGGAGCCTTGTTTTTTTTTCCTATACCCATTGGTGTTTCCAGGTTGCCAGCTTCTCCCATAACCAGTCTGGGATATGTAAGGAAAATTAAAACCCAAAGAACTCACTGCTATGTCCTTTTAACAGTTTCAAGGTGATAGATAGATATAGATAAGTAGACAGATAAATACTCATATTCCAGTGGTTTTAGCTATATTTAGCAAGAGAAATAGGTAAAAGTGAGTCTACTCCCTCTTCCCAGAAGCAGAAGTCTTCTCCACCTACCTTTTCTACTTATAACCTTGGCCTAGAATGCTATTTCTAATGAAACCCCATTATCATTGCTAGATAGAAAGTATTTCTGTTGTTGAGGCATTTTTAAATTCTGAAGCTACAGGTTATGGATACTACTGGGTAGAAAAAGAGTGACCTGAGATGAGTCAGCTAAAATAACCTGGAGAAGGGAGCTGCAAACTAAGTTGGAGGAGTACGAGGCCTCTGTAGGCTCAGCATACACTATTCACCTCTGCTTAGCTGATGAGCTAAGAACTGGAGCCCCCAGCCAGCATCACCTTGTAAAGAGTCACAATCTTTTTAGAAGTTTAAAGGGGCAAAGATTTTGAACAGCAAAATACAGAAACCATCTGTGAACTTTAGGAGGGGCTTATATGCAAGACAAACTTCTGCAATAAAAGTGTTTGTCATGGAGGAAGACTAGGTGGGAGCAGAAGCAAGCTTCATCCCAAGCATAACATGAACCCCTTATAACTGACTATGGAGTACATTTTAGGCAAATTAAAATATACTATGTAGAAATAAGGTTTCCAGGGTCCATATCCTATATATATTTTTATTTATTTCTATTCAGGCCTTTAGCTGATTGGATGAGGCTCAGGCACATTAGGGAGGGCAATCTAGTTTAGTCAGCCTACCAATTCAAATGTTATTATCATACTGGCACAAGAACAGAGACATAGACCAATGGAACAGGACTGAGAACCCAAATATAAAACCAACCTCATACGGTCATCTGATCTTTGACAAATTCCACAAAAACATACACTGGGGAAAAGAGTCCCTATTCAATAAATGGTGCTGGGAAAACTGGATGGCCATATGTAGAAGACTGAAACTAGACCCACACCTCTCACCTCTCACAAAAATCAACTCACGATGGATAACAGATTTAAACCTAAGACATTAAACCATAAGAATTCTCGAAGAAAATGTTGGAAAAATTCTTATTGACATTGGCCTAGGCAGAGAATTTATAAAGAAGACCCCCAAAGCAATCACAGCAGCAACAAAAATAAATAAATGGGACCTGATCAAATTAAAAAGCTTCTGCACAGCCAAGGAAACTATCACTAGAGTGAACAGACAACCTACAGAATGGGAGAAAATATTTGCATGCTACACATCTGATAAAGGGCTGATAACCAGAATCTATACAGAACTTAGGAAAATCAACAAGAAAAAAATCAAACAATCCCATTAAAAAATGGGCAAAGGACATGAACAGAAACTTTTCCAAAGAAGACAGAATAATGGCCAGCAAACATAAAAAATTGCTCAACTTCTCTAATCATCAGGGAAATGCAAATCAAAACCACAATGAGATATCGCTTAACTGCAGTAAGATTGGCTCATATCAAAAAGTCCCAAAACAACAAATGTTGGCGGGGATGCGGACAGATAGGAACACTCATACACTGCTGGTGGGACTGCAAATTAGTACAACCTCTATGGAAAGTAATATGGAGATACCTCAAAGAATTAAAAGTAGAACTACCATTTGATCCAGCAATCCCACTACTGGGTATTTACCCAAAGGAAAAAAAGGCATTCTATAATAAAGACATCTGCACGCAAATGTTTATAGCAGCACAATTCACAATGGCAAAGATGGGGAAACAACCCAGGTGCCCATCAATACACAAGTGGATTAATAAAATGTGGTATATGTATACCATGGAGTATTACTCAGCAATAAAAAACAATAGTGAATTAACATATCTGGTATTATCCTGGTTGGAGCTAGAACCCATTCTTCAAAGCGAAGAGTCACAAGAATGGAAAAACAAGCACCACTGGTACTCACCATCAAATTTGTACTAACTGATCAACACTTATGTCACACATGGCAATAATATTCATCAGGGGGCGGGCAGGCGGGAGGGGCGTTGAGGGGATGGGAAAACTCTCACTGAACGGAGGTGGGGAGCACAGTTGGGGGGTTGTCCACGATTGTAGCTCTGACATGGGCAGTGCATGGGCAATATATATAGCCAAAGTGTTGTATCCCCATAATATTCTGAAATTTAAAAAAAAAATGTTAATATCAGCCAGGAACACCCTCACAGACATGCCCATAAGAATGTTTGACAAAATATCTGGGCACCCCTAGCCCAGTCAAGGTGACACATAAAATTAAACATCACAATCCTTTTCATATATACTTACAAATGAAATTGCTGGATTATATGATAACTATATGTTTAACTCTTTGAAGAACTACCAGACTGATTTGCAAAACAACTCCATGATTTTATGTTCCCTTGAGCAATATGTGAGGGCTCCAATTTCTCTACATACTTCCCAACAATTTCTTCTTTTTTTATTGTTATCATCATACTAATGAGTGTAAAGTTGTATCTCATTTTGACTTTGATTTGCATTCCCCTGATGAAAAACAATGTTAAGCATCTTTTCATAAACTTATCATTCATTTGTATATAGTCTTTGTAAACTGGCTATTTAGATCCTTTGCCCATTCTTAATTTGGTTATTACCTTTTTATTATGGAGTGGTTAATAGTTCTTCATATATTCCATATACAAGTTGTTTATCAGATATACAATTATCAAAAGTTGTCTCTAATTCTGTGGGTTGTCTTTTCACGTTTTTTGATAATGTCCTTTGAAACACAAAAGTTTTTAATTTTGATGGTCACCAGTACAATGATTTTTTTCTCTTTTTCCTTGTGTTTTTGGTATCATATCTAAAAGACCATTGCATAACCCAAGTATATAACATTTTTGCCTATGTGTTCTTCTAAGAGTTTTACAGTTTTAGCTCTTACATTAGATCTTTGATTCATTTTTTGTTGTTTCATATATGATTTGAGGAAGGGGTCAAATTTCATTCTTTTGCATACGGATAAATAATCATTTATCAGCATTTGTTGAAAACATTATTCTCTCCCTCATTGATTTGTCTTGATGCACTTGTTGAAGGTCAATTGACCATAAAAGTGAGGGTTTATTTCTGAACTTTCCATTCTATTCCATTGATCTCTATGTCTATAGATAGTACAACACTTTCTATTAAGTTTTGATGTAGGGAAGTGTGAGTCCTCCAATTTTGTTCTTTTTCAGGGTTATTTTGGCTATTTTGGAACCCTTGAATTTCTACATGAATTTTAGAATCAACTGGTCAATTTCTGCAAAGCAGTCAGTTGGGATTTTGATAGGAATTTCATTGAGTCTATAGATCAGTTTTGGGGAGTATTGTCATCTTAATGTTAAGTCTTCCAGTTAACGAATATGGGATGTCTTTCCATCTATTTAGATTTTCTTTAATCTTTTTTCAGTAATGTCGGGTAGTTTTAAGTGTACAAGTCTTGCACTTCTTTGGTTAAACTTATTTCTAAGTATTTTATTCTTTTTGATGCTGGTGTAAATCAAATGTAAATCAAAGAAAACTTTATTTTTGGTTTCCTTATTGCTATTGTATAAAAATACAATTGATCTTGTATGCTGCAACCTTGCTGAACTTGTTTATTAGTTCTAATAGTTTTTTAGTGGATACTTTAGATTTTCTATACATAAGATTTTGTCATCTGCAAATAGAGACACTTTTTACTTTCCAATCTGGATGTCTTTTGTATCTTTTTCTTGCCTAATTGCCTTGCTAGAACCTCTAGTACAATATTGAATAGTGGTGAGAGTGTACATTCTTGTCTTGTGCCTGATCTTGGGGGGAAAGCATTTAGTCTTTCACCATTAAGTACAACATGAGCTGTGAGTTTTCATACATGCCCTCTATCAGGTTGAGGAAGTTACCTTCTATTCTTAGTCTGTTGGGTATGTTTTATCAGGAAAGGGTGTTGAATTTTGTCATTCACTTTTTCTGAGTCTATTAACATGATCACGTGGGTTTGGGCCTTTATTGATGTAGTGCATTATATTAGTTGATTTTCTAGCATTGCATCCCTACAATAAATCCCACTTGGACATGATGTATAATCCTTTTAATTACCACTGGATTTAATTTGCTATCATCTTGTTGAGATTTGTTTGTTTGTTTGTTTGTATTCATAGGAGACCTTGTTCTGCACTTTTCTTCTGATTTCTTTGCATGTCAAGTGTGAGGGTAATCCTGGACTCATAGAATGAGTTGAATGGGGTTTCTTCTCTTCTATTTTTTGGAATATCTTGTGAATAATTGGCATTAACTCTTCTTTAAATACTTGGTGGAATTCACCAGTGAAGACATTTAGTTATTGGCTTTTCTTTGTGAGGAGTTTTTTTTTTATTACTGATTTAATCTCTTCATTTGTTATACAATACAATATTATTATCTATAGGCACTCTGTATATAGTAGTTACCTATGTACAGTATACTGTATCTATAGTAGGTCTCAAGAAATTATTTATCTTGCATAACTGAAACTTTGCACCCTTTGACTATCACTTTCCCTTATCCCCACCCTCCCCCAATCCCTGACAACCACCGTTTTACTCACTGCTTCTATGAGTTTAACTATTTTACATTTCACATATGAGTGAGATCATGCAGTATTTGTCTTCCTGGGTATGGCTTATTTCACTTAGCATAATGTTCATTTAGCAAATCACAGGATTTCCTTCTTTTTAAAGACTGGATAACATTCCATTGTATGTATATGTCACATTTTCTTTATCCATTAATCCATCATTGGACACTTAGGTTACTTCCACGTCTTGGATATTGTGAATAATGCTGCAATGGACATGGGAGTGCAGGTATCTCTTCAAGATACTGATTTTAATTCTTTTGATAAATACCCAGAAGAAGGATTCCTAAATCATATGATAGTTCTATTTTCAATTATTTGAGGAACCTCCATATTGTTTTCCATAATGGCTGTACCAATAAATAATTCCCGCCAAAGTCGTACAGGGTTCCCTTTTCTCTATGTCCTCATTTGTTTTGTGCTGCTGTAACAGAATACCCCAAACTGGGTAATTTATGATGAACAGAAATCTATTGGCTCACAGTTCTGGAGCTGCAAAGTCCAGTATCAAGATGCTGGCATCTGTTGAGGGCCTTCTGTGGGTCTATCACATGACAGAAGGCAGAGGGCAAAGAAAGGGCAAGAGGGGGCCAAACTTGTGCTTTTGCAACAGGATGAATCCCACCCATGAGGGATGAGCCCTCATGACCTAATCACCTCCCAAAGGTCCCACCTCTTAACACTGTTAAAGTGGCAACATTGGAGGGACAGGCATTCAAACCATAGCGCTCCACATCCTCACCAACACTCTCTATCTTTTGGTTTTTTTAAATAATACCCATCCTCACAGGAGGGAGGTGATATATCACTGTGGTTTTGATTTCCATTTCCTTGATCATTAGTAATGTTGAACATTTTTCATATACTCATTGGCTATTTGTATATATTCTTTGGAGAATTGTCTATTCAAGTCCTTTGTCCATTTTCTGATTGGGTTATTTGATTTTTTTACTATTGAGTTATATGAGTTCCTTATATATTTTGAACATTAACTCCTTTTCACATATATGATTTGTAAATATTTTCTCTCATTCTGTATGTTGTCTTTTCCTTCTGCTGATTGTTTCCTTTGCTGGGCAGAAGCTTTATAATTTGACACAGCCTCACTTGTTTATTTTTGCCTCTGTTGCCTGTGCTTTTGGTGTTATATCCAAAATATCATTGCCAAGGCCAAAATCAAAGAGTTTTTTCCCTACGTTTTCTTCTAGGAGTTTGCAGTTTCATATCTTATGTTTAAGTCTTTAATCCATTTTGAGTTAATTTTTGTATATGGACTGAGATAAGAGTTCAATTCATTCTTTTGCATGTGGATATCCAGTTTTTCCAATAGCAGTTAGTGAAAAACACTATCCTTTTCCTAGATTGTGTTATTGGCGCCCTTGTCAAAGATTAGTTAATTGTATATGCATGATTTTATTTCTGGGTGCTCTATTCTGTTTTGTCTTTTTATGCTGGTGCCATACCCTTTGATTACTATAGCTTTGTAGTATAGTTTTAAATCAGAACGTGTGATGCTTCCAGCCTTGTTCTTCTTGCTCAAGATTCCTTTGGTTATCGGGGTCATTGTAGTTCTACATAAATTCTAAAATTGTTTCTTTTATTTCTGTGAAAAATGTCATTGGAATTTTTGATAGGGATTTCATTGAATCTGTAGATCACTTTGGGTAGTATGAACATTTTAACAATATTAATTCTTCCAATCCATGAACACAGGATATCATTCCATTCATTTGTTCTTTAATTTCTTTTATCAATGATGTATAGTTTTCAGGGCACAGATCTTTCACCTCCAGTGCACCCCCAGCCATGCTGCAGCAGGGGGGAGTTAGAATTGGCAGGACCAGCTAGTAACTGGCACATCCTACCCTTGGCTATGCATTACAATCATCCCTGTAGCTTCTGAAAGCACCAACACATCAGCCCCACCCCAGAGCCTCTGGCTCAGCCAGTCAGCAGGTGAGTCTGGACATCCACATTATCTTAAGTTCTTCAGGTGATTCTAACATGAGGTCAGAGCCAGGAACAGTGCAATATATCATCTGAAGGCGCAGGTGCAGAGGAGCTAAGGTTGCCAAGCTACGCCTGCTCCAGTTCCCAAGCTGTCCAGTCAACCAGTTGATGGCCCCACCAGACTTGCTAATTACCCAGTTTTTCCCTAAATCTAGACTGCTGAGCAGAAGCTCTGCACTTGCCAGAACCCCCCTCCTGCATGGAGTCCACTCTGAACTGTGGTGCTGCCACACTGCTGGCCTCAAGTGTTGTCACAACCGAAGGGTCCTGCTGCTGCCCCTGCCCTTCCTGTCAGACCAGGTCATTTTGGATATTGGTGTTGATCTTCCCTAGCACCAGTGCTTTACCCTGCAGCACCCGAGCCCCACAAACTTCCAGCTGCACCTTCCAGAAGCAGAGATTCCCCTTTCTGGAAGGGTATGTCAAGAGGCGAAAGTAGGGCAATCAAAGTAAATTTAGGATGCACCATAGTGGCCAATCAGAATAGGAGCATCATGGATGAGTACCAAAATCTACAGTGCCCAAATTCCAAGAATCAAAATCAGATTCTTATACACATGGCTCACCCTGCCCATATGCCCATGGATAAAACCTTTCTCTCCCATCTGACCTGTCACTCCTACCACCCCACCCGTTTGCTTGGACTCCTGAAAGCAGCTGCCTGAGCCCATTTGTAGTAGCAGGTAAGGGCTGTCGGGCCGGGCTCACCTGTGGGTGTGAGCGAGTCCACACCAGGTTCCTGTGCACTGTCTGCCCCTCACATGTGCTTGATTGGTGACAGAATGCAGAGAGGAGCACATGGCAACAGGGGCTGAGGAGTCCAGCCCATGCCCACACCCACAATGTGTACATTTTCTTTTTTCTTCTTCTAAGCAGACTATCTGTTTGCCTGGATCTGACAGCTGAATCCCAGGAAGTAGAGAAGGATTTTTTGTCATATGAATAAAAGAAACCCACTACATTTGGAGCCACCACAGTACAGTTAACTCCTGCAGTCCAAATTCTCACAGATCACAGGTTTTTCGAGAAAGTGAGCATCATGGTCTTTGGACAGAGGAGCACTGTGAGTCCTTCCTGTCCCACCCCAAGTAGGCACCAACACTGGAAAACATGGCTAAGGGGCACTGGGCAAGCAGACACCACACACCTTATCCCTTTCCCAGGCTGCTCTCTTCCCGCCTACGTTCCTGGCTGGCTGCTGTCCCCTGTGCAGAGGCAGGGCTTGCCGCGTAGAGCTGGCGTTACTGGCGCCTGGCTGCCTGGGCCCGGGCTGCATCCAGCAACGGAGGTATAGTTTGATGGATTGCACTTCTGGGGATTATTTGGACGAGGGGGAAGAAAGAGGGGGCAAAAAGAGCTCCAATTATCTCTGTTAGGGCCCAGGTCATGTTCAAAGATGGAAACAGGACCTGGACTCGGAGGATGAGCTGACTGTGAAGCGCGCCCTGTAAGTGATACAGCAGACGGCGCTGGACACTTTGGAGGGCAGGGGCGAGGGGCTATTTTACACTCAGAGGAATCGATTGAAGGATCTTGGAGAGAACAGCACATGTTACACCCACCTGGCTGGAAGACTGCAGGCGCCTCACTGCTCTAGCTCTCCTCTGACATCCCGCGTCCTCTTGCAGTCTCAGCAGATTCTGCAGGGTGGCCATCGTCCGGTGAAGACAATGGCAATCTGTGCAGGACCACTTATGATTTAAATTACAAATTCAGGTTATTTACTCAAAGTTGTCCAGCAAGGTAACTGAAAATAGCAGCACTAGTCAGAATCCCGCACCCCATGTGTCTGTTCCTCCGGGTTAATGATTCAGAAACTGCTGACGTGCTATAAGCTTTAGAACTTGACTCTCCTCCTCCCACCCCAGCACACTTAGAGATCTGTCTGAACTCTCCCAAACCCTGTGGCTCCAGCCCTTCCTTCCCCCTCACAATCTGATTTCCTGAAAGACTCACTCGCATGGGCTTTTCTGTGTCCTCACTTGCTGGGTCCTCTCCACTGCCCAAAACAGCCTGCACCATGGCACCTGACACCTCCATGACAGCTGGCCCTAGGGATGCACTCCCAGTTGCTGGTGGCTCCTCAGGACCCACTCTTCTCCCACCTCTGGAAGCCCCCCCTGCCCTGCCCAGCTCCTCCTGCCAGACCTCCTTTGCTGGCCCCAACACTGACACATTGCAGTTCCTCTGTTCTTGATTCAAGCCCCATGGCCCTTTTTGCCACAATCTCCTCCTCCTAGGTGCCATCAACATGCCCAGAGCTCCCAGTGAAGTCTCCCAACCAAGACAACCCCTCTGAAGCCAGATGTGAGCAGAAAGCTCCCATTGGACAGCTCCTCCTGGGGACACAGGGGCACATCCCAGGCCAGACTCGTCACCCTTACTCCACAGCCTACTCTGTGCTGCACACCACACTGCATTCCAGCACCTAGTAGCTGTCACTGCCATGTCTCTCTCCCTCATTACCCAATTCACCACAGGCTACCTGCTTCTCCCCACTGCTGCCTCCCTGCCCTGGGTGCCAGCCCATCTGCCACCCTGCCCATCATGCCAATGTTGTGCATGGTCCCCTCCCACACCCTTGCCCTGCAACCTCCACACGCACAGAGTGATTTTCCAAAATCACACCTGGCATTGTCTCCCATGCTAAAAATAATAATAGTAGCAAAATGAAATAAAAATAAAATCTTTAATGGCTTTCCATTGCTCTTATAATAAAAACCAAAGCCTTTAACAGGACCTGAAGTGGCCCCTCCCTATATCTATCCCTACAACATAATATCGACCAGTCCCCCCTTCTCTCCACGGAGCCTGCCCGCTGTGGGCAGAAGACAGCAGTAAGAATGCTGCCGGGGGCAGTGGAAGCACCAAGCCCATCAGGCCTGCAGCAACCTTCCGCCAGCTTCCTCTTCACGATTTCACAGGATTTCCTTTTGTGGCCCTCTCATTATTCTTGACTCATCTTACCGTTTAGAGTAGGTGGCCTGGGATTGTGCCTGTCTCCTCTCACTATGATAGACAAGATAAAAAATAAGAAGTAGACACATGGAGAATAAACTCCCCAAAACTCTTGCAGCATTTCCACTGAACACTTCTTACCCACTACGTGGTCAAAATCCCTTACATAAAGACACACATGACATTCCTCTGAGAGTTGAGAGTCAGATTCTTAAGTCAAGGTTCAAGCTGGTCTACTTTTATTCATGATATAACGGAAATCATGTAACTCCTAGTGTTTAATTTTTATCTCTGTCAAGCGACTTCGGTTGCTAGCATTTCAAAGCTGAACTAAGGCTAAGAGCAGCAAGTATTAGTATCTCTAGACTATGACTATATCCTCCTTTCCACTCTTTGCTTTTTTTATTCTTTATCCGTTTTCTTTCTTTTTTTTTTTTTTTTTTGAGATGAGGTCTCACTCTGTCACCCTGGCTGGAGTGCAGTGGCGTCATCATAGCTCACTGCAAACTTGAACTCCCAGGCTCAAGCCACCCTCCCACCTCAGCCTCCCAAGTAGCTGGGACTACAGGCACTCGCCACCAAGACCAGCTAATTGTTTTTATTTTTTTGTAGAGATGGAGTCTCATTATGTTGCACAGGCTGGTCTCAAACTCCAGGGCTCAAGCGATCCTCCCACCTCAACCTCCCTAAGTGCTGGGACTACAAGCGTGGGCCACCACGTCCCACCTATCCTTTTTTTAATGGTCCCATGTGACTTTTAGTCTAGGCAACTGCCAATCCTTATTTTAAAGTAAGCACTGGGTAATAATTAAATTATGTTGTATATTTGCAAAGGATTAACCCACAGAATGTAGATCTAAAGAAAAACTAGAAAGCAGAAGGAAGCCAGCACTTATCCACCCCTGAACCCCCAGCCCCAGAGACAGTGCAGAGCCCAGGAGGAAGGCAATGCCACAGGTCCCTGGCAGCACACACGGGCCTGCAGGGGCAGGGACAGCGCTGTGAGGAGGCTCCAGTTCTCAGGAAGACTCCAGGATCGGCCGGCGTGGTGGCACGAAGAGAGGGGAAGGCACAGTGCCCTCCATGGAGCAGACTCCGGTGCCCCAGATAACAATCACTGAAGCGCCATTCAGAGACTTTACAGACTATATTGTATTTCTAAACTGCACTCAGACCACTGAATAAATTATCACAGAAACATTTAGGACTATGAAGCCAACTGGAGTCACCCTAAAATAGAAACGTTTTTAAACCTTAAGGAAAAAAACTATATAAATCACTAAAAACCTGAAAATACGTAATATGCCCCTTAAAAACAATCAGTGCCTTTTTCAAAAGCCATGCAAATTGCAGAGCCAAAAGAAAACAAGTAGCTTTTCAAAGTGTGATGACAGTCATGATTTTTTTACAGAGCTCCTTAGATTGAGACCCATAAAATGTGAGAGCCACTCCCTGTTGCTCTACCAACAAGCTAAAGTCTCCCAGACTAAAACTCCATTCCTGCCCTCACTTCCTTCTACTCCCAGATTCTGAACTGAACTTAAATTAAGGGAAAAATAACTCCAAACTGTTGCCACCCAGGATGTGGCTTACCAGAAACCATCCTCGGGAGAAGCAGGAAGCCCTTCAGTGGCCCTTCCCGTGTGCCAGTCTTCTGAGCACATCAGGGATCCCATCAACCCTCTGAACTGCACTCCCCATGTCACAGATCAGGAAACTGATGCACAGAGAGGTTGAGAAATGTGCCCAGAGTCACACAGAGAGTGAGCAGGAGAACTGAGATTCAAACCCAGTCCAGTCAGTGCAGTTTGCTTCTGACACTTTTAAACTCCTCTTTTCTGTATTATTTTCTGCTCATCTTTCAATGTGCCTGTCCTTCATTGAGTCTGGTCTCAGCCATGTATATTTCAGTATAATTTTTAGTCAACATTATCGCCCGAACCCATAACATATGCATTGTTTTTCTAATCATGAAAACAGAGAATCGTAAAATTTTGAGACTGGAATAGCTCTGAGTGATCCTCTAGCACAATTGCTCCCGTTTAAAGAAGTGCAGTTTGAGGTCCAAAAGGATGACAACGACTTGCTCAGAATCACACAGCTAAATAAGTCTCTAAAGGACTCCTCATCCCTAAAAATCATACATTTCCTAAAACATAATTAGTCATTTTTTTAATCATTTTAATGTGGACAATAAATCTTCCCATTAACACTCAAAGCTCTGAGGAGGCCAGATCCAATCACAAATTTCTCATAAATTGCTAAAAGAAGTATGAGAACAGGAAACTTGACCCCTCTGGAAGAATTCTTTCTCTGTCAAAGGAATTTCAAGCCCCAATGAGCAAGTGGAAGGAGGAGCTGGAGAAGCCCCCAGCCCTGCAGGGCTGCAGGTGGTACCCCCAGGCCCAGGGAGCAGAGCTGGCCACAGGTCAGAGCCTCGGTCACCCTCCTCCCTGCCCCTCAGAAATGCACACCAGGGGAAAAAATGGCGGTCTGATAGAGTCCTCCCACCGCACCGCTCCCAGGGAAGGAGGTGAAAAACGCCAGCAGCTGCCTGCGAGCACGGACCGCTCATTCCGAAAACAGCGTTGCAAATTACAGAGAAACAACGCCAAACACCCAGCCCAAGAAAACAGGTACAAACTTTTCACAAAGATCGGAGGGCGCACGGAGCACAATAGAGCCCAGAGCGCGGGAAGGACGCGCTCGCCAGGTCCACGCAGCGCGACCTGCCCCCCAAGTGGTTACGCGCCTCCCCAAACACGCAGTCAGGGACAAGCCCAGAGTTGGGGCAGAGCGGTTGCTTGGGAGGGCGAGCCCTGTGGAGAGGAGGAAGTAGCCAGAGCCAGACACAACTCGCAGCTGCAATATACAGAGACTGCTGAGGGCTGGGGAGCAACTGGGCGGGGACCGAGATACAGCTTCCCGGGACAGTGCGCGGGAACCCGCAGGCCGGCACTGCGCCACTAGAAGTCAGCGGGACTGGGCCCAGGAGTTTAACGGGGAGCGGGACACGCCCTTAGAGGCTGCTAGCAACTGCCGCTGTGGCCAGCGGAGAAAAACTGCGCTCCTGGCGCGATCGGAGCCCGGCTGTGCGCCAGGCTGGCGGCAGCCGCCATCTTTAAAGCCGCCCGCACGGAGCTGTGAGCCGCGTCTCTAGCTCCGCCCCGCCCGGCCCGGGGCTCTTCCGCTGGGGCAAGACAGGCTTTGCCTGTGGTGGCCAGGGACAGCTGCATCCGTGGGTTCCAGGTGGGACGAGATCCCGGAACTGTAGCGGCAAGACCTTTGGGTATTGGAAACAGTTTGCAGCTCGTCCATCTGGTTCCACTACCCCGGCTCTGGCCTCCGACAAGTCCGCTACGGGCTGGTCCTAGTGCCCGTTCTTCAGGTTCGAGCCCTCCTGTACCCCAGAGATCGCTCATTTTGAAGGTTGCTGGCTATAGTGACTCATTTGGTATAACTGCTGGTTCTCATGACAACCAAATACCTCAAGAGCCACAGGCTGAACCAAAGCAGCTCCCCATAACCCTGCCCACTCAATTAGGGAATTTCACACCATCCAAGAGTGCTTCCAGTGGCCACTATTCCCCCCTCCCCGTGGGAACATCCCCCCGGTGGAGACTGCTGGGGATAGAGACGGCCACCCGCCTCGCCTTGGGGTCTAGTGGTGGAAAAGGGGTGCACAATTGGAGATCCCCCTATCAACCAGTATCATCCGGAGATGCACATCAGAAGGGCTGACACACGCGGCTAGATAAGCAACCTCTGAGCTGTGTAGAATTTTCCCAATTCAGCTGTCACACTGCAGCCAAAAGAAATTGTGTTTCTACCTGCCCCTCAGGGCGAGCAGGGTCAAAGTAACCCCTAGGAGCTACAAGGCCCCTCCCAAAGCACAGGGCTTGCGCATACCCCAACTGGGAGATCAGAGTCTGCCACGGACATAACAGAATACCTAGCTAATAGGGAGCTGTGGACTCATATCCTCAAGTACTACTCACTAGCTTAGAGCCCAAGCTGGGAGGTCATTCTCACCACACTCCACCGGGAAGAGGAGAAGACAACAGGTCAGAGATAATTCAAGATCCACCAAACTTGCTAAAATACACTTAAGGCAATATAGGCCACTACTTCTCTCCCTGGCTCTGCCAAGGAACGAAAATTGTGGGCCTGGAGACTGGGCCATAAACTAGCCCTAACACCCCCAGCTCTCAACCAAGAGGCCAGATGAGAAAAAACCAGCAAAAGAACTCAGGGAACATGAAAAATCAGAGTGAAAAGTCACCTCCGAAAGAAACCATCAGTTCCTCAGCAATGGATACCAACTCAAATGAAATGGGTAGAATGACAGAAGAGGAATTTCGTTTATGGATTATAAGAAAGCTCAATGAAATTCAAGAGAAAATTGAATCCCAGCACAAAGAAACCACAAGAAAAATGCAAGAAATGAATGAAAAATTCTCCAAAGAAATAGAAATATTATGGAAAAATCAAATAGAAATCCTAGAAATGAAAGAAGCATTCAAGGATCTACAAAACACAGTGGAAAGCCTTAAGAATAGGCTGGACCATGCAGAGGAAAGAATTTCAGAGCTAGAAGACAACTCCTATACGCTAAATAAAACAGTTGAAGAGAAAGAACACAAAAACAAGAGGCAGGAAAAAAGCATACAAGAAATGTGGGATTATGTAAAGAGGCCAAACATAAGGATCATAGGCATCCCTGAGGGAGAGGAAGAAAATTCACATGGGCTGGAAAATCTATTTGAAGGAATAGTAGAGGAAAATTTCCATGGCTTAGCCAGAAATCTCGATATCCAAGTACAAGAAGCACACAGGACTCCTGGGAGACTGAAGGTGAAAAGGCATTCACCTCACCACATAATTATTAGACTGACCAAAGTAAACACAAAAGAGGCACTCCTCAGAGCTGTAAGACGAAAACAGCAGGTAACCTATAAAGGGAAACCCATCAGATTAACTGCAGATTTCTCAGCTGAAACCTTACAAGCCAGAAGGGAATGGGGAGACATCATCAGTCTCCTAAAACAAAACAAAGGCCAACCCAGAATTCTGTATCCTGCCAAACTAAGCTTCTTATACGAGGGAGAAATAAAGATGTTTCCAGATAAGCAATCACTGATAGAATTTGCGAAATCCAGATCGGCCTTGCAAGAAGTTCTTAGACCTGCATTACACACTAACCAGCGCAACAGACACCCACCTATGTAAAACTACGCAAAAGCTAAAACCCCAGAAACCAGATTCCACAATGACGCAAGAGGTAAAACAAAAGACACCACCCAATAGAATAATCAGAAATTTACCCCAAATATCAATTCTCTCAATAAATGTAAATGGCTTGACTTGCCCATTGAAGAGACATAAGCTGGCTGAATGGATTAAAAAATACAAGCCAAGTATCTGTTGTCTTCAGGAAACACACCTTACACACAAAGATGCATTCAGACTCAAGGTGAAAGGATGGAATGCAATTTTCCAGGCTAATGGAAACCAAAAGAAATCCGGAGTAGCCATCCTTATTTCAGATGATATAAACTTTAAAGCAACAAAAGTAAAGAAGGACAAAAATGGACACTATATAGTGGTGAAGAGAAAAATCTTACAAGAGGATTTAACAATCCTAAACATTTATGCACCCAACACAGGAGCACCCAGGTACATAAAGCAAATACTGCTAGATCTAGACAACATAATAAACAGCAATGCCATAATAGCAGGGGACTTCAACACCCCACTGACAGAACTGGACAGATCCTCCAAACAAAAATTAAATAGAGAAACAAAAGACCTAAACAGGATTCTAGAACATTTGGGCCTAACAGATATCTACAGAACACTCCACCCAAATAACACTGAATATACATTCTTCTCATCAGCTCATGGAACTTTCTCTAAAATTGACCACATCCTAGGCCACAAAACAGATCTCAAATTCAAAAAAATAGAAATCATACCATGTATCTTTTCAGACCACAGCGGATTAAAATTAGAAATCAATTCCAACAGAAACTCACATCTTCATCCAAAAACTTGGAAACTAAACAATCTGTTGCTGAAAGACTAGTGGGTCAAGGAGGAGATTCAAATGGAAATCAAAAGATTCTTCGAACTAAACGATAATGGGGACACAAGTTATCAAAATCTGTGGGATACAGCAAAAGCAGTCCTGAGAGGAAAACTTATCGCCTTAAATGCCCACATCCAAAAGACAGAAAGGTCACAAATCAGTAAACTAATGAATCATCTTAAGGAAATGGAAAAGGAAGAGCAAAGCAATCCTAAAGCCAGCAGAAGAAAAGAAATAACCAAGATCAGAGCAGAATTAAATGAAATCGAGAACAAAAGAACAATACAGAAGATTAATAAAATGAAAAGTTGGTTCTTTGAAAAGATAAACAAAATAGACAGGCCACTCGCCAGGTTGACCAGAAGCAGAAAGGAAAGGACTCTAATAAGCTCAATTAGAAATGAGAAAGGAGAAGTCACAACTGATACCATGGAAATATAAAACATCATCTTCGAATACTACAAAAACCTCTATGCCCACAAACACGAAAATGTGGAGGAAATGGACAAATTCTTAGAAACATACTACCTCCCTAGGTTCAACCAGGAAGAAACAGAATTTCTAAACAGACCAATATCAAGCACCGAAATCGAAGCAGTAATAAAAAATCTTCCCACAAAAAAAAGTCCTGGACCAGATGGGTTCACACCTGAATTCTACCAAGCCTACAAAGAAGAACTGGTGCCTACACTGCAGAAATTATTTGAAAATATCCAGAAGGATGGAGTCCTCCCAAACTCATTCTACAAAGCCAATATCACCTAGATACCAAAGCCAGGAAAGGACACAACAAAAAAAGAAAACTACAGACCAATATCCCTTATGAATATAGATGCAAAAATTCTCAATAAAATCCTTGCAAACTGAATTCAAATGTACATCAAAAAAATAATTCATCACAATCAGGTGGGCTTCATTCCCGAGATGCAGGGATGGTTCAACACACGCAAATCTATAAATGTAATTCACCATATAAATAAAAGCAAGAACAAAGATTATATGATCCTTTCAATAGATGCAGAAAAGGCTTTTCACAAAATCCAGCATCCTTTTATGATAAGAACTCTTAACAATATAGGCATAGATGGCTCATACCTTGAAACTATTAAAGCCATATACAATAAACCCACAGCCAATATCATACTGAATGGGGAAAAATTGAAAGCATTCCCCCTTAAAACTGGCACCAGACAAGGGTGCCCACTATCTCCACTTCTCTTCAACATAGTGCTAGAAGTCCTGGCCACAGCACTTAGACAAGACAGAGGAATCAGGGGCGTCCAGATAGGGGCAGAAGAGGTCAAACTTTCACTATTCGCAGACGATATGATATTATACATAGAAAATCCCAAAGATTCAACCAAGAGATTACTGGAATTGATAAATGAATTCAGCAAAGTCTCAGGATACAAAATTAATACACACAAATCCATAGCCTTCATATATGCTAATAACAATCAAGCTGAGAAACAAATTAAAGATGCAATACCTTTCACAATAGTACCAAAGAAAATTAAATATTTAGGAACATATCTAACTAAGGAGGTCAAAGACCTATATAGAGAGAATTACGAAACACTGAGAAAAGAAATAGCAGAGGAGGTAAATAGATGGAAAACCCTACCATGCTCTTGGATAGGCAGAGTCAACATAGAGCCAACATAAAAATGGCTTTGCTACCTAAAGTGATTTACAGAATCCATGCAGTCCCTATCAAAATACCAACATCATTTTTTGCCGATCTAGAAAAAATAATTCTACGCTTTGTGTGGAACCAGAGAAGACCCCATCTAGCCAAAGCAATCTTAAGCAAAAAGAACAAATTGGGAGGCATCTATCTACCAGACTTCAAACTATACTACAAGGCTATAGTAACCAAAACTGCATGGTATTGGCACAAGAACAGAGACGTAGACCAATGGAACAGGACCGAGAACCCAAATATAAAACCAACCTCATACAGTCCCCTGATCTTTGACAAATTCCAAAAAAACGTACACTGGGGAAAAGATTCCCTATTCAACAAATGGTGCTGGGAAAACTGGATGGCCATATGTAGAAGACTGAAACTGGACCCACACCTCTCACCTCTCACAAAAATCAACTCACAATGGATAACAGATGTAAACCTAAGACATGAAACCATAAGAATTCTCGAAGAAAACGTTGGAAAAACTCTTATGGACATTGGCCTAGGCAAAGAATTTATGAAGAAGACCCCCAAAGCAATCACAGGAGCAACCAAAATAAATACATGGGACCTGATCAAATTAAAAAGCTTCTGCACAGCCAAGGAAACTATCACTAGAGTGAACAGACAACCTACAGAATGGGAGAAAATATTTGCATGCTACACCTCTGATAAAGGGCTGATAACCAGAATCTATACAGAACTTAGGAAAATCAACAAGAAAAAATCAAACAACTCTATTAAAAAATGGGCAAAGGACATGAACAGAATCTTTTCCAAAGAAGACAGAATAATGGCCAGCAAACATATAAAAAAGTGCTCAACTTCTCTAATCATCAGGGAAATGCAAATCAAAACCACAATGAGATATCACTTAACTCCAGTGAGATTGGCTCATATTAAAAAATCCCCAAACAACAAATGTTGGCGGGGATGTGGACAGATAGGAACACTCATACACTGCTGGTGGGACTGCAAATGAGTACAACCTCTATGAAAAGTAATATGGAGATACCTCAAAGAATTAAAAGTAGAATTACCATTTGACCCAGCAATCCCCCTACTGGGTATTTACCCAATGGAAAAAAAGACATTTTATAATAAAGACATCTGCTGGCGAATGTTTATAGCAGCACAATTCACAATTGCAAAGTTGTGGAAACAACCCAGGTGCCCGTCAATACACGAGTGGATTAATAAAATGTGATATATGTATACCATGGAGTATTACTCAGCAATAAGGAACAACGGTGAATTAACACATCTGGTATTATCCTGGTTGGAGCCAGAACCCATTCTTCAAAGCGAAGTGTCACAGGAATAGAAAAACAAGCACCACTGGTACTCACCATCAAATTGGTACTAACTGATCAACACCTACATCACACAGGGCAATAATATTCATCAGGGGGTGGGCAGGAGGAAGGAGGGTGGAGGGGCTGGGAAAAACTCTCACTGAATGGATGCGGGGAGCACAGTTTGGGAGATGACCACGATTGTAGCTCTGACACGGGCAGTGCATGGGCAATATATATAACCAAAGTGTTGTACCCCCATAATATTCTCAAATAAAAAAATAAATTAAAAAAAAAAAAAAAAGAAATGCACTCCAGGCCCAGCACCCGGCTAAGGCGTGCCACCTCCACCAACTAGGAAGCCCGTGCGCCCCGTGTCCTTGAGCAGGGAACCCAGGCTCTCCTGGCTACATAGGGCAGAGGAACTGGAATCTCAGGCCCTGGGGATGCGTCACTCTTCCCTGCAGCTGAGCTCCTCACATCATATTAGTAAATATCAGACTCGTGCTGGCTTCGACCAGGGTTATGACAATCTTCCCAGGGGAGAGGCCACACATGTAGACAGCCTCATAATCAATAGCTATGCAAAAGAAGGTGCTGACAAAGCGAGCTCCAGTGACCTTGTGAACCCACCCCACACCCACCTAAGCCCAGATAGCCCACCTGCATCTCAGCGTCCTGCCCCCACCCCAGCCTGGACGCACTGCAACACCACCCCCACCATGTCCCCACTTGCTGGGAAAGAGCCAAGGTGTCCCCCCAAAATAAACTTTCCTTGAAGAGCCAGACATTTTTCACCCAGTTAATATTAATGGGGTATAAACTGCGTTCTGAGCAGGACATGAAAATGCCCATGAGCTGGTCAGAACTTCACGTGTGTGGAGGGATGGGCAGAATCAGACACACCCAAAGCCAACATGAAACCCTGGCATAGAAACTTAACTTCCAAATATTGAATGAAACATTTTACTAAATTACCATTTTTGCCTTCACTCCCTTAGGCCCTTGGATAGAAGTCAAATTTTAAAGACTTTATAAGGGAAAAGATACATTATTTTGAAACAAAGTCAGGAATCTAAGCGCTTGGAAAGCTGAAGAGCCCAGTGTAGCTTGTGCGATGGCCCTTGCAGACTTCCTCCAGAAGATTCTTTCTTTCACTCCATCTATTCCCCCCAACAGCAGGGCTCCAGCACTCAGCTGAGAGCAATGTCTTCCTTAGCTGCCATCTGTCTGCGCTTTCTCCAGCCAAAAGCGTGGCTGGCACAGAGCAGGGACTCCACAGTGTCAACTCCCGGCCCATGTCTCTCGCACAGCCTGCCCCCGGTGCTCCATCCCTTGCAGTCTACCTGCCAGACCTCAGCACCGAATTGAGCTGGGCTGTCTGGTTGGCACTACTTGATCCCAGAGCTCTGATGCTGGGACCCTTGACACAGCCCTGCCCCTGAGGCTGGCATCAGCTCCACTTCCCCACCACCACCACCACCCCCGCTTTGCCCAGCACACAGTCAAGGCATGAGGCATGCTCCTGGGGCATCTGTCCTTGACATTTCAAATGCAAAGTTATCTTGGACCCTGGAGTGAGGAGCTTGAACTATGGGAATTCTGATAACAATGGTCCAGTTGGTTCTAAAATCTCCCTTAGGAGCTCAAAAATCACTTCAAAGTAATCAGATTTAAAAGCCTTATGTAAGCTTGTAAAGATTTAGGCAAACCAGACAAAGTGATTGCTGATTTATGTAACTATAAGAATTCATGAATTCCATTCCAAATCCTTTGCAAGAGTGTGTGTGTATATATATATTATATATGTATATAATATATACATATATGATATAATATGTCTACATATAATATATTATATTTTATATGCATATTATATATATAAATTAAATTGAGCCCTTTCTGCCAAGGTACAGGTATAAGTAGACCATAATTAATTCAAGTGCATAAGAGAAGCAACAGCTTCTGGGATCTATTAAACTCAACACCCCAGCTCCCAGGAGCTGTCAAGCTTGACACAGCTGCCCCTGGAACTCCATCCCATGGAGAGCAAAGCAGGCCACGGCCCAGCTACAGGAAATGGAAGAGAGTGTCCTCCGTGAGAAACAACCCATTCCCTGTAGAGAGAGCTTAAGAAATGTCATAAAGATTACACTTGCCAGTCCCATGGGTCAAGGTGTCCCAGTGACTACAGGTAAGAACCAGGCAAACCAAGTCAGAGCTTCCAGTAAAGGGCCCTTGCCAAGCACCTTCACGTGAAGTATTTGGACAAGCACAAGCCACCTGGGCCAACGCTCTCCACCCACACCAAATAAAACATGCATCTGAAACTGCCAAGTGCAGCTCCTGATGGCTTCTCCCTCCTCTTGGACAACCACCACTCCTGCCCCAGCAGAGGTCCCATTTGACCTCCACGTGAGGGGCACACCCTACCCCGGGACTCGGGGCTCAGGACCAGGGTGCAGCCCTCTCCACAGTGGTCTCGTGGTCACCCTCCGCCCTCCTCGCAGCCCTGGCTGCTTGGCCCAGCTTTCTTTCTGACCTCCGAGTCGGCTCCTCCCTAAGAGAAATGCTAGCCAGCTTCTGTTGCTCAGGGTCACAGAGGCTGCCAGGGCCACAGAGGCTGCTGGGCCACAAGGCCAGCGTGCCCACTTCATGCTGGGCCCATCCCCAGTTCTGCTCTCGGTGCATCTTCCTGTCTCCCTGCTCCGCCCCCTGCAATTTCTCTGCAGTTCTGCCTCACTCCACCTCCTGTACTCTGCTCCAAGGCCTCCTGCCTTCCCCATCCTCTTTCCAACCCACAATTTCACTTGGGAGAAAATAACTTAGCTCCTTAAAATGCTGCCATCCACACTATTCAGCTTCCCTCCCTCACCAATGCCCTCATAATTGCCAGGATCCCCAACTGTGCTTCCTCAGGAGCATCTGCGGGCACTGCTAATGCATACCATGTTGAAGACACCACCATCGTGTCAGGGAGGACCCACAGATCCTTCACAATTGGAGTCATCACTTCCCCCCACCTCTCCTCCCACTCAGAATCACCCTCTCAAGCTGCAGGCACTCTGAGGAGGAGCGCTTTTAAACACAATTTTAGTAATTCACTTTCATTCAAAATTTGATTTTGTATCTATACAAAGAATTGATGGGCGACTCTAAATTTAAAGCCTCCATTTACCAGGAAATGTATAGTATTGAATATACTCGAGAAATATTTGTTCAAAGGATAAATGGATGGATGAATGGATGGATGGGTGGCTGGGTGGATGAACCCCACACTGAACCTTCTGGACAAACCAGCATCCCCTCACTTGGAGTTATAGCTCCAAGGGCAGTGCATGTCATTGAACACTTTCATCGTCACAGAAATTCCATCAGACAGTGCTGATAAAGAGGGTGTGTTCACTGGGACAAGAAAATGTGAGAAAGCTACCTCAGATCCCAGGTCCCTTCCATAGTAGTAGCATGCTTACATTGGTACCCTGGCTTTATCCCAACACGACCAGGGCTGGTCAAATGAAACAGCCTGTCATCTGAATGGTGTAATGGGAAAGATACGTGTGATCTCTGCCCCAGTTCCTACTACACAGCCACTAAGAGAAAATGCTAGCCCTGGGCATTTCCTGAGTGATTGGGATGAGAACAGCATCTTATGTTATTCTTGGCAAGCCCCTTTCCAGCATGACTGAGATTTTTTTTTTTTTTTGGGCTAATGAGGTGAGTCTTGGTGGGCCCCAGACAGCTCAGGATGGAGGCTGGGCACCAGAGGAACCAACCATATGATTAGAGGGGTTCAGCCCCACACCCCAACCTATCCTGAGGGGAGAGGGATTGGAAATGGAGTTCAATCACCAATGGCCAGCAATTTAATCAATCACACCTATGGAGTAGAACCTCCATAAAAACCCTAAAAAACCAGTTCGGGGAGCTTCCCGGTTGTTGAACACATCGAGGTGGTGGGAGGGTGGTGTGTCCAGAAACGGCATGGGAGCTCCGTGCCCACCCACACCTGTCCCTGTGCATCTCTTCTATTTGGCTGTTCCTGAACTGTATCCTTCCCAATAAACTGGTAATAGCACATAAAGCATTCCCCCAAGTTCTGTGAGCCATTATAGCAAATTTTCAAACCTAAGGAGGGTGTCTTAGGAATCCCCAATTTGTAACCAAACTGGACAAAAGTGTGGGTGACCTGGGGACCCACTACTTACAGTTGCATCTGGAATGAGGGGCAGCCTTGTGGGACTGAGCCCTTAATTTGTGGGGCCTGGGCTGACTTCAGATAGTTAATGTCAGAACCGAATCAAATCAATGGACACCCAGTTGGTATTGGAGAATCAGAGAACAGATTGGTGTGAGGAAAAACTCTCAGTTTGAAATGAAGAATATAGTTTGCAATTTTCTTCTTCAAAAAAAAGACTGTGGAGTGGTGTTTTGGTCGCATTGTGCCTGTGAGAAGGCTGCCTTTGGAGGTGGGGGAGGTGTTTCTATTTATACACTGTCTGCAGAGCACTTTGCAATCCTTCAGCATGAAAGGTTCTATATAAGTGCAAGGTGTTATTGCAAGGTGTTAACAGTTCCAAATGAACCTTTTCATTTAACTGTGTCAACCTCTGGATTAGCCAGTCTTAACTCAATAGATGGTGGAGTGGGTAGAACTAATGAGCTTTTGTTTCGAATATTTATATGTCTGACCTGAGAATTATGAAAGATTTTTTTAATTTGAGCTGGGGAAAATTTTAAGCATTTTTGCCAAAAAAAAAATATATAGATAGATCATAGAACCCTATTCCTCATTTTATTTAAATATAGGTAGAATTAAACCCAGAACCAATGGTAATAATACTAAATATTTTTCCAGCATCTTTCTTTCAAAACCCTTGAGAACATATACATGGACTAGCTTATTTAACCCCCAATGTCCCCGGGCCTCTTTGTTCTGCACAGTCAGTGTGGGCCACAGGAAAAGGAGACAGTCTGAGGTGCTGACTTTGTGTTCTTTCTCTCCTGATCTCTGTGGAGGAGGAGGAGGCTTTTGATCCGTGCTCCCGGCATCTCCACAGCACAATCCAAACTCCTAGGTGTGACTCGTGCACTTACTTCTGGTAGCTCATTTCCTTGGTGGAAGCTTGAAGGCTCACTCTCTGACACTCCAGACACGCTCTCCTCGGACACGACCGATCAGCCACCGCCTCACAGCAGTGAGAATTCCAGCATGTGAGATAATCAAATACTTCATGTATTAGTTGGGGTTCTCCAGAGAAACAGAACCAATAGGAGATAGAGAGAGAGAGAGAGAGAGAGAGAGAGAGAAAGAGAGATTTATTATAAGAAAATGGTTTATGTTATTATGGAGTTAGGGAAGCTGGCAAGTTCAAACCTGCAGAGCAAATGTCCCAGCTTAAGTCCAAAGGCCGGAAGCTGCTGTAGAACCAGGAAAAGATGAGGTCCCAGTTTGAAGGCCTCCAAGTGGGAGAATTCCCTCTTACTTTGGGAAGGGTCCCTTTTTGTTCTATTCAGGCCCTAAACTGATTGGATAAGGCCCACTCACATTAGGGAGAGTAATCTGCTTTACTCAGTCTACTGGTTGAAATTTTAATCTCACCCAAAAATACCCTCACAGAAACACCCAGAATAATGCTTGACCATCTGGGCAGTCCATGGCCCAGTCCAGCTGATATGCAAAATTGACCAGCACACCGTGGTACGTATGAAACAGGAGGGCTGCTCTCAGAGAGATACACAGTCCACAAGTATCCCTCTCTCCTTTGGTGGAATCCAGTTTTCTCAGCCCCTCCACGAACCGCCAGAGGAACTGACAGCCATGGCAGGGCCCAAGCCAGTGAGGCCCAGCAGCAGGTCCCCTTGCAGCCTCCGCTTAGATGGGCAGGGAACCACTGCGTGCAAAGGCCGGCACTGTGGTCAGAACCATCTGGGGGCCAGTCCCTGCTGCCCTGACCGCAGGCAGGTCATCACCATCCTCGGACTCATGCTCATCCTCTGCAGCCATCCCCACCTGGAATGGCTGTCCCCTGGAAGCCCCTCACAGCCGGCTCCTCGGGAAGTGCACCTGCCTGCCTGTCCCACTGGGAGGGGCCCTTGACCCTCCATCCTACCCAGAACCCACAAATCCTGGGGCCTCAGGATTATGGTTCCTCAGAAGTCACAGAGGCCCAGAGGGTGAGCACCTTGACCAAGATCACTCAGAGAACCCTGAGACCTGAGGGCACATCTGCTAACACCGTGTGTGGTTTCTCCCCCTCCTCAGTCTTCCCTTCCTCTGCATTCGGGGATCCCCACGTATGTGCCGGCACTGGGGGTTCTATTTCTTCTGCACCTCCCTGCTGTGGCCCTGTCTCCTGCTGAAGGCAGTAGAAGGCACCTTGCTGCATCTCCCCATGGGGCATATTGGCAAGTTTTCCTCCCAGCCCCACCCCTTCATGACAGTAGCACTCCCTGGGCCTCGGGAACATCAGGGGTGCCCCCCACACACACCCCCAAACACTCCTCCTCCTTGCTGAGGTCCAGCGGGCGCCGACCGCAAGCCAGGCATGACATGTTCTCACTCAAAGCTGTGTCATCCTTCTCCAGCCCATGAGGAAGCAAACACCAGGCAGGGGAGCCACACGCCAGGGCCACAGAGCTGGTGCATGTAGGAGCGGGACGCAAGCCAGGTCGGTCCTCGCCACAGCCCTGCGAGCAGGCCTCGACAGCAGACGGGCGCAGGGCTTTCACCTCCTGGAGCAGCAGCAGCAGTGGCAGCTCCCCCCAAGGCCCACGGGCCCGCAGGAGCCAGCCCTGCCAAATCCTCAGGGAGGCCGAGAGTCCACCATGGCTTTTTCCATCCAAAAGAGTGAGTCAAGGCCAGATGGGGATGGTGCCTGGACTTTCAGGCTCCAGGGCAAGGATGCCTGGCCCACCTCAGCCTTCATGGCAGATCTGCGCCTCCACGCCTCTGCTGCCAGCTGGCATGGCCCACACAGGTGGATGTGGGCTGTCGGTGGCAGACCATGTAGTATGTGAAAGTTCTGGAAACTTCATAGAGAAGTCAGTTCTTGTAAAATTTCCAGTGTGTTTTTGTTAGCCCCAAAAGGAAAATCTGTGCACTCCAAATGACTCTAGTTCTGCTCATTTTAAACGGTATCAGGACTTTTCGTGGGCACTAGAGTGCCCGCCATCTAGAGCCTGGGTCAGGCTAAATTCTTATTAAAATTTAACTCTAGATATTCATGATAACAAACAGGGTAAATTGGTATAACCAAATGTATCCAAGTCAAAATCACAGACAATGCCAAAAATCAATCCTATGGAACTTTGGCATACACATTTTGTGATATTTTTCAAAGTGTTGGGGAACACAGTGTTAATTCATTGACATCCTCAGAAGGCACAGATTAGTATGGGGGGAGAGATAGTTTGAGACTGCACCAGGAGGAGAAGGTTGGTTCACAAGGACATGTTTTTGTTCAAAACAGCTCAAAGAAATACCCCCCAATGGGCCAATGTGGGCTCAGTCCCATCCAACACAACTGTAAACAACTATGGTCCAGCCATCACCTGCCATTTCAAAAAGAAAGAACGTCGACTTAAAATACATGATTATTTTTAATCATATGATACTTTTCATTTCTATTTTCTTTTGGAGAGACAGGAAATGGATATAACCAACCTGAATGGAAAGGTTGGCTATTCAGTGTAGAACTACCTTCAAATACAGATAGCATAGTGTCCCCAACAGCAGGGACTCAGCAGCCCCAGGCACCAGGAGCAGGTACAACCCCATCCCACCAGCAAGGGCAGCCCCACAGTCGCCCCTTCCTCTTCTCTCACATCCCGTGATGTGTGAGAAACCAGCTCTACAGAAGAAAGAGCCCTGGTTTTTAGTGCTTGCTCATTTCCATCAAGTAAATACTCCCACTGTGGCTAATTTCAAGGCACCAAAGGTTTAGCCACCAGGTGGCAGAGTTCCTGAATATTTAACAACCCACCCTCTCGAGCCAATTCCGGCCAGTCCAGCATGGGGCTGTGGCTCATGCCACATTCAATCCAAATATATCCAGAAACTGACCACTTCTCAGTACCACCCCTGCTACCTCCCAGGTGCGACCACCATGATCTCTCACCTGGATCGTCACAACAGCCTCCTCATCAGCCTTGTTCAGCGTCCGTTCAGCCTTTTCCCCTTTTAAACTTCTAAACAGAAGTCAGAGCCTGGCACTTCTTTGCTCAAACCCATCTCCCCCAGGGTGGCAGCTGAAATGCTTACGTGTCCTATAAGCTCACCGAAATCTGGGCCAGACCCTCTGACCCAGCTCAGTACTCTCCTGGTCACTTCTCCAGCCACACCTCTCCAACACACCAGCATACTCCTGCCTCAGGCCCTGGGCACTGCTGACTCCACGGCCCGGACACCGCCCCTGCCATCTCTGTGATGGGCTCTGCTCAGAAGACACCTTCTCAGAGGGACGAGACCCTCCCACCCCACGCTCCCTTGCCGCCTTTCCACCTATTTTCTCCTTGGCACTTCTCAGCTAATTCACAAACTATATAATTCACCAGTCTCCTTTATTTTGCATCTCTTCCTCCTAGAAGGTATGCTCCATGTGACCTGTGATTTTTATGTGTTTTGCTCACTAAAGCAGCCGAAAGCAGTGTTCAGCACACAGCCAACGCCCATGCTTACTGAATGGATGAGCTTCAGGTTTGGTCTGAGCATCACAATACTTCTGTTTTGCCTGCCTGTTCCTCTGTTGAGTCCTCCCCCTTTAGGGACTACCCAGTGCCCTGGGCTGGGGCCCCTGCCTCGTATCTGCCTTTGCGCCTGTGGGATCCCCTCTGCTCCAACACACTGAGAACCTCTTCGCCACAGCACAAACACAAGCTGTAGATGGAAACCTTTGAATCCTGTCATCCAGCTAAGTCCTTCAAGTAGAAACAGAAAAACTGAAATCTGTCTAAATGTGCCTATAGCAGAAAGAAGTCTTTCACCCAGGGGCCTACTATTTCTAGCTAGGGCAGCAGAAGAAAATGGCCACCACCTCCCTTAGTAAAAAGGCTTCCTCACAAGGGAAATAGCCACACTGTCCTCTGTATGATGCTGACAGAGTTTTCCTGATCAGAGAAGCCTGAGTTCAGAAATAGGAAATCAACAGGCCTAGGATGCAACCGCAGGGAGAGTCTCCCCAAGTAACAAGTGCTCCTGAACTCACTTGTACAAGCAAAAATGTGCAACCTGCTATTTTATTGTTATCCTCTTTCTTCTAGGCATCCTCAAGTGTTCTACCCTTTCTAACTGTAGCTGGAGTGTAACAAATGGATTAATTTAGGTTGTCGTTCCTCCTATAGAAATTATCATTTCCACTATGAACTGCAGATGAGTTTGTTACACACAATAGGAGTGAATATTAAAACATATTTCCAAATACTCGGTCCTTCCATATGTTACTCCTGGGCCTTTCTCGTGGGCCATGCGCCTCTGGCAGTTGTGTATCATTAGTTAAGGGTTCTGAGGCTCTGCTGCTCCGCTGGCTCGGCTCGCTGAGGACCTGCGCCGGCTCCCCCCATCCGGAGCCAGCATGGGGCCGGCCCGCGCAGGAGCAGGGTGGATACGGCTCCTCGGCTCCTCGGCGGCCGCTGCATGGGGCCTCCCGGGCCTGATGCGGAAAGGGGGTTCCTGTGCCCGGTGCTGGCTGCCTCACTCCGTTTCCTTCTTCACAAAGTGGAAACAGGCCCCGGGCATCGTGGGCACCGTGGGCAGCGTGGGCTTGCGGCCGCTGGGCACGTGCGGGCAGGTGCCTCGCGACGCGGGGGCCCTCGAGGCCCTGCTCCCCGCTCCGTGCGCCCCGCTTGAGCCAGCGCCGGCCGCGAGACAGGCACAGAACCTGAGCTCCCTTGTACTGGCCTGTCCCCTTCCCCTGAACCTGGCGAGGAACCGCTGGGCGTCCCCTGCACGCCGGTCGCTGTGGCTCTTCCCGCGCGCGATCGGTGCCGCCGGCTCCGGGCGTGTGCGGAACACATTGAAAGCAGTGACATCTAGTGGCCCCAGGTGGCATCTAACTTCATAAATACATAATTTTAATGCATAGGAAGCAGGCAAAGAAATTTAGAGAACACACTACATGTGGCCTCAGCAAGCTAGAAATTTCCAAAGGGCGTTAAGAAAAAGGCTCAGATGGGCCCTATCTGCACCTTGCTTTCGTCTTTCACGCTGCAGGGCCCGGTTTGGTGTGGCCTATTTCTCCAACACTGCCTGCTAGAACAGCTTCGCCCGAGGCAGGGAACCTTGCGCGAAAGCAGGTGGGTGCCAGCTCCGGAGCAGGTCCGAGGCTGGGAGTCAGCGCGCAGGCATGGGCACGCAGAGACAGCCCACAGGAAGGAATCTGCCGCTAGTAAAGCAAGCGTAGGGGATGATTAGCGATCAGTCATCAGGCTGGGGGTGCCTCATTTTTCTCAGATGACAAGCACTGCATTTTGTAACTTAGGGGACCCCTCCCTGTACTGGCCAGCATTTCCAAGTGCAATTGCCAGGAATCTGTTAGAGATAACGAGGGAGGGTGTACCTTCAGCCTTGACAAAGTCACAATATTGAATAAAAAGGCAGAAATAGAATTGGAACCTTTAAGTACAGGCTTCATGCAGCCTACATTTCCAAAGAGATTTATGACTTGGGTGTGCCAGAAAGTTTAGATACATTTGCCCAGTTACCACATGGAGAAATTCTTGCTATTTCTCCATATGGATAAGAATATTCATCACATAGTTTATAATTCAAACATATAAAAGTCAAGAAATATAGAAAACTCATGTTTTTTTTTAACTACCAGCTCACTTATGTGGCTTATGCATAGTTGGCATATTAAAATCAAAGTGAAAATTATGCAGTGAACTGTAAAATTCCTGCATCCATACACAACGAAGTAATGTCACAGCGAAGGCTTGTGTTTGCATCTATGAACTGACCTACTTATGCCTGAATATAGATGGTGTTCTGATGCCCAGTCTTCTCGATCTCGATTTTGAGAGTTGTTGATCTTAAAAAGGGAAAGAGAGAGTCTCTGTGGAATGCCTGGCACCTTCCCATACTCCCCCACAATCGGCAGCATCCTACAACCAGCTACGGAGAATTATTTTTTAAATCATTCTAAAACTTACTACTGGTCTGTGAGTCTTAGTTACAAGTCTACCAGCAATGAACACATCAAACTATTTCATAATAAAACGTAAGATAATAGTAAGAATCTGTCTTTAATTAAGGGAGAAAAAAGACAAAAGTCAGAAAAACCTGCCTGCCTGAAGACAGGACCAATAAAGAGTTTCCATTTAGAGCCTCCCCTGAGGTGATCAGTGAGCAAAGAGAGCAAAGTCTGTCTGCTGCCTTCATGACCAACATCTCGATCTCGGCTCAGCTCTCCCCACTCCCACCTAGCCACCCTGGTGCTGAGTACCAGCTGGTGAGCAGGCTCATGCCAGGGGTGGGTGTGGGTGCCTGAGCACTGCCACCCAGAGAGTGGTGGGGCAAGCAGCTCACACACACACAGTGCCAGGCCCCAGGAACCACCTGTCCAGGATGAAAAGCAAGGCAGCTAACCCAGAGGGGAGGGCAGCTTGTGAAGGGGCACATAGAGCTTTCCTAAGGGAACCATTACGACTTTGACCACAGTAATTAAACATACCTCTACTTAACAAAGAGGATGTGTTCCAACAGTCCACCAAGCTCAGATCCGGGGTTAGTACAGGTCACAAAGGGCTGCTTTAGGGTGGGGAGCCACCTTGGGGTCACACAGTGACCCTCAGCAGAGCACTTCCACTGCCTATCCTCTCCAGAAGAGCCTTGGCTCCCTGGTCCAGCCCACCCCCTCCTCCTGTGGACAGCTGCTAGCATGGACCTTTCCAGTCCTGTGGAGACCTGGACCCCCTCACTTTGCTAAGAAGAGTTATATTTGTACAGGAGTGTAAGGCATCTCACTGCACTCGGCCTATGGCCTCTGAAAAGTCCCCCAGGGCTGAGAAATATCTGTGTGTGCATTTCCTTCTGATCTAAAAACAGCCATCATCATCTCAGAATGTTAAGAGTCCCAGAGATCATTTCAAAGGAATTGGCAACTGAGCAGAAGGAAAGCACCACACAGCTCAGACCCCAGGAGGGTGTCCCAGCAGAGCATCCTGAGGATGCAAGGGATTGAGTGCCCCCTTATCCCACAGACTGAGCCATTCTCCTTCACACAAACAATCACACACTCATACACAATCACACACACTTATAACCCCGCCACACACACACATACACATGGTCCTAGAACATCGATTCAAAAATGATTCAGAAGAAAGATTTGCCACTCAATGAATCACCAGCATCCATCCTACAGTACCCTGGTTTCCTGGGAGGTCTTCCTTATAGATCCTGGCCCAGGCGTCGTCCTGCTCAGCTGATGAGATCATGTCCGGGGCAGGGGTGGGCCCGTCTCAGCAGGCTCTAACTCCAGGCACTGATGGCTCCTCCTTGCTCCCTGCCCACCTCCTCTTTGACTCCAGGGTCTGCTCACGCTGTTCCCTCAGCCTGGAATGTCCATTCCCCTTCCCTCCACCAGGGAAACTCTACCCATCCCAGGACCTTCACACCTGTGGTTATACTGTGTCCTCTGGCTGCTACATCTGTTGTCCAAAGGTTGTGGCATTCTTGAAGACGGGGGTGGACACCATTCAGTGGGTAGACCCAGAGAGCTACCCCAATCAAACCGACTTTTCACTTTCTTCCAATGGAAAAAGTCTGAGAGACTGAGCTGTTTCAATCCCCCCAGCACACATCAAAACCCCTTCTGAACAGGAAAAGGAAAAGAAAAACTTCTATCTTCCTAGTATCCAACATATCAAAAATGCCCTAAAGAAAGCAGAGGCCTCTCTCAATGACAAATTCCATTTAAAAAACAAAATGTCAACTCTGCAAAGCCACTGGACCAGGCACCATGTGGGCTGGATCTGGACACACTGGATGCTGTCCACCTAAATGCCAGCAGACAGGGATCTCCAGCTGCAAGCACCACACACACTCCCACATCCACGGGACATTATCAAGTACTTACTATGTCTCAGGCCCTGTCCTAAGGCCCTGAGGATACAGCAGAGCATGGAACAACACCCTCGAATCATGTAGTTCATATTATAGTACGGGAGACAGACAATAAACAGTGTACAGATAAAAATGGACTGTAATTTCAAATGGGTTCATGCTATGAGAAGGAACGCAGGCAAGGGTGCTGGCTGTGCTAGAGGCAGGTGCTGTG